>CM077600.1:47702491-48902491 GCA_039654915.1 Aquilaria yunnanensis
ATTCTCATCATTATATGTGAATTAATCTAAAAGTAAAATTTAAGTCTTTACACAGCTCAAATGGTAAAGGCCCTGCCCTCTCATGGAGAAGGTCAGAGTTTAAGACATCTGTCATCTTTCTTAACTTCTCAGAAACTCTTAACTTTAGTGGTATAGAAATTCTAAGTAAAAAAAAAAAAGTAAGATTAAAAGGGTAAATCCCTCACTTAACTTTTTGATATAGACAAATCACCCACTATAGTTTTTAGTAATTAAATCCCCATTATATGGAAATTAGTCATTGCCATTACTTTTATCTGGCTATGATAATTTGAAATATTTGACGATGTATACATAACAATCTTGTGTATAAAGAGATATAAAATTCCTGACTTAGTCCCTAAATTATTTATCAACACTACAAATCCCCCCTAAACTCTGTTTCTTATCCCTTCAACTAGGGGTGAGCATGGGTCAAGTTGGTTCGGTTTTATGGTGGAATCGAACCAACCAAAAATGGCCTCGGTTCCAAAATTTTTCTACCTAACTCAGAACCGTGAACCGAACAGAACTAGAACCAACCCAAAATGGTCTCGGTTCCAAAATTTTTCTACCCAACTCAGAACCGTGAACCGAACAGAACCAGAACCATGGTTCTGTGTTTCTCGGTTCTGGTTCTCGGGTTTTTCGGTTTATATCATATACCTGTAACAACACCAAAATTCAATAAATCTACATCCATAATTAGTTTTATGACATATTCAACATAATATACAATTAAATTAATATTTAAATATATGTACTTAGATACATTCAAAAGAGTTTAAAATGTTATTCTTACAAAAATGGTTCAAAAAAGTTGCTTGTGGGGCATCTTTTATCTCAACTAGTTTACTTCATTTCAGTAATTCCAATATTGGTATGACATTCAATATAGAAAATTGAGCCTTTAAGACCATCTTCTTCAATATCAAAACCTAAAATATATTGATGTCATAAATTTTTAATTTTGCATGACCCAAATGAAAAAAATATCATAATTGTGTCTTAAAGAGTAATCTGAAATAAAAGATTGAAAGCAAAATGACTTAGGAGTGGTGGGTCTATGAAGCAAAGTGATTTAAGTGAATATGGAGAAATTTCGTAATTGATTCCACAACTTCCATACTGTTTCAATTTGGAACATCAGTTTAAGAGTTTAATATAAAAACATAAAATAACCATCATAATATTTCAAAGAAATATGTGTGTGTGTGTTTGTGTGTATTAGGGGTGAGCATGGGTTGGGTTGGTTCGGTTTTATGGTGGAATCGAACCAATCCGAAATGACATCGGTTCTAAAAATTTTCTACCTAACCCAGAACCGAGAACCGAACAGAATCAGAACCATGGTTCTGGGTTTCTCGGTTCTGGTTCTTGGGTTTTTCGGTTTATACCATATACCTATAACAACACTAAAATTCAATAAATCTATATCCATAAATTAGTTTTATAACATATTCAACATAATATACAATTAAATTAATATTTAAATATATGTACTTAGATACATTTAAAAGAGTTTAAAATGTTGTTCTTACAAAAATGGTTCAAAAGAGTTGCTTGTGGGGTATCTTTTATTTCAACTAATTTACTTCATTACAGTAATTCTAATATTGGTATGACATTCAATATGAAAAATTGAGCCTTTAAGACCATATTCTTCAGTATCAAAACCTAAAATATGTTGATGTCATAAATTTTTAATTTTGTATGACTCAAATGAAAAAAATATCATAATTGTGTCGTAAAGAGTAGTCTGTAATGAAAGATCGAAAGTAAAATGACTTAGGAGTAGTGGGACTATGAAGCAAAGTGATTTAAGTAAATATGGAGAAATTTTGTAAATGATCTCACAACTTCCATAATGTTTCAATTTGGAACATCAGTTTAAGAGTTTAATATAAAAACACAAAAAAACCATCATAATACTTCAAAGGCGTAAACCCACATTTGGCCCCCGAACTTTGTTCACCAGGACACTTAACCCCTTAAACTATAACTCGGGATAACTCAGCCCCCAAACTTTACTAACTGGCACACTTAGCCCCCTCACTATGATGAAAATGTTAGTTATCATTTTACAGGGACTTAAATGACAAAAATATTGAAGCTTGCGGCTGAATGTGGCATTTTCCTCTCTCCAATTTATTAAATGACATTTTACAGGGACTTTTGCGTATGTGATATATATGTTAATATATATGATACATTATTATTATTATTATTATTATTATTATATGCAAAAAATATTTTAAAAATATTACTTTACATTATAAAATTTTAAAATTTATTGTATGAATAACACCTATTTTTTAACAACTTTACGTTACAATATCATTATGATACATTATGATATGTGTGTGTGTGTGTGTGTGTGTGTGTGTTATTATTATTATTATTTATTATAAAATATTTTTAAAATACTATTTTACTTTCTAAAATTATGAAATTTATTGGTTTATTGAGAATTTTCAATGGCATCGCATTTGAAATTTTCAACGGCCTTGGTATTGGAAATTGAAATTCTCAAGTTTCCAACAGCTCACTGTTGCCTCATATCTGATGCCTGAAAATTTTGGCACCCCGTGGCCGTGATGTCCCCAACCAAAATTAATTCCCAAAAGAATAGAATTTACGAATATTTGGTATGTTTAATATATATTCCTTGTACGGTCTCCAGAATTACGATTTGATCCTTTCATTTGTTCCTGCATCTCATCTCAAGGCAATTTGAGGATTTATATATATATAAAGTGCGAAAAAGGTGAAAAACAGGGTATACCAGTAATAGTGTAACGTACACCAAACAGAATTTTATTTCTGATTTCAATCGAAATAAAATATGATTGATTAGCAAGAAACTATAAATATTTGGCATAAAATATGAGGCAACAGTAAGCTGTTGGAAACTTGAGAATTTCAATTTCCAATACCAAGGCCGTTAGAAATTTCAAATGTGAGGTCATTGGAAATTCTCAGTAAATCAATAAATTTCATAATTTTAGAAAGTACAATAGTATTTTAAAAATATTTTATAATAAATAATAATAATAATAATAATAATAATAATAACACACACACACACACATATCATAATGATATTGTAACGCAAAGTTGTTAAAAAATAGGTGCTATTCATACAATAAATTTTAAAATTTTATAATGTAAAGTAATATTTTTAAAACATTTTTTACATATAATAATAATAATAATAATAATAATAATAATGTATCATATATATTAACATATATATCACATACGCAAAAGTCCCTGTAAAATGTCATTTAACAAATTGGAGAGAGGAAAATGCCACATTCAGCTGCAAGCTTCAATATTTTTGTCATTTAAGTCCCTGTAAAATGATAACTAACATTTTCATCACAGTGAGGGGGCTAAGTGTGCCAGTTAGTAAAGTTTGGGGGCTGAGTTATCCCGAGTTATAGTTTAAGGGGTTAAGTGTCCTGGTAAACAAAGTTCAGGGGCCAAATGTGGGTTTACGCCTACTTCAAAGAAATATATGTATGTGTGTGTGGATATATTAGTAATACTATAATTTTTATTATTTAATTATATATATATTTCGGGTTCAGTTCCACCTCGGGTTGGTTCCATATGGAGCTAGAACCAACCCAAAAACCATCGGTTCTCTTATATGTGAAACCAACCCAAGAACCATAATCAATTTTTACCCAACCCAATAGGGATGGTTCAATTTCGGTTTCAGATTTACCCTACCATGCTAACCTACCTTCAACCATCCGCTTCCCCCTTGCCCCCTCTCACTCCCTCAGGCGCTACTACCGTCTGCCCTGGATTTATCCAAATTCATTAACAATCCCCGTCTGGCTTCATCGAAAGCCCATCAGATTCGCCAGAATCTCGTCTGGGTCTTCCACCAGAGAAGACAATGTTGTCCGCGAAGTCAGAATCTGACATCATGAGCCTGCGTTTTTCTCTTGTTTCGTCAATATTCCATTTTAAATATTCCTTCCTCTTGTCCTATTTCGAAAATGATTTTTTTTGTTTTTTTTTTTATCTCAGGTGCCACCACCGTCAGCCCTGGATTCCTCCAAATTGATTGACAATCCTCGTCTGGGTTCAGGTTCATAGAAAACCCATCAGATTTGCCAGAATCTCATCTGGGTCTTCCCTTAGAGAAGACAATGTTGTCCGCGAGGTCAGAATCTGACATCACGAGCCTGTGTTTTTCATGTCAAGACTCCAGCTTAAATATTCCTTCCTCTTGTCCTAATTCGGAAATGATTTCTTCTTTGTTTTTTTTTTTCAAACATACAAATGTCTGGTTTTTCTTTTGGGAGCAAAACAGATCTAAAGTGATTGCTGAAAATTAATCTGCAGCTCTGTAACTGTAAGCTTGTTCTGTATTCTAGTCAACTTTGAATCAACAATTGATGGTCCTATATTGGGCTAAGGTTAACTTATATCAACACCTCAACTAAACCAAGTTCTACCCGAAGAGGGTCCATGGAATTATGACATATTTCAGTGATCCTGCATGGAGTTTGTGGACTTAGGGTATGCGAATCAGTCATGCCAGAGCCAGGAAGCCTGTTTTCTCCAGCCCACCCAACACATCTATTATCGGAGTAAAGGATTAGACATTGATGTCCACGAATCCATTTGGAGAGAGCATTTAGGCGAGCACCCATTTTTTGAACAATGAATGGCATTGGTGATGCTCAATTTATTTAGTTAAATGGGGGAACAAGAAGATGTTTTTTCTTCTTTGTTTTTTAGTTTAGGGATTAATATGTATAAAAATATATAGTTCAGGAATAAATTATGTAATTTTTTTTCAATCACCCATGTCATCACAGCATTTGACAGAATATTCCATAATTTCATGGTATATTCTGACTGTTAACATCAACAATAGTTAAATTATCCTGTATCACAATTATTAGTGACAAATATATTTATTAAAAAAAATATTGATAGGCTTTTTAACTGTAGAAAAATAATGGTACGTGATGTCACCTATTACGGGAAGTTTAGTTGGGATTTGCTCATTTTGATAGAAAGTAAATTTTAGAGGTATTATTTTGTAAAATATTTTTTATTAATTTTATACAAATTAATAAAATCATATTTTGTAAATAAGACATATCAGAATTAATTTTTAAGAAAACAATTTTAATAGATTGATTTCAGTAACAATTATTTTACATAAAATAATGTATAATAGACATTAAAATTAATACAAAACTAAGCGACGGTAAATTTTCATGCCACCGCGTTTGATACCCTTTTGTGAATGTCAGGACACTATAAATGTCAATTTATTTTCAAAAGGAGACACATGTGGATAGTCTCGTGTCGGTTGAGTTGGCAGATAAAATATGCAGGCATAAATGAAATTTCGTGGCAACACGAGGACCGGAAAAATAAGTTCGAAAGAAACTCAAAATGAAAAGGAGTTTTCACAGTTATCCAGAACTCTTGTGTGATGATATATTTACCCTAAAGTTTGAAAATATACATTTATTCCATTTTTTTTTTGTTGATCAAACTATAAGTATCCCTAAGTATGAACTGATATTACAGTTACATATCAAAATTTGGAAATATATACTTTTTTTCTCTTATTTTTTTTTATACTGCTAGACAGCAATTTTTGAAATTTTCATTTAAATTATAAAATTTAAGGTTGTCTAGTATTTTTTAACAATTAATTGATATTTATAAAATATTATTTTACACTTACAGAGATAGAAAATTAATAATTTAAAATATTTTTAACTAAAAAAAATATTATACAAATTATAAAAAAAATATTTCCATCAACAACCATTTATTACAGAGCAACTGACATGATAGTTTAAATTAAGATCTCAAATATTAGCAAAAAAATAAAAAATAATAATAAAATATAGATTTTCAAACCTTACAGATGAAGTTCTAATATCTGTTATTCCCACTAAAGACTAAAACTAATGGCGTTATAGAAAATGCTTGGGTTTATCCGCAGCAGGCGAAGGAAATAGGAACTGGGGTTAGCTTAGGAAGGTTCGGGAGACCGTGCCAGTTGTTTGGGGGTGAGAAGCCATTAGCGGGCAATTAAGAACGCGCCACGTCACGGCTTGCGGAAAATATCAGAAATATCTAGAGAAAGAGTATAAATATCCTAGCGCCCCCCGTTCGAGGGTCTTCTGTATTTCTCTGCTCAATCTGTTTTGAACTGGGAATAAACCTAAGCCCAAAACAACATCAAGACCAGTCAAATCGACGAATCAAAGCCCAGAAGACAAATCAAACACTTCCTTCCTTGGAGCATCTTGCAGGTTGGTTTTTTTGTTCTTTTCATCTTGAGATTTGCCTTGGCCTCTTTTCTCTTTCCTCCAACTTTTATACTTTTGGCTTCTTGTTTTTCTTTTCGTTTTTGTTGAAGTTCTTGATTAGTCCCAATTGTTTGATTTAGGCTTCTCTATCTTTCAGTTTGGATTGATTTCTGGGTTTCCGTCGTACTTTGCTGGGAAAGGGAGGCCTTTTGGAAAACTTTGCGGGTTTATAACATTTTTTTCTTCTTTCAATTTGTCTAGTTTTCCCGAGATTAGCTGATAATTGCAATATTATCTGGTTTATGTTGCTTTTTTTTTTTTGAATTTATTGTTGGAGGCTCGTGATACTTAGGGTTTAGGTTTGTTTTCCTATTGCAGATATATTGTTGACAACTTGACACAACTGTTGTGGTCTCTATTTCTGAGCACTCGGATCATATCTTTTTTGAGCTTGGATCAAATCGTTGGTTTCACAATAAATTGGTGAATATGGGAAGTTTTGATCAAGTTCTTAATGGTCCCAACAAGACTTTAATGTCTATTGACACTTCAAAGAAGAGGAAATCTAGGAGTAGACGTGATGGCACAACTGTTGCAGAGACGCTGGAGAAGTGGAGAGAGTACCATGACAAGGTTGATTCTGGTACAGAGGTGGAAAAGCAAGTTCGTAAAGCTCCTGCCAAGGGCTCGAGAAAGGGTTGTATGAAAGGTAAAGGAGGACCTGAGAATGGTCACTGTAGTTACAGAGGTGTTAGGCAAAGAACGTGGGGCAAGTGGGTGGCTGAGATTAGGGCACCAAATAGAGGGAGGAGGCTTTGGCTTGGTACTTTTCCTACTGCCCGTGAAGCTGCTTTGGCATATGATGAAGCTGCGAGGACCATGTATGGCGAATACGCTCGATTGAATTTGCCACAGCAGGAAGGTTCTAGGCTGTCGGTAGACTATTCCAAGGATGCGTCTGTCACTACCCCTTCGGGCTCCTTGTCTGCATCTACTTCAGCTGCATCTGAATCCACTACCATGTCAAGCCGTTCAGAGGTCTGTGGCTGTGAGGAGAATAAAGCTGTGTACATTGGCGCCAAGGTGAAGCAAGAGGATGGTGAAGGAGAATCTCAGATTAGTGTGCCTCCTGCTGTGAAAGCTACTCCATCATCAGGGCTTCCGGTTAAGGAAGGAGATGAGGATGTCAAGCAAGGGGATTTGAAGAATAAGACCATCATGATGCCTGAATCACACGAGCATTTAAAGCCAGGAGAAAAAGTTGAAGATCAGTCTGCTGTGGACAGAGATTACAGCTGGTTAAATGGACTGGATCTGGATCAAGAAAATTGGGCAAAGTTTTCTCTGGATGAAATGTTTGATGTAGATGAGCTGCTGGGTTCCATGGACAAAAAGCCTGTTGGTGGTTCAGGGTTGGGGCAAGATATAGATTTTGATGCCTCTGGAGTGGGACTGGTTGCAGCACAACAGCAAGAGCCATCAAAATTTTCTTATCTGCTACATAACTCAGATGTGAAAGCACTTGACAGTGTGGACCACTGGGGAAGCACATTGCCTGTATTTACCAACTACGGGCACCCTTCCTTGAGGGCAGACGATGCAAATTTTGGAATCAACGACAGGGAGGACATTCTCAGATTTATTAATTTCCCATTGCCGGACTTTGATGCTGAGTTGGAGTGAGGTTGAAGGTTGTTGAGGATTAAGTTGGAATGGTGGATTGAGCTTGAAGTTCTTCGTCACTTATCTTGGATAAAGAAGGCAGTAGCATACTGACTTTTATGTTTCAATTTGGGAAGGTTCCTGCTCCAGTAAAGCCTTTGTGCACTTGAGTTGTGAATAGTGATCGAGCTGATTCTCTATAGTTTTTTAAGTTAGAGATTTCGGCTTTAAGGATTTTTGTTTCACATTTCTAACCTGCTTAACCTGTCATGTGTTACTTCTGAAAGTTGGGGGCAATTTTTTCTGTATATAGTGAGGTCGCGACCTGTTGTAGAATTTCGAATAAAGACACCGTCAAGACTCTTGCTGAAGTAGAAGAATTGTTCTTCCTTTCGTCAATTTTTGTGTTTTCAACACAAGTGGGTTTAGGTAGGCTTCTGCGTTGGGCCTTCATTTCAGGAGTTTGGACTTCGCAGAAGTGTCGTAGTAAGTGGTAACTCGTTAAATCAAACGAAAAGCGAAAGCTTAATGGCGTTTCGCGTCTCTTGAGCGCTAATGCTTGTTTCTGTTTCGATAAACAACATGGTTGGTTTTTATGTTTGTGGTTAACATTAGGACTTTGAGACAGGGGACTACTCTATGTTCAGGGTAATTGGGTTGATTTGAAACAAATTAGATCGACACAAAAGTAGAGTCCCAAAATTCTATACCTGGGGCACCTAGGAAAGTTGTTGGGTTTGGCCTCTTGGCTTGGAAGTCTAGTCACCCCCACTACGCTGCAAAAGAAGCCTTCTCGATGAAGTCTATCCAACACTTGATATAATCATAAATCTTTGTAAATGATTCGAGAAAGCGAAAGATGAGATAAATAATAGGACTTGTTTACCACTTCCAGTATCTGTTTGTTTGACCACAAAAATGCCAAAACTACCTATGACGCGTAGATGAAGTGAAATAACCGAATGGTTTATTTATTCGGCAGCTTGGCAGACTTGATGTTGGAACCCAAAATGGCTTAGATATGTATTAAATTGTGAGTGATCCACAAGGATATGCTAACTGCAAAAATATGTATTAAAGTGTTTTGCTCGAAGGACAAGATGAGCAACCTGGTCATCAAGATTCATGGTCCTCTCGTTTTCAGTGGTTGCGCCCTTAGTTTCTCTTTAATCTTCTTTTGTACATAATAATAATAATAATAATAATAATAATAATAATAATACATTACAGATAATAAATATTCAGTAGGAAAAGATAATATAGCTTCTCCACTAATAAGTTATTCTAAACTTAATTTCCTTCTATCTTAATTATAAGACAAACAGAAAAACAAAATATGAGACATGCTAAACGCTTTAGAAGAGAATACAGCACTTCTATAGATTTATCATATTGCTTCAGCTAGATGCATCGGGCAAAATTACTGAGTATTGACCGTGAGAGGAATTTCACCACTCAATGAAGGGGAAGTCAGATTATAATGGAATAAAGTAATTCGTAGTTTGTTTGTGCATATCTACCATAACTTAATTAACATAATTTTTCTATTTTAGGTTATCACTCTTTCTTTGAATTGTTGTTTTCACTTTTATTTTTATAATATTTCTACTTAAATTTTAAAAAGTGACAATTACCTACTCATATTTTTCCACTTTTAGGATGCTTTGTGTCACTTTTATGGTAACTTGTGAACCGGACTCGTGCTTCCACTAATTATATTAACTAATTAGTAAGCCAGGGGCTGCTACAATACGAGACATTTGTTTTTGCCCAAATTGTTTTGTTGACTGTTTTTGTTTGGTTCGAATAAAGGATATACAACCCATTTCCTATTTATTTGCAGTGATGTTTTTCAGTCCTTAAATCTTAAAAGCAGATAATTTTAACCATTTTGTCTAGGTTGATGTTTTTTAAACCGAAAAAAAGGTAAGTTACACAATTGTTCATATGCTTATATGCGGCAATATTTTCTGGTCCTCAAACTTTGGAAGTGCCACTTTGTTCTAAATTTTTGACATTTTAGATCTTAGAACTTTTATGAGTAACATTTAAGGTCCAACTTGTCTTGAAATCTAAAATTCATTCATTGGTTTTATGTCTTATATTTTCTATTTGCCAAATTTATTACAAATACCTTCTAGAAGTTTAATTTTTTTTTTTAGATTTTTGAATTGTTCATAAATTTTTTAGTACCTTTTCTCTATGAATATAATCAGCATGGAAAATTTGTATCTTTATTGGCCATTTTGCAATGAAGTGCAGGTCACAATATAGTTCTATTCTAATTGGAGTAATTCATTCCTTTATTTTAATCTCCAACCAAAATTACAGTTTGAAATTAGGACTTTTTTTTTTGTGGTTCTCTTTTTTTTTTTTTTTTTATCTTGTAATGAGAAGTATCTATATAAGTAGGTAGGAGGTATTTTATAGTTAAGAGAACGGGAGAATGTTCGCTTTTTCAGGATCCAGAAAACCACTAAACCAACATAACTAGCATTTTATAGGAAATTTGGTGAGAGTATGATTCGAACCCATAACCTTTAATTTGGTATCCTAAACTTTAACCACTTGAGTTGAGACTTCAGGACAAATCTCTTTATTTTAACTAGTCTATGATAGAGGCTTTCCTTGCACAAATTTTAAACTTTCACTTACTAATCTTTGAAAAAAAGCCTCCCATATATTAATTTTTGGAAACTCCGTTTGTGTATGCAAGTATGTATTTAGGTATGTCTTCTAAAGATTTTACTGTGTCAATTTCTAAAAGTCTTATGAAGGATAACGAGTAGGCACTACTCCATATTTCAACTTCACTAATTAAAATTGGAATTTGAGAAAGAAAAGATTTTTCATAGGATTTGAAAACCTAGTAGTACACTAAAATTCAACAGAAGAACATTCGATTAAATCACTGCATTGTTTGCTTACCACGAAAACCTCAATAAATAGAAGAAGAAAAAGGAAAGCAAAACTCAAACCTTTTTTCTTGGTTCGCAAGCAAGAATAGTAAAACCATCGGTCTTCCGGTTTCCCGGACCAATTCGGAGACGATTGAACCCCAAATATGTATAAGACCCAATAGAGCTCAATTCCCCCACAGCTCAGAACCCTACCAGGAAAACACGTCTTCTTCTCGAACCAATGGAGGTCGTGCTCAGAGGCAATGACAGAGCGGTGAGGCGGAAGACGAAGATAGTTTGCACTTTGGGACCGGCTTCGAGGTCCGTCGAGATGATAGAGAAGGTTCTGAGTGCCGGCATGAATGTCGCTCGTTTCAATTTCTCTCATGGCTCGCATGCTTATCACCAGGAGACCTTGGACAATCTCCGGACCGCCATGGAAAATACTGGAATTCTCTGCGCTGTCATGTTGGACACCAAGGTACATAGAATCACTTGATTTGACCAATGTTTTCTGTTCTGTCGAGTTGTTTATTAGTGTGAGATTCAATTTTTTATTTCTTGTGCTTTTTCCTTTTTGTCGACTGTTCTGTTTTCTGTTGTCCAATCGGTCATGTTTGACGTCTACTGTTTAGTAGTCTCGCCTATAGTTGGAAGTTGATTGCCAGCTCCCGTGTATGGATTGGAAATTGTTTCAGAATTTAATTGATATTTGATTCTGTATGAAACTTTTAGGGACCAGAGATTCGAACTGGCTTTTTAAAGGGTGGTAAGGCCATACAACTCCAACAAGGTCAGGAGATCACAATCTCCACTGACTACAGCATCAAGGGTGATCAAACTATGATCTCTATGAGCTACAAGAAGTTGGCTGAAGATTTAAAGCCAGGTAGTGTAGTTCTGTGTTCTGATGGAACAATAACGTTCACAGTCTTGAGCTGTGACAAGGAGATGGGATTAGTTCGTTGTCGCTGTGAGAACAGCGCACTTCTAGGTGAAAGAAAGAATGCCAATCTTCCAGGGGTGGTGGTTGATCTTCCAACCTTGACAGAGAAAGATAAGGAGGATATACTCAAGTGGGGGATCCCAAATGAGATTGACATGATTGCACTTTCTTTTGTTCGTAAAGGTTCCGATCTTCAGGAATTGAGGAAGCTCCTAGGGGAGCATGCAGGGAACATTCTTTTAATGTCAAAGGTTGGCCCTAATCTCCCAGTGTTGTTAATGAGATGTCTAGTTCATGTTGCTTTGATACAAGTTTCGTTTCACTTTTTAGCTGGTTTTTGTGCTTCATTGTTTATATTGCTAACAATGTAGTTAACGTTGGCAGGTAGAAAATCAAGAAGGGGTAGCAAATGTTGATGACATTCTTGCTAATTCTGACGCATTTATGGTGGCAAGAGGGGATTTGGGAATGGAGATTCCGATTGAAAAGATATTCTTGGCTCAGAAAATGATGATAAATAAAGCCAACATTTTAGGCAAGCCAGTAGTAACTGCAACTCAGATGCTGGAGTCCATGATCAAATCCCCAAGGCCTACTCGCGCCGAAGCCACAGATGTTGCCAATGCGGTTCTTGATGGTACTGATTGCGTAATGCTCAGTGGAGAAACTGCTGCAGGAGCTTACCCCGAGCTTGCCGTCCAAACCATGGCCAGAATATGCATGGAGGCAGAGAATTTCATTAATTATGGGGATCTCTTCAAGAGGATAATGAAGACTGCACCAATGCCTATGAGCCCCTTAGAGAGTCTGGCTTCAGCTGCTGTTAGGACTGCAGAGAGCATCAGAGCATCACTTATTTTGGTCCTAACCAAAGGTGGAACAACGGCAAAACTGGTGTCCAAGTACAGACCAAGCATTCCAGTTTTGTCCTTGATCATGCCAGATGTCACAACGGATTCTCTCGAGTGGTCTTGCAAGAATGAAGCTGCGGCTAGGCATTGCCTTATTTACCAGGGTTTGGTTCCAGTTTTGAGCTCCGGATCAGTAAAAGCTTCTTACTTGGAGTCAGCAGATGAGGCGATAACGTTTGGCCTTCAACATGCCAAGGCAAAGGGGCTATGCAAGCCTTGTGATGCAGTGGTGATGCTGGACCCTTGTGTCATTAAAATTTTGACTGTTAACTGAGGAGAGACGTCAATTGAGAGATTGAGCTGATTTCTTCACTTTTTCTGCTAGTTTCTATTTGCTCAAGTTAATGGAAAGAATTCACTAGTATGCCCATCATTTTGATTTTTCTTCCAACTTCCTTTGAGGCTTTGTTTGATCTTCTTTTGCACAATTTTCGTACTGCTTGTTTATCACGTGACTTCCTCAGTTACCCTTGGGCCCAACAGAAGAAAAATGTATTTCGCAAGTCTTTAAAAGGCAAAACAAAAGGAAAAAAAAAAAATCTTATTATGGCAGAATCACTGCTGAAAATATGATGTTAATTGGTATAAGGGAAACTACAGATGACCACAAGAATTTCTTACAAAATTCCTTGTTAAATCTCGACACATGTACAAAATCAAAGGGAAAGGCGAAGTTTTCAGTTTTGATTTCCATGATCTGTAATGGACACTGGTGAAGGTTCTTCAGAAGAATTGTCAGCACTCTGAGATCCCATTAGGGTAAGCATACCCTCGAAGGACCACGGAATGGGGATCAGCAGCCGTCTTCCTTCTCCTGTCATTTCCCCAGCACTATGTTGAGCATTATCAGTTGCTCCTCTGTCTCCATTGTTTCTCGTCAGGTTTGTTTCAGTGATGGAGTTTTCTGAGGGTAACTCACGCCTGCAAACAGGGCAAGAGCAATGAAGCTCCAGCCATGGAAGAATGCACTCACCATGAAACTTATGTTTACATGGCATCTCCATTGCCTCACTTCCAACCGGGAAATCCTCCAAGCAGACCGAGCATCGTGTGTTCTCTCCTACAGTGACATTGGGCAGTGCCTTAACGGCTTCTTTACTTGCCGGAAGGCTGCCATATCGCCCGGGAGAGTTTTCTGCTAAATGCTGCAGCAAGAGGTCTAGGCCAGGTCCTACAAGATGGTCTCCCAAAGACCTGGTTGCTCCAATGCTTGGATTTTGGTTCAAACCACGTGTGGTATGAAGCATTAAGGCCGCTTGGTTGACTGGATAGAACAACACCACACCAGGCCTTCTCTCCCTACCAGGAATATGATGGGGTTCCTCAAAAACACGAGGACTTGAACCTGACATGTTGCTCCTCCTCCTCCTCCCAAGCAGTGATTCTATTTCTCTCCTCAATTGATCCCCTTGATCTTCATCATCTGAGTAGGTATCAATGCCTTGGTCCCGGCCTCTTATGCGGGGACGCGAAGAGGCTAAACGACCCATCAAACCAAGCAACATTGAGGCAGCAAGGGAGCCCAGATCGATGACAATGTTGTTAGAAGGCCTCACGCTGCCTATTTCTTCCACGAACCCGGTTTGACAATGAGGGCATTTGATCTCAGCTTCTGCTGCTGGGTTCACCATTTGAGAGCAGATGTAACACCAGTAATGAGCCCTTGTAGCATCCTCCATCACTCTTGTTTCACTCTGTCAACCTGATTAAGAATTCCCAGAAGAATGTTACAATGGATTTGTTAGACATAGAAACAAAATTTTCTCCAACTTCATGATCAAGATCATCAATGGAATAGAATCCTTGAAAACAGATTAACCAAATTTTTGCAGAAAAAGAAAATGGGAAAATGACTCAATTACATATGATGGTACCTAATGACAGAGGATGCAGCAGCTGATTTTTTCTTTCTACCGACGACCTTCCTTCCTTTCCTTTAGTTTTTCTTCTTTCCCTTTTCTTTTGAGATACTTGTGTTTTAAAGAGTTTTATCAGTATTGGTGGGAAGATCAAGGAATTTTATCCTTTGTTCTCCCCCTCCTAAACATTTCTTGGTGGGGAAGAAAAGTTTTAGTACAAAGCAAATTTAACAACCAGTTTGTTTGTGGTGATCTATTTGCAGCAGCTGCTTTGCATGTTTGTCTAACATCTTTTTGCTTAAAAATGGAATTTCTTTTTATTCTGCTTTTATTCTTTTTTTGTGTGTGTGTGTGTGGGGGGGGGGGGGGGGGGTGATGGAGGACTTCTGGAAATAATACACACCAACTCCCTCATAAATTGATAAATGCTCTTTTTTTTCCGGTTTAATATACAAATGTCATTTTGTTCTCAGCAATGATTTCCAGCTTCCCAGTTCAGGTCCATCATCTTCTTCACCTGATTTGGCAATTGAATATAAAAACCAGCCTATTTCTTGACTTGCACACCACCTTAAATCAATTTAGGTTTACACATAATTAAAGTTCTTCCTCTAGTTTTTTTCTAAACTATGTGTACACAACCCACACTGAAATCAACAGTGAGTGATTTTGATTTGAAAATCAATAAGATATACAAATTTTTTTTATTCATATTTATCTAAATTAATCTTCTAGCTTTGAAGTTGAAATCATCTTTCTCAAGTAAGTCAAACTAATCCAAAACGTTTTTATCACCTTTTTACCAGAATCAATGTTATTTGAAAGCTAATAGTATATAGATGTAAAAATCTATTGAATAATATCTTTTTTTAGTGTAATTTATTTATTTTTATTTTTTAAGTTTTATTAAGTAAAAATTCATAAAAACCTTAATTACATTAATTTAGAAAAAAGTTGTACAATGGATTATAATATCTATATAGTATTAGATTTCAAACACTACTAGAAAAAAGGACAATTTTTTACTAAAATTTATGACAGTTAGCCATCGGAAAATACATTTTTCAGTAGATAGTTGTTGGAAGCACGTTTGTCAGGTTCTAATACATTGAAAAAAGGTTCCTGACAGACGGTGGCTGTCTAAAAATTCGACGGGCGATGTCTGTCTAGAAGTTTGATAGACGGCGATATCGGAAAAAATCCAATGGATAGCTGTCAGAAAATTTTTTCCCAAAAAAAAAAATTGTCCAAAGCTGCAAATGGCAGTTACTTAAATGGCCTCTTTCAAAACTTTGTCTTTTAGCAATGTACCAGAAGTTTTAGACTCAAACAGTCATTTTTCAGCTCTTATAATTAATGACACACATAACCCCCAGCTCCCATAAATGTATAGTTTGGTGCCAAGTAGAGGTGGGAGGTGGGCCGGGTTGGCCCGGACCGAACCGGGACCGCCTCGCCGGTCAAACCCGCCCCGCAAGAGGCCCGCAATTTTATTGGCCGAATATGGGCCCAATAGGAGGAGGGGGATGCAAAAAAGACCGGCCCTGACCAGATGAACCCACCAGCCCGGACCGCTGACCCGGACCGGACCGCCCCGCCGACCTGAGCGCAACGGCTCCCTGCATAACGTAAACTTGCAAAAAAATTTTTTTTAAAAAAGGGCTAATTACACAACAGGTCCTCCAACGGGTTTTCTGCTCCATTTCAGCCCCCAAAATTTCATTTTTGCCCCTCCCAACAACTAAATTTCAAGGACTTTTTGGTCAAACTAATTTTTCCCCTCCCCCTATAAATACCAATTCCATTTTCACTCAATCCTCACACAATCACTCAACCTCTCTTCTTCATCTACTATATTCTCTCAACCATTCTCCTTATTTTCTTCATTTCTTCCAAATTTCTTACTAATCTCTCCCTAATATCTTCATAATCCTCTCTTGATTTTGCATTAATCATTACTATTAGTACGTGAGTCATGGCTTCAAAAGGAAAGGGCAAGTCAACAGATAGTTCATCTTCCCGCAACACCGACCTCCGAGCCTTATTCCTTTGCCGATCTCGGCCCGCCGATAAAGGCATTTCAATTCAAGAGTTTCACGACGATGATGCTGGAATCGATATGACGAATTACGATTTGGGTCTCGACGATCAATTATCCGATAATGAAGTGGAAGAGTTGGATGCGATGGCGTCTGAGAATCCGTCAACAGAACCGACGCTTACAAGTCATGAACCCGGCGTGGAGGGAACTCAAGCACAAGGTAAATCCACGAGACTAACTGCTTGGGTTTAGGAGCATTATGAGCTCATAAACGAAGGGGAGTCGAGGTACGGAAAATGCAAACATTGCGGGAAAAATTTTGTACATAGAAAGAATTCCGGCACTGGAACGCTGAAGAGGCCTCTTGAAAATCAACATGCTAACGTCCTCCCTAGTACCGGGACTAGTTCTGGAAGACAAACACAACTTGGGTCTACAACCGGCGCCGGCAGACCAGGTATATTTCGTTTTAACCAACAATCTTGTAGAAAAGGTATGGTAAATTGGATGATGCTTACCGAAAAACCTTTTTCACAAGCTGAAGATGTCCACCTAGAATCTTGGATAAAATCACAATTAAATCCTGTATTTAGAAAAGTATCTAGGAAAACTGCTAGGGAAGAAAGCTTTAGACAATTTGAAACCGAAAAATCAGATTTGCAAGCATATTTTTCTGCTCTTGATCATTGTGTAGCATTTACTTCTGATATGTGGACATCACCTATAGGTCAATCATTCTATTGTGTTACTTTTCATTGGATTGATTCTGATTGAATAATGCAAAAATGAATTTTGTCATTTAAGGTTATTGAAACAGATCATACTGATTTTCAAATATTTAATTGTATCTTAGAAACTTTACGTGATTATTTTTGTACTGATAAAGTTCTGTGCATTTCATTTGATAATGCTTCAAATAATGATATTGTCGCTCGCCTTTTGAGTCAAAACTTAAAACCACCGCTCAACGGTGCATTTTTTCACGTTAGATGCATGTGCCATATTTTAAACATTTGTGTACAAAAAGGTTTAGAAGTTCTCCAAAATGAGATTTTGCCTATTCGAAACTCATTAAAATATTTGATGTCCAGACTTGCTATTTTTCGTGAATTTAAAAGCTTTTGTATTGAATATCAAAAATCATTTTCTTGGAAACGGTTTAAATTGGATTGCCCAACCCGTTGGAACTCCACATTTTTTATGTTGCAAGATGCATTACCATATGCAAATTTGTTGTCACATTTCATGAATTTAAAAATGGGTTCTGAATTTCTTACGACTGAAATTTGGGAGAAATGTTTCAAAACCGATGAATTGCTTAAGTTTTTTTACGAGGCAATTGAATTTTTCTCTGGTGTTTACTACCCAACAAGTCATCAAGTTTTGTTTCATTTAGTGAACATCACATATGCTTTACATCAATTTAAAAATGATGAGTTGTTAAAACCGACTGTCGAAGCCATGCGGGCTAAGTGGCTTCAATATTTCTCAAACATTCCACCTATCTTTTTAGTCGCTTCTTTACTTGACCCGTATGTAAAATTAACGGGCACAACAACACTGCTTGAAGGAATTTTGCATACTTATTTAGAAATGTCTCATATAAATGTTTTGGCTATGTCTGCTTCTGCTTCCGAGTACTTACATTCTTTATACAAGTTATATTGTGAGCGGCATTCGGATAAGGTAATATCCTAAGCTTCTCAAATTGAGCCTCCAAGGAGATCAATCTCCTCAAGATTCAACCCGGCGCTCCAAATGCTCAAACGACCTCAACCGATGACATCGGGATTAGCTGAGGTTGATGACTATCTTAACACATCATTCGAGACAAGCGACCTCGACATCTTGGAGTGGTGGAAACAAACGAGATCAAGATTTCCGATCTTATCAATAATCGCACAAGAAATTCTTGCCGTTCCAGTATCGACCGTCTCATCTGAGGCAGCGTTTAGTGCCGGAAAACGGGTGATAACAGAAAAACGGTCAAGATTGACACCTGACGCGGTAGAAGTATGCGTGTGCAACCGAGATTGGGGCCTCGCAGCACTCCGGCATCAAGACCAAAAGAGTTCGGATGATGAGGTAATATCCAATACCGAGAGTTGAATTTTTTTCTTTCAATCATACATGTAGTTTGTATTTGATCTGATTATGCTGTTCAGCACAGATCATAGGTTTCTATTATTTATCATTTTCGGAACGTTTTTGCCATTTCAAAATGTAAGGCACGTTCCGATTATTTGTAAGTGCCGTTTGGCTTTTTAACTTAATAAAACTTACACCGGAGGTGGTGTTTTTTTTTAAAAATATTTATGATTTATATAATTAATAATTGTTCTATTATATATATATATATATATATAAACAAAAAAAAATGAAACCCGCCCCGCCCCGCCCCGGGACCACCCCGCCTAGAGCCGGTCCGTGCCCGGGCCTCAGGACCCAGGCCCAGGACCGGCCGGTCTCGGGCCGGTCCGACCCGGTTCCCACCTCTAGTGCCAAGGTCTGTGCGGGTTACACTTAAACCAACCCTGGGCATAAATTCGTGAGAAAGATAAGAAGGAAGAAAAAGAAAAATAATAAAAGGAAGTAGGAAATGGTGACAAAGAGGAGGGAAGAAGAAGAAAAAGAAAAAGAATAAAAAAGAGAAAGAAGAAGGTAATGATAAGAAAGAAATAAAAGGAAGAAAAAGAAGAAGGTAATGTAAGGAAGAGATGAAGAGAGGAGGTGGAGGAGGAGACAATTTTGAGAGAAAGAGAAAGAAGATAGGAGAGAAAAAGAATGAGGCTTTGATAGAAAAAGATGGTTCTATAATGGTAGAGGATGAGGGAAAAATGGAATTTAAAAGGAAAAATTGAAATTTTTACCAGAAGAATTTGAAGAGAAATTTTTTCAATTTCTGATAGATAGCCATCGAAAATTCAAAAAATTTTATTTTGGCGTCCAATTTTGAGCAAAATTTTCTTTCCCTGGCAAGAATGTGGTCAGAAAACTTTCTGACAGTAATATCTGTCAAAAAAATTAAATTTGAAAATTTTTATTTTTGAAGACGATTTTGGATGGAGAGAAGTTCACTAGAAAATGTTCGATGGCTAATTGTTGGAAAATTCCATTGGACGGTTTCACCATCAGAAAAATGCATTTCGGGAATTGACAAAGTTTTAGTATAGTGAAATGACATTGGTTTCAGATAAAAAAATGGTAAAAATAAAAATGAGTTATTTTGAATAATTCCAACTTAATGCAAAATGACGTAATCTAATTTCAAAGTTCTTGGTTGATTAAAACTGCTTAATAAATTGTACATGAATTTGCAGACATACTTTGTGATTGCTGAAACTACTTAGGTTTTTTGCTGACTCTTATTTTGCTATATTCTTACCATATATTTATATTAAATATTACAGCAACATATAATTGCAGGATTCTCAAACTATATGACAAAATTCTAATACAAGTTCTTCATGTATAAATCACCTTTATACCATATATGCAACTATAAGATGACAAAGTAATGCATGATTTTCTTCCCATTTCAGTTCCATCATCGTCTTCATCTAATTGTTTTGAATGCCTTTCCAGGCCTTGAACAGGCTAAGCCAACCATCCAGATTCATTACTTTCAGGTTCCATACAAACTCAATCTATACGCCTTTGCTTATGACTTATGAGGCATGACTTCTAGTGCTCGTATAGCAGAATCCTTTTGCATTATGGAAACATTGACTCCTCCTAACTCGATTTAAAGATATTGACACACATGATTCATAAACAAAGAAGAATTAAAAAGTAAAAACCCATATACACAAAATTAGCTAAAGTTTGCCTTCAAATTAGGTCCATTAATTAGAGACCACTAAGATTAGAACACATGGTCACATAAGCATGATGGTACTCACACGCATCATCCATCGTTATGAAAATTGAAAACAAAGGCCATACTATAAAAAAAAAAAAAGATTTTACATATAGTAAAATTCAACTCACAATTTTCTTAAAATAATGTGTATGAACCGCACACTGAAATGAACGATAGTTTTAATTTGAAAAATGTAACTTATATAGATTTTGTTTGCATATTTATTGCAAAAACTTATATTTTAAAATACATATCTACTAAAGCCATATGTTTCAAATAAGGTACTTCATCGGTCCCAAAAAAGATATAAAACATGTTCCTTTTCTAACCATTCTAAAAATGATGAAGTGTTTTCTTTTTTAGAAAGTTTTTTTTTTATATTCAATTTGCTTTGCCACCCACATTTAAACTCTCACTAAATGAAACCAAAAAAAGAAAATTTTCTTTTTCAATTTTCATTAAAACTTTAACTATACAAAGCCTCAAAAGGATTTTTTTTTAAATCATGATTTAAGCTCTCACCACAAGTAACCCCAAAAAGATTTTTAAAATTTTAATTTTAGTAGTAAAAATGGAAAAAAAATACCATAAACCACACACACATTAATTTATAAGCCCAAAGAAATGCATCATTCTTTATGTGACAGACAGAGTATAATCCTTTGAATTTTCCAGATTTTTACTAATTAGTTGCATATATACACTATATTCTTACTCATATTAGTATATGTTTTCATTTTCATTAAAATACACAAGATTTTCCAATAAATCTAGTAAGTAATTACTCTCTATATGTATTACTGGCACACATCATTCATCGACAAAGAAGAATTAAAAGGAGAAATCATATACAACAAGTTTAACCAAAAATTGCTTCCAAAACTAGACTTACTGGATACCAAGAAGTAGAGCAGAGAACACCCGGTCATATATATACAAGTATGAATGTGTTGATACACACAATCCATCACTATATGAAATTAAAGAAGCTCAAGCATAATAAACTACTTTTAAGCTTTGGAATTACTTAAAATGGTGTGCATCCCTCACACACCGAAATCAACAAAGATTTTGACCAATGACCATAAAAAAAAAAGTAATTTATATGAATTTTATTTTTCGCATATGTATAAAAAAAAATTCCTAGTTGTGAATGAAAATATAGTAAAGTGGTGAGCTTTAATGGTAAAATAATATGATGAAATTCCAAAGTTCTCAGTAACTACTCCATTGTACTATGTAGTTTTGCGTGCATAATTTTTGCTTATTCATATATACTATGTTTTCTTTTTGTATTGAACAAGCATTTTCTCATAATTTTAGTACTACCTCTATCCCAATTTTTTTTATACATATACCATTTATAGTAATTAATCTATAATTTTTTTATCTTGTACATTTTAATATATAGATGTAAAATATATGTTCACAAATATAGTAAAAGAAAGCTTGTAGTTTTCAAACATAATTATATATATATTTTTACAAAATAATAGTATACATATATTCAAATTAAACTTAATTCAAAAAAGGAAAATGATTCAAATATTAATTTGGAACAAGGAGTAACTAATTACAAGACTACACTTGATACATGTTTATTAGTTAAAGAGTCTGTGCTATGTGGCAGGTTTTGATTACGCAGTAGTAATCTATATCATTATCATATATGCTACTTAGAGAAATGTTACCAAAAGTGTATACTCCATTATAATAATTGACATAATTATAGTAATTTACAGTATGTACATGATAATTAGATCATAATAGTATCTACATAAGTTTTATGTTGTACAATACAAATAGCATATATTGTGGGTATTGTTAGATATATGTTAGCTAGTCTTAGTTTGGAGTATATCTTTGTTGGTATATTCATTATTTACTTGATGGGTCATTAAAAGCTATGACAATAACAGAGTGATGAGAATAAGTAAGTGTGATAATAATTGTCTTAAAATACAAAAAGTTTCTTTTAAGAATATTATAATAATTTTTTTCATATAGGATATTTATAAATCTTAATTCCTAATTAAGACATTTTAATACCATCAATTGAAAATTAAAAGCTACAAATTCCATCAAATTGTAAAAAAAAAAACTATATGAGAGTTTTTTAAATTTTAAGTTATGTAAAAATCTTAATACTTAATAATGGTAATTGAAAATTAAGATTCATAAATAATTTCAAAATTTAAAAAGTTTAATAACTTAATTCCTATTTGGGCAAAATTGGAAATAGACAAACCAACCTCACTAGCCTCTCGACAATAATACTGTAGGAATTTTTGAAAGCTACAAAAATGTTTCTGAAAGCTATACCGCATGGATTTGGTTATCAAATGTAGGAATTTGGGTATCAAAAGGCAGAAAGAACATACTAAGAAATTGAAAGAGGGAAACAAAAAAAAAAAAATGGTGCTATTGTTTACTGAGCAGTAAAATGGTCCACGGCATGAATTTTTGTTAAGGGTTATAACTACATTAAGTTGTAGGATTAATTTCTCAAATCTTAGGCTATATATACGACGAAATTCTAACATAGGATTTTACCTCTATCATCTTCTTCACCTAAGGAGTTATTATCATTGCTTTGTTCTAGGCAAGCCTCTTGTACGCAGACGTGAAGAGGCTAACCCAAGTTACCTAACCATCTAAGCAAGTAACAATAATTGTGGCAGCAAGGGATTCTAGCTAGATCTTGCTTGTTTTCTTCACTTGATGGTTCAAGACTCCTAGAGCTCAAACGTCTCAATAGCTAATACAAATTAATTAGGTAGATTAGCAGAATTCTTTCGCATCAGGCAAACTTTGACTCGTCCAAACTCAGTCCAGAGATATTGATGTGCACCAATATTCATTGATAAGAGTAGAATTAACAACAAACAAGAACGATATACACAAACTTAAACAAAGTACTTTTCATTCAAATTAGGTCGGCTATTGGACTCCATCAAGACCTAAAAAAAAAAAAAAAAGATCATGTGAATATGAAAGGGCACACAACCATAATCCATTAATATGAAAAGAAAAAGCCATACCATACAAGCAATCCTTTTCTTAAAGTTTAACATAGAGTAAAGTCAACCCATAGTTTTCTTAAAATTGTTGCATTGACAACATACTAAACTAACTGTGATTTTGATTTGGAAAAGAGTAATATGCATGGATTTTTTTGCTCATATTTATGGAAAATCTCCTAATTTTAGATGCAAATTTAGTATTGTGGTAACGTGTGGTTTTCGGGAGTCGCCACCAATCTGTTTTTCTTAGGTCGATTGGATACCTAAAATATGGTCTGCGAGAGTTCGGGGATCGGGAGTACGGTTACGTTAAAACAACTTTGTTAAAACGCCCAAAAATTGGCACCTTAGTTGATTTTAATTTTGTTTTGCTTTGCTTTTAAATAATTTTCAGTTAATTTTCAAAATTAGAAATTTTAACTGGATTAGTTGAAATGTGGATTTTTTTAAATTAATTAATTTGTATGAAATTTTATACTTCCGAACCATGGACTCTGCCGAGTCATTTGGACACGGAAGATTTTGATTCCGAACCATGCACTCTGCCGAGTCATTTGGACACGGAATTTGGTGAACTTTTAAATAATTTAATCCATATTGTAAATATGGATTTTTATCTTTGTATTTATTTAATTTATTTAGTAAAAAAGTTTTCCAAACCGTAGATCCTGCCGGATCATCCAAATATGGAAATTACTTTAATTAATTGTTAGTTATATAATTATTATTTTTATGGAATTTATTATTACTAATTTGTAAGTCTTTTGTTTATGAAAATTTTAGATTTATTAATAATCTAAAATTTTTTTTTTCTTTATATTTTTTTTCTTTTCTTTCTTTCTTTTCTTTTTTTTATCTTTTCTTATCTTTCTTATCTTTTTCTTATCTTTCTTTTAGTTTTTTTTTAGTGAAAGTTATTTATTATTTAAATAATTATTCAATTTATAAAAGAAAAATAATTTTATTTAATAAAATATTTAATATCAAGAAATTTTTTAAAGAAAATTTGAAGAGTTGACATTTATTCTGTTGGTTTGATAACCAAAAAGTAATTATTTAACCAAGATTTTATTTAACAAATAAACCAAAAAATTATACATATATTTCAAAAATAAAAGAAAAGTCTTAGTATGTTATCTGATAAAAAGTGAACAAAAAGTAATTATTTAATCAAAATTTTATTTATTTAATAAAAGAAACAAAAATTTTATATATATAAAAAAAAGTTTTAATATTTTGTTTGTTTTTGTTTTTTTAAAAAAAGGATTAACCAGAAATATTTATTTAATTAAGAAAACCAAAACATTTATATGTATATTTTAAACAAAAAGAAAAAGTCTTAATATTTATTTAATTTGTTTTGAGTAAAAGATTAACTAAAAATTAATTATTTTAATTAAAATTTTATGTATATTTAAAAAAAACCACAAATTTATATGTATATTTTAAAATAAAAGAAAAATCTTAATATTTTATTTTTGATTTTTTTTAATAAAAAGAATTAATCAAAAGCGATTATTTAAGAAAAGAAACTAAAATTTTATGTATATAAAAGTTTTGATATTTATTTGTTTTGTTTTTGATAGAAATTTAACCAAAAGTGATTATTTAAAAATTTACATGTATATAAAAATCTTGATATTTATTTGTTATTTTTATATTCTTTTTGTTTGATGAAAGATTTTTTTAAATAATTTTAATTTATATCTCTGAAAATATATCTAATTAATAAGTCTAAAATATTTAAGAGAAATTCAATTCACTTTTTTTATTATTTATTTTTTATTATTTTTGACTAAGACTTTTATAAAGGAAACAAAAAGTTATATCTTTTCATTATTTTGAAAGAAATAAGTAAAAATATTACTGAATAAAATATTAACTCAAAATTTTTACTCTTTTTATTCTTTTTATTAATAAAGAAAACTAAAAAATTATATTTTATTAAATAATTAATATATTAGTCCAAAGTGTTTATTTTTAATAAAGAAAAATTTATTTATATACTTTATTAAAAAATATTTCCAAGCCATGGATCCTAGGGGATCATTTGGTCATGGAGTTTTAATTTTTGTTAAATTTTAATTATTTAATTAATTATAATTATTTTAATTATAATTTTATTGGATTTTTCTTGAATTTTAAATTTTAAATATCATTATTTTAAAAAATGTTTTAAAAAAAAGAAGTTGATTTGTATATTTTTAGTACTATTTAATCATGCTTGTTTATTAATTTTAACAAAAAGGAATAAAAAGTTAACTTTGTTTTCTTTAAAGAAATAATAAAAACATGTATTCCAAAATAAAAATAATTAGTTTTTTTTTAAATGATTTTTATTAGCTTTAATAATTAATTATAAAAGAATCTTCTTTTAGGTTTTATTTATTTATTTATGGGTAAAGGGTAAAGGTGAATTAAATAAAATAAAGTGGGGCTTTTTGGCCATCCACTTTAAAAATAAATAATAATAAAGGTTAGCAAAGTTGATTAAATTAATTAACAACAATAATAAAAATTAGCCAAGTTTAATTAATTGTTAACAACAATAATAAAAAGTTAGTCAAGTTAATTAATTAACAACAATAATAAAAAGTTAGCCAAGTTAATTAATTAATAACAATAATAAAAGTTAGCCAAATTAATTAATTGTTAATTAACCAAATTAATTAAATTAATTAATTAATTACAATAATAAAAGTTAGCAAAGTTAGTAAAGTTAGATGTTAATAACAATAAAAATAAAAGTTAGTAAGTTAGTTGAGGTAACAATAATAAGGTTAGTAGGTTAGTCATAATAATAATAAGGTTAGTAAGTTAGTTATAATAATAACAATAAAAAGAAGGGTTAGTAATAATAACAATAATAAACAAATAAATAAACAAGTAAAAATTAAAAGGGTTAGGAATCAATTCTGCAAGAACAAAATAAAAAGTCAGTGACTAAAGTGAAAGAAATTGAAAAGATGATGGGTGAAACAAGGGTTTACCCTTAGAAATCAATTTTGAATTTCTGGGAACGAAAGAAACAGACCGCGGGGGGGGGGGGGGGGGAAGGAGGGGCAGCTGGCGGCGGGGCGGCAGCGCGGCCAGGGGCAGGGGGGACGGCGGCACGGGACGGCAGGGCGCGGCGGCGCAGGACGGCAGGAGCGACGGCGGCGTGGGGAGGAGCGACGGCGGTGGAGGAAGGAGAAAGGAAAAAAAAGATGACGGCGGGAGAGGCACGACGGCGGGGAAGAGTGACGGTCGACGGCGTAACGGCGTGGGGACGGCGCGACGGCAGCGTGGGGGAGCGATGGGCGGCGGCGGGACGGCGTGGAGCGACGGGCAGCGAAGGAGAAGGAAGAAAGAGAAAGAAAACGGAGGAAGAAGATGGTCTATACGTCAGAAGAGAAACTTTTAGGACTTTCTACGAAAAGGAAAGAGGGCCAGGGACTAAGGCTCTAATTTTTATTTTTTCTAACACGGAGCTCTAAGCTTTCTGTCTATTTTTTTCTGTGTTCAGAACTAAATTTGGAGGCCTATTTATAGTGGAAGTTTGGCTGAACTGTTGATGGATAAATTAATAAAAAAAATTCAAACTTATCTTTTAAATTGGTAAAATAACAATTTCAGTCCTTTACGTCTCTCAGCCTCTGGATAAGTTCCTGAAGCTTCTGATTTTGACAATTTTGTCATTTTCTGTCAATTTGGGCCAGAAACGTCGGTCGGCCCAAAAATTCATGTGACAAACTACCAAATGCTCCTGGAACTTTCAGAATTTGTCAATTTTTCCCGAAACATCTTAATTTTGTCAATTTTTTTGGAGTTTTCTTTTTTCCTTTCAAATACACATGTATATCATTTTAAATCAAATCTTCACAAAACAAAACAAAAAAATTTATTTTAAACTAATTAACTTAATTAAAATTTTTCAGTAATAATAATAATAATAAAATATATTATTATTTATTATTATTATTATTTTTTAATTAATTTTCTTTTTAGTTTAATTTTTTTTAATGATCGGAAGAAATTGGGTGTCAACAGCTGCCCCTCTTTGCATGCTTCATGAGACATGATGCAAGCAAAGTCGTTACCAAATTTCATCAGACTTAGCTAAGCAGTGAAAACTTTCTCGCCGCCTAAATCCTGAGGTTAAGAAACTTTTCTTAGAACCTCGACGATAGGAACTCTCCTATCGTTGCAAGTTTGAGGTTAAGGGCCCTACCTTAGATCCTCTGCGATAAGAACTCTCTTATTGTTTAAAGAAAAATTGATGATTGATTGTTTGAGGTTTAAAGAACTCTCCTTAGAACCTCGACGATAGGAACTCTTCTATCGTTGAAAGTTTGAGGTTAAGGGCCCTACCTTAGAACCTCTGAGATAAGAACTCTCTTATCATTTAAGAAAAATTGATGATTGATTGTTTGAGGTTTAAGGAACTCTCCTTAGAACCTTGACGATAGGAACTCTCCTATCGTTGCAAGTTTGAGGTTAAGGGCCCTACCTTAGAACCTCGACGATAGGAACCCTCCTATCGTTGCAAGTTTGAGGTTAAGGGCCCTACCTTAGAACCTCGACGATAGGAACCCTCCTATCGTTGCAAGTTTGAGGTTAAGGGCCCTACCTTAGAACCTCTGCGATAAGAACTCTCTTATCGTTTAAGAAAAATTGATGATTGATTGTTTGAGGTTTAGGTTTCATCCTTAAAACCTCAGATTGATTGGTTGATTTCGAGGCAAAGGTTCCATCCTTAAAACCTCGGATTGATTGGTTGATGTCGAGGTAAAGGTTCCATCCTTAAAACCTCGAATTGATTGATTGATCTCGAGGCAAAGGTTCCATCCTTAAAACCTCGGATTGATTGATTGATTTCGAGGCAAAGGTTCCATCCTTAAAACCTCGGATTGATTGATTGATGTCGAGGTAAAGGTTTCATCCTTAAAACCTCGAATTGATTGATTGATCTCGAGGCAAAGGTTCTATCCTTAAAACCTCGGATTGATTGATTGATTTCGAGGCAAAGGTTTCATCCTTAAAACCTCGGATTGATTGATTGATGTCGAGGTAAAGGTTCCATCCTTAAAACCCCGATGATGAAAATTGATTATTTTCGAGGCAAAGGTTCCATCCTTAAAACCCCGATGATGAAAATTGATTTTGAGGCTAAGGAGCTTTCCTTAGGACCTCGAGCGAAATTTATATGAAAGCAATTGAAATTGGAATAATTTTCTTCGAAAGTGTGAATTTTCATAATAGGCGAGTGCAAAGAATTAGGCTTCGATAAAACGAGTGAATCTTGATGATGACAATAACACTGACAAATTATGTAAAGGGAACGGATGTTTGGAATCAATATCCAAGGTTCATCTAATATTTTTTTTCAGTAAATATAGATTTCCTTGTGAGATATGTCATCCAAATAAGGTTGAAGCTTAACTACCCCAAAATGTCATGCTTAGTAGACCTAATAGGATGCGTCTCAAGAGCAATAAAAATTACTTTTTACTCAGCCATTCCAACCTAAAGGCGTTGTCCTGTGGTTTTAATATCAGCATGAACGAAACTATTTTATAAAAAAAGAAATTCCCTGAAAAGAAAAACTGAAACGCGAAAGAAAATGCTGATAATAAAACTAAAGGACAAGAAAAACGGATCAGATCGCTTCTTTCTTCCACAATACTTCAACAGGGTGAGTAGAGGACCATTATGGGATGGTCGGGAAAGACTGTCGTGTCCAGTCTATCTGAATCATTGCTGGATCTGGTTCAGGAACAAAAGCTTGTATTTTATCTAGCAATTCTTCAGCAGTTATTGCGGATATTATGATTCGTCGTGACACTCTTGATATGAAATTCTTCTGCATAGCATAATCCATAAAAGCTATTAGACCTGTAAAGAAATTGTTAACATTCAAAAGCCCAATGGGTTTCTTATGCAAATTAAGTTGGGCCATGGAAGCAATTTGGAAGACTTCTCCTAATGTACCAAAACCACCTGGTAGAGCGATAAAAGCATCAGCATTTAAAAGCATTTGTAACACACGCTCTTGCAAATTTTTAACCACTAATTCTTCTCCAATCGTGCCCCTAGAAACAAATTTCAAAGGTCCAGGGATGATGCCCAAAACTTGACTTCCTCCTAAAGATGCTGCTGATGCTACACCTCCCATTAATCCAACACTACCTCCTCCATAAACTAAATGTATTTTTCGCTCAGCTAATACTATACCCAAATGGTTGGCTGCCTTTAAATACTCTTCATCTTTTCCAGGAAAAGCGCCAGAAAATACACAAATACTTCGGGATTTACGAGTTGGGGTTTTCTCCATTCCTATCCTTATCCTTGTGAGAAAAGATGATATATTTATAGAGATGAAGAGATAAGGCAATAATTTTATTTTTCAAGAATGGATACATTATTGCCAGCTATTCACAGTAGTCACGGGTATGACTCTGGTCAGGTATGGGTACACTATCGTTAAAAGAGGAGAAAAATTTTCAAAATAGCTGCTAGCATGTACAGTAGTCACTACTGTAGCTTACGTCAGGAGTAGGTACGTGATTGTTGGAGGAGAAGTAAAATTTCAAAAGTGGCAGCTATATACAGTAGTCCATGTCAGGAGTGGGTACATTATTGCCAAAGGAGAAGGAAAATTTCAAAAGCGACAGCTAGCATGTACAGTATCGTGACTATGGCTCATGTCAGGAGTGGATACATTATCGCCGAAAGGGGAGGAAAATTTCAAAAGCGACAACTAGCACGTACAGTAATCGTGACTTTGGTTCACGTCAGGAGTGGATATATTATTACCAAAGGAGAAGGAAAATTTCAAAAGCGACAGCTAGCATGTACAGTAATCGTGACTTTGATTCTCGTCTTCCACTGGCTTTGCTTCCAGGGACGGCTTCAATGCCTTTTACGAATCGGGGATTTGCTTCCCATCCAGTTTTCTCACAAACTGGCAAACAGGGTCATTAAAAGTCAGATTTCCAAGACTATAACGATCCTGTTCTTTACGGAAAGTCCACCATAAATCCATAATTTCCCATTACACTATTTCACAAGAATGTGTTTCAAAAGTTAATAGGATATCATCCAAAGATTCCTTACGCAGGCCATTCTTGATGAATCTTATTCTATCATTACGATTTCTGGTGATCACTCCTGGAGAACGACATTTATTGCCGCAAATCCACCATCCACAATTATGACAAACGCCTAGCCTCTTTGCTCTTCTTTTTTTGGCATAAGCGCTTTTACCAAAGCCGGGCATACGGGGAAAGAATGCTTTTGGAACTTCACCAGCTGAACGAACCTTAGCTTCGATTAGCCATCGCACATTATCAGGAATGCCTTTGTGCATAAATACTCTGAATCGTTCACATCTAGCTTGATAAATCTTTTTAAGAACATTTATTGGGAAGGAAGGAAAATACTTTCGTAGGGCGGAAAGAGAAGACTCCATTGATGAAGGAGGCAAAGAAAGAAATTAGTGATTGTAGGAAACGGAAATAACTAACACATATTTATAGTGATGAAAGGGATAATGCGTTAATTACACTTACAGAAGCAAGTACATTATTGTCAAAAGAAAAGACAAATGACAGCTTATATGTACAGCAATCATGACTGTGGCTCTCATCTTCCACTGATTTATGTCCAGTAATGGCTTCAATGTCTTCTATAAGTCAGGGATTTGCTTCCCATCCAGTTTCCTTACAAACTGACAAACAGGGTCATTTAAAGTCACATTCCCAAGACTGTAACGGTTTCGTTCTTTATGGTAAGTCCTCCACAATTTAACAATTTGACCTTGCACTTTTCCACAAGAATGCGTTTCAAGAGTCTCTCGGATATCTTCCAGAGATTCCTTACGCAGGCCATTCTTAATGAATTTTCTTTTATCTTCACGATTTGTGGAGATGTATCCTAAAGAGCGACATTTAGTATTACAATTCCATTGCCCACATTTATAACACACGCCTAGGCTCTTTGCTCTTCGCCTTTTGGCATAACGGCTTTTACCTAAACCGGGCATGCGGGGCATAAATGCATCTGGAACTTCACCCGCCAAACGGACCTTAGCTTCAATTATCCACTGCACATTATCGGGTATGCCTTTGCGTGTAAAAACTCTGATTCTTTCACATCTAGCAAGGTAGATCTTTTTAAGGACTTTTATTGGAAGGGAAGGAAAGTATTTTCGCAGTGCAGAAAGAGTAGAATCCATTGATGAGAGAAGAATTTGAGAGGAGAGGGAATGAATCAGTTATTGTAGGAGACTGGAATAACCGACTTTAGAAGTCACGGGGTATCTTATCCGCTGCTTAATCAGAAGGAAGAACACGCATTTATAGTGATGAAAATGGATAACGTGTCGATTACACTTAGGGGAGCATGTACATCTGTCAAAAGAAAATGCAAACTTTTCCAAATATAACAAATTGTATGTACAGTAATTGTGACTGTGGCTCACATCTTCCACTGGTTTTACGTCCAGTAACGGCATTAACGGCTTCTATGAGTCGAGGATTTGCTTCCCATCCAGTTTTCTTACAAGCTGGCAAACAGGGTCATTTACAGTCAGATTCCCGGGAGTGTAACGGTTTCGTTTTTCATGAAAAATGCTCCATAAACCAAGAAGTTCACGTTGCACAGATCCATAAGAATGCGTCTCAAAAGTCAATTGGATATCATCCAACGAGTCCTTACTCAGGCCATTCTTAATGAATCGTATTTTATCTTCTCGATTATCAGAAATCATCCCTAAAGAATGACATTTAGTATTACAGGTCCAGCGTTCGCATTTATGACAGACGCCTAGTCTCCTCGCTCTTCGCTTTTTGGCATAAGAGCTTTTGCCTACACCAGGCATGTGAGACACAAATGCCTCTGGGATTTCACCTGCCAGACGAACATTAGCTTCAATTAACCACCGCACATCTTCAGGGATTCCTTTATGCATCAGAGCTCTTAATCGTTCACAGCGAACTTGGTAGATCTTTTTGAGAATGTTCATTGGGAGAGAAGGAAAATATTTTCGTAAGACAGAAAGAGTAGGATCCATTTTCTAGAGGGAAGTAAAAGAAAGAAGAGAGGAAAGAATTAGTTATTATGGGCAACTGAGAGAACCGACTTGAGAGTCACGGAGTACCGTATCCGCCGCTTAACCGGAAAAGTAGATCCTACTTCATTTTGATGTGATAAATATTTTTTATCTTGGATATTCCATCGAGCTGACGTTGATCCAGTCCTCGATTATTGAATCCATTGTCCGCTTTTGACAAAGTTTCAACGACAATATTTCTTGATGTCTGCCTTATCTTTGACCACAGCTATCTCTTATCTTAGATGCTGCTAAGCTGGCATCAATCCTGTCCTGCCAGGTGTAGCCTCGATTATTGAATCAATTGTCAGGCTTTTGAAAATATTGTCTACTTTATATTTTTTTGATATCTGCCTTATCCTTGGCTATAGCTATCTCTTATCTTGGATACTACTAGCTGTAGCCTCGATTATTGAATCGGTAGCCAAGCTTTTGACAATATTGTCTACTTTATCCTTGAATTCCTGATGCGGGTTGGTCCCGCATATTAGTTGTGTATCTAGTGATAAATTGGTAAGAGCTGATGACATTGAGATCTTAGCTTATACTGCTGAAACTGTGCCGTGGATGTGCTTCCCATTTGGTTCATATTATGCAAAAGCCATGCATGCATGATGTGAAATGCATGAATGCAGAGCATGTGGAATTGATGTTTTTTTTTTTTGATGGATCTAGTTCTTCATGTCTTTGCTTTACTGGATCTTCTTTATGATTGCCTTCTTGGACTATCATTGAATCTCTTTATGCTTTCCAGCTTTTGTTCACTGCCTCAAAAGCCCAACTCTTTTCAAAATCCTCTTTCTTTGACTTGTTCTTGAATTTTGGCCTCAATTTCTTTAAAGTTGGCCCGCCTCATAATTTATATCTCTTTCGGGTACTCATCCATTGTCATGGATTTGATACCATCAAAGGCTTTACTTTCAATGTCTGCTTTGCCCTTTTTCTTGTGACCGTGCCGACACTTACTTATTCCCATGTTATAATCTGAATGATTGTTCTTCCTTGAACTCATGTTTTGATCCATAAGACTTGCCCCATTGTCTATTGAACTTCTTTGTTGGCTGTACTCCTCTTATGCTTCGTAGAGACTACTTTGCCCCCTGAATATGGTGTTTATGTGGAAAGAGATATCATCTCGCCTTTGATTTAACAGAAGGTTGAGGATTTCTAGACCTTTGTGATGGTTCTTGATCATGAATTTCTCTTACAAGAACCACGTCTTCTTAAAGAAAGTCTCAAGTTATCTCCTCACTTTTAAGTCTACACACATTAATGAATAATGGTTTGGCCTTAAAGAAAAACTTTCATCGATTGCAAAGCTTGACCAAGTAACTTACGGTCTTTGTTTTTAATTAAAATATCCTGTTATTCTTCCCCTTTCCAACTCGAAGACATAAACTGTGCAGGGTAATAAGGTAGAAACATGATTCACAATGATAGTTTTTTAGCTGAATGAGGATGATATCAAGAGGTAAATTTTAGGTCTGAGGAAAGTTAAGCTTGAGTGGCGTGAAAGAAGAGTCTTTTAACACTGCTCGTGAGCAGTATTAAATAAGGTAGAAACATAATTCACAATGATAGTCTTTTAGCTGAATGAGGATATTAAGTCTGAAGGAAGTTAAGTTTTAATGGTGTGAAAGAAGGGTCTTTTAATACTACTCGTGAGCAGATTTGATTATGGTGAAAAACTCAATAGTGATGACTTCAAACTTGCCACCTTTTTCAGAAAGTTTGATCTTATCTGTTGCCCCCCAACTATCGTAATCTTTATGTACACTTGGTTTGAGGGTTACTTTTGTTTTCTAAACCGCCTTTACAGGTTTTCAGTCTAGAATCCATAGCTCACTTTTTCTATCTTTTCTTTATTTGGCTTTAACTTAAGCTTTTTTTTTTTTTATTATTAGTTTGACTCCACTGGGGATCGAACCCAGAATCTCTTAGGTGTGGCTTATCAAACCGTTGCAACGTCTTAATAAAAAATCCGAGGTTTTAAGGATGGAACCTTTGCCTCGAGATCAATCAATCAATTCGAGGTTTTAAGGATGGAACCTTTACCTCGACATCAATCAATCAATCCGAGGTTAAACACAAATTCCGCTTAGAAAGAACGTGTTCACTTTGAAGAAGCTCGGGTATAGAGCTTATTATTGTGAATGCATAATGCATGTTTACCTAAGTAAATATAACATATAAATCCACATAAATATAAGCAAAGCAAATCAAAACAAATCAACTTGTAGGCTCGACTCACTAACGTTGCTTCTAGGTTTTTTGGCCATCCACTTTAAAAATAAATAATAATAAAAAGTTAGTCAAGTTAATTAATTAACAACAATAATAAAAAGTTAGCCAAGTTAATTAATTAATAACAATAATAAAAGTTAGCCAAATTAATTAATTGTTAATTAACCAAATTAATTAAATTAATTAATTAACAACAATAATAAAAAGTTAGAAGTTAATTAATTAACAACGATAATAAAAGTTAGCCAAATTAATTAATTGTTAATTAACCAAGTTAATTAAATTAATTAATTAATTACAATAATAAAAGTTAGCAAAGTTAGTAAAGTTAGATGTTAATAACAATAAAAATAAAAGTTAGTAAGTTAGTTGAGATAACAATAATAAGGTTAGTAGGTTAGTCATAACAATAATAATAATAAGGTTAGTCATAATAATAATAAGGTTAGTAAGTTAGTTATAATAATAACAATAAAAAGAAGGGTTAGTAATAATAACAATAATAAACAAATAAATAAACAAGTAAAAATTAAAAGGGTTAGGAATCAATTCTGCAAGAACAAAATAAAAAGTCAGTGACTAAAGTGAAAGAAATTGAAAAGATGATGGGTGAAACAAGGGTTTACCCCTAGAAATCAATTTTGAATTTCTGGGAACGAAAGAAACAGACGCGCGCGGGGGGGGGGGGGGGGGGGGGGGGGAAGGAGGGGCAGCTGGCGGCGGGGCGGCAGCGCGGCCAGGGGCAGGGGGGGACGGCGGCACGGGACGGCAGGGCGCGGCGGCGCAGGACGGCAGGAGCGACGGCGGCGTGGGGAGGAGCGACGGTGGTGGAGGAAGGAGAAAGGAAAAAAAAGATGACGGCGGGAGAGGCACGACGGCGGGGAAGAGTGACGGTCGACGGCGTAACGGCGTGGGGACGGCGCGACGGCAGCGTGGGGGAGCGATGGGCGGCGGCGGGACGGCGTGGAGCGACGGGCAGCGAAGGAGAAGGAAGAAAGAGAAAGAAAACGGAGGAAGAAGATGGTCTATACGTCAGAAGAGAAACTTTTGGGACTTTCTGGGAAAAGGAAAGAGGACCAGGGACTAAGGCTCTAATTTTTATTTTTTCTAACACGGAGCTCTAAGCTTTCTGTCTATTTTTTTATGTGTTCAGCACTAAATTTGGAGGCCTATTTATAGAGGAAGTTTGGCTGAACTGTTGATGGATAAATTAATAAAAAAAATTCAAACTTATCTTTTAAATTGATAAAATAACAATTTCAGTCCTTTACGTCTCTCAGCATCTGGATAAGTTCCTGAAGCTTCTGATTTTGACAATTTTGTCGTTTTCTGTCAATTTGGGCCAGAAACGTCGGTCGGCCCAAAAATTCATGTGACAAACTACCAAATGCTCCTGGAACTTTCAGAATTTGTCAATTTTTCCCGAAACATCTTAATTTTGTCATTTTTTTGGAGTTTTCTTTTTTTCTTTCAAATACACACGTATATCATTTTAAATCAAATCTTCACAAAACAAAACAAAAAAATGTATTTTAAACTAATTAACTTAATTAAAATTTTTCAGTAATAATAATAATAATAAGATATATTATTATTTATTGTTATTATTATTTTTTTAATTAATTTTTTTTTAGTTTAATTTTTTTTAATGGTCGGAAGAAATTGGGTGTCAACAGCTGCCCCTCTTTGCATGCTTCATGAGACATGATGCAAGAAAAGTCGTTACCAAATTTCGTCAGACTTAGCTAGGCATTGAAAACTTTCTCGCCGCCTAAATCCTGAGGTTAAGAAACTTTTCTTAGAACCTCGACGATAGGAACTCTCCTATCGTTGCAAGTTTGAGGTTAAGGCCTTACCTTAGATCCTCTGCGATAAGAACTCTCTTATTGTTTAAAGAAAAATTGATAATTGATTGTTTGAGGTTTAAGGAACTCTCCTTAGAACCTCGACGATAGGAACTCTTCTATCGTTGAAAGTTTGAGGTTAAGGGCCCTACCTTAGAACCTCTGAGATAAGAACTCTCTTATCATTTAAGAAAAATTGATGATTGATTGTTTGAGGTTTAAGGAACTCTCCTTAGAACCTTGACGATAGGAACTCTCCTATCGTTGCAAGTTTGAGGTTAAGGGCCCTACCTTAGAACCTCGACGATAGGAACCCTCATATCGTTGCAAGTTTGAGGTTAAGGGCCCTACCTTAGAACCTCTGCGATAAGAACTCTTTTATCGTTTAAGAAAAATTGATGATTGATTGTTTGAGCTTTAGGTTTCATCCTTAAAACCTCAGATTGATTGGTTGATTTCGAGGCAAAGGTTCCATCCTTAAAACCTCGGATTGATTGATTGATGTCGAGGTAAAGGTTCCATCCTTAAAACCTCGAATTGATTGATTGATCTCGAGGTAAAGGTTTCATCCTTAAAACCTCGGATTGATTGATTGATTTCGAGGCAAAGGTTCCATCCTTAAAACCTTGGATTGATTGATTGATGTCGAGGTAAAGGTTCCATCCTTAAAACCTCGAATTGATTGATTGATCTCGAGGCAAAGGTTCCATCCTTAAAACCTCGGATTGATTGATTGATTTCGAGGCAAAGGTTCCATCCTTAAAACCTCGGATTGATTGATTGATGTCGAGGTAAAGGTTCCATCCTTAAAACCCCGATGATGAAAATTGATTATTTTCGAGGCAAAGGTTCCATCCTTAAAACCCCGATGATGAAAATTAATTTTGAGGCTAAGGAGCTTTCCTTAGGACCTCGAGTGAAATTTATATGAAAGCAATTGAAATTGGAATAATTTTCTTCGAAAGTGTGAATTTTCATAATAGGCGAGCGCAAAGAATTAGGCTTCGATAAAACGAGTGAATCTTGATGATGACAATAACACTGACAAATTATGTAAAGGGAATGGATGTTTGGAATCAATATCCAAGGTTCATCTAATATTTTTTTCAGTAAATATAGATTCCCTTGTGAGATATGTCATCCAAATAAGGTTGAAGCTTAACTACCCCAAAATGTCATGCTTAGTAGACCTAATAGGATGCGTCTCAAGAGCAATAAAAATTACTCTTTACTCAGCCATTCCAACCTAAAGGCGTTGTCCTGTGGTTTTAATATCAGCATGAACGAAACTATTTTATAAAAAAAGAAATTCCCTGAAAAGAAAAACTGAAACGCGAAAGAAAATGCTGATAATAAAACTAAAGGACAAGAAAAACGGATCAGATCGCTTCTTTCTTCCACAATACTTCAACAGGGTGAGTAGAGGACCATTATGGGAGTGAACTGGTCGGGAAAGACTGTCGTGTCCAGTCTATCTGAATCATTGCTGGATCTGGTTCAGGAACAAAAGATTGTATTTTATCTAGCAATTCTTCAGCAGTTGTTGCGGATATTATGATTCGTCGTGACACTCTTGATATGAAATTCTTCTGCATAGAATAATCCATGAAAGCTATCAGACCTGTAAAGAAATTGTTAACATTCAAAAGTCCAATGGGTTTCTTATGCAAATTAAGTTGGGCCATGGAAGCAATTTGGAAGACTTCTCCCAATGTGCCAAAACCACCTGGTAGAGCGATAAAAGCATCAGCATTTAAAAGCATTTGTAACACACACTCTTGCAAATTTTTAACCACTAATTCTTCTCCAATCGTGCCCCCAGAAACAAATTTCAAAGATCCAGGGATGATGCCCAAAACTTGACTTCCTCCTAAAGATGCTGCTGATGCTACACCTCCCATTAATCTGACACTACCTCCTCCATAAACTAAATGTATTTTTCGCTCAGCTAATACTCTACCCAAATGGTTGGCTGTCTTTAAATACTCTTCATCTTTTCCAGGAAAAGCGCCAGAAAATACACAAATACTTCGGGGTTTACGAGTGGAGGTTTTCTCTATTCCTATCCTTACCCATGTGAGAAAAGAAGAAAAGAGGATATATTTATAGAGATGAAAAGATAAAGTAATAATTTTATTCTCAAGAGTGGATACATTATTGCCAGCTATACACAGTAGTCACGACTATGGCTTAGGTCGGGAGTGGGTACATTATCGTCAAAAGAGGAGGAAAATTTCAAAAGCAACTAAAATATACAGTAGTCGCGATTGTAGCTTATGTCAGGAGTAGGTACGTGATTGTCGGAAGTGAAGGAAAATTTCAAAAGTGGCAGCTATATACAGTAGTCCGTGTCAGGAGTGGGTACATTATTGCCAAAGGAGGAGGAAAATTTCAAAAGCGACAGCTAGCATGTACAGTATCGTGACTATGGCTCATGTCAGGAGTGGATACATTATCGCCGAAAGGAGAGGAAAATTTCAAAAGCGACAGCTAGCACGTACAGTAATCGTGACTTTGGTTCACGTCAGGAGTGGATACATTATTACCAAAAGGGGAGGAAAATTTCAAAAGCGACAGCTAGCACGTACAGTAATCGTGACTTTGATCCTCGTCTTCCACTAGCTTTGCGTCCAGTAATGGCTTCAATGCTTTCTATGAATCGGTGATTTGCATCTCATCTAGCTTTCTCACAAACTGGCAAACAGGGTCGTTTAGGGTCAGATTCCCAAGACTGTAATGATCTCGTTCTTTTTGGAAAATTATCCATAATCCAACAACCTCAAATTGCACTATTCCGCAAGAATGCGCTTCAAGAACCTCTCGGATATCTTCCAGAGATTCCTTACGCAAGCCATGCTTGATGAATTTTATTCTATCTTCACGATTTCTGGTAATCACTCCTGGAGAACGACATTTAGCACCGCAAATCCACCATCCACAATTATGACAGACGCCTAGCCTCTTTGCTCTTCTCTTTTTGGCATAAGCGCTTTTACCAAAGCCGGGCATACGGGGAAAGAACGCATCTGGAACTTCACCAGCCGAACGAACCTTAGCTTCGATTAGCCATCGCACATTATCAGGAATGCCTTTGTGCATAAATACTCTGAATCGTTCACATCTAGCTTGATAAATCTTTTTAAGAACATTTATTGGGAAGGAAGGAAAATACTTTCGTAGGGCAGAAAGAGAAGACTCCATTGATGAAGGAGGCAAAGAAAGAAATTAGTGATTGTAGGAAACGGAAATAACTAACACATATTTATAGTGATGAAAGGGATAATGCGTTAATTACACTTACAGAAGCAAGTACATTATTGTCAAAAGAAAAGACAAATGACAGCTTATATGTACAACAATCATGACTGTGGCTCTCATCTTCCACTGATTTATGTCCAGTAATGGCTTCAATGCCTTCTATAAGTCGGGGATTTGCTTCCCATCCAGTTTCCTTACAAACTGACAAACAGGGTCGTTTAAAGTCACATTCCCAAGACTGTAACGGTTTCGTTCTTTATGGTAAGTCCTTCACAATTTGACAATTTGACCTTGCACTTTTCCACAAGAATGCGTTTCAAGAGTCTCTCGGATATCTTCCAGAGATTCCTTACGCAGGCCATTCTTAATGAATTTTCTTTTATCTTCACGATTTGTGGAGATGTATCCTAAAGAGCGACATTTAGTATTACAATTCCATCACCCACATTTATAACACACGCCTAGTCTCTTTGCTCTTCGCCTTTTGGCATAACGGCTTTTACCTAAACCGGGCATGTGGGGCATAAATGCATCTGGAACTTCACCCGCCAAACGGACCTTAGCTTCAATTATCCACTGCACATTATCGGGAATGTCTTTGCGTGTAAAAACTCTGATTCTTTCACATCTAGCAAGGTAGATCTTTTTAAGGACTTTTATTAGAAGGGAAGGAAAGTATTTTCGCAGTGCAGAAAGAGTAGAATCCATTGATGAGAGAAGAATTTGAGAGAAGAGGGAAATGAATCAGTTATTGTAAGAGACTGGAATAACCGAATTTAGAAGTCACGGGGTATCTTATCCGCTGCTTAATCAGAAGGAAGAACACGCATTTATAGTGATGAAAATGGATAACGTGTCGATTACACTTAGGGGAGCATGTACATCTGTCAAAAGAAAATGCAAACTTTTCCAAATGTAACAAACTGTATGTACAGTAATTGTGACTGTGACTGAACATCTTCCACTGGCTTTACGTCTAGTAACGGCATTAACGGCTTCTATGAGTCGAGGATTTGCTTCCCATCCAGTTTTCTTACAAGCTGGCAAACAGGGTCATTTACAGTCAGATTCCCGGGACTATAACGGTTTCATTCTTCATGAAAAATGCTCCATAAACCAAGAAGTTCACGTTGCATAGATCCACAAGAATGTGTCTCAAGAGTCAATCGGATATCATCCAATGAGTCCTTACTCAGGCCATTCTTGATGAATCGTATTTTATCTTCTCGATTATCGGAGATCATTCCTAAAGAACGACATTTAGTATTACAAGTCCACCGTCCACATTTGTGGCAGACTCGTAACCTTTTCGCTCTTCGCTTTTTGGCATAAGAGCTTCTGCCTATACCAGGCATGTGAGACACAAATGCCTCTGGGATTTCACCTGCCAGACGAACCTTGGCTTCGATTAACCACCGCATATTTTCAGGGATTCCTTTGTGCATCAGAACTCTTAATCGTTCACAGCGAACTTGGTAGATCTTTTTGAGAATGTTCATTGGGAGAGAAGGAAAATATTTTCGTAATACAGAAAGAGTAGGATCCATTTTCTAGAGGGAAGTAAAAGAAAGAAGAGAGGAAAGAATTAGTTATTATGGGCAACTGAGAGAACCGACTTGAGAGTCACGGAGTACCGTATCCGCCGCTTAACCGGAAAAGTAGATCCTACTTCATTTTGATGTGATAGATATTTTTTATCTTGGATATTCCATCGAGCTGACGTTGATCCAGTCCTCAATTATTGAATCCATTGTCCGCTTTTGACAAAGTTTCAACGACAATATTTCTTGATGTCTGCCTTATCTTTGACCACAGCTATCTCTTATCTTGGATGCTGCTAAGCTGGCATCAATCCTGTCCTTCCAGGTGTAGCCTCAATTATTGAATCAATTGTCAGGCTTTTGACAATATTGTCTACTTTATATTTTTTTTGATATCTGCCTTATCCTTGGCTATAGCTATCTCTTATCTTCGATACTACTAGCTGGCGTCAATCCGATCCTTCCAGGTGTAGCCTCGATTATTGAATCGGTAGCCAAGCTTTTGACAATATTGTCTACTTTATCCTTGAATTCCTGATGCGGGTTGGTCCCGCATATTAGCTGTGTATCCAGTGATAGATTGGTAAGAGCTGATGACATTGAGATCTCAGCTTATACTGCTGTAATTGTGCTGTGAATGTGATTCCCGTTTGGTCCTTGTTATGTAAAGGCTATGTATGCATGATATGAAATGCATGAATGCAGAGCATGTGTAACTAATGGCTTTTTTTTTTATGAATCTAGTTCTTTATGTCTTTGCTTTACTGGATCTTCTTTGTGATTGCCTTCTTGGACTATCATTGAATCTCTTTATGCTTTCCAGCTTTTGTTCACTGCCTCAAAAGCCCAACTCTTTTCAAAATCCTCTTTCTTTGACTTGTTCTTTGAATTTTGGGCTCAATTTCTTTAAAGTTGGCCCGCCTCATAATTTATATCTCTTTCGGGTACTCACCCATTGTCATGGATTTGATACCATCAAAGGCTTTACTTTCAATGTCTGCTTTGCCCCTTTTCTTGTGACCGTGCCGACACTTACTTATCCCCATGTTATAATCTGAATGATTGCTCTTCCTTGAACTCATGTTTTGATCCATAAGACTTGCCCCTTTGTCTATTGAACTTCTTTGTTGGCGGTACTCCTCTTACGCTTCGTAGAGACTACTTTGCCCCCCTGAATATGGTGTTTATGTGGAAAGAGATATCATCTCGCCTTTGATTTAACAGAAGGTCGAGCATTTCTAGACCTTTGTGATGGCACTTGATCGTAAATTTCTCTTACAAGAACCACATCTTCTTAAAGAAAGTCTCAAGCTATCTCCTCACTTTTAAGTCTACACACATTAATGAATAATGGTTTGGCCTTAAAGAAAAACTTTCATCAATTTGCCAAGCTTGACAAAGTAATTTACGGTCTTTATTTTTAATTAAAATATCCTGCCATTCTTCCCTTTCCAACTTGAAGACATAAACTGTGCAAGGCAATAAGGTAGAAACATGATTCACAATAATAGCCTTTTAACTGAATGAGGATGATATCGAGAGGTAAATGTTAGGTGTGAGGAAAGTTAAGTTTGAATGTTTTTTTTTTTTGTGACAGTCTTTTAGCTGAATGAGAATGATATTAAGAGGTAAATATTAGGTCTGAGTAAAGTTAAGTTTCAGTGGTGTGAAAGAAGGGTCTTTTAATACTACTCGTGAGCAGATTTGATTATGGTGAAAAACTCAATAGTGATGACTTCAAACTTGCCACCTTTTCCAGAAAGTTTGATCTCATCTGTTGCCCCCCAACTATCGTAATCTTTATGTACACTTGGTTTGAGGGTTACTTTTGTTTTCTAAACCGTCTTCGCAGGTTTTCAGTCTAGAATCCATAGCTCACTTTTTCTATCTTTTCTTTATTTGGCTTTAACTTGAGCTCTTTTTTTTTTTGTTTATCTTTTTTTTTGTTTTTTTGTTTTTTTTTTGTTTTTTTTTTGTGTGAGCTATGATGATGCCATACTTGATAACTCTCTTGAAGTGAGATGACTCAAGTGGCCTTGCATGCTCGTGCTTGCTCTCAGTCTCTTTTTGGTTTTAAATTTTCCCTTGTTGCTTTTTTTTATGGAAGGGATGAACTTCTCTTCTTTTTGGAGTTTGTGTTGTGGAGAACCGAGAACCTTTTCTTGTGTTGAGCATTAAGAAGAGTTTGGGAGGCCATTGAAGCCATTTAATATAAGAGCTACCTTCTTTGGAAGCTAACTCAGACTTCTTGTAAGGATGTCGATAACCACTGTGAATTCTTTTTTAGGGTTGAGGTGCAACATTTGAAATCCTTCTTACTAGATTTGGTAGCACTTTCAAGATCACTACTATCAAATTTCCATTAACTTTTTATTTTCACCCACGAGTAATATCGTTTTCAAAGTAAAGTGTGATAGCAATAATGGATAGTATAATGGAAAGGAGTGAAAGATGGATATAAAAAAAAACAGAATTTTTGGTAAGAAGTGGTAGAATGTGTAGCTGTAATAATTGAATTTTTGGTAAAAATTGGTACAATGTGTAGATGTAATAATGGAATTAAAAAGTGGTATAATGTACACGTAACATCTTTTTGTTAGAGAACAAAAAGAATTACCAGTTGTCAAAAAGTAAAATGTGATGGCAATAATAGATAGTATAATGGCAAAGAGTGTAAAAATGGAAAGTAGTAGAATGCACGCATTACATCTTTTTGTTGTACCAGAAAAAGAATACCAGGTGTCCATCTAACAAAGACTACACCCTAGATTCTGGACTAAATCTAGGAGATTTTTACTATTAGATTACTTTTGCAAGCTTTCAAAGATACAAGTTTATTCAAAGGATTCCCTGTCATTCGAAAATGTGTGCGGACTGTTAGATCAGATCTGACTTGGACCCCTTCCAAAATCAATGTAATTCCCGCTCAAAATCTTCCTTTCAATTACCAATCACATCGGGCCTAGCAGCTTGACCTCGGTTTTGTTTGATTTGTAGAGGAATGGCCTCGGGACTTGACGGCTTAAGAGTAGGTTTTGAGATTGGTATAGCATTGACTTCTTGTTCTTTAATGATCACATTCACATCATCATCTTTATCTGACATAAAAACGATAAGTTGGGATGAGTCTATGAGTCTTTGCAGATTCTTACAGAATTCTGAGCATTCTTGGATAGAATGACTCTTACTGTCATGAAAGTTGCACCACTCCTCATCTTCGACTTCTTCATTTCCAAAAGAAGACTTTCCCATGATAATCCCTTCTTTTACAAGGCATGAATATACATGCTTGAGAGGGGTTATGATATCATTGACTGACTTCTTCATCGGCCAGTGCTCTTTCTATCATATTGACTGGTTTTGCTTGATAAGGCGGCAATGGATTGTGAGTGACGTTTGGTTCATCGGAAAAGTCCAACCACTTGGACTCGATTAATTTTTGGACTATACGCTTCAATGCTATGCAATTTTCCAGTCCGTGGCCCACGGCACCATCATGATATGGGCAAGTTATGTTGGGGTCATACCACCTTGGATATGGGGGTTTAAATGGATTTGTAGGAATTGGATGGATAAGTTGACTTTCAATGAGTTTTGGATATAACTCAGTGTAAGTCATAGGAATTGGCGCAAAAACTTCTCTCGGCCTTTGTGGAGAAGTCGGAACAGGTGGCCGTAACTGATTAGGCCTGTTGAGAGGATAATTGTTGGGCTTATTGGTAGAATAATCATTGGGCCTATTGGTAGAGTAGGATCGGCGAGGCCCGGTAGCAACAGTACCCACGAGGGGAATCCCTCTTCCTCGTCCTATTTGTTGTATTTCTTCATCTTTTTTTCTGGATGGTCCTCCTCTTTTCATTGGATCACTAAAGGACTCAGTAATCTTCCCGGTCCTGATACCATGCTCGATCCTTTCTCCAGACATGACTACGTCGGAGAAATTGGTTGCCGAATTGCCAATGAGTTTGTCATAATATGGGTATTTTAGTGTCTGGACAAACAAAGTGACCATTTCTCTTTCTGTCATGGGTGGCCGAACTTGTGCAGCTAAGTCCCTCTACCGTTGGGCATATTCCTTGAAAGTTTCTGGCTTTTTCTTCTCCATGTTTTGGAGGGTTTGGCGATCCGGAGCCAAGTCCAAAATATGTTTATAATTGCCGATGAAGGCCTGAGCAAGGTCATTCCAAGTTTTGATGTTTCTTGGACCTTGACTTAGATACCACCGTAATGCTGATTTTGTGAGGCTTTCCTGAAAAAGTGCAATCCACACCTTTTCATCTTTTGTGAGTGGTTGTAGTCTTCTTAGAAACAATGTGATGTGAGTGATGGGATCACTCGTTCCATCGTATTTCACGAAATCTGGCACCTTAAAGTCTGAAGGAATTATGACATCTGGTACCAAGCATAGGTCATCCACTGAGAGAGATCCGAATATAGTGCCTCCTTCAATGGCTCGCAGTCTCTTCTCTATTGTTTCGAGCTTTTGAGATTCTGCTTCTTCTTTTGGTAATATATTATTCTCTTCATGTACAGTGTCTTGTTTCAGGTGAACACTAGCAGACGGTCCTGATTCTTGAAACAGGTTTCTTGGACTGAGACTCGTTGCGGGGTGAATCCCGGGGGATAAGTGGGATCTTGTACTTCTTTGATGGGGACTTGAGTTGCTTTCCCTTTGATTAATTCCATCAATTGTCTCATCTGTTCTGACATACTTTCAATCTTGGACTCCATCTCCATGAGACGTCCTTCAGCTTGTTCTGCCATTAATCTTGTTTGGAGTCGAGTTGAATATCGGTGTTAAGGTCCAATTTTATCCTTTTAAAAGTAAGATTTATTTTTTTAGATTCTATGTGTATGTGATTGATGCAATGGATGCATGCATGCAATAAGTGAGTTTGATTATCCAATATCATGGAACTTCAAGACTTTTAGTTGTCATTATAAAGACCAAAAAGTTAGCATAATTTGATGCGTGGTTTTGATGCATAAAGAATGATTGCACAAGAAAGATAAGGTTATTAATAAGTTAAATAGCAATTAAGAACTCATGAAGTATTATGGATAAACAAGTTAAAACCATACAAAGAAAAGTGTAGAGTAACAACACAGCATAACAAGGATATGCTTATGGCGTTGGTAAAATGGTAGAAATTCTATGGTCAGTTCTATGGTTAAGTGGGGAGTTCTATATGCATAAGGTGGCTTATCAAAAAGGCAAGGGATAGTTCCCGAATCCCGTCACTAAATCATAGTGACGGCCCGATTCCTTACCCTCTAGGGTTAATGTAAGGAATGGATTAATTCGAGTCGTAGCTTTTCGTGGGCCCATGCAGAGACTAACCGTCTCAGGAGGCAATACACTACTTTGCTACTTTGAAACCGGTGAAGGCTTGGAGACCATGACCTCACAAGGACAACAACACCAATTCCGCTTAGAAAGAATTGTGTTCGATTTGAGAAAGCTCAGGTATAGAGCTTCATTTTGTGAATGCATTATGCATGTTTACTTAAGTAAATATAATATATAAATCCACATAATAGTAAAGCAAAGTAAATCAAAACAAATCAACTTTAGGCTCGACTCACTAACGTGGAGTCCCCAGTGGAGTCGCCAAGCTGTGGCAACGTCGGGTTTTCGGGAGTCGCCACCAATCTGTTTATGTTTAGGTCGATTGGTTACCTAAAATATGGTCTGCGAGAGTTCGGGGATCGGGAGTACGGTTACGTTAAAACAACTTTGTTAAAAAGCCCAAAAATTGGCACCTTAGTTGATTTTAATTTTGTTTTGCTTTGCTTTTAAATAATTTTCAGTTAATTTTCAAAATTAGAAATTTTAACTGGATTAGTTGAAATGTGGATTTTTTTAATTAATTAATTTGTATGAAATTTTATACTTCCGAACCATGGACTCTGCCGAGTCATTTGGGCACAGAAGATTTTGATTCCGAACCATGGACTCTGCCGAGTCATTTGGACACGGAATTTGGTGAACTTTTAAATAATTTAATCCATATTGTAAATATGGATTTTTATCTTTGTATTTATTTAATTTATTTAGTAAAAAAAGTTTTCCAAACCGTAGATCCTGCCGGATCATCCGGATATGGAAATTAATTTTTTTATAATTAATTATTACATTCTTACTTATTATAGAATTAATTGTTAGTTTAATTACTAATTCGTAATTCTTTTTGTTTATAAAATTTTTAGATTTATTAATAATCTAAAAATTTTATTTATTTTCTTTTTTTTTCTTTCCTTACTTTTCTTTTTTCTTATCTTTCGTTTCTTTTTTTTTTCTTGATTTTATCTTTCCTTTCTTTTCTTTCTTTTCTTTTTCTTATCTTTCTTTTCTTTTTTTTTTTCTCTTTTTTTATTTATTAATTTTTCTTGTTTAATGAAGGATATTTATTATTTAAAGAATTACTTAATTTATAAAAGAATATAAAAAGTAATTAATTTTTTTAATAAGAAGTTAATTCAGAAAAAATTTTGATCATGGTACGGGGCGTTGTTACTCAGCCAGACCCTCTTCACCAGGTGAAGCAGCTCAAAAGCGGGCACGAGACAGTTTCCAGCCAATATATCATGAACTAAATTTTTTTTTTTTTTGACTTAACAACATGGTTCAGATTTATTTTACATATATATTTTTTTATGGCTAATTTCTTTAAATGAAATGAGTGTAACCATAAAATAAAGAAAAATTAAATAACAATAAATAAAGTGGAGGTTTTCTTCTTATTTTTTTTTTATTTTTTTTTGTTATTTTTGAAATCATTTGACTAAGATTTTTATAAAGGAAACAAAAAGTTATATCTTTTCATTGTTTTAAAAGAAATAAGTAAAATATTACTGAATAAAATATTATCCTAAAAATTTTTATTCTTTTTATTCTTTTTATTAATAAAGAAAGCTAAAAATTATATTTTATTATTTTAAAAAAAATAAATAAAATATTACTGAAAAATATTAACCCAAAAATTTACTCTTTTTATTAATAAAGAAAACTAAAAATTTATATTATAAAAATAAGTAAAATATTTCTGAAAAATATTAACCCAAAAATTTTACTCTTTTTATTCTTTTTTATTAATAAAGAAAACTAAAAAGTTATATTTTATTATTTTAATAAATAATTAATATATTAGTCCCAAAATTTTATTTTTAATAAAGAAAATTTTATTTATATACTTTATTTTAAAATATTTCCAAGCCATGGATCCTGGCGGATCATTTGGTCATGGATTTTTAATTTTTGTTAAATTTTAATTATTTAATTAATTACTAATTTTAATTATAATTTTATTGGATTTTTCTTGAATTTTTAATTTTAAATATCATTATTTTAAAAAATGTTTTAAAAAAAAGAAGTTGATTTGTATATTTTTAGTACTATTTAATCATGCTTGTTTATTAATTTTAACAAAAAGGAATAAAAAGTTAACTTTGTTATCTTTAAAGAAATAATAAAAACATGTATTCCAAAATAAAAATAATTAGTTTTTTTTTAAATGATTTTTATTAGCTTTAATAATTAATTATAAAAGAATCTTCTTTTAGGTTTTATTTATTTATTTATGGGTAAAGGGTAAAGGTGAATTAAATAAAATAAAGTGGGGCTTTTTGGCCATCCACTTTAAAAATAAATAATAATAAAGGTTAGCAAAGTTGATTAAATTAATTAACAACAATAATAAAAATTAGCCAAGTTTAATTAATTGTTAACAACAATAATAAAAAGTTAGTCAAGTTAATTAATTAACAACAATAATAAAAAGTTAGCCAAGTTAATTAATTAATAACAATAATAAAAGTTAGCCAAATTAATTAATTGTTAATTAACCAAATTAATTAAATTAATTAATTAACAACAATAATAAAAAGTTAGAAGTTAATTAATTAACAACGATAATAAAAGTTAGCCAAATTAATTAATTGTTAATTAACCAATTAAATTAAATTAATTAATTAATTACAATAATAAAAGTTAGCAAAGTTAGTAAAGTTAGATGTTAATAACAATAAAAATAAAAGTTAGTAAGTTAGTTGAGGTAACAATAATAAGGTTAGTAGGTTAGTCATAATAATAATAATAATAAGGTTAGTCATAATAATAATAAGGTGTGGCAACGTGACGGTCGTTTTCGGGAGTCGCCACCAATCGGTTTTTATCTAGGTCGATTGGATACCTTAAAATTGGTCTGCGAGAGTTCGGGGATCGGGAGTACGGTTACGCTAAAACAATATTGTTATAGCGCCCAAAATTGGCACCTTAGTTGATTTTAATTTTGTTTTACTTTGCTTTTAAATAATTTTCAGTTAATTTAGAAATTTTAACTGAATTAGTCGAAATGTGGATTTTTAAGTTAATTTGTATGGAATTTTATACTTCCGAACCATGGACTTTGCCGAGTCATTTGGACACGGAAGATTTGATTCCGAACCATGGACTCTACCGAGTCACCCGGACACGGAATTTGATAAAACTTTAAAGAATTTAATCCATATTGTTAATATGGATTTTTACCTTTTTATTTAATTTATTTAAAAAGGTTGATATTTTCCAAACCGTAGATCCTGCCGGATCATGCGGATATAGAAATTATTTATAGTTAATTATTATGGAATCAATTATTAGTTTAACTTATAAGTCTTTTTTATTAAATTTGTTAATGATTTTAAAAAAAATCTTTCTTTTTTTATATCTCATTATTCTTTTCTTTCTTTTCTTTTCTTTTCTTTATCTTTTTTATTTTTATCTTTCTCTTATCTTTCTTTTCTTTTTCTTATCTGATTTTTCTTGTTTAATGAAGGATATTTATTATTTAAAGAATTACTCAATTTATAAAAGAATTAAAAAATAATTAATTTTTTTATTTAATAAGAAGTTAATTTAAAGGAATCAAAGAGTTTAAAAATAAAAAAAACTTTGATCATGGTACGGGGCGTTGTTACTCAGCCAGACCTTCTTCACCAGGTGAAGCAGCTCAAAAGCGGGCACGAGACAGTTTCCAGCCAATATACCATGAACTAAAAAATTCTTTTTTTGACTTAACAACATGGTTCAGATTTATTTTACATATATATTTTTTTATGGCTAATTTCTTTAAATGAAATGAGTTTAACCATAAAATAAAGAAAAATTAAATAACAATAAATAAAGTGGAGGTTTTCTTCTTTTTTTATTTATTTATTTTTTTTGTTTTGAACATCCATTAAAAAAAAAAGAGATGCATAAATTAAATAACACATGCAAATAGGTAAAGGAAAAACACATAAAGTAAACAAAAGAATATCAAAAGATGATATATAAATAAATAAAGAGGGGCTTTTCGGCCATCCACTTTTTTAAAATAATAAATAGGAGGCATAACCTTCCATTATAGTAATAATAATAATAATAATAATAATAATAATAATAATAATAATAATAATAATAATTAAAGTTAGTTATTAATAAAGTTAGTAAAGTTAGTTGTTAGTATAACAAATATTAAATGGTTAGTGACAACAATAGTAATAAAAGTTAGCGGTCAGTACAGTTAATTGTTAGTATAGCAAAAATTAAATGGTTAGTGAGAACAATAATAATGAAAGTTAGTGGTTAGCACAATTAATTGTTAGTAAAAAATTAAATGGTTAGTGATAACAATAATAATAAAAGTTAGCGGTCAGTACAGTTAATTGTTAGTATAGCAAAAATTAAATGGTTAGTGATAACAATAATAATGAAAGTTAGTGGTTAGCACAGTTTATTGTTAGTATAGCAAAAATTAAATGGTTAGTGATAACAATAATAATGAAAGTTAGTGGTTAGCACAATTAATTGTTAGTATAGCTGTAACGACCCAAGTCCAGAACTAGTCAACAGAACACCTACCCACACCACATGGGCTATCCTTTATGAAAAGGATAAGCGCTAGGTGCTTATGTTCTGGAATTGGAGCCTATATATCTACATAAGGCTTCCCACAATTCACCCACGTGGGACATGGGGGTGTTACAAACTCCCCCCCTTATGTACCCAACGTCCCCGTTGGGGTCAATCGGATTATTTGGTTCCCGGGACCAAGTAACCTCTCTAATTGGACTACTTAGCTCCTAACCAAGTAGCCTCTCGAATCCAGGATCAGTCCCGGTAGACGATGCATGTGCATACCCACTATGCCACACCATCGTGGTCCCGAGTTGGCTCTGATACCATCTGTAACGACCCAAGTCCAGAACTGGTCAACGGAACACCTGCCCACACCACATGGGCTATCCTTTAGAAAAGGATAAGCGCTAGGTGCTTATGTTCTGGAATTGGAGCCTATATATCCACATAAGGCTTCCCACAATTCAACCATGTGGGACATGGGGTGTTACAAACTCCCCCCCTTATGTACCCAACGTCCCCGTTGGGGTCAATCGGATTACTTGGTTTCCCGGACCAAGTAACCTCTCTAATCAGACTACTTAGCCCCTGGCCAAGTAGCCTCTCGAATCCAGGATCAGTCCCGGTAGACGATGCATGTGCATACCCACTATGTCACACCATCGTGGTCCCGGGTCGGCTCTGATACCATCTGTAACGACCCAAGTCCAGAACTAGTCAACAGAACACCTACCCACACCACATGGGCTATCCTTTATGAAAAGGATAAGCGCTAGGTGCTTATGTTCTGGAATTGGAGCCTATATATCTACATAAGGCTTCCCACAATTCACCCACGTGGGACATGGGGGTGTTACAATAGCAAAAATTAAATGGTTAGTGATGTTAGTTGAGTTAGTAATTAGTTTATGCAAAAATTAAGTAGTTAGTAATCTGAATAGAATAATAATAACAATAACAATAATAATAATAATAATAATAATAATAATAATAATAATAATAATAATAAATAATAATAATAATAAACATATAAAGATTATTGTTAGTTCTGTAGAAATAAAAAAAGGTTAGTGACTTGTATAAATAAAATAAATAAAAAATGGAGAATAAGAGAAGAATTGTACCGAGATTCTGAATCGACTTTTAATCGAGTTGAGGATTCGCGAACGGATTTTATTATTAAATTTTTATTTTATTTTATTATTATTATTTTAAAATAATTTCAATTAATATCCAAGCCATAGATTCTAACCGAATCCTCTGGTCATGGAATTTAATTTAAATTTAATTTATTATTAGCTATTTAATTAATTATTAAATGGCACAGGTAGACTGAATATTTCCTATGTGTGATTTTTATTATGTCAAACTAATTTTAGATTAATTAAAAAAAAGGTTTATCTAATCTAATCATATAATTATGCTTAACATTAATTCCTCAGTTAATTTACACATTTAATTATTTGAGCAAATGAAAAGACAATAAAAGGAAATCAATGCGCGAATTGTAAATCAAAACAAACTCAAAGTTCAGATGAATAAATCAAATAAATCCAAGGACAAATTATTTATTAAAATTACCTATTTAACTTAATCATATAATTAAGCTTAATATCAATCCCTAAGTTAATTTATGCTTTTAATTAGCTGAACAAACAAAAGTATAATAGAAAATAAGTGAATTAATGACTTAATTGCAAAAATTAAAACTAAGTTAAAGTATCAATTAGACAAATCCAATAAATTCATAAGCAAAAATTAAAATTATGTCAAAATTATGGGCTTTCATAACAGATCCGGACTACGAGTCGGTTCGCCATCGGGATTTCGTTATTAAATTTTAATTTAAATAATTTCAGTTAATATCCAAGCCATGGATTCTAACCGAATCATCTGGACATGGATTTTGTGATTTACTATCGTCCTAAATTCAATTTTTTAGAATTTTATTAAAACCCGTTCAAAATTGAATCTCGTAAAGATGATCTTTCAAATATGTTATGTAAACATGTGTTTTAAACTTATACTAACAATGAAAAGTTAAAATCAATATATAAGTAAATATCTGATCTAATTTAAACATACAATTTTATATTAACTCATCAACAAATTCATGATCCAAAATAATAAGACGAGCAATTGAACAAAAATAAACAAAACTATAGATAAAAACAATGCTGTCAATGATTGATCTGCAAAGAAAATAAGGTTAGTGACTTAAATGGATGAAATAAAAAGAACTAAGGGCTAAATAAGAGTTTTACCAAAAAAAGTTAAGTTTTGACTTGGTCAAAAAATGAAAACGCGTCTGTTTTACGTTTTCAAATCTTTATTTCTTTCTTCCGGCGTCTATACGGCGGCGGTGGAGGGCTGAGTGGTGGAGGCTTGGACACGCTGCGCTAGGAGGGAGGAGTGAGATGTGGACGGCGGAGTGAAGCGGAGGCGTAGCTAGTAGGCGTCCAGCGTCGGCCGCAGGCAGCGAGGCGTGGCCACCGTGGCGAGCTCGGTTGCGACGCGACAGTTAGCAAGGGAGCGACGCGGAGAGAGAAGGAGAGCTGTTGCGAGAGCGAGAGAGAGTGAGAGAGAAACAAAGAGGGAGAAGGAGAGAAGAGAGCCGAGAGCGTGAGAAAGGGAGAGAGAAACAGAGAGGGAGAAGGAGAGAAGAGAGCCGAGAGCGTGAGAGAGTGAGAGAGAAACAGAGAGGGAGAAGGAGAGAAGAAAGCCGAGAGCGTGAGAGAGGGAGAGAGAAACAGAGAGGGAGAAGGAGAGAAGAGAGCCGAGAGCGTGAGAGAGGGAGAGAGAAACAGAGAGGGAGAAGGAGAGAAGAGAGCCGAGAGCGTGAGAGAGGGAGAGAGAAACAGAGAGGGAGAAGGAGAGAAGAGAGCCGAGAGCGTGAGAGAGAAACAGAGAGGGAGAAGGAGAGAAGAGAGCCGAGAGCGTGAGAGAGTGAGAGAGAAACAGAGAGAAGAAGCTGGTGGAGGGAGACGAGAGAGAGAGAGAGAGAGGAGATTTTTTTTTTTTTTAAGGGAGGAGAGAGTGCTCCCGATTAAGATGAGATGAGGGAGCCAAATTTAAGGAGAGAGAGAGCCCGAAGATAAGGTTCTCTAGAAGAGGGGAGAAGATAGTAGAAAAATCTAGAGCCCCCTTCTTTTTTTTTTAAAAATTTTTAATTAATTAATAGAAATTAATTTAATCAATTTTTTTAATACACACACAGATACATATGTATACATATATATATTTTAACTAACACTATAAAAAAATGTCCCCTTAAACTAATAATATATATTTTTGTTAAATTAATTAATTTTTTTTTTTTTTAGTTAATAATTTTTAATTAATTAATTTTCTTTTTAATAGTCGGACGAAATTGGGTGTCAACAGCTGCCCCCCTTTGCGTGCTTCATGGTACATGATGGATGCAAAGTCGTTTACCAAATTTCGTCCGGCTCAGCTAGGCATTGAGAATCTTCTCGTCGCCTAAACTCAGAGGTTAAGGAATCTTCCTTAGAGCCTCTGCGATAGGAACTCTTCTATCATTGAAGGGAAAATTTGATAATTTTGAGGTTAAGGGTCCTACCTTAGAACCTCGACGATAGGAACTTCCCTATCGTTTGAAGGAAAATTGATGATTTTGAGCTTAAGGGTCCTACCTTAGAACCTCGACGATAGGAACTCTCCTATCGTTTGAAGAAAAATTGATGATTTTGAGGTTAAGGGTCCTACCTTAGAACCTCGATGAATGAAAATTGATAATTTTGAGGTTAAAGGTCCTACCTTAGAAACTCGACGATAGGAACTCTCCTATCGTTTGAAGGAAAATTGATGATTTTGAGGTTAAGGGTCCTACCTTAGAACCTCGACGATAGGAACTCTCCTATCGTTTGAAGGAAAATTGATTGTTTTGAGGTTAAGAAAAGGTCCTTAGAACCTCTAACGATAGGAGAGGTTCTATCGTTGTAAGATGGACTGAATGATTGATTGTTTGTTTGAGGTTTAAGGAAAGGTCCTTAGAACCTCTAACGATAGGAAAGGTTCTATCGTTGTAAGATGGACTGAATGATTGATTTTTTGTTTGAGGTTTAAGGAAAGGTCCTTAGAACCTCTAACAATAGGAAAGGTTCTATCGTTGTAAGATGGACTGAATGATTGATTGTTTGTTTGAGGTTAAGGAAAGGTCCTTAGAACCTCTAACGATAGGAAAGGTTCTATCGTTGTAAGATGGACTGAATGATTGATTGTTTGTTTGAGGTTTAAGGAAAGGTCCTTAGAACCTCTAACGATAGAAAATGTTCTATCGTTGTAAGATGGACTGAATGATTGATTGTTTGTTTGAGGTTTAAGGAAAGGTCCTTAGAACCTCTAACGATAGGAAAGGTTCTATCGTTGTAAGATGGACTGAATGATTGATTGTTTGTTTGAGGTTAAGGAAAGGTCCTTAGAACCTCTAACGATAGGAAAGGTTCTATCGTTGTAAGATGGACTGAATGATTGATTGTTTGTTTGAGGTTTAAGGAAAGGTCCTTAGAACCTCTAACGATAGGAAAGGTTCTATCGTTGTAAGATGGACTGAATGATTGATTGTTTGTTTGAGGTTTAAGGAAAGGTCCTTAGAACCTCTAACAATAAGAAAGGTTCTATCGTTGTAAGATGGACTGAATGATTGATTGTTTGTTTGAGGTTTAAGGAAAGGTCCTTAGAACCTCTAACGATAGGAAAGGTTCTATCGTTGTAAGATGGACTGAATGATTGATTGTTTGTTTGAGGTTTAAGGAAAGGTCCTTAGAACCTCTAACGATAGAAAATGTTCTATCGTTGTAAGATGGACTGAATGATTGATTGTTTGTTTGAGGTTTAAGGAAAGGTCCTTAGAACCTCTAACGATAGGAAAGGTTCTATCGTTGTAAGATGGACTGAATGATTGATTGTTTGTTTGAGGTTTAAGGAAAGGTCCTTAGAACCTCTAACGATAGGAAAGGTTCTATCGTTGTAAGATGGACTGAATGATTGATTGTTTGTTTGAGGTTAAGGAAAGGTCCTTAGAACCTCTAACGATAGGAAAGGTTCTATCGTTGTAAGATGGACTGAATGATTGATTGTTTGTTTGAGGTTAAGGAAAGGTCCTTAGAACCTCTAACGATAGGAAAGGTTCTATCGTTGTAAGATGGACTGAATGATTGATTGTTTGTTTAAGGTTTAAGGAAAGGTCCTTAGAACCTCTAACGATAGGAAAGGTTCTATCGTTGTAAGATGGACTGAATGATTGATTGTTTGTTTGAGGTTTAAGGAAAGGTCCTTAGAACCTCTAACGATAGGAAAGGTTCTATCGTTGTAAGATGGACTGAATGATTGATTGTTTGTTTGAGGTTTAAGGAAAGGTCCTTAGAACCTCTAACGATAGGAAAGGTTCTATCGTTGTAAGATGGACTGAATGATTGATTGTTTGAGGTTAAGGAACTCTCCTTAGAACCTCGACGATAGGAACTCTCCTATCGTTGCAAGTTTGAGGTTAAGGGCCCTACCTTAGAACCTCTGCGATAAGGACTCTCTTATCGTTTAAGAAAAATTGATGATTGATTGTTTGAGGTTTAAGGAACTCTCCTTAGAACCTCGACGATAGGAACTCTCCTATCGTTGCAAGTTTGAGGTTAAGGGTCCTACCTTAGAACCTCTACGATAAGAACTCTCTTATCGTTTAAGAAAAATTGATGATTGATTGTTTGAGGTTTAAGGAACTCTCCTTAGAGCCTCGACGATAGGAACCCTCCTATCGTTGAAAGTTTGAGATTAAGGGCCCTACCTTAGAACCTCTGCGATAAGAACTCTCTTATCGATAATTGATGATTGATTGTTTGAGGTTTAAGGAACTCTCCTTAGAACCTCGACGATAGGAACCCTCCTATCGTTGAAAGTTTGAGGTTAAGGGCCCTACCTTAGAACCTCTGCAATAAGAACTCTCTTATCGATAATTGATTGCTTGAGGTTTAAGGAACTCTCCTTAGAACCTCGACGATAGGAACTCTCCTATCGTTGCAAGTTTGAGGTTAAGGGCCCTACCTTAGAACCTCTACGATAAGAACTCTCTTATCGTTTAAGAAAAATTGATGATTGATTGTTTGAGGTTTAAGGAACTCTCCTTAGAACGTCGACGATAGGAACTCTTCTATCGTTGAAAGTTTGAGGTTAAGGGCCCTACCTTAGAACCTCTGCGATAAGAACTCTCTTATCGTTTGAAGAAAAATTGATGATTGAGGTTAAGGGTCCTACCTTAGAACCTCGATGATAGGAACTCTCCTATCGTTTGAAGGAAAATTGATGATTTTGATGTCAAGGGTCCTACCTTAGAACCTCGACGATAGGAACTCTCCTATCGTTTGAAGGAAAATTGATTGTTTTGAGGTTAAGGGTCCTACCTTAGAACCTCGACGATAGGAACTCTCCAATCGTTTGAAGGAAAATTGTTTGAATGAGGTTAAGGGTTCTACCTTAGAACCTCGACGATAGGAACTCTCCTATCGTTTGAAGTAAAATTGATTGTTTTAAAGGAAAATTGATTGTTTTCGAGGCAAAGGTTCCATCCTTAAAACCCCGATGATGAAAATTGATTGTTTTCGAGACAAAGGTTCCATCCTTAAAACCCCGATGATGAGAATTGATTATTTTCGAGGCAAAGGTTCCATCCTTAAAATCCCGATGATGAAAATTGATTATTTTCGAGGCAAAGGTTCCATCCTTAAACCCCGATGATGAAAATTGATTGTTTTCGAGGCAAAGGTTCCATCCTTAAAACCCCGATGATGAAAATTGATTATTTTCGAGGCAAAGGTTCCATCCTTAAAACCCCGATGATAAAAATTGATTGTTTTCGAGGCAAGGGTTCAATCCTTAAAACCCCGATGATGAAAATTAATTTTGAGGCTAAGGAGCTTTCCTTAGGACATCGAGCGAAATTTATATGAAAGCAATTGAAATTGGAATAATTTTCTTCGAAAGTGTGAATTTTCATAATAGGCGAGCGCAAAGAATTAGGCTTCGATAAAACGAGTGAATCTTAATGATGACAATAACCCTGACAAATTATGTAAAGGGAACGGATGTTTGGAATCAATATTCAAGGTTTATCTAATATTTTCTTCAGTAAATATAGATTCCCTTGTGAGATATGTCATCCAAATAAGGTTAAAGCTTAACTACCCCAAAATGTTATGCCTAGTAGACCTAATAGGATGCGTCTCAAGAGTAATAAAAATTACTCTTTACTCAGTCATTCCATCCTAAAGGCGTTGTCCTATGGTTTTAATATCAGTATGGACGAAGCTATATTATAAAAAAAGAAATTCCCTGAAAAGAAAAACTGAAACGCGAAAGAAAATGCTGATAATAAAACTAAAGGACAAGAAAAACGGATCAGATCGCTTCTTTCTTCCACAATACTTCAACAGGGTGAGTAGAGGACCATTATGGGAGTGAACTGGTCGGGAAAGACTGTCGTGTCCAGTCTATCTGAATCATTGCTGGATCTGGTTCAGGAACAAAAGCTTGTATTTTATCTAGCAATTCTTCAGCAGTTGTTGCGGATATTATGATTCGCCGTGCCACTCTTGATGTGAAATTCTTCTGCATAGCATAATCCATAAAAGCTATCAGACCTGTAAAGAAATTGTTAACATTTAAAAGCCCAATGGGTTTCTTATGCAAATTAAGTTGGGCCATGGAAGCAATTTGAAAGACTTCTCCCAATGTGCCAAAACCACCTGGTAGAGCGATAAAAGCATCAGCATTTAAAAGCATTTGTAACACACGCTCTTGCAAATTTTTAACCACTAATTCTTCTCCAATCGTGCCCCCAGAAACAAATTTCAAAGGTTCAGGGATGATGCCCAAAACTTGACTTCCTCCTAAAGATGCTGCTGATGCTACACCTCCCATTAATCCGACACTACCTCCTCCATAAACTAAATGTATTTTTCGCTCAGCTAATACTCTACCCAAATGGTTGGCTGCCTTTAAATACTCTTCATCTTTTCCAGGAAAAGCCCCAGAAAATACACAAATACTTCGAGATTTACGAGTTGGGGTTTTCTCCATTCCTATCCTTACCCTTGTGAGAAAATAGGATATATTTATAGAGATGAAAAGATAAGGCAATAATTTTATTTTTCAAGAATGGATACATTATTGCCAGCTATTCATAGTAGTCACTGGTATGACTCTGGTCAGGTATGGCTTAACTTTCAATGTTTCATTTTCCCTTTTCTTGTGGCCGTGTCGACACTTGTTTACCCCCATGTTACAGTCTGAATGATTGCTCTTCCTTAGACTCAGGTTCTGATCCATAAGACTTGCCCCCTTGTCTATTGAGCTTCTTTCTTGGCAGTACTTTTCTTACGCTTAGTAGAGACTACTTTGCCCCCTTGAATATGGTGTTTATGTGGATAAAAGGTATCATCTCATCTTTGATTTAACAGAAGGTTGAGCATTTCTAGACCTTTGTGATGGTCCTTGATCATGAATTTCTCTTACAAGAACCACATCTTCTTAAAGAAAGTCTCAAGCTATCTCCTCACTTTTAAATCTACACACATTAATGAATAATGGTTTGGCCTTAAAGAAAAACTTTCATCAATTTGCAAAGCTTGACAAAGTAATTTACGGTCTTTGTTTTTAATTAAAATATCCTGTCATTCTTCCCTTTCCAACTCGAAGACATAAACTGTGCAAGGCAATAAGGTATAAACATGATTCACAAGGATAGCCTTTTAGCTGAATGAGGATGATATCGAGAGGTAACTGTTAGGTGTGAGGGAAGTTAAGTTTGAATGTTTTTTTTTTTTTTGTGGCAGTCTTTTAGCTGAATGAGAATAATATTAAGAGGTAAATATTAGGTCTGAGTAAAGTTAAGTTTGAGTGGTGTGAAAAAGGGTCTTTTAATACTACTCGTGAGCAGTATTAAATAAGGTAGAAGCATGATTCACAATGATAGTCTTTTAACTGAATAAGGATGATATCGAGAGGTAACTGTTAAGTTTAAGTGGTTTGAAAGAAGGGTCTTTTAATACTACTCGTGAGCAAATTTGATTATGATGAAAAACTCAATAGTGATGACCTCAAACTTGCCACTCTTTCCAGAAAGTTAAACCTCATCTGTTGCCCCCCAACTATCGTGGTCTTTATGTATGCTTGGCTTGAAAGTTGCTTTTGTCTTCTAGACCGCCTTTGCAGGTTTTCAGTTTAGAATCCATAGCTCACTTGTTTTCTTTTTTTTCTTTTGCTCTAGTTTGAGCCTTTTTTTTTTCTTTTTTTTTGTTTTTGTTTTTGTTTCCCTTTTTTTTTTTTTTTTGTTTTGTTTTGTTTTTTTTTTTGTGAGCTATGGTGATGACATATTTGATAACTTTCTTGAAGTGAGATGACTCAAGTGGCCTTGCTTGCTCGTGCTTGTTCTCAGTTCTTTTTGGTTTTGAATTTTCCCTTGTTGGCTTTTTGATGGAAGGGATGAACTTTTTCCTTTTCGGAGTTTTTATTACAGAGAACCGAGATCATAGCCTTCTTGAAATGAGATGATTCAAGTGGCCTTCCTTGCTTGTGTTTGCTCTCAGTCTCTCTTTTTTTTGGTTTTGAATTTTCCCTTGTTGGCTTTTTTTATGGAAGGGATGAACTTTTTCCCTTTTTTTTTTTTGGAGTTTGTGTTATGGAGAACCGAGATCATAGCCTTCTTGAAGTGAGATGACTCAAGTGGCTTTATTTGCTTCTCAGTCTCTTTTTTTTTTTTGGATTTTCCCTTTAATGGCTTTTTGATGGAAGGGATGAACTTTTTCTTTTCGGAGTTTGTGTTGCGGAAAACTGAGAACCTTTTTTTTTTTTTTTTTAAGCATTTATGAGAATTGGGAGGCCACTGAAGTCATTTAATATGAGAGCTACCTTGTTTGGAAACTAACCCCAAACTTCTTGCAAGGATGTTGATAACCACTGTGAATTCTTTTTTAGGGTTGAGGTGCAACATATGAAATCTTTCTTACTAGATTTGGCAGCACTTTCAAGATCATTACTATCAAATTTTCCTTAACTTTTTATTTTCACCCACGAGTAGTATCATTTTCAAAGTAAAGTGTGATAGCAATAATGGATAGTATAATAGCAAAGAGTGTAAAAATGGAAAGTAGTAGAATGCACGCATCACATCTTTTTGTTGTACCAGAAAAAGAATAGTAGGTGTCCATTTAACAAAGACTACACCCTAGATTCTGGACTAAATCTAGGAGATTTTTACTATTAAATTACTTTTGCAAGCTTTTAAAGATACAAGTTTATTCAAAGGATTCCCAGTCATTCAAAAGTGTGTGCGGACTGTTAGGTCAGATCTAACTTGGAGCCCTTCCAAAATCAATGTAATTCCAGCTCAAAATCTTCACTTTCAATTACCAATCACATCGGGCCTAGCAACTTGGACTCGACCAACTGTTGGACCTTGAGTTTCAATATGACAGAATTTTTAGTTGAATGTCCAATTGAACCTTTTTTATAATCATATTTGGCATTTGGGTCATTCCAACTTGGAAGATGAGGCTACTTGGTCTTTGCTACCGTTGATATAGGTGATAGCAGAATGCTTTCTTCAGCCAAAACTGTGATTAACTTTCTGTCAATAATGAATTTCATTTTTTGGTGTAATGAGGAGGGAATTGCTCCGGCCATATTTTTTATCTTGGACTCTATATCTATGAGACGTCTTTCGGTTTGTTCTGCCATTAGTCTTGTTTGGAGCCGAGTTGGATATCGGTGTTGAGGTCCAATTTTACCTTTTTAAAGTGAGATTCATTTTAGATTTTACATGTATATGATTGATGCAATGGATACATGCAATGAGTGAGCTTGATTATCAACTATTGTGAAACTTCAAGACTTCTAGTTATCATTAAAAAGACCAAAAAGTTAGCATAATTTGATGCGTGGTTTTGATGCATGAAGAATAATTGCACAGAACGGAAGTATAACAAAAGAAAAATAAGGTTATTAACAAGTTAAATAGTAATTAACAACTCATGAAGTATTATGGATAAACAAATTAAAACTATACGAAGAAAAGTGTAGAGTAACAACACAGCATAACAAAGATATGTTTATGCCGTTGGTAAAATGGTAGAAATTCTATGGTCAGTTCTATGGTTAAGTGGGGAGTTCTATATGCATAAGGTGGTTTATCAAAAAGGCAAGGGATAGTTCCCGAATCCCGTCACTAAATTATAGTGACAGCCTGATTCCTTACCCTCTAGGGTTTATGTAAGGAATGGATTAATTCGAGTCGTAGCTTTTCGTGGGCCCATGCAGAGACTAACCGTCTCAGGAGGCAATACACTACTTTGCTACTTTGAAACCGGTGAAGGCTTGGAGACCATGGCCTCAGAAGGACAACAACACCAATTACGTTTAGAAAGAATTGTGTTCGATTTGAGGAAGCTCGGGTATAGAGCTTCATTTTGTGAATGCATTATGCATGTTTAGAATAAGTAAATATAACATATAAATCCACATAAAAATAAACAAAACAGAACAAAATAAATCAACTTTTAGGCTTGACTCACTAACCAGGAGTCCCCAGCGGAGTCGCCAAGCTGTGGCAACGTGACGGTCGTTTTCGGGAGTCGCCACCAATCGGTTTTTATCTAGGTCGATTGGACACCTTAAAATTGGTTTGCGAGAGTTCGGGGATCGGGAGTACGGTTACGCTAAAACAATATTGTTATAGCGCCCAAAATTGGCACCTTAGTTGATTTTAATTTTGTTTTACTTTGCTTTTAAATAATTTTCAGTTAATTTAGAAATTTTAACTGAATTAGTCGAAATGTGGATTTTTAAGTTAATTTGTATAAAATTTTATACTTCCGAACCATGGACTCTGCCGAGTCATTTGGACACGGAAGATTTGATTCCGAACCATGGACTCTGCCGAGTCACCCGGACACGGAATTTGATGAAATTTTAAAGAATTTAATCCATATTGTTAATATGGATTTTTACCTTTTTATTTAATTTATTTAAAAAGGTTGATATTTTCCAAACCGTAGATCCTGCCGGATCATGCGGATATAGAAATTATTTATAGTTAATTATTATGGAATCAATTATTAGTTTAACTTATAAGTCTTTTTTATTAAATTTGTTAATGATTTTAAAAAAAATCTTTCTTTTTTTATATCTCATTATTCTTTTCTTTCTTTTCTTTTCTTTTCTTTATCTTTTTTATTTTTATCTTTCTCTTATCTTTCTTTTCTTTTTCTTATCTGATTTTTCTTGTTTAATGAAGGATATTTATTATTTAAAGAATTACTCAATTTATAAAAGAATTAAAAAAATAATTAATTTTTTTATTTAATAAGAAGTTAATTTAAAGGAATCAAAGAGTTTAAAAATAAAAAAAAACTTTGATCATGGTACGGGGCGTTGTTACTCAGCCAGACCCTCTTCACCAGGTGAAGCAGCTCAAAAGCGGGCACGAGACAGTTTCCAGCCAATATACCATGAACTAAAAAATTCTTTTTTTGACTTAACAACATGGTTCAGATTTATTTTACATATATATTTTTTTATGGCTAATTTCTTTAAATGAAATGAGTTTAACCATAAAATAAAGAAAAATTAAATAACAATAAATAAAATGGAGGTTTTCTTCTTTTTTATTTTTTTATTTTTTTTGTTTTGAACATCCATTAAAAAAAAAAGAGATGCATAAATTAAATAACACATGCAAATAGGTAAAGGGAAAACACATAAAGTAAACAAAAGAATATCAAAAGATGATATATAAATAAATAAAGAGGGGCTTTTCGGCCATCCACTTTTTTAAAATAATAAATAGGAGGCATAACCTTCCATTATAGTAATAATAATAATAATAATAATAATAATAATAATAATAATAATAATAATAAAAGTTAGTCATTAATAAAGTTAGTAAAGTTAGTTGTTAGTATAACAAATATTAAATGGTTAGTGACAACAATAATAATAAAAGTTAGCGGTCAGTACAGTTAATTGTTAGTATAGCAAAAATTAAATTGTTAGTGATAATAATAATAATGAAAGTTAGTGGTTAGCACAATTAATTGTTAGTAAAAAATTAAATGGTTAGTGATAACAATAATAATAAAAGTTAGCGGTCAGTACAGTTAATTGTTAGTATAGCAAAAATTAAATGGTTAGTGATAACAATAATAATGAAAGTTAGTGGTTAGCATAGTTTATTGTTAGTATAGCAAAAATTAAATGGTTAGTGATAACAATAATAATGAAAGTTAGTGGTTAGCACAATTAATTGTTAGTATAGCAAAAATTAAATGGTTAGTGATGTTAGTTGAGTTAGTAATTAGTTTATGCAAAAATTAAGTAGTTAGTAATCTGAATAGAATAATAATAAAAATAACAATAATAATAATAATAATAATAATAATAATAAATAATAATAATAATAATAAACATATAAAGATTATTGTTAGTTCTGTAGAAATAAAAAAAGGTTAGTGACTTGTATAAATAAAATAAATAAAAAATGGAGAATAAGAGAAGAATTGTACCGAGATTCTGAATCGACTTTTAATCGAGTTGAGGATTCACGAACGGATTTCATTATTAAATTTTTATTTTATTTTATTATTATTATTTTAAAATAATTTCAATTAATATCCAAGCCATAGATTCTAACCGAATCCTCTGGTCATGGAATTTAATTTAAATTTAATTTATTATTAGCTATTTAATTAATTATTAAATGGCACAGGTAGACTGAATATTTCCTATGTGTGATTTTTATTATGTCAAACTAATTTTAGATTAATTAAAAAAAAGGTTTATCTAATCTAATCATATAATTATGCTTAACATTAATTCCTCAGTTAATTTACACATTTAATTATTTGAGCAAATGAAAAGACAATAAAAGGAAATCAATGCGCGAATTGTAAATCAAAACAAACTCAAAGTTCAGATGAATAAATCAAATAAATCCAAGGACAAATTATTTATTAAAATTACCTATTTAACTTAATCATATAATTAAGCTTAATATCAATCCCTAAGTTAATTTATGCTTTTAATTAGCTGAACAAACAAAAGTATAATAGAAAATAAGTGAATTAATGACTTAATTGCAAAAATTAAAACTAAGTTAAAGTATCAATTAGACAAATCCAATAAATTTATAAGCAAAAATTAAAATTATGTCAAAATTATGGGCTTTCATAACAGATCCGGACTACGAGTCGGTTCGCTATCGGGATTTCGTTATTAAATTTTAATTTAAATAATTTCAGTTAATATCCAAGCCATGGATTCTAACCGAATCATCTGGACATGGATTTTGTGATTTACTATCGTCCTAAATTCAATTTTTTAGAATTTTATTAAAACCCGTTCAAAATTGAATCTCGTAAAGATGATCTTTCAAATATGTTATGTAAACATGTGTTTTAAACTTATACTAACAATGAAAAGTTAAAATCAATATATAAGTAAATATCTGATCTAATTTAAACATACAATTTTATATTAACTCATCAACAAATTCATGATCCAAAATAATAAGACGAGCAATTGAACAAAAATAAACAAAACCATAGATAAAAACAATGCTGTCAATGATTGATCTGCAAAGAAAATAAGGTTAGTGACTTAAATGGATGAAATAAAAAGAACTAAGGGCTAAATAAGAGTTTTACCAAAAAAAGTTAAGTTTTGACTTGGTCAAAAAACGAAAACGCGTCTGTTTTACGTTTTCAAATCTTTATTTCTTTCTTCCGGCGTCTATACGGCGGCGGTGGAGGGCTGAGTGGTGGAGGCTTGGACGCGCTGCGCTAGGAGGGAGGAGTGAGATGTGGACGGCGGAGTGAAGCGGAGGCGTAGCTAGCAGGTGTCCAGCGTCGGCCGCAGGCAGCGAGGCGCGGCCACCGTGGCGAGCTCGGTTGCGACGCGACAGTTAGCAAGGGAGCGACGCAGAGAGAGAAGGAGAGCTGTTGCGAGAGCGAGAGAGAGTGAGAGAGAAACAAAGAGGGAGAAGGAGAGAAGAGAGCCGAGAGCGTGAGAAAGGGAGAGAGAAACAGAGAGGGAGAAGGAGAGAAGAGAGCCGAGAGCGTGAGAGAGGGAGAGAGAAACAGAGAGGGAGAAGGAGAGAAGAGAGCCGAGAGCGTGAGAGAGTGAGAAAGAAACAGAGAGGGAGAAGGAGAGAAGAGAGCCGAGAGCGTGAGAGAGGGAGAGAGAAACAGAGAGGGAGAAGGAGAGAAGAGAGCCGAGAGCGTGAGAGAGAAACAGAGAGGGAGAAGGAGAGAAGAGAGCCGAGAGCGTGAGAGAGTGAGAGAGAAACAGAGAGAAGAAGCTGGTGGAGGGAGACGAGAGAGAGAGAGAGAGAGGAGATTTTTTTTTTTTTTTAAGGGAGGAGAGAGTGCTCCCGATTAAGATGAGATGAGGGAGCCAAATTTAAGGAGAGAGAGAGCCCGAAGATAAGGTTCTCTAGAAGAGGGGAGAAGATAGTAGAAAAATCTAGAGCCCCCTTCTTTTTTTTTTTTAAATTTTTAATTAATTAATAGAAATTAATTTAATCAATTTTTTTAATACACACACAGATACATATGTATACATATATATATTTTAACTAACACTATAAAAAAATGTCCCCTTAAACTAATAATATATATTTTTGTTAAATTAATTAATTTTTTTTCTTTTTTTTTTTTTTAGTTAATAATTTTTAATTAATTAATTTTCTTTTTAATAGTCGGACGAAATTGGGTGTCAACAGCTGCCCCCCTTTGCGTGCTTCATGGGACATGATGTATGCAAAGTCGTTTACCAAATTTCGTCCGGCTCAGCTAGGCATTGAGAATCTTCTCGTCGCCTAAACTCAGAGGTTAAGGAATCTTCCTTAGAGCCTCTGCGATAGGAACTCTTCTATCATTGAAGGGAAAATTTGATAATTTTGAGGTTAAGGGTCCTACCTTAGAACCTCGACGATAGGAACTCCCCTATCGTTTGAAGGAAAATTGATGATTTTGAGCTTAAGGGTCCTACCTTAGAACCTCGACGATAGGAACTCTCCTATCGTTTGAAGAAAAATTGATGATTTTGAGGTTAAGGGTCCTACCTTAGAACCTCGATGAATGAAAATTGATAATTTTGAGGTTAAGGGTCCTACCTTAGAACCTCGACGATAGGAACTCTCCTATCGTTTGAAGGAAAATTGATGATTTTGAGGTTAAGGGTCCTACCTTAGAACCTCGACGATAGGAACTCTCCTATCGTTTGAAGGAAAATTGATTGTTTTGAGGTTAAGAAAAGGTCCTTAGAACCTCTAACGATAGGAGAGGTTCTATCGTTGTAAGATGGACTGAATGATTGATTGTTTGTTTGAGGTTTAAGGAAAGGTCCTTAGAACCTCTAACGATAGGAAAGGTTCTATCGTTGTAAGATGGACTGAATGATTGATTGTTTGTTTGAGGTTTAAGGAAAGGTCCTTAGAACCTCTAACAATAAGAAAGGTTCTATCGTTGTAAGATGGACTGAATGATTGATTGTTTGTTTGAGGTTAAGGAAAGGTCCTTAGAACCTCTAACGATAGGAAAGGTTCTATCGTTGTAAGATGGACTGAATGATTGATTGTTTGTTTGAGGTTTAAGGAAAGGTCCTTAGAACCTCTAACGATAGAAAATGTTCTATCGTTGTAAGATGGACTAAATGATTGATTGTTTGTTTGAGGTTTAAGGAAAGGTCCTTAGAACCTCTAACGATAGGAAAGGTTCTATCGTTGTAAGATGGAGTGAATGATTGATTGTTTGTTTGAGGTTTAAGGAAAGGTCCTTAGAACCTCTAACGATAGGAAAGGTTCTATCGTTGTAAGATAGACTGAATGATTGATTGTTTGTTTGAGGTTAAGGAAAGGTCCTTAGAACCTCTAACGATAGGAAAGGTTCTATCGTTGTAAGATGGACTGAATGATTGATTGTTTGTTTGAGGTTAAGGAAAGGTCCTTAGAACCTCTAACGATAGGAAAGGTTCTATCGTTGTAAGATGGACTGAATGATTGATTGTTTGTTTAAGGTTTAAGGAAAGGTCCTTAGAACCTCTAACGATAGGAAAGGTTCTATCGTTGTAAGATGGACTGAATGATTGATTGTTTGTTTGAGGTTTAAGGAAAGGTCCTTAGAACCTCTAACGATAGGAAAGGTTTTATCGTTGTAAGATGGACTGAATGATTGATTGTTTGTTTGAGGTTTAAGGAAAGGTCCTTAGAACCTCTAACGATAGGAAATGTTCTATCGTTGTAAGATGGACTGAATGATTGATTGTTTGAGGTTAAGGAACTCTCCTTAGAACCTCGACGATAGGAACTCTCCTATCGTTGCAAGTTTGAGGTTAAGGGCCCTACCTTAGAACCTCTGCGATAAGGACTCTCTTATCGTTTAAGAAAAATTGATGATTGATTGTTTGAGGTTTAAGGAACTCTCCTTAGAACCTCGACGATAGGAACTCTCCTATCGTTGCAAGTTTGAGGTTAAGGGTCCTACCTTTGAACCTCTACGATAAGAACTCTCTTATCGTTTAAGAAAAATTGATGATTGATTGTTTGAGGTTTAAGGAACTCTCCTTAGAGCCTCGACGATAGGAACTCTCCTATCGTTGAAAGTTTGAGATTAAGGGCCCTACCTTAGAACCTCTGCGATAAGAACTTTCTTATCGATAATTGATGATTGATTGTTTGAGGTTTAAGGAACTCTCCTTAGAACCTCGACGATAGGAACCCTCCTATCGTTGAAAGTTTGAGGTTAAGGGCCCTACCTTAGAACCTCTGCAATAAGAACTCTCTTATCGATAATTGATTGCTTGAGGTTTAAGGAACTCTCCTTAGAACCTCGACGATAGGAACTCTCCTATCGTTGCAAGTTTGAGGTTAAGGGCCCTACCTTAGAACCTCTACGATAAGAACTCTCTTATCGTTTAAGAAAAATTGATGATTGATTGTTTGAGGTTTAAGGAACTCTCCTTAGAACGTCGACGATAGGAACTCTTCTATCGTTGAAAGTTTGAGGTTAAGGGCCCTACCTTAGAACCTCTGCGATAAGAACTCTCTTATCGTTTGAAGAAAAATTGATGATTGAGGTTAAGGGTCCTACCTTAGAACCTCGATGATAGGAACTCTCCTATCGTTTGAAGGAAAATTGATGATTTTGATGTCAAGGGTCCTACTTTAGAACCTCGACGATAGGAACTCTCCTATCGTTTGAAGGAAAATTGATTGTGTTGAGGTTAAGGGTCCTACCTTAGAACCTCGACGATAGGAACTCTCCTATCGTTTGAAGGAAAATTGATTGTTTTGAGGTTAAGGGTCCTACCTTAGAACCTCGACGATAGGAACTCTTCTATCGTTTGAAGGAAAATTGTTTGAATGAGGTTAAGGGTTCTACCTTAGAACCTCGACGATAGGAACTCTCCTATCGTTTGAAGTAAAATTGATTGTTTTGAAGGAAAATTGATTGTTTTCGAGGCAAAGGTTCCATCCTTAAAACCCCGATGATGAAAATTGATTGTTTTCGAGACAAAGGTTCCATCCTTAAAACCCCGATGATGAGAATTGATTATTTTCGAGGCAAAGGTTCCATCCTTAAAACCCCGATGATGAAAATTGATTATTTTTGAGGCAAAGGTTCCATCCTTAAAACCCCGATGATGAAAATTGATTATTTTCGAGGCAAAGGTTCCATCCTTAAAACCCCGATGATGAAAATTGATTGTTTTCGAGGCAAAGGTTCCATCCTTAAAACCCCGATGATGAAAATTGATTATTTTCGAGGCAAAGGTTCCATCCTTAAAACCCCGATGATGAAAATTGATTGTTTTCGAGGCAAAGGTTCCATCCTTAAAACCCCGATGATGAAAATTAATTTTGAGGCTAAGGAGCTTTCCTTAGGACATCGAGCGAAATTTATATGAAAGCAATTGAAATTGGAATAATTTTCTTCGAAAGTGTGAATTTTCATAATAGGCGAGCGCAAAGAATTAGGCTTCGATAAAACGAGTGAATCTTAATGATGACAATAACCCTGATAAATTATGTAAAGGGAACGGATGTTTGGAATCAATATTCAAGGTTTATCTAATATTTTCTTCAGTAAATATAGATTCCCTTGTGAGATATGTCATCCAAATAAGGTTAAAGCTTAACTACCCCAAAATGTTATGCCTAGTAGACCTAATAGGATGCGTCTCAAGAGTAATAAAAATTACTCTTTACTCAGTCATTCCATCCTAAAGGCGTTGTCCTATGGTTTTAATATCAGTATGGACGAAGCTATATTATAAAAAAAGAAATTCCCTGAAAAGAAAAACTGAAACGCGAAAGAAAATGCTGATAATAAAACTAAAGGACAAGAAAAACGGATCAGATCGCTTCTTTCTTCCACAATACTTCAACAGGGTGAGTAGAGGACCATTATGGGAGTGAACTGGTCGGGAAAGACTGTCGTGTCCAGTCTATCTGAATCATTGCTGGATCTGGTTCAGGAACAAAAGCTTGTATTTTATCTAGCAATTCTTCAGCAGTTGTTGCGGATATTATGATTCGCCGTGCCACTCTTGATGTGAAATTCTTCTGCATAGCATAATCCATAAAAGCTATCAGACCTGTAAAGAAATTGTTAACATTTAAAAGCCCAATGGGTTTCTTATGCAAATTAAGTTGGGCCATGGAAGCAATTTGAAAGACTTTTCCCAATGTGCCAAAACCACCTGGTAGAGCGATAAAAGCATCAGCATTTAAAAGCATTTGTAACACACGCTCTTGCAAATTTTTAACCACTAATTCTTCTCCAATCGTGCCCCCAGAAACAAATTTCAAAGGTCCAGGGATGATGCCCAAAACTTGACTTCCTCCTAAAGATGCTGCTGATGCTACACCTCCCATTAATTCGACACTACCTCCTCCATAAACTAAATGTATTTTTCGCTCAGCTAATACTCTACCCAAATGGTTGGCTGCCTTTAAATACTCTTCATCTTTTCCAGGAAAAGCCCCAGAAAATACACAAATACTTCGGAATTTACGAGTTGGGGTTTTCTCCATTCCTATCCTTACCCTTGTGAGAAAATAGGATATATTTATAGAGATGAAGAGATAAGGCAATAATTTTATTTTTCAAGAATGGATACATTATTGCCAGCTATTCATAGTAGTCACTGGTATGACTCTGGTCAGGTATGGGTACACTATCGTTAAAAGAGGAGGAAAATTTTCAAAATAGCTGCTAGCATGTACAGTAGTCACTACTGTAGTTTACGTCAGGAGTAGGTATGTGATTGTTGGAAGAGAAGGAAAATTTTAAAAGTGGCAGCTATATACAGTAGTCATAACTGTATCTCATGTCAGGAGTGGGTACATTATTGTCAAAAGAGGAGGAAAATTTCAAAAGCAACTAAAATATACAGTAGCCGCGATTGTAGCTTATGTCAGGAGTAGGTACGTGATTGTCGGAAGTGAAGGAAAATTTCAAAAGTGGCAGCTATATACAGTAGTCCGTGTCAGGAGTGGGTACATTATTGCCAAAGGAGGAGGAGAATTTCAAAAGCGACAGCTAGCATGTACAGTATCGTGACTATGGCTCATGTCAGGAGTGGATACATTATCGCCGAAAGGGGAGGAAAATTTCAAAAGCGACAGCTAGCACGTACAGTAATCGTGACTTTGGTTCACGTGAGGAGTGGATACATTATTACCAAAAGGGGAGGAAAATTTCAAAAGCGACAGCTAGCACGTACAGTAATCGTGACTTTGGTTCACGTCAGGAGTGGATACATTATTACCAAAAGCGGAGGAAAATTTCAAAAGCGACAGCTAGCACGTACAGTAATCGTGACTTTGATTCTCGTCTTCCACTGGCTTTGCGTCCAGTAATGGCTTCAATGCTTTCTATGAATCGGTGATTTGCATCTCATCTAACTTTCTCACAAACTGGCAAACAGGGTCGTTTAGGGTCAGATTCCCAAGACTGTAACGATCTCGTTCTTTTTGGAAAATTATCCATAATCCAACAACCTCAAATTGCACTATTCCGCAAGAATGCGCTTCAAGAACCTCTCGGATATCTTCCAGAGATTCCTTACGCAAGCCATTCTTGATGAATTTTATTCTATCTTCACGATTTCTGGTAATCACTCCTGGAGAACGACATTTAGCACCGCAAATCCACCATCCACAATTATGACAGACGCCTAGCCTCTTTGCTCTTCTCTTTTTGGCATAAGCGCTTTTACCAAAGCCGGGCATACGGGGAAAGAACGCATCTGGAACTTCACCAGCCGAACGAACCTTAGCTTCGATTAGCCATCGCACATTATTAGGAATGCCTTTGTGCATAAATACTCTGAATCGTTCACATCTAGCTTGATAAATCTTTTTAAGAACATTTATTGGGAAGGAAGGAAAATACTTTCGTAGGGCGGAAAGAGAAGACTCCATTGATGAAGGAGGCAAAGAAAGAAATTAGTGATTGTAGGAAACGGAAATAACTAACACATATTTATAGTGATGAAAGGGATAATGCGTTAATTACACTTACAGAAGCAAGTACATTATTGTCAAAAGAAAAGACAAATGACAGCTTATATGTACAGCAATCATGACTGTGGCTCTCATCTTCCACTGATTTATATCTAGTAATGGCTTCAATGCCTTCTATGAGTCGAGGATTTGCTTCCCATCCAGTTTTCTTACAAGCTGGCAAACAGGGTCGTTTACAGTCACATTCCCAAGACTGTAACGGTCTCGTTCTTTATGGTAAGTCCTTCACAATTTGACAATTTGACCTTGCACTTTTCCACAAGAATGCGTTTCAAGAGTCTCTCGGATATCTTCCAGAGATTCCTTACGTAGGTCATTCTTAATGAATTTTCTTTTATCTTCACGATTTGTGGAGATGTATCCTAAAGAGCGACATTTAGTATTACAATTCCATCGCCCACATTTATAACACACGCCTAGTCTCTTTGCTCTTCGCCTTTTGGCATAACGGCTTTTACCTAAACCAGGCATGCGGGGCATAAATGCATCTGGAACTTCACCCGCCAGACGGACCTTAGCTTCAATTATCCATTGCACATTATCGGGAATGCCTTTGCGTGTAAAAACTCTGATTCTTTCACATCTGGCAAGGTAGATCTTTTTAAGGACTTTTATTGGAAGGGAAGGAAAGTATTTTCGCAGTGCAGAAAGAGTAGAATCCATTGATGAGAGAAGAATTTAAGAGGAGTGGGAATGAATCAGTTATTGTAGGAGACTGGAATAACCGACTTTAGAAGTCACGGGGTATCTTATCCGCTACTTAATCAGAAGGAAGAACACGCATTTATAGTGATGAAAAGGGATAACGTGTCGATTACACTTAGGGGAGCATGTACATCTGTCAAAAGAAAATGCAAACTTTTCCAAATATAACAAACTGTATGTAAAGTAATTGTGACTGTGGCTCACATCTTCCACTGGTTTTACGTCCAGTAACGGCATTAATGGCTTCTATGAGTCGAGGATTTGCTTCCCATCCAGTTTTCTTACAAGCTGACAAACAGGGTCATTTACAGTCAGATTCCCGGGACTGTAACGGTTTCGTTCTTCATGAAAAATGCTTCATAAACCAAGAAGTTCACGTTGCACAGATCCACAAGAATGCGTCTCAAGAGTCAATTGGATATCATCCAACGAGTCCTTACTCAGGCCATTCTTAATGAATCGTATTTTATCTTCTCGATTATCAGAGATCATCCCTAAAGAACGACATTTAGTATTACAAGTCCACCGTCCACATTTATGGCAGACTTGTAACCTTTTCGCTCTTCGCTTTTTGGCATAAGAGCTTTTGCCTATACCAGGCATGTGAGACATAAATGCCTCTGGGATTTCACCTGCCAGACGAACCTTGGCTTCGATTAACCACCGCACATCTTCAGGGATTCCTTTGCGCATCAGAACTCTTAATCGTTCACAGCGAACTTGGTAGATCTTTTTGAGAATGTTCATTGGGAGAGAAGGAAATTATTTTCGTAAGACAGAAAGAGTAGGATCCATTTTCTAGAGGGAAGTAAAAGAAAGAAGAGAGGAAAGAATCAGTTATTATGGGCAACTGAGAGAACCGGCTTGAGAGTCACGGAGTACCGTATCCGCCGTTTAACCGGAAAAGTGGATCCTACTTTATTTTGGTATCATAGATATTTCTTATCTTTGATATCTCGTCAGGCATGACATTGATCCAGTCCTTGATTATTGAATCCATTGTCTGCTTTCGATGACAATATTTCTCGATATCCGCGCTTATCTTTGACCACAGCTATCTCTTATCTTGGATGCTGCTAAGCTGGCATCAATCCTGTCCTTCCAGGTGTAGCCTCGATTATTGAATCAATTGCCAGGCTTTTGACAATATTGTCTACTTTATATTTTTTTTGATATCTGCCTTATCCTTGGCTATAGCTATCTCTTATCTTGGATACTACTAGCTGGCGTCAATCCTATCCTTCCAGGTGTAGCCTTGATTATTGAATCGGTAGCCAAGCTTTTGACAATATTGTCTACTTTATCCTTGAATTCCTGATGCGGGTTGGTCCCGCATATTAGCTGTGTATCCAGTGATAGATTGGTAAGAGCTGATGACATTGAGATCTCAACTTATACTGCTGTAACTATGCTGTGAATGTGATTTCCGTTTGGTCCTTGTTATGTAAAGGCTATGTACGCATGATATGAAATGCATGAATGCAGAGCATGTGTAACTAATGGCTTTTTTTTGTATGGATCTAGTTCTTTATATCTTTGTTTTACTGGATCCTCTTTGTGATGGCCTTCTTGGACTATCATTGAATCTCTTTATGCTTTCCAGCTTTTGTTCGCTGCCTCAAAAGCCCAACTCTTTTCAAAATCCCCTTTCTTTGACTTGTTCTTGAATTTTGGCCTCAATTTCTTTAATGTTCGCTCGTCTCATACTTTATATCTCTTCAAATACTCATCCCTTGTCATGGATTTCATACTATCAAAGGCTTAACTTTCAATGTTTCATTGTCCCTTTTCTTGTGGCCGTGTCGACACTTGTTTACCCCCATGTTACAGTCCGAATGATTGCTCTTCCTTAGACTCAGGTTCTGATCCATAAGACTTGCCCCCTTGTCTATTGAGCTTCTTTCTTGGCAGTACTCTTCTTACGCTTAGTAGAGACTACTTTGCCCCCTTGAATATGGTGTTTATGTGGATAAAAGGTATCATCTCATCTTTGATTTAACAGAAGGTTGAGCATTTCTAGACCTTTGTGATGGTCCTTGATCATGAATTTCTCTTACAAGAACCACATCTTCTTAAAGAAAGTCTCAAGCTATCTCCTCACTTTTAAATCTACACACATTAATGAATAATGGTTTGGCCTTAAAGAAAAACTTTCATCAATTTGCAAAGCTTGACAAAGTAATTTACGGTCTTTGTTTTTAATTAAAATATCCTGTCATTCTTCCCTTTCCAACTCGAAGACATAAACTGTGCAAGGCAATAAGGTATAAACATGATTCACAAGGATAGCCTTTTAGCTGAATGAGGATGATATCGAGAGGTAACTGTTAGGTGTGAGGGAAGTTAAGTTTGAATGTTTTTTTTTTTTTTGTGGCAGTCTTTTAGCTGAATGAGAATAATATTAAGAGGTAAATATTAGGTCTGAGTAAAGTTAAGTTTGAGTGGTGTGAAAAAGGGTCTTTTAATACTACTCGTGAGCAGTATTAAATAAGGTAGAAGCATGATTCACAATGATAGTCTTTTAACTGAATGAGGATGATATCGAGAGGTAACTGTTAAGTTTAAGTGGTTTGAAAGAAGGGTCTTTTAATACTACTCGTGAGCAAATTTGATTATGATGAAAAACTCAATAGTGATGACCTCAAACTTGCCACTCTTTCCAGAAAGTTAAACCTCATCTGTTGCCCCCCAACTATCGTGGTCTTTATGTATGCTTGGCTTGAAAGTTGCTTTTGTCTTCTAGACCGCCTTTGCAGGTTTTCAGTTTAGAATCCATAGCTCACTTGTTTTCTTTTTTTTCTTTTGCTCTAGTTTGAGCCCTTTTTTTTTTTCTTTTTTTTTTTTTGTTTTTGTTTCCCTTTTTTTTTTTTGTTTTGTTTTGTTTTTTTTTTTTTTGTTTTTTTTTTGTGAGCTATGGTGATGACATATTTGATAACTTTCTTGAAGTGAGATGACTCAAGTGGCCTTGCTTGCTCGTGCTTATTCTCAGTTCTTTTTGGTTTTGAATTTTCCTTTGTTGGCTTTTTGATGGAAGGGATGAACTTTTTCCTTTTCGGAGTTTTTGTTACAGAGAACCGAGATCATAGCCTTCTTGAAATGAGATGATTCAAGTGGCCTTACTTGCTTGTGTTTGCTCTCAGTCTCTCTTTTTTTTGGTTTTGAATTTTCCCTTGTTGGCTTTTTTTATGGAAGGGATGAACTTTTTCCCTTTTTTTTTTTTGGAGTTTGTGTTATGGAGAACCGAGATCATAGCCTTCTTGAAGTGAGATGACTCAAGTGGCTTTATTTGCTTCTCAGTCTCTTTTTTTTTTTGGATTTTTTTTTTTGGATTTTCCCTTTAATGGCTTTTTGATGGAAGGGATGAACTTTTTCTTTTCGGAGTTTGTGTTGCGGAAAACTGAGAACCTTTTTTTTTTTTTTTTTTAAGCATTTATGAGAATTGGGAGGCCACTGAAGTCATTTAATATGAGAGCTACCTTGTTTGGAAACTAACCCCAAACTTCTTGCAAGGATGTTGATAACCACTGTGAATTCTTTTTTAGGGTTGAGGTGCAACATATGAAATCTTTCTTACTAGATTTGGCAGCACTTTCAAGATCATTACTATCAAATTTCCCTTAACTTTTTATTTTCACCCACGAGTAGTATCATTTTCAAAGTAAAGTGTGATAGCAATAATGGATAGTATAATAGCAAAGAGTGTAAAAATGGAAAGTAGTAGAATGCACGCATCACATCTTTTTATTGTACCAGAAAAAGAATAGCAGATGTCCATTTAACAAAGACTACACCCTAGATTCTGGACTAAATCTAGGAGATTTTTACTATTAAATTACTTTTGCAAGCTTTTAAAGATACAAGTTTATTCAAAGGATTCCCAGTCATTCAAAAGTGTGTGCGGACTGTTAGGTCAGATCTAACTTGGAGCCCTTCCAAAATCAATGTAATTCCAGCTCAAAATCTTCACTTTCAATTACCAATCACATCGGGCCTAGCAACTTGGACTCGACCAACTGTTGGACCTTGAGTTTCAATATGACAGAATTTTCAGTTGAATGTCCAATTGAACCTTTTTTATAATCATATTTGGCATTTGGGTCATTCCAACTTGGAAGATGAGGCTACTTGGTCTTTGCTACCGTTGATATAGGTGATAGCAGAATGCTTTCTTCAGCCAAAACTGTGATTAACTTTCTGTCAATAATGAATTTCATTTTTTGGTGTAATGAGGAGGGAATTGCTCCGGCCATATTTTTTATCTTGGACTCTATATCTATGAGACGTCTTTCGGTTTGTTCTGCCATTAGTCTTGTTTGGAGCCGAGTTGGATATCGGTGTTGAGGTCCAATTTTACCTTTTTAAAGTGAGATTCATTTTAGATTTTACATGTATATGATTGATGCAATGGATACATGCAATGAGTGAGCTTGATTATCAACTATTGTGAAACTTCAAGACTTCTAGTTATCATTAAAAAGACCAAAAAGTTAGCATAATTTGATGCGTGGTTTTGATGCATGAAGAATAATTGCACAGAACGGAAGTATAACAAAAGAAAAATAAGGTTATTAACAAGTTAAATAGTAATTAACAACTCATGAAGTATTATGGATAAACAAATTAAAACCATACGAAGAAAAGTGTAGAGTAACAACACAGCATAACAAAGATATGTTTATGCCGTTGGTAAAATGGTAGAAATTCTATGGTCAGTTCTATGGTTAAGTGGGGAGTTCTATATGCATAAGGTGGTTTATCAAAAAGGCAAGGGATAGTTCCCGAATCCCGTCACTAAATTATAGTGACAGCCCGATTCCTTACCCTCTAGGGTTTATGTAAGGAATGGATTAATTCGAGTCGTAGCTTTTCGTGGGCCCATGCAGAGACTAACCGTCTCAGGAGGCAATACACTACTTTGCTACTTTGAAACCGGTGAAGGCTTGGAGACCATGGCCTCACAAGGACAACAACACCAATTACGTTTAGAAAGAATTGTGTTCGATTTGAGGAAGCTCGGGTATAGAGCTTCATTTTGTGAATGCATTATGCATGTTTAGAATAAGTAAATATAACATATAAATCCACATAAAAATAAACAAAACAGAACAAAATAAATCAACTTTTAGGCTTGACTCACTAACCAGGAGTCCCTAGCGGAGTCGCCAAGCTGTGGTAACGTGACGGTCGTTTTCGGGAGTCGCCACCAATCGGTTTTTATCTAGGTCGATTGGACACCTTAAAATTGGTTTGCGAGAGTTCGGGGATCGGGAGTACGGTTACGCTAAAACAATATTGTTATAGCGCCCAAAATTGGCACCTTAGTTGATTTTAATTTTGTTTTACTTTGCTTTTAAATAATTTTCAGTTAATTTAGAAATTTTAACTGAATTAGTCGAAATGTGGATTTTTAAGTTAATTTGTATAGAATTTTATACTTCCGAACCATGGACTCTGCCGAGTCATTTGGACACGGAAGATTTGATTTCGAACCATGGACTCTGCCGACTCACCCGGACACGGAATTTGATGAAATTTTAAAGAATTTAATCCATATTGTTAATATGGATTTTTACCTTTTTATTTAATTTATTTAAAAAGGTTGATATTTTCCAAACCGTAGATCCTGCCGGATCATGCGGATATAGAAATTATTTATAGTTAATTATTATGGAATCAATTATTAGTTTAACTTATAAGTCTTTTTTATTAAATTTGTTAATGATTTTAAAAAAAATCTTTCTTTTTTTATATCTCATTATTCTTTTCTTTCTTTTCTTTTCTTTTCTTTATCTTTTTTATTTTTATCTTTCTCTTATCTTTCTTTTCTTTTTCTTATCTGATTTTTCTTGTTTAATGAAGGATATTTATTATTTAAAGAATTACTCAATTTATAAAAGAATTAAAAAAATAATTAATTTTTTTATTTAATAAGAAGTTAATTTAAAGGAATCAAAGAGTTTAAAAATAAAAAAAAACTTTGATCATGGTACGGGGCGTTGTTACTCAGCCAGACCCTCTTCACCAGGTGAAGCAGCTCAAAAGCGGGCACGAGACAGTTTCCAGCCAATATACCATGAACTAAAAAATTCTTTTTTTGACTTAACAACATGGTTCAGATTTATTTTACATATATATTTTTTTATGGCTAATTTCTTTAAATGAAATGAGTTTAACCATAAAATAAAGAAAAATTAAATAACAATAAATAAAATGGAGGTTTTCTTCTTTTTTATTTTTTTATTTTTTTTGTTTTGAACATCCATTAAAAAAAAAAGAGATGCATAAATTAAATAACACATGCAAATAGGTAAAGGGAAAACACATAAAGTAAACAAAAGAATATCAAAAGATGATATATAAATAAATAAAGAGGGGCTTTTCGGCCATCCACTTTTTTAAAATAATAAATAGGAGGCATAACCTTCCATTATAGTAATAATAATAATAATAATAATAATAATAATAATAATAATAATAATAATAATAATAATAAAAGTTAGTTATTAATAAAGTTAGTAAAGTTAGTTGTTAGTATAACAAATATTAAATGGTTAGTGACAACAATAATAATAAAAGTTAGCGGCCAGTACAGTTAATTGTTAGTATAGCAAAAATTAAATGGTTAGTGATAACAATAATAATGAAAGTTAGTGGTTAGCACAATTAATTGTTAGTAAAAAATTAAATGGTTAGTGATAACAATAATAATAAAAGTTAGCGGTCAGTACAGTTAATTGTTAGTATAGCAAAAATTAAATGGTTAGTGATAACAATAATAATGAAAGTTAGTGGTTAGCACAGTTTATTGTTAGTATAGCAAAAATTAAATGGTTAGTGATAACAATAATAATGAAAGTTAGTGGTTAGCACAATTAATTGTTAGTATAGCAAAAATTAAATGGTTAGTGATGTTAGTTGAGTTAGTAATTAGTTTATGCAAAAATTAAGTAGTTAGTAATCTGAATAGAATAATAATAACAATAACAATAATAATAATAATAATAATAATAATAATAATAATAAATAATAATAATAATAAACATATAAAGATTATTGTTAGTTCTGTAGAAATAAAAAAAGGTTAGTGACTTGTATAAATAAAATAAATAAAAAATGGAGAATAAGAGAAGAATTGTACCGAGATTCTGAATCAACTTTTAATCGAGTTGAGGATTCGCGAACGGATTTCATTATTAAATTTTTATTTTATTTTATTATTATTATTTTAAAATAATTTCAATTAATATCCAAGCCATAGATTCTAACCGAATCCTCTGGTCATGAAATTTAATTTAAATTTAATTTATTATTAGCTATTTAATTAATTATTAAATGGCACAGGTAGACTGAATATTTCCTATGTGTGATTTTTATTATGTCAAACTAATTTTAGATTAATTAAAAAAAAGGTTTATCTAATCTAATCATATAATTATGCTTAACATTAATTCGTTAGTTAATTTACACATTTAATTATTTGAGCAAATGAAAAGACAATAAAAGGAAATCAATGCGCGAATTGTAAATCAAAACAAACTCAAAGTTCAGATGAATAAATCAAATAAATCCAAGGACAAATTATTTATTAAAATTACCTATTTAACTTAATCATATGATTAAGCTTAATATCAATCCCTAAGTTAATTTATGCTTTTAATTAGCTGAACAAACAAAAGTATAATAGAAAATAAGTGAATTAATGACTTAATTGCAAAAATTAAAACTAAGTTAAAGTATCAATTAGACAAATCCAATAAATTCATAAGCAAAAATTAAAATTATGTCAAAATTATGGGCTTTCATAACAGATCCGGACTACGAGTCGGTTCGCCATCGGGATTTCGTTATTAAATTTTAATTTAAATAATTTCAGTTAATATCCAAGCCATGGATTCTAACCGAATCATCTGGACATGGATTTTGTGATTTACTATCGTCCTAAATTCAATTTTTTAGAATTTTATTAAAACCCGTTCAAAATTAAATCTCGTAAATATGATCTTTCAAATATGTTATGTAAACATGTGTTTTAAACTTATACTAACAATGAAAAGTTAAAATCAATATATAAGTAAATATCTGATCTAATTTAAACATATAATTTTATATTAACTCATCAACAAATTCATGATCCAAAATAATAAGACGAGCAATTGAATAAAAATAAACAAAACTATAGATAAAAACAATGCTGTCAATGATTGATCTGCAAAGAAAATAAGGTTAGTGACTTAAATGTATGAAATAAAAAGAACTAAGGGCTAAATAAGAGTTTTACCAAAAAAAGTTAAGTTTTGACTTGGTCAAAAAACGAAAACGCGTCTGTTTTACGTTTTCAAATCTTTATTTCTTTCTTCCGGCGTCTATACGGCGGCGGTGGAGGGCTGAGTGGTGGAGGCTTGGACGCGCTGCGCTAGGAGGGAGGAGTGAGATGTGGACGGCGGAGTGAAGCGGAGGCGTAGCTAGCAGGCGTCCAGCGTCGGCCTTAGGCAGCGAGGCGCGGCCACCGTGGCGAGCTCGGTTGCGACGCGACAGTTAGCAAGGGAGCGACGCGGAGAGAGAAGGAGAGCTGTTGCGAGAGCGAGAGAGAGTGAGAGAGAAACAGAGAGGGAGAAGGAGAGAAGAGAGCCGAGAGCGTGAGAGAGGGAGAGAGAAACAGAGAGGGAGAAGGAGAGAAGAGAGCCGAGAGCGTGAGAGAGTGAGAGAGAAACAGAGAGAAGAAGCTGGTGGAGGGAGACGAGAGAGAGAGAGAGAGGAGATTTTTTTTTTTTTTAAAGGAAGGAGAGAGTGCTCCCGATTAAGATGAGATGAGGGAGCCAAATTTAAGGAGAGAGAGAGCCCGAAGATAAGGTTCTCTCTAAGAGGGGAGAAGATAGTAGAAAAATCTAGACCCCCCTTCTTTTTTTTTTTTTATTTTTATTTTTAATTAATTAATAGAAATTAATTTAATCAATTTTTTTAATATACACACAGATACATATGTATACATATATATATTTTAACTAACACTATAAAAAAATGTCCCCTTAAACTAATAATATATATTTTTGTTAAATTAATTAATTTTTTTTCTTTTCTTTTTTTTTTTAGTTAATAATTTTTAATTAATTAATTTTCTTTTTAATAGTCGGACGAAATTGGGTGTCAACATAAGGTTAGTAAGTTAGTTATAATAATAACAATAAAAAGAAGGGTTAGTAATAATAACAATAATAAACAAGTAAAAATTAAAAGGGTTAGGAATCAATTCTGCAAGAACAAAATAAAAAGTCAGTGACTAAAGTGAAAGAAATTAAAAAGATGATGGGTGAAACAAGGGTTTACCCTTAGAAATCAATTTTGAATTTCTGGGAACGAAAGAAACAGACGCGCGCGCGGGGGGGAAGGAGGGGCAGCTGGCGGCGGGGCGGCAGCGCGGCCAGGGGCAGGGGGGACGGCGGCGACGGCGGCACGGGACTGCAGGGCGCGGCGGCGTAGGACGGCAGGAGCGACGGCGGCGTGGGGAGGAGCGACGGCGGTGGAAGAAGGAGAAAGGAAAAAAAAGATGACGGCGGGAGAGGCACGACGGCGGGGAAGAGTGACGGTCGACGCCGTAACGGCGTGGGGACGGCCCGACGGCAGCGTGGGGGAGCGATGGGCGGCGGCGGGATGGCGTGGAGCGACGGGCAGCGAAGGAGAAGGAAGAAAGAGAAAGAAAACGGAGGAAGAAGATGGTCTATACGTCAGAAGAGAAACTTTTGGGACTTTCTGGGAAAAGGAAAGAGGGCCAGGGACTAAGGCTCTAATTTTTATTTTTTCTAACACGGAGCTCTAAGCTTTCTGTCTATTTTTTTCTGTGTTCAGAACTAAATTTGGAGGCCTATTTATAGAGGAAGTTTGGCTGAACTGTTGATGGATAAATTAATAAAAAAAATTCAAACTTATCTTTTAAATTGGTAAAATAACAATTTCAGTCCTTTACGTCTCTCAGCCTCTGGATAAGTTCCTGAAGCTTCTGATTTTGACAAATTTTGTCGTTTTCTGTCAATTTGGGCCAGAAACGTCGGTCGGCCCAAAAATTCATGTGACAAACTACCAAATGCTCCTGGAACTTTCAGAATTTGTCAATTTTTCCCGAAACATCTTAATTTTGTCATTTTTTTGGAGTTTTCTTTTTTTTCTTTCAAATACACACGTATATCATTTTAAATCAAATCTTCAACAAACAAAACAAAAAAATGTATTTTAAACTAATTAACTTAATTAAAATTTTTCAGTAATAATAATAATAATAAAATATATTATTATTTATTATTATTATTATTATTATTTTAATTAATTTTTTTTTAGTTTAATTTTTTTTAATGGTCGGAAGAAATTGGGTGTCAACAAGTATCATATGATTTTTAAAGATGATATTATAATCTTATAAATTTTTAATGTAATCAGTATCAACCGCTTACTATAATTAAGGTTTACATAGAGTAAAGTTCGACCTATAGTTTTCTTAAAAATGTGTGTGCCAATTGCACACTAAATTAACGGTGACTATAATTTGGAAAAGAGTAATATATATAGATTGTTTTGCTCATATTTATGGAAAACCTTTTAGTATTATATACAAATTTAGTAAGATGATGAACTTTAAAGATGAAATTATATTCTTATGATTTTTATTGTACTCAGTATTAGTTGCTTACTAGAATTAAATGGTAAAATCCGCTAAGAGTTACCTACCTTATCTTTTTATCCTAAACGGGTACCTTACAATCAAAGTGTCCTATCGAAGTACCTGTTCCTCTATTGCGTGTCTCATTCAACTACTTTCCGTCAATTTTTTTATTAAATTAAATGAGAAATCCTGATGTGGCAGTAAATAATCCTAAAATAAAATTAAAATGTCAACTTTAGTCCTCAAACTGTTTCAATAACTAATCACAACCCTAAAACTTTTACTCAACTCAATTTTACCCCTAAAACCCTAATATTTCATATCCACTACTACCACCTCAAAAGTTGCCAACTAGTCATTGTCATCGACTGGCTTCCAGCCACCAACCCCATCGTCAGCCGATAGCCAAACTCTCAAACCAACTGCCCGAACCCCCCTATCGTTGTCGCTCTTCTTCAGTACTTCTCTGAGACCGCCTCTAATTCTAGCATCAGAATCGGTAAATTGAGATTTGGGATTCAACGACGAATCGATGTATGGGATTCAAAGCATGCGCCTAGCGCAATGAATTAAAGAAAAATCCATGAAGGTCTGGCGATTCTCCGATTACCCATTAGCAATGTCGATTAAGCCAAGAAATTCAAACCCAAGTGAAGATTGAGAGGAGAGCGATTTGGGTTCAAGACTTAATTTGTAGTCATCATGGTGGTTGTGATTTGGGTTTGAAATGTCAGGTTTTCCCTTCATTTTCGATCGTCATCGTTCCAAGGTTCGCAACAGCTTTGATCACGATTTTGTGGTTGATTTGTTGATTTCGGGTTGATGAAATAGGTTGAAGAGTTCAATGGTTGATGAAATTCGGTGGCAGCATTGCCGGCGCCAATGATGTTGACAATGATGAGCGAGAAGCGACAAGGAGTGGCGATGATGAAAGGCAAAGGAACTAGAGTCCCCGGGGGTTTATTACATTAGGAATATAAACAATAGATTTAAAATGTTATGGTTTAGAATTATTGTTAGACAAAATTAAAGGATTATTAGTATTATTTTGTGATTTATTTTATTTTATTTTATGGCACTTCAGCATTTCCGTCAGAAATACTATAAAATTAACGGAAAATACCTACATAGGACATGCAATAAAACATGAGGTACCTTGCTAGGATAATTTAAATGTAGGATACTCAATTAAAAAAAAAATAAGGTAGGTAACTCTCGATGGATTTCACTCTACAATTAAAGCGTATCATAAAGTAAAGTTCAACCCATAAGTTTTTTAAAATTTTGTGCACCAGCCACTCACTTAATTAACAGTGGCTTTAACTCGGAAAAGATTAATGTGCATATGGATTGTTTTGTTCATATTTATGGAAAATCTTCTAGTTTTAGATGCAAATTTAGTATGGAGGTGAGTTTTAAAGATGAAATTATAATCTTATGAATTTTTATTGTATTTAATATCAACTGCTTGCTATAATTAAAGTTTAACATAGAGTAAAATTCAACCCATAGTTTTCTTAAAATTGTGCGCGCCAACCACACACATACAGTGACTTTGATTTGGAAAGATTAATATACATAGATTGTTTTGTTCATATTTATAGAAAATATTCTAGTTTTAGATGCAAATTTAGGATGGTGATGAGTTTTAAAGATGAAATTTGAACTCAATATTAGCTGCTTTGCATTATTAAAACTTAATATAGAGTAAAGTTCAATTCATAGTTTTCTCAAAATTGTGTGCACTAATAGTACACTTAATTAACAGTGATTTTGATTTGGAAAAGAGTAATATATATGGATTTCTTTTTCATATTTATGGAAAAAATCTTCCAGCTGTAGATGCAAATTTAGTATGGTGATGAGTTTTGAAGATGAAATTATAATCTTATGAATTTTTATTGTACTCAAGATCTACTTACTATAATTAAAGGTTAACATAGATTAAGTGCAACCCATAGATAAATTAACGGTGATTTTGAGTTTGAAAAGAGTAGTATATATGAATTTTTATTGTTCATGTCTATGGGAAATCTTCTAGTTTTAGATGCAAGTTTAGTATGGTGATGAGTTTTAAAGATGAAACTACAGTCTTATGAATTTTCAGTGTACTCAATATCAATTGCTTACTATAATTAAAGCTTAATATAGAGTAAAGTTCAACCCATAGTTTTCTTAAAATCGTGTGTTCTGACCGCACACTAAATTAATAGCGATTTTGATTTGGAAAGAGCAATATGTATGGATTTTTTTTTTTGTTCATATTTATGGAAAATCTTCTAGTTTTAGATGCAAATTGAGCATGGTGATTAGTTTTAAAGATAAAATTATAACCTTATGAATCGTTATCGTATCCAGTATCAGCTGCTTAGTATAAATTGTGCTTGTTTTTGCATATATATTTTGTGCTAATTACTCATTTCTCTGGTGTTTAGTAAAAGTGGTCTATATTAATTCTTTTTCACTGAACCTTTCCAGCAAAGTTATGCAGGTCAAAACAAAATCTAAGGTGCTAGATTCTCTGGCGGACGATGTCGATAAAATCCCAGAAAAGTTCCTTCATGTATAACTATAAAGCTCATCTTTTATTAGATAAAAAATCTAAAAAGAAAAGTGAAAATGGGATTAGTACCTTTTTCGACTTATATATATCTTGTCGCTTGCAAGTCTTACGGCCAACAAGAATTAAGCTTGAGAGAGGTATTTTCACTAAAATATATACAAATTCCTTCTCTTAATGCAACTGGTAAAAGTGAAACCGATGTTCTTTAACATTAATTTTTCATGATTCAGGTTGAGTTAGCATATGATTATCAAATATATGGATTATTGATTGAGTTTAGCGATTTTTGGTTTATAATTTGTTAGGAGATTGGATGAGGAAAATGGGATTTGAGAAAGGTTCATCGAGCTCATCAAGTAATTATAGCGTACAGGGAAATGAGGGTGGCTGGGGGGCTAAGGTTGGGAAAATAAGTGTGCTGATTGTGGATGACGACCCAGTGGTTTCCAAGATCCATGACAAGTTGGTCCAAAAATTCGGTCTCAAAACTTATGTGGTTGCAGATGGAAAACAAGCTGTTGATCTATGTCGCATTGGACTTTCTTTTGACCTCATTTTGATGGACAACGAAATGCCTCTTATGAGTGGTGTTCAGGTATATATATATATATATTGTGTATATGTGTGTGTGTCCCTTTAGTTTTAAGGTAATTATCTAATTTAACTAATTAATACATACATATATATTAATTGTAGGCAACTAAGGAGCTGCGAGCTATGGGGGTGAAGTGTATGATCGTAGGGGTGACCTCCAGAACTTCTGCAACTGAGATATGTGCTTTCACAGAAGCTGGTTTGGATTATTGCTTTCCAAAGCCCTTCACAGCTGACAACATCAGTTTCCTCCTCAAACAGTTGATGACCAAAATCAACTGATCATCACCATATGTATGAATTAATTATAAGTATATGTTGTCGCAGAATAAGTTAAATATGCATGCGTCCTATATATATATGGTACACACCAAGCTTGGAATGACTGCATAGTATCCTGTATTACTAAATAAATAAAATGTGACTTCTTTAATTATCATTTGCAACAATAATATTTAACTTATGTTTAGAAAGTACTTATTTTACTTGCAAAATGAAAATAAAGGCAAATGCTTAATTAACCATCATTTCTTTTACTAAATTTTCTTGTAGTAGGGCATGTGCATGATGCAACAGATGATGATTTAAATTATAAATTAGATGTAAGATCTACTCAAATTTAAAAAAGTTGTTAGTAATTTGATGTATCAACTTACAAAAACTCATTTTCGTAAAATTTCATCACACATGATACATATAGTTTAGTTTAATATAAGAAAATGGGTTTGGGCTAAACTGTTTCGTTATAATTGAACAATACTTCAAAAAATATTACTCCTTCTGTCTCACTTCTATTGCACCATTTGTAATTGTATGAAAATTAAGAAAAGACCACCAATTTACAATTTTGCCTCTTCTTCATCATTTCTCTTCTCAGCTGTCCCTTGCCCATCCATTCTAGTCTGATCCGGTTCAGGGTGCTCGTTTGTGACAGTGGAGGAAGGTGAAGGTGAGTGGCGACTACATAACCTCCTAATCAGTCGTTCTTGGCTTCTCCTCCTCCTGTTCCCACCCCAACAGTCCCGCCCTAGCCTACTCCGTACTCAATTTGCCACCTTGATCGTGGCCTCAATTCACTTTTGTCCTTGATTCGCCACCACCCATTAGTCATTCATGGCCTCGATTCACCTCCATCCTTGATTTTCCACCAGTCTCTACCCCTCCGTCCTCGATTCGCCCCATCCTTGCATCGCCCCCTACTAATCCATCTTGTCAGAGGCAATCCTCATTCATGTGAGTCATTAGCAAGCCTGGTAGAGGAGGGGTAGAACCTTGCTTTGGTGGGGTGGGGTGGTGAGAGAAAAAGTGAGGGAGAGATAGATTAAAATGTGTATAATAGTACCTGAGGTGTGCAAATGTTATTAGAAAACAAAATGATTCTAAGTTATGGGACAACCTAAAAAAAGAAAATGAAGCAATAGATATGGGATGGAGGGATTTTTTTTTTGTTTATCAGTAAAAGTATTACCTTTTTTTTTTTAAACAAGGACAAAATATTACAATTAGGCTAGCTACGCAAAAAAAAAAAAAAAAAAAAAAAAAAAAAAAAAAAAAAAAAAAACCAACAAAATGAAAAAAAAAAAAACAAAAAACAAAATAGAGAGAGGGGGAGAGGGAGAGTAAGCACCTATAGCCCAACCAATCTTAAAATATGCATCTGACGGGATCCAATGAATCATGGGCCTTTGGGCCGAAAAACGTTTTACATAGAATTCAAGTCACACGGGATGAGTAGGGAAGTGAATTTGACTTTTCTTCTGCATAAGTTGTTAGGAGATGATGGTGAAGAAGAAATGTACGCTAATCTTAAACTTCTCTGTGCTATTGGCTTGCTCCATGAAGAGACTACCAAAAAATTCAGGATTAATTCTGATAGGTATATGTTGATGCCTTGAGGATTATTATACAGGTCATTTAATTAGGCACTCGTGTTAGTATGTTTTTGTCTAATCAGTATGTACTCTCATGCGGCTGATTCAAAAGCAGAAACTGAACAAGTAATAGTTTAATTAATTTTCATCTTAATTTCATTTTGTTTGCCTTCACAGAGGATCAAGCCACAATAGAATCCAGCTAATATTCATTCAGTTTAGATATGTGATCAGTATGAACTTACTACAGTACTAAGCCGAGTCACCATATTACTAACTTATAATCTCTCTCACCATCACATATTGCTCTGTCAATCATTGTTAGATTTACTTCAATTTAAATTGGTAATGGTAGCCACCAACTTTGAATGTTCATGTTTGTATTCGTGTTCATTTATTAATAAATGAACAAATATAAATAGAGAAGTTATGTTCGTTTATTGTTCATATTCGTTAAAAGTTAAATAAACAAACACAAATATGGTTTATTTGTATTTATTCAATTTATTTACAACCATAAATCTAGCTAAGATTCATTTAGTTTAGATTTGTGATCCATCAAACAAGATACCGCCTATATATATGGTAAATGTCTCACACATATTATAAAAAACTTAAGTTAATGGGGCAGTAGATCACCACCATATACATCAACCATGTGAGATAACTCTTTTTTACACACCCTGAACAGATTTTTTTTATTTCATTTGTCTTATTTATTTATTTGCAAGGATTTGCAGATGGAACAAGGAGATAAGAAAGGAAGGGGGCAGCGGAGACAGGGATTAAGGATTGAGGATAAATGCTCCGTTTGACTGGGGTATTTGAGCCACTTTGCAGTACGGGGATCACATTCACGTGCAAATATACGTTTAACTGCAGAAAATTCATATTGAAAATAGAGGTTTCAATGTCTCTAATTGTGACAGAGAACTATGAGTATTAAATACGAATCAACATCCTAAATTTTAATGATTTCCCTTCTGACCAATAACTTCCACATTCGTCACAGTTAATAACAGTGGAACCATCACTACAATCCGTTTCAAGTATGCTTCTCCATGAAATCACCATGAACCATTCATGCAGATGAATATTTCTAGGTACTTACACAGAGATTAAAGCAACATGCTATAGTAATTGCGCAATAGGATTTGTTTAAAACCTCACAACCACAGGTGTTATGGATGATCTTTTACATATGGCTAAATCCTTATAGTTAACCATCGAAGAAAACAATGATATATACGTATGTATTTGTCAGAAATTGTTAATTCGAAGAGATGCCGTTTATAGTGGCTAATTAGAGGGCTATTAATTTTACATGTCTCCTTCACACACACACACATATATATATTGATTAATATATCAAATGATCGGACTTGACCATTCCTTGTATCGAAAAGTCACTACTCTTTGTTGTTTTATTGACAGGAATAAACAATGCAATATAACTCAGTCTGGTCGGTGATTAAAACTTTTAAGGGCCCCTAAAAAAATAAAAAAATAAAAATGCAACACCCTACTTCCCTTCGAAATATCCAGAGTAGCATAAACAGAATATATATATATATATATACATGCATGAATTTAAAACAGTATAGAAATATTCTTTTTGTTAGCGATTGGCCGAAAATTAACTACAAATAAATACTCTCCTAATCCCGTAAATGGTAATACGTTTCTATGAAAATTAATGTGCTTGTAATTTATAATATTTTTCAATTTTACCATTGAAACTAAATGTTGGGAAAAATTCCTCAATTACCCATGACATGCAACGGAACAATAAACACAATCAAAGAAACACACACGAATTTAATGTAGTTTGGCTTTTAATTAGTTTATATTTACAAATGAGAGAAATTTACTCAAATAAAATATAAAAATTACAGTAGAAATATGCTCTTAGTACTCATGTTGGCCTATGGATCCTCCACACACCATTGATAATCACAATATTTGGCCCTTATATAATTACAAGATATGAGAATAGCAAAAGACTTATCATCTTGGCCCTCTTCGACCTCTAGACTTCTCATCTCCCTTGAAACCCTCACATTTTTTTTTCTTTAACACATTGGTTTTTTTCTCATACTCAAAACTCAAACACAATAAGCCTTTTTATAGGTCACACATAAACCCAAATCACATCAAAATAGAAAAATCAAATCCTAAACAAATAGGAAAATTAAAACCAAATCATAAACAAAATCAAAATCCTTAACTTTTTTAAATTTGAGCCAACAAATTCAACAATCTCCTCATTTGCTCAAATTCTTCACTATGAACATGAACATCACGAACACATGATCATAATCACAGACATGAACACCACGAACATCGCCAAAACACGAACACAACAACAAGCTCAAAGGACTGCAAACAACATGAACATGACTACAAACGACAAACACCACTAAGACACGAACAACAATGAATGGAAACTACCACGAATCAAACATCACAAGCATCAACACACAAGAACAAAATCTTCAAGCTTCAAACTTATACCAAGTCATCGTTACCACACCGCAACTATTGTCAAATATACTTAGTGCTCCACCATGCCAAACATTGTATCATACGTTCCGCTATGTTAGGAACATACTATAAGCTCCACCATGCCAGGACCAAACCATGAGCTCTGATACTACTTGTTGGGAAAAATTTCTCAATCACCCATTACGTATAATTAAACAACAAACACGAACAAAGAAATGCACAAGAATTTAACATGGTTTGACTCTCAATTAGCCTATATCCACGAATGAAAGAAATCCACTTGAACAAAATATAGAGATTACAATAGAGGTGTGCCCTTAGTGCGCACATTGGCCTACGAATCTCCTACAAACCATTGATATCCCCAATGTCTTGCCCTCACACAATTACAATATATGATAATCACAAAAAACTTCTCATTCTAACCCTCTCCAACCTCTGAACCTCTCATCTTTCCTGAAACCTTCACATATTGTCCATTCAACACATTGGTTCTCATACTCAAAACTAACACAATAAGCCGTTTTATATGTCACACACAAACTCAAACCACATTAAAATAGAAAATCTAAATATTAAACAAATAAGAAAACTAAAACCAAATCCTAAATAAAATCAAAATCCTCAACATTCTTGAATTTAAGCTAACAAACTCAACACTAAAATTAAAAAAATTCTTTGTTTGGTGAAATTTAAATTTATAATTAAAATAGAAAAGATTCATTTTTAATTTTATGTTTTGAGAGCTTAAATAAAGATTAAAAAAGAAAAGATCATTTTTAAAATTTTTTCTAGTGAGAATTTAAATGAGGATTATAAGGTAAATTGGATGCCAAACACTTTTAAAAATGAAAATAGTTTAATTTTTATGCAACAGAAAAAAGAAACATATACTCCATTCTTCTTATTAGAAAGGAATGAATATTAATTTAGTTTGTTAAATTAAGATAACTCATCGAAATACTAAAAAATCATGTTCATGATAGTACCGAAAGAAAAAAGTCTATAATTGTGACATTATTAATTAAGAAGAAGGGCCTAGATAGTCGAGTCGTTCATTTCATTTGCCTAGATCAACCGTATGCGCAGTATTTGTTCCTTGAAACGTCCCATTACTTCAACAGATTTCCTACTTCCAAAGCCAGTTAATTTTATCCTTATTAAGGATTAGGATTTGAGTTGTGGGGATTAGGAAATTATAAGTTCTAGAAGAGCTTCCCCTAAAATGGGTAGGCTTGATTTTAAATTATCTAAAGGCCAATGTAACTATGAGATATTGAATCCTTGAAAAAACATCAGCTTTTGTTTTGTATGGCACTCCCTAAACTTATAAGACAGTCTATACAAATAATTGTTGTAAACTTACATGTTAAATAATTATTGAATAATTTAAATATAAGTAGATGGTTATCATTTTGTGGCTTTATTTTTGTATAAATATTTTTATAACTATTAGTAGTTGTGACAACGATAGTGCAGCGGAAGCTTGACAATTTATTTATGAGATAAACCTAAAGTTTGATAAAATAGTAAAATAAAAATACATAAAATTTACGTGATTCAACGGGTAGAGAAAAAAAATATATATTTCACTATGATAAAATAAATTGTAGAAAAGTCTTTCACCATGTCATCAAACCCTTAAATAACACAATACTATATGTCATACACTTAGATAATTTTTCTACAATAAAGCAAGTACTCTAGCTTTATTCAACTGATCTCCTGGTCTCTCAAGCTCTTGACTTAGGATGGATTACAATAGGCGGGCCTATTTAAGATTTTTAAGACAAAGTATGTAGCGTTGATCCAAGGGCCGTAAGTTAATGTTTCTTGAAGGCCGGTAATTTGCCTTCCATTCATTTTGAGATTAATAAGCATTCTTGGCAAGGCAGAACCACCGATTTATGGGTTTTGATCCACCGCTTCAGCCGAGCGTCCAACCAACATGGGCTGGCTAATATGGAAATTATAAACACCAGTCCATTTTCCCCTAGCAATAAAATCCAATATATCGATATATATGTAACGTTGTTTCGTGTGTGTAATTATATATTGTATCGTGCTGTGGACAGAATTGGCTCATGATGCTACATAACTATTATTAAATTGGAAATCAGGCTATCATATATATGCAGCTGGCGCATACATATAAATAATAATAATAATAATAATTAAATATTTGTATTCCCATAACGAATAATTAAATAGTGTGTGATGGATGCAGAAAGGAAGATTATCACCGGGTTGCTGACCTGACTGAGCCAAGGCTTGCAAATGCAAGAGTAGCCTGGCGACTTCATCATCCATAGAGCCCCCGCACCTCAAGAAAACCAAAATATAATCTTTAATTCTCATCCATTCTACTCTACTCATTCAATTATCTCCCGCTCCTACCAAGCGTTGGGACGGCAGGCGGGGAATTGAAATTCCTTTTTAACACATCTAAGTAGCTAGGAATTAAATATTTCTAGATAATAAATAGATATATTTAATAAAAAAATTCTCGCTTGCTTTATCCTATCCGTCAACTTTCTCCCTTTCTCTAAAAAAATCCTTCCATCTTTGATCCAATTGGTCAAATTTGGCTGATTTTTTAGCTAAATTTGTCCATCTCCCCTTATTTTTTATGTTGTTTTTTTAAAATACTTGACTTTATTAGTAGATTTTTTTTTTATTTTTGTCAGATCCAATTTTCTTCTTCCTAATAAATGAGGCAAAGAAGTTACCCACTGAAGAAACAGCAGTAAACAGTTATATTCGATGAGATTGACCAATCTGCTCTCTCATAATAGATCAAGATGTAACGTTTGTTAGTCCAAGTCTTATACTAGATTTATATCCTTTATTTTTTAAATTTTTTTTTATTAATTTGTATGTTTGAATACTAGGTATATTTATTTATTCTGTATAATTTTTCTGTGTAATACGGTATCATAAGGACATTATAAACGACATGAGTGAAGCCTATTGTACATGTGAAGTTCAACATTTGTACCTTATTAATAGATGTAGTATGACCTATATTTAATAGAAAAAAAATACTTTCATAAAAAATATGGAAATATCTACCTGGCCCCCAAATGCTTGGGACTGAACTGCAAAAGTCTAAGGTTGTGACTTGAGCTGGAATCACACAAAGTTCCACTACTAAAAAATCACAAATTTCCAATTGCCCTCAATTCCAACGGCTAGGTAGTTGGAAATCTCCAATTGCCAAAACTGTTGGAAGTATAACATCCAAGTTTCCAACGGCTTAGCGGTTGGAAGATGAATAAACTAATTTTGGATAATATTTCCAACGGCTATAGCCGTTGGAAAATGGGACAGAAAACCAAAAATGTCTATATATCAAAGTTCCAACGGCTATGGCCGTTGGAAAATGGGACAGAAAAGAAAAATAAATATAGCAAAGTTCAAAGTTATATATAGTTCAAAGTTCCAACGGCTAAGGCCGTTGGAAAATGGGACAGAATCTTAAAAAATATCATATATCAAAGTTCCAACGGCTAAAGCCGTTGGAAAATGGGACAGAACAACAAATATATATGGTTCAAAGTTCCAACGGCTATGGCCGTTGGAAAATGGGACAGAAAACAAAAAAATATATATATCAAAGTTCCAACGGCTATGACCGTTGGAAAAAGCTAACATATTCACAAATGGTGATAAATTTATATCTATAATAATTGGTAATCGATTGTATAATTGGTAATATATATATATATATATACTTTCTTCAACTGTTGTGACATTTTTTAATGAGGATAATTTTTCCAACGGCTCAAGCCGTTGGAAGAATATTTTCTTAAACAGTTGGGCCATTTGGAATATTTTTTTTTAATTGTATAATTTCTCCAACGGCTATAGCCGTCGGAAGTTTATTTCTTAAACATTTGTGCCTTTTGAATATTTTTTTTTAATTGTATAATTTCTCCAACGGCTTTAGCCGTTGGAAGTTTATTTTCTTAAACATTTGTGAGTTTTGAATATTTTTTTAATTGGATAATTGTTCCAACGGCTAAAGCCGTTGGAAGTTATTTTCGTAAAAAGTTGTCTGTTTTGATTTTTTTGTAATTTGATTATTTTCCAACGGCAAAATCATTTAATGAAACGGTGAGTTTGGAAATTTTTTTTAAATTTTAAAAGTCACCCCCCCTCTAGCGCCATTCGCGTCTTCTTCCTCGCTCCAGCAAAACCATCACAGAAGCTCTCTCTCCTCTCTCTCACATTCGCGTATCACACGCACACACAACACGTTTCTTTGCTCGATTAAGGGGTTTAACAACATCCTGAAGCTGATTTTAACGTGGATCTGGCCTTATTTTCCTCGATTTGCTGGTTAGTACATAATTTTAGAGATTTTTCGTTAATTTTTTTTTTTTGGAAGATGCGTTTTTTTTTTTTACTATGGGTTTCGATTTCTTGGAAAATATAGGTGATTCGAACCTATTCCCAGGCATTTGAAGCAAGTTCTATTACGGATTTGAGGTTAGTTTTTGGTTAATCCGAAAGTTTAATTTTTTTTCCTATGAATTAGTTTAAATCCGAATTTTTCATGCTTATTTGGGTTGAAATATGTGATTAGTATTTGAGGTGTAGATGTTGATGGTGGGATCTGAAGTATTTAGGGTACCCATTGTAATTGTACATTTTTTTCCATTTTCTAACTATTTTTTTTTATTTCGGAATGAGTTACAAAATTACAAATAATTAGTTTTAATTAAATTATTTATGTATTATAATTATGTGTGCAATTAGTTAGTCAAATTAAAAATAGTTACTAATTAGTTTTAATTAAATTGATTAGATAGTATGTTTATGTGTTAAATTCTGTATGTATATTTTAAAAATAATAAATAATTAGTTTAAAGTAAATTGTTTCACCTCTTTCTTTATGTGTTAATTTATTTAGTATTATTAAAAATAGTTAGTAATTAGTTTTAACTAATTTTTTTAGGTAGTAATTTTATGTGTAAAAGTAGTTCGTATATTTACAAAAAAATTTGTATTACTAACTAAATAAATATTTACAAATAGAAAATTCATAGGTTGATTTAAATGGTTTATGAAATATTTTTACAAAAATTTAAGTAGTAAGTAATAGTATATTTCCAACTAGAACATTCATAGTTTTCCGTAAATTGTTTACGTATTATTTTTAAAAATTGTTTAGTTAGTATATTTATGTCTCAAATTAGTTAGTATATTTAAAAATAATAATTAATGGTGGGATGTAAATTATTTAGGTTGTATATTTATGTGTCAAAGTAGTTTGTATATTTAAGAACAGAAAATAATTAGTTGGACGCTAACTTTTTGTAATTAGTATATTTGTGTGTTAAATTATTTAGTATATTTCAAAAATAGCAACGGCTTTAGTTTGAAGTCAATTGTTTGGGTTATATATTTTGTTACCACGTACAATGGTTATTTTGGAATTTTGATTACAATGTTTTCATTATTGGCATGAATATAAATTGTACAAAATATATCTAGTGAAATAAATTGACCTTGAAAAATCCAATATGTCAATATTAATAATATTACGAAGAATAAATATGGGATTATAAATGTAATAGTAAAGTCATAGTAAGAATAATATTACGAATTAGTATTATTATTTCTGATCTAATTAATCAAATACGAGTAATATCAATTATAATAATATTAATAGTAATAATAATATTATTATTTTTAGTAATAATAACTTTTATTTGAAACAATTCATATGATGGCAACATTAGTAGTAAAGTAATAGTAGTAATACTATTATTTATTATTATTAGTATACCAATAATAAATCCAATAAGACAAATAAAAATTATAACTACTATTATAAACAGAATAATAATAATAATAATAATAATAATAATAATAATAATAATAATAATAATAATAATAATAATAATAATAATAGTAACTATAATAATAAGTATAATAATAATAATAATAATATTAATAATAATAATTGTATATTGAAATACTACTAATAGTAATAGTAATAATATATGTCAGTAATAGTAGTAATATCTGTCAATAATAGTAGTAATAACCTTAAATAATTATAATAATAGTCATAATCTTAATTATAATATTAACCATAATATTTCATAATTGTACTAATAATGCGGTTTGTATGAGTAGTAGTAAAGTAATAGTACACGAAATTGTAATTATTGCTATAATTATAATAATACTTATATGGAAAGAATATTATGAATTACTTCCTATTACGTATTAACAGTAAACCTTAAATAAAATTCTAAGTATGCTGTTAACCTTACGTAAACCGTGACTTAGTCATTACAGTTTGTGTGTTTTAAATGACATGGTTTAGATTAACTAAACAAAATAATGTATTGGTAGGACTTCATGGACCGTAGTTGGATGTATAGTAGCCGTTATTTACCTGGCCGAGTTGGGTACACAGAGGAGTGGGAGACAGGGATTGAGCAGTTCATAACATTTGCCTGTAGTAACCCAGCTCACATGGATGGTAACAAAATACGTTGCCCGTGTAGGAGGTGTAAAAATTTGAAGTTTAAGGATTGTGATGACATTAGAGTGCATTTATACAGAGTGGGTTTCATGGCTAATTACACAAACTGGACAGCTCATGGGGAGGCATTTACAGAGCCTCCGCAGCAGCCGTTTCATAATTCTGATTGGTATGAGCATTCTGAGTTCAGTTCAAATGCAAACCCATATGCTCAAATGATATTTGATGCAGCGGGTCCAAGTATGCATCAGAATTCCACTAAACAGGATCAACAACCTAATGAAGGTTTTAGAAGGTTTTCTAATTTACTGTACTCCGCTAGTACACCTCTTTGGGATGGATGTGAGAAGCATTCTGAGCTTTCTGCTGCAGTTCGGTTGTTAAACCTAAAAGCAGAATATCATATACCAAGAGGGTGTTATGATGGTAGCAGCGTTGATGAAAGAGACGCAGCCAAGTGACAGCAAGATGCCATCCAATTGGTATGAGACGAAGAAATTAGTTTCACAACTAGGTCTTGCCCATCTTAAAATTGATGCTTGTGTAAACGACTGCATGTTGTTTTGGAATACTGATGAAGATGCTTCAGAATGCAAGTTTTGTGGTGAATCTCGGTTTAAGCCGAGAACAAATGGGCGAGGTAAGGATAGAGCAAGGAAGACTATGCACTATTTACCACTCACTCCTCGACTTCAGCGACTATATGCTTCACTCTCAACTGCAGAGCACATGCGGTGGCACAGTGAGCATCGATCCGACCCAAATGTTTTAAAACATCCTTCAGATGGGGAAGCATGGAAACATTTTGATTCCACGTACCCGTGGTTTGCGGCGGAGGCCCGAAATGTTCGCCTTGGAGTTTGTTCTGATGGGTTTACGCCTTTCGGGTACTCAGGTAAACAATACTCATGTTGGCCTGTCATTGTTACTCCCTATAATTTGCCTCCGTGGATGTGTATGAAGAAGCCATATATGTTTTTGACTACATTGATACCTAGCCCTCGGAGTCCACGTTAGAATATTGATGTCTATTTACAACCTCTTATTCATGAATTGAAGCAGCTATGGGAGGATGGGGTCGAAACATGGGATGTTTCACTGAAACAAAATTTTTAGCTCCGCGCTTAGGTTTTGTGGACCATAAATGACTTCCCGGCATATGGGATGTTGTCCGGATGGATAACTCATAGGAGGTTATCGTGCCCTATTTGCATGGAGTATAGTAAAGCTTTCCAACTTGAGCATGGAAGGAAAACGTCATTCTTCGATTGTCATCGACAATTTCTAGAGTTCGATCACCCATACAGAAGGAACAGAGTCTCCTTTAAGAGAGGAAAAGTTGAGAAATCGTTGCCTCCTGAGCGTTTACCACCAGCAGCAATATTTGAACGTATCTCACATTTGTCTTCTGTAGTTCACAATGGACAGGTTGTAACCATACCAGGTTATGGCAGAACCCATAATTGGACAAAACGAAGTATTTTCTGGGAGCTACCGTATTGGAAGACTAATTTGATCCGCCATAATTTGGATGTTATGCATATAGAGAAGAATGTGTTTGACAATATATGGAATACAGTGATGGATGTGACCAATAAAACTAAGGACAACGTGAAGGCTTGTAAAGACCTTGAGATTATCTGCAGCCAATCAGAGCTACATTTAATTCCTCAGGGTGACGGCCGAGCAGTTAAACCTAAAGCCACATTTGCACTAAACAGAGAGCACAAAACTGATGTGCTTACTTGGGTTAAAACACTTAGACTCCCAGACGAGTATGCATCGAACCTTGCAAGGTGTGTTGACAGTAATGTAAGTCAACTGTCGGGTATGAAAAGCCATGACTGTCATGTAATGATGCAGAGGCTCCTCCCAATTACACTTGAAGCAATGCCTGATAATATATGGAAACCGTTGACCGAGTTAAGCCAATTCTTCCGAGATTTATGCTCCCCAGAGTTAGATGTGAATCACATGGTCGAGTTGGAAGCAAATATACCTATCATACTTTGTAAGTCGGAAAGAATTTTCCCACCGGCTTTTTTCGACTCGATGGAACATTTGCCGGTTCACCTACCTTACGAAGCAAGAGTTGGAGGCCCCGTTCAATATAGGTGGATGTACAAGTTTGAGCGTTGTATGCATGACCTCAAAATGAAGGTTTCAAATAAGGCTCATGTAGAAGGTTCAATTTGTGAAGCATATCTAATTGAGGAGACCTCTACATTTTGCTCTCACTACTTTGAATCCCATATCCCACATATGGCTACTCGAGTACCTCGTAATGATGATGGCGGCGAAGGACCATTTGATGAATCGGTGTGGTCTATATTTAGATACCCGGGTCGACCATATGGGGCATCAAGGTATCGCTATCTTGATGACAATGAATTGAGGGTCGCAGCTGCATATGTGTTACTGAATTGTAAGGAGGTGAAGCCGTACCTCGAGTAAGTGAAACAATACCCATTGCTAAATATTTACATGTTTCTCTGAAACAAAACTTTTATTCTTTTCTACTAACCTCATCCAGTTTATGCTCCATCGTCTTCTTATGCCATCTTGTAGTTTGTTCGTTGATGAGGTGCGTATGCATGCACCCAATATATAGATGGCAGACCTGGATGTCTACATTGAGAATAACTTTGAGACATGGCTTAGAAACTATGTAAGTTACTTACACTTCAAATTACCCATATTTTGATAAATAACCAAAATACAAATTTATATTATGACTGTCTGAAACTAGGTGAATGATGTAAGAAACACTATCACGGACCGCTTCCTGTGGGATGTTGCATGCGGGCCATCTCGTCGTGTTGAGAGTTGGCCTGTTTACTTCATAAATGGGTACAAGTTCCACATTAGCGACTGGGGTCGCGACAAAGCAACATTTAACAGTGGAGTATGTATTAGGACTTCAGGATCAAGTGAGGTTGAATGTGATTTTTATGGGGTGTTAGAAGAAATCATTCAACTGGAATATCCTGGGTGGCCACATAAAAAAGTAGTATTGTTTAAGTGTGCTTGGTTTAACCCTACTCCAAATCGTGGCATTCGGGTTCACCAACAATATGGGATAGTTGAGGTTCGTGATGGTCATCGATATGGGAAGTTTGACCCGTTCATTCTTGCATCCCAAGCTGATCAAGTTTACTACACCCATTATCCCACAAAGTCACGTGACAAAACGGGTTGGTTGGCGGTGTTGAAAATCAAACCTAGACGCATTGTTCATAATAATGTAGCTAATGTCGAAGATGCATATCAGGAAGAATTGCAGGCCGGTGTGAACAGGTCTCCCATAATTATGGATGACCCAATCGACAATTTAGCTGAAACAGGTGTATGGGAAGCTGTGGAGGAAGACATGGCATTGAGGGATGAAACTTTGGGAGATGACGATTTCTCTAACAATGAGGAGTCCCTTGAAGGAAATGATGATGAAAATGATTTTGAATCAGGGGATACTGATAGTGGCGAATCAGAGAAATCAAATTCAGATGAACTTGGAAACTCAGAATAATGTAAACGTGCATATGTTATTGTATTATGTAATGTTCTCGTTTAGTAATTAACTTTTAATATATATGTAAAGAGCAATTGAAACTTCAACCTGGTGCCTACAATATGATTGAGCAAGTTTTATTTCAATAACTAAATGTATGTTATGTAAACTTTTGTATGGGATTTCATAATAATGTAGATGCCACCTAAAGGAGATGTGACATATACACGTCGCCCAGGGAAAGGGCTATTTCAGCAAATGAAAGAAGTTTTAGCAGAACCAATAGCTAGACATGATCGGGCAGGCCAATCGCACTCCCATCATTCGGATGCACAGCCATCAACAGAACAAACACCTGTTCATCATCCTCACCCTCCCAGAGGTGGTATTCGCATTGGTCCTACACGTGGTAGTGGTAGTCGGTCTACCCCGACCCCTGTAGTGTCACCGGATGGTGGGAGTTCACATGGTCAGTCCGCGGTATCCCAAGCCCCGCTGCAGGCTCGTTTACGGATAGTACCTCACGGGAACACGTAAGTAATGCACCCGCTTGTACCAAATTTGTTTATTTAACATGTAGTATCTGAAGTCGCAGTAAGACTAATTTCATGAATTCTATGAAACATCCACTTCATGTAGCTTCCTTCCATCATGAGCAACAAGGTTGGTCACTAGATGCTTCACCACACACTTCAGGGGACATCATGACTGGACGAGCGCGAGTCCAGCAGATATTCAGGCATAGTGGCGCGTATTTGAGGTTAGATACTTGTTATAACTATTTCGCCTTTATCATCTATGTTGGAATCTATAGATCCGCTATATAGTTTTTATAAATAATAACGTGCAGGGATTATGTGAGTGGGATCCAGCCCACCATAATGAGATCTACCGCATCTGGCATATGTTGGCGGCTAGTCATTACCGACATACGCTGGGGGACATCCGCCGAGAAAAGAATCCAGAGAAATGGCGAGGAAGGGCATCTTTTATGACCGACGTGCAGTATGCAGAAATGGAAGCATGGTGGGTTACCGCGGAGTTTAACGAGCGATCGGCAAGGGGTAAGACGATGCGAGCTTCATCATCGGAGTCATCTAACTCCACAGGTGCATGCAGTGCTACATATGCAAGAGGTTCGGTTTCCATTACTGAACACCGAGAACGAATGGTAAAATAATCATAATCTTTTACACATAATTCAAGTAACTTTATTTGGAGAATCAATTAATGTGACTACGTTTCAAATGTAGCGTGATAAAGATCCGGAGAAGAGGGACCCAGGATTGTTCAAGGTGATGCAGCAAACTCATAAGAAAAAGAGCGGGGATTACGTTAACAGGTGGACTGAAGAAATTGCGGTAAGTAATTGTTACATAATGCTTAAGTATAATTTCTGATCTTGTTACTAATAAATTTTCTGTACTGTTATATGCAGGCAATAGTAGCTACTGAGATCGAGGAAGCAACGCAGCAAACGGATGATTCAGGTGGCGCACCTGATATAGATGAGGTTGCGATCATAAGTGCCGCTGCTGGGGGCAGGAAGAAAGGGCGTGTATTTGGCCTTGGATCAGAACAACATGTCGTGCCTGGACGACGGCGACCAGGGCTTACTCATCCAGCACATGTTGATGTGATGCAGACTCCGGAGTTCGCTGAACAAGTACAGCGAGTCGTAGCGGAGCAAACTGCACAGCAAGATCACATTATGAGCGGAAGCTAGAACGTCTGAAGAGGAGACAACGAGCTGAGCTGGAGTACATATGCAATTCAATTGGCATTCCCCCGCCCGCACCACCTGCAGATGATGATGATGACTCAGGATCGGATGACGCATAGATCAGGTATATCATGCTACTAGATGTATTTATTAACAAACATTCACTTAGTTGGATTATGAAAGCATGTAATTTAAACTCTACTGGAGCTCATGTGGATTTAGTAGTAAATTTCCAACTTGACTTAGTAATTTTAATTCTGTATGTTTGTTTTAACAAACATTCACTTAGTAATTTTAATTTATGAAATTTTGTGAGTTTTAAAAATTGACTACAAACGATATCAGTATCGGCAGCATACGAGGTTAACGTTTAAACAAAACATTCGATTGGAAATGAACAGTATAGAGATAAATAAAATAAATGAAAAAATAATTCGAAGCTAAAAATAAAATCTGAAAAATTTTCCAACTGCTGAGGCAGTTGGAAATGTTTCCAATGGCTTAAAAAATTTCCAACTGCCCAATTTCCAACTGTTTAAGCAGTTGGAAAATTTTCCAACTGCCCTGGCAAATTTCCCAACTGCCAAGGCAGTTAGAAAACCAAAAAATAAAAAAATTAATAAAGTCGTTGGAAAATTCTTCAACTGCTTAATTTCCAACGGCTGACAGTTGGAAGTTCCAACTGCTCACTTCTGGGCAGTTGGAAAATTAACTTCCAACGAATGATTTTCCAACGGACTATTTTCCAATTGCCTGCCGTTGGAAACAGTCCATTTCCAACGGCTGGCAGTTGAAAATGGCAGTTGAAAAATCTAATTTTTTTAGTAGTGTTCAAAGAACGCAAGAAAAACAATCCACTAATTATTTGTAGATGATCGGGTGAACAAGAAAGAAGAGCAGGCGAGAAGTTGATCAGAGCCATACAAGTTATAACTGCATCTCTTGTAAGCGTATTGAATGTTGATCCTATTTTGTTTTTCTATTAACTTGTGCAAAAATAGACTTGTAAATTGTAACATATATATACGTGCAATTGCAACTATTACAGAATTTATAACTTTGATGATTCAGCGCAATCTTCATAGCTTTATTGGGGAGAGAGGTGCTTCTTCTGGCATATAATGTACTTATTCAAATTGGTCACCAATGCTGTGATAATAGCTGGGGTGGTGCGGGTCGGCTTCTGAACTTAATTTGTATAAATAGAAGGCGTAGGAAGCTCACCTTGTTTCAAATACAATTAATTAGCCTTCCAAACCAACCCAACCCAACCCTGGTAGGAGGAGCTAGCCCTGCCTAATTAATTAAGCTCTACGTGCTTCTGCCCTACCTCACCAGCTTCCTTGCATGTTGGCAAGAAAGTATGTTGCAGCCAAGGATGACTTGCCGATCCCTCATATTCATATTTATGATCTCCATCCGTCCAATTCAACTACAACCAACATTCATTCACACACACACATATATATCGGCAAGTTGTCTTTGGCTACATGTTACTTTCTTCTTCTACATGCTTGGCATTCTGGTGAAAAGACCAAAATCACTCTGTCTTTACACAAATTCGCTAGCTTTTCGTATTTTCTTTTTCTTTTTTTCCATTTTTCAAACCCCCCCCCCCCCCCCCTCTCTCTCTCTCTTCTGTGGGAGCTATTCTTTTAAATAAAAAAAAAACTTAGTTATGTGTAACTAACATTTATTTCCCATTCATCATATATATTTGATCTGTGTCACTGTGTGTGTTTTGCTCGAATTTGAAAGAGGATGGAAAGCAAAGCATAACAAGCTGCAAAATCTGCCGACTGCTGCACCCTCCAGTGGAAGCAAATTAAGGACTAAGGGGAGAACCGTAGAGTAGTCCATTAGATTTGTTTTCTTCAATTCGCATGGGCTTGATACGTAATATAATGTATCTTGAGGATTTGGGCTTTTCAAGAAAAGCTCATTCATAATATTGCTTATTATTTATTATCAGTTTTAATTTAAGTAAATTGACTTTAAAATGACTTATTTTTATTTTTATATTTTTTTTACTTAAACTAATTTTAATTAAAATTTAATATTATGTGGTTATAATAATTCATTGAAAATATAATTTTTACAATCTTACTAAATTTTTTATAAATGTTTCTAGTTTAAGTCATTAAAAAAATTATAAAAATTTAACAATATTATAAAAATTTACTTTCAAATAAATTATTGTATATACATAATATTGACTTTCAAATGAAATTAGTTTCAAAAATAAAAGATATAAAAATAAAAATAAATCAGTTAACTTAAATTAAAACGAATTTCCACGACCAATTGAGCAAACATTTACACTAGCCCCTAAACAATTTTTTCTTAACCTATAGGTACCAAACTTTTGTGAATCTGCTATTTTGACCACAAATCCGGTACCCATCTTCTTCACTTGACATGATATTGATCGGGCCATGCGAATCTGGCTACTCGTAGACAGCATCTTCTTCCCCATGCCATTATTGCCACCGTGTTGTCAACGCCTCTACGTCTTCCTCAACCTCATATTTGGAATCCTCCCGCCCACAACCCAAGTAATAGTGCCAACTTTGTCAACTTCACTAATTGATTCCCAGATCCAAAAATCTCAGAAAATCAGAAGCACGAGGATTATGATGAAAATGATAGATTTAGAAAGACTTAAGTTTTTAGGTTGAGAAAACTTAAAATTGAAGCTTTCATTCTCCATTTTTCCATGATTGCTACACAAGCAATTTTAACAATTAGTAGAAAAATTGCAGTCACAAACAACAAAATCACAAGGACCTAATGGTACTTTTGCCCCTTCTCCCCTAAGAATTAATATATAAGTTCAGTTAGAACCAAAGAATCGAACCCAACTTTAAATTACAGAACCCAAAACTGAAATACCAAAAAATTATGTTTTTTGGGTTTTTTTTATTGAAACCGAATTCTTCCTCGCCCCTAATGCTTGATGAATTGTCTAAAAGAAGATGGAAGATCTTGATTTTTAAAAGCTTGAGAAACTCATCCATTAAGAGAGAGAGAGAGAGAGAGAGAGAGAGAAGACCTGTCAACCAAATTGTTGAAGGGTCATATTTGACTGTGGCCCGCCCTTTTTCAATTATATTAAGTTATTTTTACATGCAAGCATCTGATGACCTTCAATAATTTTGATTTGGTCCGAGGGCCAGACCAGAAGGGGCGGGCGATAACCCAAATCAAGAGTGAATCATATGGGCCAGATAATTAACAGTAATGCGATGCAGCCGAAAGCATCCGCCCCTCCTAAACAAACTAAATTACAGTACCAATGCAAGCAAATTGTAGCAAGTCATGTCATGTACTACGGAGCTTCTTCTTGCTTCGTAATCGTCTCTGCGGCTGTTCGAATTTTTCATGCTCTCTTAGTAAGAGGTGATGTCGATGTGCGGGAGATATTTCTTCCCTTCTTGGAGAAGGAAAGCCAAACAAGACAGGAAATCATGTCGTAGACTTGAAGTTGAAGGCCGAGGCAAAGACAAAAGCATTCTTTATATTGGGCCCCCCTCCATTAATTGAGTTTTTTTTACGCAAAGCAGAGTAGGCCACGTTGATGCACCCGAACCCAAAACCAAAAGCATCTGCCCCTCCAACTTTCATTTTCTCTCCCAAATCTTCAATTTAGCCACCTGTCTCTGCCTCGTCCCGACATCACATGCCCAGCCAACCAGCAGAAACCCATCCCCTGTTACGCTCACACAGCGGCAGACCTATGACTATGACCCCAACAGCTTCTTACTTGTCTCCAAACAACCCTACCCTTTCTCAACACTTGCATATTATATTCTTCTTGGTGATTGATGCTCCACAACAAACTTGCGACCCAAATGCTTAGTTGATGAATGTCACAGCAAGACATGTAGAAACAAGTACAATACAAGCACATTAATATAACCTTATCTTATAACAAACATCGATTAACATATAATCAGCATCCTACATTCAGGCTACTGCACTGTGTCCTTCAGCACAACAGAGCAACCAAACTAATACACACCTTCAAACACCAAATAAGTGAAAAAAACAAAAAAAGAAAAAGAAAAATCAACCAGGCAGGCAAGGACCCAAAAAAATAAATCCAATTGCCCGCAAATTGTCGACTACCGAATGCAATACTGACGCTTACCATATTTGTTTTTATCAACTCTAAATAATACAAACCCAGAGGGGTACCGACTCACAACTGTACTGTACAATGACCGCAACAGGAGAACCGTTTTATCATGCACCAAAAACTCTCTGAATCATCTCCCGGCGGCAACCAAGTTTTTCTCGTCAGCCTCTTTGGGGCTCAAGCCCTTTAAAGGAAGAGCAACTTCAGGAACTAATCTCTCTTCATGTGCAGGATGGAACACTGGTTTCTGTTTGTAGCTGAAGTTTAGGTCTTTGTTGGCAGCCAATGCCAGGAGCTCTTTCTCCTCCAAGCCCTTCGTCGGTCCAATACTGCATCTATCTGGACTGTGCTTCGCCAATGCATCCTTGAACTTTTTTATCTGTACAAACACGATTAACAACCATCCACTATGCATCAGCGAAGAGCAAAAGACCAATTAACAGGCATTGAGTCCAACAAACAACACACAGTGACCACGCATGTTCCTTGAAGACACGCAACAGGCAAAACTAGAACCACCAGAATACCACAAGAGTAGCATCATTCTAGCAATTGACAGGCCAGAATATAATCAACAGAGCAGGATCGTTATGTGTAGCCTCGAAAGAAAAAGATGAGACAACAGAACTCACCGTGGCGTTAGTACAGCTGAAGCTGCACAAGCGGCCATGTGCCCCTCTGTAGAACCTGAAGAAGGGCAATACATGAACATTGAGGCTGTAGCACATGGACTTGTGCTCCTCATAATTAACATGAAGAAACTGAATTTCCGGGTTCATCTCTGCCAACTGGCATATCTGCCATATGAGATAAAACTGCCAGTTTAGTCCAAGAAAAATCTCGCGACAGCTCAAGAATGCATTCAGAATTTTAGATATTTACATCCAACCATGACTACCAACCTTTGGATGAAGAGCCCTACAGCCACCACAACCTGGTGAATAGAAATGAACTACGACAAGTTGGTCTCCAGCATTCGAGAGGGAATCCACAAGGTCTTGTGCAGATGTCACCTCTTTCATGTTTGGTTGTACACCTTTCTCCCACCATTTTGAAGTTTTCCCGATAAGCCCCATCTGCAAAATTCCATGGAGAAGAACAAAGATTGCTTAAGCAACTTCAGATTGACAGATAAATGCTAAAGTCCCTCTTTTCACTATAATTGATCCAACCATCGAGGATTTAACATTCATACCTTAACCGAAGCTAATAAATCTCAGAAATAATATGGCAAAGGACGCATAAAATTTATGAACAACAACATAGGAACCTGAAGCATAGACAGGGTTACAACCAAAAACAGCCCAGAAACCCCAAAAATCCTAGGAACAAAATACCCTCCGAAACAAATAAAATTTACAGATAAACAAATACATCCTCCATCGATGCCTATGCCTCAACATTTAAAGTCAGCGTCGGAGAGAACAGAACCAACCTGAGCTTTACAGAGGTTCTTGGAAGCCCATCTCTTGCTTGACGCTGGCGAGCCATCATCGTCACGCAGAACAACTTGTTTGCCATACAAGTGAGTCTTCAGAGCCGGCGATTTGATCTTCAATCGAGGGAAACTCCTGGATCCAAATCCAGAAGAGCTTCTGGTACACAGATGGATCTGGCCCCGCTGATTCTGTTGGCGATTATTATTGTAACTGACAGACGACAGCAAATTCGTCTTGCTAAGAACCCTCGCCATGATTTCTCGGAACAAGATCAGAAACAGGAATAAAAAGGCACGACCCACGATCAAAGAAATATCGACCTTCGAACAAAACTCCGGAATTTCAAACAAAAAAAGATATAACCTTGATTGACACGCGAAAAAAGGAAAAAGATAAAGAAATCGTCTTTCAAATTTCGGTTGCTTCCTGTGGAGCAAGAACGCCTCTTTCAGACCTTCACTTTGCAAACGGGCAAAAAAAAAAACCCCAGATTTTCTCGTGAAAAAACAAAAAACATAAAAGTATATGAGCAGTTCCCGAAAACGTTGCAGGTGGATTCAGCTGGGGCCGTTGATGGATCGGACTAGATTTGAATCGGACGGCGGAGGAGAAGTGTGGCGACGGGTAAAAACTCGGAAGCGAAAGGCGTAATGGATAAGGTCTTCGGTTATTGTTAATCGCTGAGGATTTATGGTGGTTTGACTACTCACGTGAAGGGCGGAGATGCGAGCACGTGGCGGACCAAACCCTAATTTCCGAAAGAAACAAACCGGAAGTTTGGATATGATTTGGATAAAAGGCAGTTGCTTCGCCACCTCATTGCTTTTCTGTCTCAGTTTACCGTTTAAGACAATTTTTTTCGTGCCTGCTTTTTTTAGCTTACTTATTGGATAGGTAAAAACAGTTGTTTTCTGAAATTTTTGGGATGATGATTTCCAAACTCTATTTTCGTCTCCAGTTTAATCTTCCTTTTTCCTGAGTTTTGTGAAAACCAGGGTCATCATTACAAAAATAAAATACTGCTCGTCCCATTTTACTTAAAATTTTTTTCTGAATATAAAAATTAAAGTGTATGTAATTTATATTATTTTTTTATAATGAGAGTTTAAATAATAATTAAAAATATATATTTTTTAGGGTTTTGTACAGTGAGAGATTTATTGGAGATTAAAAAAAATTCTTTATTGTGTTTCGCGTATTGAGAGTTTAAATATGGATAAAAGGGTAAATTGATTGTATAAAATTTTTCAAAAGAGAAAGTATTATATCAAAAAAAAAGAATATGTTTCATCTAAATTGGGACGGAGATAGTAGTTTTTAAACATCTACTCAGTAGATTCCATTCTTAAATTTAGGAATTGAGGTTGTATAAATTCAGAGCATTATAAAATACAAGAGCTATATTGGTGCACCCCCAATTAGAAATGGGAACCGGTTCAGCCTGGCCGGGGACCAGCCGGTCCTAGTCCTGGGTCACAAGGACCGAGCTTTGCCCGGGGCGTAGGCAGGGCGGTTCTGAGCCGAATCCGGGGGCGGGGAGGGTTTGTTTTTTTGTTTTTTAAAAAATTAGAACCATAATTAATTATATATATTATAAATATTTTTAAGAAAAAATACCACATCCGATGTAAATTTTATTAAGTTAAAAAACCAAACGGCACTTACAAATAATCGGAACGTACCTTACATTTTGAAATGGAAAAAACGTTCCGGAAATGATAAATAATAAAAACATATGATCTGTGCTAAACAGCATAATCAGATCAAATACAAACTACATGTATGATTGAAAAAAAAAATTTAAGTCTCGATATCGAATATTACCTCTTGATTGGAACTCTTTTGGTCTTGCTGCCGGAGTGCTACGAGGCCCCAATCTCAGTTACACACGCATACTTCTACCACGTCAGGTGTCAATCTTGATCGTTTTTCTGATATCACCCGTTTTCTGGCACTAAACGCTGCCTCGGATGAGACGGTCGATACTGGAACTGCAAGAATCTCCTGTGCGATTATCAACGAGATCGGAAATCTTGATCTCATTTGTTTCCACCACTCCAAGATGTCGAGGTCGCCTGCCTCGAACGATGTGTTGAGATAGTCATCGACCTCAGCTAATCCCGATGTCATCGGTTGAGGTCGTTTGAGCATTTGGGGAGCCGGGTTGAATCTTGAGGAGATTGATCTCCTTGGAGGCTCGGTTTGAGGAGCTTCGGATTTTAACTTATCCGAATGCCGCTCACAATATAACTTGTATAAAAAATGTAAATACTCGGAAGCAGTAGCAGAGATAACCAAAACATTTATATGAGACATTTTTAAATAAGTATGAAAAATTCCTTCAAGCAATGTTGTTTTGCCTGTTAATTTGACATATGGGTCAAGTAAATAGGCGACTAAAAAGATGGGTGGAATGTTTTCGAAATACTGAAGCCATTTAGCCCGCATGGCTTCGACAGTCGATTTTAACAACTCATCATTTTTATACTGATGTAAAGCATATGTAATGTTCACTAAATGAAACAAAACTTTATAAATAATTGGGTAGTAAACACCAGAGAAAAATTCAGTTGCCTCGTAAAAAAATTTAAGCAATTCATCGATTTTGGAACATTTGTCCCAAACTTCAGTCGTAAGAAATTCACAACCCATTTTCAAATTCATGATGTGACAACAAATTTGCATACAAGAATGTATCTTGCAACATCAAATATATGGAGTTCCAGTGGGTTGGGCAATCTAATTTAACCCTTTTCCAAGAAAATGGTTTTTTGATTTCAATACAAAAACTTTTAAATTCACGAAAAACAGCAGGTCTGGACATTAAATATTTCAATGAGTTTCGAATAGGTAGAATCTCATTTTGGAGAACTTCTAAACCCTTTTGCACACAAATGTTCAAAATATGACACATGCATCTAACGTGAAAGAATGCACCGTTGAAAAGTAGTTTTAAGTTTTGACCAAAACATGAGCGACAACATCATTATTTGAAGCAATATCAAATGAAATGCACAAGACTTTATCAGTACAAAAATAATCACGTAAAGTTTCTAAGATGTAATTGAATATTTGATAACCAGTATGATCTGTTTCAATAACCTTAAATGACAAAATTCATTTTTGCATTATCCAATTAGAATCAATCCAATGATAAGTAACACAATAGAATTATTGACCTATAGGTGATGTTCACATATCAGAAGTAAATGCCACACAATGATCAAGAGTAGAAAAATAGCCTTACAAATATGATTTTCCAGCTTCAAATTGTCTAGAGCTTTCTTTCCTTGCGATTTTTCTAGATACTTTTCTAAATGCAGGATTTAATTGTGATTTTGTCCAAGATTTTAGGTGGACATCTTCAACTTGTGAAAAAGGTTTTTCGGTAAGCATAATCCAATTTACCATACCTTCTCTACAAGATTGTTGGTTAAAATGAAATATACCTAGCCCGCCGGTGCCAGTTGTAGACCCAAGTTGTGTTTGTCCTCCAGAACTAGTCCCGGTACTGAGGCAAACGTTAGGATATTGATTTTCAATATATCTCTTCAGCGTTCCAGTGCAAGAATTCTTTTTATGCACAAATTTTTTCCCGCAATGTTTGCATTTCCAGTATCTCGACTCCCCTTAGTATATGAGCTCATAATACTCCCAAATCAAAGCAGTTAGTCTCATGGATTTACCTTGTGCTTGGGTTTCCTCCACGGCGGGTTCATGACTTGTAGGCATTGATTTTGTTGACGGATTCCTGGACGTCATCTCATCCAACTCTTCAACTTCATCATCGGATAATTAATTGTTGAGACCCAAATCGTAATTCATCATATTGATTTCGACATCATCGTTGTGCAATTCTTGAACTGAGATGCCTTTATCGGCAGGCCGAGAACGGCGATAGAACAAGCCTCGGAGGCCGATGGTGCGGGAAGATGAACTTTCTGTCGACTTGCCCTTTCCTTTTTAAGTCATGCCTCACGAACTAATAATAGTGATTAATGTAAAATCAAGAAGAGATTATGAAGATATTATAGGGAGATTAGTAAGAAATTTGGAAGAGATTAAGAAAATAAGGAGAATGCTTAAGAGAATATAGTAGAGGAAGAAGAGAGATTGAGTGATTGTGTGAGGATTGAGTGAAAATGGTATTGGTATTTATAAGGGAAGGTAAAAAATTAGTTTGACAAAAAGTCCTAGAAATTTAGTTGTTGGGAGATGTGAAAATGGAATTTTGGGAGCTAAAATGGAGCAGGAAACCGTTAGAGGACCTGTTGTGTAATTAACTCTTTTTTTAAAAAAAAATTTTGCAGGTTAACGTTGCTGCAAAAGGAGCCGTTGGGCGCCATGGGGCCGGGCCAATCCGGTCCGGGTCAAGGAGGGTTGTTGAGTTTTTTCCTGGTCCGGGGCTGGTTTTTTTACACCTTCTCCTCTTCTAAGGCCCATACTCGGCCCACATATTTACGGGCTTTGGCCGGGGCAAGCCGGGGCTGGTTTGAAAGGGTCGAGGCGGGGTTGACTTCCAGTCCGGTCCCGATTTGGGCCGGGTTGACCAGGCCTACTTCCCACCTTTACCCCCAATCTCCATCGTCATTAAATTTTAATTAAATTACTCATTCACACGTATATTTTTCTCTTTTGTCATTCTAACCTCAATGGTTTATTTCCTCATGATTGGACCACCAAATTGTAATCAGACAAAAAGGAATTTGGTGGCAACCCCCTTTGGTAGGTTACAGGTGCAGTTCTTCATCTTCTTCCTCAAATCTCGTCCTTTCCTCTCCCAATTCGTCTTCTATCCCCATCTTTTTGAAATCCCACTCAATCCTGTCATTTATTTCCATGACCAACCCTTTATCACGCAATGAAATTTCTTCTTGTCAACCAAGGTGAGCACAATGTCTTCATCACATGGTAAAAATGTCTTCAGGCTAAGCTCCTGCAGTCAACAGTGCCCACACCACCATGCCTCCTGGCGGCAACAGTGCCCAACCCGCCATCTCTACAGTCACGCGATAGCGCTTAGCCCGTTGTTGCTGCCGTTTACAAGAATTGACCAGAGCCCATCGTGCCTTCTCATCTCCTCCATAAAAAAGAAAGAAGGAGGGTCATGACAAGGCTGATCATTCACGTGGCTGCCATCTGTGCCTCCTAGTCTTGCTTGCTCTGTTCGGAAAGCCAAAGATAAATTTGGTGATTTATCGTTGTGAGAGAATCGAGACAAACTAGAAAACCAAATCTGATTGTTTAACTCATTGGTCAAACTATTGTATGGTCCCACTTCTAATGCATTTGTTTGTTTTAGCCTTTATCTTCTTACTGTTCTGTAGTTCAAACACTGACGACATTATTTACTTAATCATTTTCATGTGATTCTTGTTTTATGTTAATTCAAGTCATGAATTGCGTCAAATTTTAGGCTAGTCATCCAATTATTTAAATAATTTAATGTACTTAATCTTTTTAAGAAGTTAGAAATGTACTTAATCTTTTTAAGAAGTCAAATATTATTCTTGGTGGACTTGGTAGAGTCCCGAGATAGATTTATTTTGTTCAAATCTGATTGGTCTTGTAGACCATATAACGCATTCAATCAGTCTAGGAAAATTGATTGGTGGCTATTCTTAAAAACACATTGCTACAAAAATGCAAATAAAGTTTTCGTTTACATTTTTTTTGTACTTGGAATCAATTTTATTTGAAAGACAATTTTATTTAGGTGAAATAACTTATTGATTGCAAAATTTCTATGATACTATTAATTTTTTATGAATTTTTATTTTTTAGACATTAAAAAAGATAAATTCATAAAAATTTTATAACATTATAAAAATTTTATTTCAAATAGATTATCACACTTTCATAATATTGGCTAAGTTATAAAATTGGTTCTAGATAAAAAAATGTAAAAATAAAAATAAATTATTCTAGATTAAGTTGATTTAAGTTAAAATAAATTGACTTAGTTTTTTAGTAATATTTAAAATATTACACTTATCTCCCTCCTATTTTAGACAAAAAAAATGCCTACTCACCTTAGGGACCCTTTAACTTGGCTAGCTTGAACGAGTTAACCTCTCAACTCGAACTTGTTTTATGTTGGTCCTTTAACTTGCAACTTAGTCTATGTTTGTCCTCTAACTTTGTAACTAACTCTGTAATCCGTTACAAATTAGTCTAATCATCTTATATAGTCATAATGTCATTGCCCTTTTTGGAATGTTTAGAAACATTGGGGATTAGAATACAAAATAAGGAAAATAATAGGGATTGGTGTAATATTTAATAAAAAAATATTCTAATAGGCCTAATTGATGCTTTTTTAAAAATCCAACTGATGATTTTTTTTTAATCCAAGATAAAGGAAAAACAATTACAGCAGCCATTGAATATAAGCCTTTTATACCAACTTATGTAATTTCCTTTATAAAACAATTAGGATTGAGGGATTATTTTTTATATTACCACTACACGATCATTTCAAGTTTTATTTTCATATTTTTTTTTTATTTTTGGGAAAAAGTACAAGAAAAAAGTAAAAATAACACAATTTTTTTCATCTTTCTTAATTTATGTACTATTTACAAATGGTGCAAACAATCTAGATATATGGAGTAATATTTATTTTATATAATTATATACAATTTTCATATCCTTAGTTAATAATTATATTTTTTAGGCCTAAGAAGAAATGATTTATTGGTATTCGGATATTTAGTTATATATATGATGATTACGTTTAATAAATTGAATATAATTAAATATAATTATATTAATTAATTACACTTTTTATTGAATACATATTTCTACTTATTATTATATTATTTTTATTATTATTATTATGATTACTGTAAAATAATAATAATAAGAACAAATTTCTTGAACTATATATTCTAATTTTTTTATGATCAATTAACTAGTAACAATGAACAATTATGTATTTGATTTTTGGGAAAAAAAAACTAAGTACATATTTTAAGCAAGAATCCCTAACCCTAATTCCTAATTAATAACCTTAAACTTTAATCTTAAACCCTATTCTTAATCCTAACCATAACCTTAATTCTTAATCCCTAATCCTTAACCCGAAACTCTAATCCTAAATCCTAAACCTTAAATCCAAAAACCAAAAAAACTAACCCTAACTCTAATCCCCAATCCTAAACCTTAAATCGCTAAACCAAAAAAACTAACCCTAACTCTAATCCTAAATCTTAAACCAATCACTAACCCCAACCTTAAATCCTTAAACATAACCATATACTAAACCATAACCCTAAACCTTAAACCAAAAACTAACCCTAACCTTAAATTCTTAAACATGATCCTAACCTTAACCCTAAACCTAAAACTAACACTAATTCATAAGCCTAAACCCTACACCTAACGCTAACACAACCCTAACCCTGATCTTTACCCCTAAACCTAACCCTAATCCTGACCCCTAACCTCAGATCCTAATCTTGAATTTGATGCCACATAACCAGAATCTTATACCATATAATCTGAATTTAATACCAATTAAACCTAAATCTGATGCCACATAGCTTGAATATGATATTTGCTAAGCCTTAATTTTATGCCACTTGAATCCAAAGATGATACCATATGAAAAATGCACAATGTAATGGTCAAAGTTGTTGACTTTTTGATGACTTTGACCGTCAATTTCTATCTTGCCGCCCTACATTTCTTAGTTCTTCTTACTTTGTTTCCTATTCTTGTAGTTTAGAATGCATTGTGGATGCGTTGGAATGAAGTGAGATCGAGCAAAGCAAAATTTGGGCGTGCATAGGTCAAAGCTGGAAAAAGGTGTTGGTGACGCGTCATCAATGATATAAAGTTGCTACTATTTTGTGCCACCATTGGCGACATGTCACGAACGATTCAATGTAACAGCCACGCATCACTGCCAATTCCTTTATTCTGGTGACGCTTTGGCCCGATTTCCGAATCTTGGATATTCCCCACTTCATTCTTCAATCCAAACTCTCCATTGGCTAAGGGATTCAATCATTTAAGTTAGGTGGAACATAAGACAATGTTTTGAAAAGGTTTTGGAGACAAACTTCTCCAATAAAGGGCACCATCATTCATCATACTCTTCTTTTTTTCATCTTTGGGAGCCACTATTGGGAGCTTGAACTTGAAGCTTTGTTGATGGTGCCAGAGGAAGTATTAGAGCACAAGGAAATTTGAGCTACTTAGGGTTTCCATTTGGTTCTTTTTTTTTTTTCTTTGTATTAACACTTTAATGTTTGGATTAATCTCTAGTACTTTGTCTATGGATATTTTAGCTATAGAGTAGATTTCCCTATATCTCTTTAGGATGAAACTCTTGATACTCATTATCTAATGTTTATTTGAGGTTTCTTATGGGTATTGATTCTCTTGTGTTACTTACTCTTGTACTTAATGATTGTGTGTTGATTGACCACTACACATATTTCACAATCTCACTCTTATCTTGAGAAAGAAATAGTGGAGGTGGAAATGAGGAGTAGAGCATGATGAGTCTTGTGGATTAGAGGTAGTCCATGAACCCATTATGTGATTAAAAGGATGTTAGGTTTTAATCCATCCTAGGTTAACTCATGACCCTGAAAGACACCATATTTAATTGTAGGTGAACAAAACTTGGTCTTAAGAAATAAAGGTTTTGATAGTTGAACCCTCAAACCATATAGGAAGTCAATATCTTTCAGAGTCTCATTCGACTTAGGTAACAAGTAAAAAAGTGGAATCCTTGGGAAATAGTTTTATCACACATTTCACTTCATTAGTAGCTAGATAATTCTAAGTAGTTTACTCATTTAGTTGTACTTTTTTCCCCTTATAGCAACCTTTGTTTACATTCACCTTCATAGATTTTATTGGATAATTGGTAGCTTCATTCATTTTAGTCCAATTCATTTTGATAGCACATTCGCCTAGTAACCCTTAGTTTTCACTTAAGTTAATAGCTTTTACTTGCTATAGATTTGGTGATTGAGCATCTAGGATTTGAACTTTATTGCAATTTCATCATTTTCCCTTAGGACGACACCCATATTCACTTTTTGCACTCAACAACACCGTCCATTTGTTGGTCGATAAGGGTTATAAATTATAAACTTCTGTTTACACAACACCACATAACCTAAATCTCATATAACAATAACCCGAATCTCATACCACAAGAATCTGAATCTCATATCACAAGAGTTTAAATCCTATACCGCATAAACCTAAATCTTATATTATATAACTTAAATCCTATACCATATGAACTTGAGTCTTATACCACATATATACTACATGAACCTGAATCTTATATCACATGTATATTATATGAACATAAATTTTATACCACATGAACTTGAATCTCATACCATATAACTTGATTCTTGTACCACATGAACCTGAATCTTATACCACATAATTAGATTCTCATATCACATATATACCACATGAACCTGAATCTCATACCACATAATCAGATTCTTAGATCACATATATACCATATGAACCTAAATCCTATACCACATTATATCATTTGAACCTGAATCTCATACAACATAACTTAAATATGGTACCACATGAACCTGATTCTTATATCATATAACCTAATTATTATACCAAATAACTTGAATCTCATACCATATAACCTAATTCTGCCACCACATAACCTAATTCCCAAACCACATTATCTAATTTTTATACCATATATATACCATATATATTAAAAAAACTATTTTCCAACATCTTTTTCCAATGGCCTTATGTTGAAAAAATAGGATTTCCAACCCAAGGCAGTTGGAAAATGCGCATTGGCAAACAATGCTTTGGACCAGAATCTCATATCACATGAATCTGAATCTCATGCCACATATATAACATATGAACTTGAATATCATACTATATATATACCACATAAACATAAATCGTATATCATATATACACTACATAACCTAAATCTCATACCACATAACCTAATTTTTATACCATATGAACCTGAATCTCATACTACATGTATATTATATGAACCTAAATCTTATATCACATGAACTTGAATCTTATACCATATAACTTGATTCTTGTACCATTTGAACCTGAATCTCATACCTCATACCTTAATTCTTATACTACATGAATCTAAATGTTGTACCGCATAGATACCGTATAACCTAATTGTTATACCAAATAAACCTGAATCTCATATCACATAGATACCATATAACCTAATTGTTATATCACATAAACTTGAATCTCATACCACATATATAACACATAAACCTGAATTTTATATCATATTAACCTGAATCTCATAACACATGAATCTAAATCTCATACTACTTGAACCTGAAAATCATACCACATGAACCTGAATCTGATACTATATGAACCTAATTCTTATACCACATATACCTAATACGACATGAACATGAATCTTATACCACTGGAATCTAAATCTCATACCACCTTAATCTAAGATCATATGAATCGGAATCTCATACCACTTAACTTGAATATCATACCATTTAACTTGAATCTTATACCGTTTAACCTAAATTTGATGCCATGTAACATGTAACCTATGGATTAGGCTACGAACTCATTCCCTTATTTTGTCTAATTTTGCTGCATTTCTAAATTTAGGTCCTTAATTAATCAAACTTTCAAAGTTTGAGGAAAAAGCCAAAAAAAAAAGAGAGGGTATGGTTACCAACGGTTGTATTTTAGAATCTTCTTCAAAATTCACAATCAGATTATAACATGTGTGTTTTCTTTTTATTGCATTTATTTTTTTTATTAATAAAAGGCGTTTCCTCAGTTTTTTTTAAATATTTGTATTCAAATTAAAAGTGAAATAAGCATAATTTTTATAAACCAACAATGACATAAAACTTTAAGGAACAATATGAATATAAAACTAGGTATTAAAAAAAATTGTTCATTCATGTGACACCAAATGAAAAGGAAGATAATCAGATCAAACTAAACCTTTCATTTAACCATAATAAATCTAGAATGGATAACTCATAAATAACTGGAACAAAAATCAAATAAAGAATGACTAAATAATCAAAAAGAAAAATAGATTATCTGGCGAAATAAAAGATAGATCAACTAGGACTATAAATGAACCGAATGAACAGAAATAAGCTCTGTTCATGTTCTTTTATTTAAGTTCAAAGAAAACATGAACATGAAAAAAAAAAACCTTATTTGTGGTCGTTCATTCTTTTGGTGAAAGGGTGTTCGTGTTTATTCGTGACCAACAACAAACTAACCAAATGAATGAATGTGATAGTAAACAGAAATAGACAAATGTTCATGAATAATTTAAATGAATATAAACGAAAGAACTTAAACAAATGAACACATATATAGACACAAATAAACATCAATTTGGTCAAAGTGACTAATGAAAATCTAAACTTGAAAAGGCATGTGGGTGGTCTATGTAGACATGAATGGCTATATATATATTAATATAAATAGTAAATTAATAAATAAACAAATGAGCAACGAACAAATGAACAAATAAATGAACAATAATCGAACTGCTCATGAATATAAATAAATGAACATAGGCTTGTTCATGTTCATTCATTTAAATAATTGAACAGAAAATTATATTCATGTTTATTGGTTTAGTTTAATACACAAACATATACTAATTATTGCTAAACAGTTTACGAACAGTTCACTGGGCACTATGTTCATTTATAATCATAGGATCAACCCCCTAATAGTAGATCAACCAACATAAAAATCTAATATGATGAAAAAGATTAAAAAAAAAAAAGTTTAACACCTTCACCTGATCTATATTAAAAAATGTCTAATTATTGATGTCTATTGCCAGCTATTTTCTACCGTCCAACCTCTACCTAACTATCAGCACCAAAAGCAAATCACCCAAATCTATTTGTCACAGAGCATCAGAAGAACTAGACGATGATACTGCTAATGATGATAAACGAGTTTTGGAAAGAAGAAGGAGAAAGAAAAAATGGTGAAAAAAGAGATAATGTTGATTAATTAGATAGAAGAAAGATAGTAAATCAACTAGCTAGCCATATTTGGATTACTCAAACAGACGCAAATAAAAGAGGAGTGATGCAGAAAAAATAGGTACTCAGGTAGGTAGCGGCTATTAGGGTTTTAGAGTTATAATGTAACGTAGTGACTTTAGACGTTTCTTCAACTTTAATCTTAAAACTACCATCTCAAAGATACGAAAATGTTAGGTGATATGTGCCTCTATTTTACTTGATTTATGTTTGCTTCAAAACATAAGCTTCAAAACCTTTGCCTGTTCAGGAGAAAAAGAAAAACTTTTAATTGGGCGCATTTAACAATGTCTATGATAAAATCGGCAAATTGGCTATTATATTTTCGCTACAGAAAAATGGGCCACTATAGTTTAAGTAAAAAATTCATAAAAAATTAGTTATGATATAAAAATGTTACGTAATAAATTATTACTCATATATAATATTAATGGGGAATTGCGGGAGCCCAATTAATAAGTGGTCGGCCTTGGCCCATTGTTATTGTCTGAGATTCTGAGTGTCCAGTGTCAGAAGGACCAGGGAAGCGGGGACGCTACTCTGAGCAGAACGGGAACCGCTACAGTTGAATCTTCTCCAGTTTATATGATTCCGCTCCAGGCAGCGGCGGCTGACACTAACAACAGAACAGACGAAACAATACAATAAAATACAATACAATAGAAGCAGAACTAAAAAATGTTTCTGCCCTGCTCAGTTCCGCTCTCCAGAATCTCCACTACCCAAATTTACAGAAGAGGCGTGCCCACTTCCCACAGACAAGACCCTGACAATGAACCTAAACTCCAATTACTCTCTATGAACCAAAAACCCTCCTTCCCTCTTCTTCCAGCCACAATCTGCAGAACCCGGAACATCTCGCCATTTTCTGATGCTCCGAATTGTTATGGTGGCATTAATGTCGCTGCCAAGAGTGAGGATCAGCTCCTTCCTAAAAAATCAGGAGAGGGAAAGAGCTTTTGGGGTGCTGTTGGTTTGATAGTCGGCACTGCCGTAGGACCTGGAATGCTGGCTTTACCTGCTGCAACCATTAAATCAGGTCCATTTCCATCCACCGTTGTCATTCTCCTCTCTTGGCTCTATGTCATTTCCTCAATCATTCTCGTTGCTGAGCTTAGTTTTGCAGCCATGGAAGAAGATGGGATCGCAGAGGTGAGCTTTACTGGCCTTGCAACCAAAGCGTTTGGTACTAACTTTGGTGCTTTTGTTGCTGTGGTTTATGCCTCTTTGAGTTTCTCGCTGTTGGTGGCTTGCATTTCTGGAATAGGCTCCATTGTTTCCCAGTGGTTCCCATGGATGAAAGTTGTGCTTGCTCATAGTTTGTTTCCTCTTGCTGTCGGCATTGTTATTGGCTTCTTTCCTTTTCGTGTCATTGATGCTGCAAACCGTGTTTTGTGCTTGCTCATGCTTCTCTCGATCACTGGGTTGGTGGCAATTGGTCTGTCTGTGGCCAGAGCAAACGTATTAGGTTCCTTTGCTCATGCTTCATGGGACCTGGCGTCTGTTTTGCCCGCTATTCCTGTTACAGTACTTACATTGGGGTTCCATGTGATTACTCCTTTCATCTGTAAGGTTGCTGGAAACAGTGTGTCCGAGGCACGAAAGGCAATATTGATGGGAGGCATTGTTCCGTTGGTTATGGTTCTGTCTTGGAACTTGATCGTTCTGGGGCTTGCAGGAATTGGCTCTCCAGTTTCACCGAAAGACCCCATTTCCCTTTTGCTCTCTGTCAATCCTGCAGCTCTATCTGCAGTTCAAGGCTTCGCCTTCTCTGCATTGGCTACTAGTCTCATAGGATATGCTGTTAGCTTTCCTAAACAGCTTGTTGATACTGCAAGCTTGATATTGAGGAACTGTACTTCGGGAAAACCATGTACCAACCAGTCTCAATACGTTTCTAATGATGCTGAAAATGGAAAAGTTGGATTGGTCCATGTCCCTGTAAATCTTGTTATGCTACTTGTGCTCACCGTTCCAGTTTTCATAGCTTCCTTCTTTCCCTCGACTTTCTCAAGAGCCCTAGACTTTGCTGGAGTTTATGCCAATTGCTTCCTGTTTGGCACTCTTCCTCCCACAATGGCTTACTTGCAGCAATCAAGGAAGAAGCTCAGGTATCACTCATCTATAGCATTCTGAGTATGACGTGAAGGAATGCATTTATCAATATAACCTATTTTGCAGGTCTTCCATCCTCATGGGAGGAGATTTTTCACTGATGCTACTGTTTGGCATTTCTGTTATTTTGGGAATTTGGCACTAGATTTGTAGCTGGTAGACCTGACAGTAGAAATAACTTTTGCTATGGCTACAGATAGGCTCACATTAACCGGGTCCTTTGCCTTTCTCTTAGTGATCTGCTGTTAAGGAGAAACTTACATGTGCTTGCCTTCCCTCTCCTCACTCACCAACAAGGAGATGGTGTACTTTATGCCTTACCATGTATTCATTTCATTGAATGCAACTATTCTTACTTCTTTATTTGTTCCAACCTGTCATGTGTGAAGCCAAGCCTGAAAGATGCCCAGATTTGATCTTTATGAAGTTTGTCGCCAATGGTAACTTCCCCTGTTTCATTTGGCATGCAAATTGTATCCAGTCTCCATGTTTGATCTCTGAAAGACCAACAAAGTGGGATATTTCCTTTTGAATAAAGATCCATCATCCATCTAAAAGTGTAGCATAGCTTGACATAAATTTGCACTACAGAGGTGAGGCTAGATGTTATTGGCCCACATTCATAACCAAATCGTATTCATGAAGTGAACAAGTTAACAAGAGACACTCTGATGCATATTGCAATTGAAGACATCATAACCCAAATTCATAACCAAATCTGGCTACACAGTTCATTCAAAGAAGCTCGTGAAAGCAATGACCTTTGTCAACCTTCATAAAATAGCCCACCATGTTGACCACGCAGTCATGATGTTCCAGTCACACCCTGTGGATGTTCGACAAAGAACTGGAAGTCATAAGCAATTATTTCTGAGACAGGTAGAAAAAACCATCTCAAACCCGATTCTTCTCTCTTTGCAAGGATAACTGGGTGTTCACAGTCCACAAATATGCACCGTCTATGAGTCCTGATCACGATAAAAAGAAAAAAGAAAACTGCCCTGCCAGTGCCAAGGCTTGCTGTGAGCAGTGGAGGCACAAGCTTTGCACAATTATTACAATTGAAACTCCAGGTGGTTGGATGTCAAACAAAACTATGACCTGGAACTTTGATGGCATTTCTAACATCCATCAATTTCCTGAAGCTTTCTGCATCTCTGAATCTCCCTGCACCAGCTAGAATGTTGTACATCAATACATAGTCTCCCCCATACTCCCTCTCAATCTCAGTAATCTTTTTTGACACCCTCTCACCAACCTCAACATTACCATGGAAACTACATGATCCCAAAAGCGTTCTCCAAACAACAACATTTTCAACCTCATTAGGGATCTCCAGGGCCATTGTTTCTGCTTCTTCTAGCCTCCCTGCTCTCCCCAGCATGTCCGCTAGACAACCATAATGCTTCACGTCTGGCAATATCTGACCCTCATCCACCATCTTTTCAAAAAATTTAAGCCCCTCCTCCACCAGTCCTCCATGACTACAGGCACTCAAGACACCTAAGAATGTAACTCTGTTGGGCTTCCAACCAGCATTCTTCATTCTCTCAAAGGTTTCAACAGCCTCCTTTCCCATCCCATGCATGGCAAACCCTGAAATCATGGATGTCCATGAAACTAAATTTCTCTTCCTGGATGGCATTTCTTCAAAGAACCTTGATGCACTGAATATGCACCCACATTTCGCATATGTATCAATGAAGGAATTCATTACACGAACATCACACACATTGAATCCTCTTTTTTCTCCATACCCATGAATTAGTCTGCAAATCTTGGGATTGCCGATGTTTGACATTCCAGGCAACAGGGCCAAAATAGTTATTTCACTGGGTTGTATCCCATCTTCAACACACATTCTTCGAAACAAAGCAAGAGCCTCAACAGGCCGATTCATTCTCGTGTACCCATCAATCAAACCAGTCCAGGACACCACACTCCTCTCCGGCATCTTGTCAAAGAGCGACGTTGCAATTTCTAGGTCACCCCACCGAACGAAGCCAGTAATCAACGCATTCCATGTGACACAGTTTCTCTCCGGCATTTCATCAAATATCTTCATAGCATCGAACAAGACCCCGCATAACGCATACATGTTAACCAACGCTGTCTGGACATATACATGACCGCCGAATCCCAATTTCTCGGTAACCCCATGAAGCTGCGATCCCAAGACTGGGTTGCACAAGTTGGCGCAGGTCTTGATGAGAAAGGCGTAAGTAAAACTGTCGAAAGAAAGCGAGAGGAAACAGAACTGCCGATAGAGTAAAAATGCTTGGTGAGGGAAGTCGCCAAAGCAATAACATCTAAGCAAAGCATTGAAGAGCACCAAAGATTTGTACAGGGCGCCGGCTATGAGCAAGCTACCGTGGATTTGCTGCGTCGATGTGTAGCTTGCTGGGTTTTTATGTAAAAGAAAAAGCAAGTGATTTTGATCAAGCTTTTGCACGTTTTTCCAGCTTTCTCGTTGCTCCTCGTCGTCGTCCGTGGCGCCGGAGAAGGAAGGAATGGAAGAAGATTTCGCTATGAAACAGCGAAATAAGCTTTGAGATGGACGAGTTCTAATTAGGGAGGGAAACGAATGCTTGCCGATGCTCTGCATCGAACAATCCGTCTCGTCATCGATGAATTGAACCGGCGAATTCGAGAGAATGCAAAGGAAAAAGAGAACTTCAGGGTTGATCTCTTGGGCCGCTGCTATATCTGAATGACATCCAAACGAAGGGTTTTAAGGCCCATTGTTGTTGTCAAGCCTACTAAGCAGCTGAGCTGGGCCAGTGATTAGGCCTCTGGGCAAAGAAATGAATGTTCGATGCTACCGTCTTTGGGGCCATCATCGTTTTGGATCATTGAACTACGTCCTACAAGTCTAGACTAAACTATAGAAGCATGGAAGAGGAGGTTTGGCGTTTAGTGGGTTTTGTAGATGGCCTGCGGCCGGGTTTTAGATGTGCCTTCCGTTATCCTAGCTAGAGGTGGGACGTGGGCCGGGTTGGCTCGGACCGAACCGGAACCGCCCCGCAGTCAAACCCGCCCCGCAAGAGGCCCGCAATTTTGTGGGCCGAATATGGGCCCAATAGGAGGGGGGGACGAAAAAAAGACCGGCCCGGACTAGGCCAACCCGCCAGACCGGACCGCCCCGCCCCGCCGACTCGCCCCGCCCCGCCCCGCCGACCCGCACGCAACGGCTCTGCGCAACGTAAACCTGCAGAATTTTTTTTTAAAAAAAGGGCTAATTACACAGCATGCCCTCCAACGGTTTTCTGCTCCATTTCAGCCCCCAAAATTTCATTTTTGCCCCTCCCAACAACTAAATTTCAAGGACTTTTTGGTCAAACTAATTTTTCCCCTCCCCCTATAAATACCAATGCCATTTTCACTCAATCCTCACACAATCACTCAACCTCTCTTCTTCATCTACTATATTCTCTCAACCATTCTCCTTATTTTCTTAATTTCTTCCAAATTTGTTACTAATCTCTCCCTAATATCTTCATAATCCTCTCTTGATTTTGCATTAACCACTACTATTAGTATGTGAGTCATGGCTTCAAAAGGAAAGGGCAAGTCAACAGATAGTTCATCTTCCTGCAACACCGGCCTCCGAGCCTTGTTCCGTCGCCGATCTCGGCCCGCCGATAAAGGCATTTCAATTCAAGAGTTTCACGACGATGATGCCGGAATCAATATGACGAATTACGATTTGGGTCTCGACGATCAATTATCCGATGATGAAGTGGAAGAGTTGGATGCGATGGCGTATGGGAATCTGTCAACAGAACCGACGCCTACAAGTCATGCACCCGGCGTGGAGGGAACTCAAGCACAAGGTAAATCCACGAGACTAACTGCTTGGGTTTGGGAGCATTATGAGCTCATAAACGAAGGGGAGTCGAGGTACGGAAAATGCAAACATTGCGGGAAAAATTTTGTGCATAGAAAGAATTCCGGCACTGGAACGCTGAAGAGGCATATTGAAAATCAACATGCTAACGTCCTCCCTAGTACTGGGACTAGTTCTGGAGGACAAACACAACTTGGGTCTACAACCGGCGCCGGTGGACCAGGTATATTTCGTTTTAACCAACAATCTTGTAGAGAAGGTATGGTAAATTGGATGATGCTTACCGAAAAACCTTTTTCACAAGCTGAAGATGTCCACCTAGAATCTTGGATAAAATCACAATTAAATCCTGCATTTAGAAAAGTATCTAGGAAAACTGCTAGGAAAGAAAGCTTTAGACAATTTGAAACCGGAAAATCAGATTTGCAAGCATATTTTTCTGCTCTTGATCATTGTGTGGCATTTACTTCTGATATGTGGACATCACCTATAGGTCAATCATTCTATTGTGTTACTTCTCATTGGATTGATTCTGATTGGATAATGCAAAAACGAATTTTGTCATTTAAGGTTATTGAAACAGATTACACTGGTTTTCAAATATTTAATTGTATCTTAGAAATTTTACGTGATTATTTTTGTACTGATAAAGTTCTGTGCATTTCATTTGATAATGCTTCAAATAATGATGTTGCCGCTCGTCTTTTGAGTCAAAACTTGCAACCACCGCTCAACAGTGCATTTTTTCACGTTAGATGCATGTGCCATATTTTAAACATTTGTGTGCAAAAAGGTTTAGAAGTTCTCCAAAATGAGATTTTGCCTATTCGAAACTCATTAAAATATTTGATGTCCAGACCTGCTATTTTTCGTGAATTTAAAAGCTTTTGTATTGAAAATCAAAAACCATTTTCTTGGAAACGGTTTAAATTGGATTGCCCAACCCGCTGGAACTCCACATTTTTTATGTTGCAAGATGCAGTACCGTATGCAAATTTGTTGTCACATTTCATGAATTTAAAAATGGGTTCTGAATTTCTTACGACTGAAATTTGGGAGAAATGTTCCAAAACCGGTGAATTGCTTAAGTTTTTTTACGAGGCAACTGAATTTTTCTCTGGTGTTTACTACCCAACAAGTCATCAAGTTTTGTTTCATTTAGTGAACATCACCTATGCTTTACATCAATTTAAAAATGATGAGTTGTTAAAACCGACTGTCGAAGCCATGCGGGCTAAGTGGCTTCAATATTTTTCAAACATTCCACCTATCTTTTTAGTCGCTTCTTTACTTGACCCGTATGTAAAATTAACGGGCACAACAACACTGCTTGAAGGAATTTTTCATACTTATTTAGAAATGTCTCATATAAATGTTTTGGCTATGTCTGCTTCTACTTCCGAGTACTTGCATTATTTATACAAGTTATATTGTGAGCGGCATTCGGATAAGGTAAGATCCGAAGCTTCTCAAACTGAGCCGCCAAGGAGATCAATCTCCTCAAGATTCAACCCAGCGCTCCAAATGCTCAAACGACCTCGACCGATGACATCGGGATTAGCTGAGGTCGATGACTATCTTAACACATCATTCGAGACAAGCGACCTCGACATTTTGGAGTGGTGGAAACAAAAGAGATCAAGATTTCCGATCTTGTCGATAATCGCACAAGAAATTCTTACCGTTCCAGTATCGACCGTCTTATCTGAGGCAGTGTTTAGTGCTGGAAAACGGGTGATAACAGAAAAACGGTCAAGATTGACACCCGACGCGGTAGAAGTATGCGTGTGCAACCGAGATTGGGGCCTCGCAGCACTCTGGCATCAAGACCAAAAGAGTTCGGATGATGAGGTAATATCCGATACCGAGAGTTAAATTTTTTTCTTTCAATCATACATGTAATTTGTATTTGATCTGATTATGCTGTTCAGCACAGATCATAGGTTTCTATTATTTATCATTTTCGGAACGTTTTTGCCATTTTAAAATGTAAGGCACGTTCCGATTATTTGTAAGTGCCGTTTGGCTTTTTAACTTAATAAAACTTACACCGGAGGTGGTGTTTTTTCTTAAAAATATTTATGACTTATATAATTAATAATTGTTTTATTTTATATATATATATTTTTTAACAAAAAAAAAAATGAAACCCGCCCTGCCCCGCCCCGCCCCGGGACCGCCCCACCTAGAGCCGGTCCGTGCCCGGGCCTCAGAAACCAGGCCCAGGACCGGCCGGGCCCGGGCCGGTCTGACCCGGTTCCCACCTCTAATCCCAGCAGACTCAAATTCTATATCCCAATCTCCTTATTTTCATCTTAACTCGTGTTTGTTTTTCTGTTTTCCCATATTCTTTTCAGATTAAATAGGGAAGACTTATGAATAGATCTTAAAGTTATCCAACTTCCCCGAAACTTCAATTTTACAACTAGGTCGACTTTTATGTAATAAATGAAATTAGGAAAAACTTGATTTACTTCAGAGTCACATAAAAGCTAAAAAAAGGTTGCGGCCAAATGTAGTCTCCTCCAAAGCTATACACCCACACCGTTCCACAATCATGTTTTTCTGACACAAAATATATGTCACTTTATACACACATATATTCCATAAAGCTTGAAAATAATATGGACATGCACCGATATGGAATGGTATTTAGATTGAGAATACACGTAGAGGCAGGTGCGTATTATATGTACATGGAATCATAAACAGAGACGGCCTCCAATGGAACCTCATTAACAACAAAAAATGAAGTTTATGGAACTAACTCAACCAATTTGGGACTAACCACTAATTTTAGTTAGTTAAACTCTTAAAGTACATGTTATTTAAAATATGGTCCACGCGGGCGGAATTTTCAACAAGAGATTTTCATGAATATAAAATGCTCTGAAAGCTTCAGAACGTTTAAATTTCTCAATTAGTATATATGCTAATTATACTCACCCGTCGCGGGGAATATGACTACTGCACCGTGTGTTTTTTTAATTGCATTTGATTATTGTCCCAGGCGTTGTAATTATCGACTATCATTATCTTAACCACTATTTATGGAACCACTACTCACTCATTCGTCCTTCCTCCTTTGCATCAGGCAACACACCATTCCGTGTTTGAGCTTCCTATTAAGTTCCACCAAAACGGCAATTAATTAATTAATTAATTAATTAATCAGTTAATAAGTTATATTGTACACCAAGTGCTCCAACGTACACCTCACTTTTATATGTTATAGAACAACAAGAATGTGTGAAAGGAATAATGCATTTGTGTATGAATGGAATAACACATCTTATTAGATAAACAACATATTACAAAATTATACATTTGTGATAATAGAATAATACTTAATTTTGAAAAGAACAATAAAATTTATAAAAAACACATCTTACAAAATGAATTACATATTACAAAACAACAGAGTTATATGAAAGTAGCATCACTTATTGTTAAATGAAACAATATTACTTAATGCACAACATATCTTATGAAATAAAAAGCATATTATAGAATAGTATATTTATATAAATAGAACAATACTTCTTGTTAAATAAAATAGCATTGTCAACAAGCAGCACATTTTACGAAATGAATAACATATTACAGAATAACGCATTTGTATGAATGCAATATCACTTCTTATGAGGTGAACAGTATATTACAAAATAAAAAATTTATATGAATTTTACTTAGAATTTTTTTTAGATTGATATTTCAAAGTAAATCCTTTATTTGGATTTTTTTAGAAAGTGTGAAACTAAAAGTGTAATTAGAAATGAAAAAAATGGGTTGTGTGTAAATTCTAAAGAGGTCCCTAGGAGATTGGTCTTCCTACATGTAAGGATCTACTGAAGAAAAAGATACAAGTGGGGCACACAAGTGCAAGGCACATGACTTCAAGTGTGTGGCAGCGGAATAACTATTTATAGCTTCTTCTTTGAACATGCGACTAAAGTGAGAATCAATGGTGACCTTGGATTTGTGCCTATAGAAGCCTTAAAAAAGCTAGGGTTTGAAAGGACAGAGGTGAATATAGGGTCCTCAAGGACCTTATCAGTGCCTTCCTCCATTGGCGCCAGATTTTGGTTCTTCTTGGTCTGGCGGTGTTTGTGTTTGAAGTGGTGTGATGTGGGCGGATGGTGGTAGGAGTTGTCGAAGAGGGCGGGTAGTTGAGAGTAAAGAAGAGGATGGGGACAAGAGTGATGAGGAGGCGGCACAAAAGAAGAGCTTGGAGAAGGTGTTGATGAGCATGGAGCTTCTAGTGGCAAAAGTCGTGAATACACCAAAGTGTGGGTGTAACATGCAGCCGAAAGTATTTTATCCTTAGCTCTTTAATTATACTCTAATTTATTAACTCTTGTTGACAAATATTTTAACTATTTTGGACATGTCTTGAATGTGAAAACCTAATCTCTTTTTGTGCACATAGATATTTGAAATGGTAAATTGCACCACTGGTTTAAAAATCCATAACTATCATTGTAAATTGGTCCTCAATCTCTTTTTCCTTACATATTGATCCCAAACTTTTATAAAGCGTTGCATGTTAGTCCTAGCTCGATGAGAAGACTGACTTAACACAAAAACTTGATTTATGAAAAAAAAACTAATAATTTAATTGTTCCATTAATTATTTAAAAAATTATGATACAGTTTAAATTTATTAGAAAATAGTTACTAAATAATTTAAATTAAAATTTAGAAAATTTTATGTTTCACAATTACTTTAAAATTAGCGAATATTGCACAGCTAAGGACCAACATGCAACAGACATTAGAGGTTTGGATCGAAAGTACAATGAAAACAAGGTTGAGAACCATTGCAACATTAGTCAAAGGTTGGGGACTAACGGTGCATTTAACCATGTTCCCAAAATATAGGAATTAATAATGGTTGATAAACCCTGCTTTACGACGTAAGCACAGCTGCACAAATCTCTTCATTTTTCTTACAAATAATATCGTACCAGTAATTATGATTTGGATTGTTGTTTAATCACAATCAATCACCATCCATGACATCCACACGTGCATCAGATCCAAGACTTGGGATTTGGAAAAGCAAGAAAAATTTACCAGTAGCTAACAAGTTCTACCCCTTTGTGATTACAATTTCTGTTTGATTTATTTCTTGTGCTTGAATAGAAAAATAAGATTAAACTATACTTTCCAAGCTTCTATAGTTGTCATTGAAAATGATCAGAACCTATCAGCTTGATCATATATATTGTCCATGACAATAATTAACCATTGGTATAGATAGATGAATTAATTCCTCACAATAAAGGGATCTGGTAATATTTATGACGCTTAAAATTAACAAAACAAGTGAGTTTTATAGCCAGTTTTCAACTGAGGTGATCAAGGATCGGAGGATGGAGACATATGTATCGCATAGTCTATTTTGATGTGTGCATTTTTCAGCATTTAGTCCGTTAATTAGTTTTATTTGGCAGGACAGTTAGGTAATATGGCCACAGCGATAAAAATTGATTATTTATCTAGACAGAGATATATACAATAAGTCCACTAGTTAATTACATCTTGCACTCCCATCAATAATTATCAAGTGCAAAAGAGAATTAGTCAGCTACATTGACTTTTCATATTGAACTGATGATTAAGCAACTGACATTTCTAATTACTGGTTGATTAAAAATGGGATTAGGATAAAAGACTTTTTTTTTTTTTTTGCTTCCATTTTTTCAATATTTATTTACCTATGTTAATATAAATCTGTTCCAGTTGCAGCCAACTGTCTCTAACCATGAAACAATATAGGGCATGGGGCCCTAACACCATTGTCCCTACAAGTGGATTAGCTGCATGCTCCGACTTGATGTTCAAGGCTCCTAATTGAGGAGTTGATTATATGGAGAGATAAGAAATGACATCTCAAAGGAAACAGAATTGAATTAAGATTAAACAAATTAGGATGGAATTTCTATGAAGGGGCCGGGCAATGATATGAGAGGTTGATCCAAGGCCAAGTTGTGGGGTTTTTTTAAAATTGGCCTTTCTAATAAGCCATGACTTTTGAGCAATGTTGAATGACATCATCCTACTCTTATCTTATGGCTCAATTTGTGGAGAAGATACCATTAGTACATTCTACACCATCAATTAAATATAAATTATACATGACTAATCATCATTTATAAATGATAATCAATCATGCTCTCTCCAGCCTAAAGTGAGTGATGATGAAGCTACTGCCATTATGAAGTCCATTGTTTCATATAATCAGAATGATTCTCCAAACTTAATTTGCTATGTTCTTGCTGATTATATATTCATTTAATCAAATAATTTATGGGCTTAATATTATACGAAAAGATAATCAATCACCTGTAATTATAATCCAAGCCCAATTTACAAGAACTTGACATTTTATTTTATTCGTCTTACTCTGAAATGTTTAATACGGATATTTCACAAATATATGCAAGTATTTCATTAACAAAAAAAAATTGAGGCACACCATCTTTAATTGATCAAATTGCAATGGTTGAAGTCCTTTCGTAAAACGTTAAGAAGTTGGAGCTCCTAGTATATCAATTAGGCAAGAATAGAATAGGCGGAGATTTTAACTGAATAAAGTATATGAGAAATTTACATCATAATTAAATCGACTTTATGGCATAATAGAGAACGTCTTTGTACCTTTATGCTAAAAGAATACGAAAGAAATAATTAATTAACCTGTAATTGTAACTTTAGTCATGACTGATTACGAATGAAAAGTTAATTGCTCTTTGATCATTTATATAATTGCCACCTATTAAGCTACCAAAAAAAAAAAAAGGCGAAAGGCCGGTTCCCTTGCACATACGTATCAGGACTTGATAATAATTAATAGTCTCAAGATTAAGGTTGGGTTAACCGAAAAAGAAAAGGGAAAACTGGATGGCTTTCAGTTGAAGACGCCTTTTGTTTCTAGCCAAATAATGGAATAGTGGGGTTTAATCAAGTTGCTCTGAGGCACGACATGGAAATTTACGTGTCTGACGTGGACGAATGGGAGAAAGGGAGACGAAACGAGGAGGGGGTGAGGTGTACAATGCCGTCAGCGGTCGTCACCAATGAGGAGGCTTCTTTGCTTTGCAGTTTCGTTTGGGTCCGAAGTCAACAGTTGAAGCCAAGCCAAGAGAGAGTTAGGCCAACACTTTCTCAAGCCTCCTCCTCCTCTCTCTCTCTCTCTCTCTCTCTCTCTCTCGATTGGATCGGGTCCACACGTTCATTTTCCTTCTCCATTCTCTCTTTTTATCTTTTTCTTTTCATTGCAAATTCATTTTTTTATTTTTGTCTTTGCGGATTTTGTTCCGTTTCTTGCGTTCCACAGCTGTACTTTTATTTTCCTAACTAATATATCTCCATACGTTTTATTTCAACTACATTGTGGCGATAAGATTTTCTACGATGACCTGTACCTCTCTCTCTCTCTCTCTCTCTTACTATCCACAATTTATTTGGTGTAAATATGAAGCTGAAAGTTCACAATCTATATGGTGTAAATATAATACAAGTAAATCTACATCTGATATATATATAGTTAAAACTTATTAAGAGTTCGTAAAAAACATATTTCATACAAAACAACCAAAGTTGATTAACTCGGTAAATTAATTATTTACAACTAAATGTTAGGAAATATCAGGTTTAAACATCTAAGAAAACAAAAGATGAATAAATTTATCACAGACATATATAGGTGGCATGGGACAAGTGAAATGTACAAGACATGGGTGGAAGCTGAAGTGGAAAGAAAGGTCCAGGTCACTAGTATCAGCCCGTAAGTGTCAGCAAGACAGTAGGTCTGATTCGTTCGACGGCACACAACAGCCAATTCTAACTCGCCAAATTTTACTGTCCTTTGTGTTAAATACAGTTATTACCACCCACGTATATCATATTCTGTAAATATTAGTTATACAAAATAATATCCTGCATTGCATATGTTATCATTTTTACAAAGAAAAAATTGTTAGAATATTATTTTTTACACCTTTTTATATGTATTCTGAATTTTTCATCATAATTTTCTGAATATAAACAAAATAAATATAAAAGGCAATACTATTTATATAAAAACATAAAAAATAAAATATATAGAATAAAATAAATATTATGTTACACAAGAATTATATGTCTTTCACAAGACCATTCCAAAAAATAGGGACTATAATGTGCAAGAATTATAATAATTTTCAAATCTAAATTATGTTCACATGATTCATAAATTAAATTTTATTTATAAATAAAAAATTAAATTAATATTTATATCAAAATATGCATCTTAATTACATTTGATTATTTTACATATTTATGTATGATATTTTTATGTAAAATGACCAAAAAATTATCGGCCACATGTAGCATGAAAAACATGATACAACAATATATATCATGCAGTATTTTGCAATATATCGCAATATTTTGATAAAACATACATAAAAGGTGACCGATATATGAGATATCTAAATATTTTATATGAAAAAATGATACGATATTAAAAACATTTATACCACATACCACTTACCGTAAATAAAAAGTATACTACAATATACTGACTTATTAAAGGCCAGGCCGAATCATACACGGAAAGTGTAATGGATAAGAGTAAATTTTTTCCCCTAAAGTTTGGTATTGATACATTGTACTTTCCAAAACTCGGGAAGTTATTTTTACCATTTATCTCTTTCAGCACAATTGCCAATCGAAAATCAAGACTACCGTACATTCATAGGAAGAAGAAACTAATAGTCTAAAAGATATAGAAATAGCGAAAAAATAAGTAAATAAATTCAATTTATTAAAAAAAAGTTACCAAATCATTTTAATTATAATTATAAAAATTTATAAGAGAAAAAAAATGTAAGGTGGTAACTACGGTAGTAAGGTTGGACAGATTTTCAAATCAGGGGTAAAAGTGCAATTAGCAATAATTAAACCTGAGGAGAGAAAGTGTAGATGATCGTAAAAGTAAATTACTCATGAGGCATGACTCGTTGTTACGTGGCGCCACAATCCAATCCCAATGATTGTCCCACATGTACAAGCGTTTTTACTTTGTACCGTTTTAACTGTACGTAGAAATGCTGTTACTGCATTTAAGCATATACGACACTACTACTATAGCTTTCCTAAGATCTTGAATTTTATTCATCAGATTTTTTTCTGCCTTACATATATAATGAGAAACAATTCTACAAGAGACAAAATTATAAGGTACTATGTATTTAAAAAAATGAGAAAATATTTATTTTTTTAGAACCTTAAAAATACTCAAACTAGTATTAAGTGATATTTTGTGGGAAAATGTGAAAATTCAAAGTGAAATTCCAGACCTCCACCCATACTTTTTTGCCTCTTTGTCAAGTGGCTAGGGCTTTTCTGCCTTCTTTTAAGTTATTGCATTGAGTGATAAGGAAAAATAAAAAAGTTGTTAACTTCCACATATTTTTGGCCTGTGACATCAAAATAAAAAAAATCGAAACTATAAGTGGTCAGGTTCGTGTAATCTTCATCGAAAAAGTACAAATAAAATTTTTGCTTCCATGTATGATATGCGGATGATTGGTCATACTTGACGATCGATACAAAGAAAATTGTTAGAAAGTTTGGGAGAGAAAACGAGTGACTAGTATGAATATATATGTAGCGGTAGATTCGATGACTTCAAACAAATAAAGGTGGAAATTAAAGTCGAAAATGTATATATATATATATATATATATATATATATATATATATATATATATTGTGGGCGGAAGTTGGAGGAAGGGGGAGGTATAGATGGATGTGGTAAGAGTAAGAGTAGAGCGATGGGCGAGCAGATAGAAATTGAAGAAGTCGGCGCCGGGATTCTTAACCAGTCCCATCTACCACCCTCGTCGGTTCGTGCCTGCCCTGCCACCAAATTAGAAGCATGCGCCCAAAGTCCCCAAACCTCACCTTAGTTGTTTTACTTTTACTTTTACTTTTGTCTACACCTCAGTATGTATACAATTTTGATTCATCTGTTCTTATTCTGGGGATTACTAAGATGGAGGATAATTAATTAAAGAAGTTGAAGACTGACTGTTATTTTTCAGGGAAATCAAAGGCGGCAGGGCAGCTCTAAGTTTTTTAAAGTGAAAAACAGATCAACTTTGAGTTTGAAACGTGACTATGTCTACTTGGAAGCACATCAAGGTTCAAAGCGCCTATGAATATATATAAAAATCTCATCATACGCCTAAATGGGTGGTTCCTTATTTGCTTGCGAGTATTTAAAGAAACTCCATTGTTCATTGCCAACTTGACATATATAAACACATTTCCACTACTTACTTCATATACCATTAATGGTGTTAATTTCGCTCATGATCGAGATGCCTGCATGTTGTCGAACCCAATATATAATTACACTTATTTTGTTTTAACTTAAGTCACTTTAATCTAAATAATTTATTTTAATTTTTGTATCTTTTTTAATTACCCAGAACCAATTCCATTTAAATGATAATTTTATATAATTATAAAAAATCATTGATTGTAAAGTTTAATAATATTATTAATTTTTTATAATTTTTTCTTTTTATGGGCATGACCAGGTGGTGTTGAATTGATCCGTGAAAAAATTTCCTAGCTAGGCTAGCTAGTTAAAGATAATGACTAGCCACGGCGCACGAAACTCATTCCCCCATTTCTTCCGTCTTTATTAAAAGGGAAACTAAAATTGAGGAGGAGACAAATAAAATTTTATAAAACTCACCCATTTTTGGGTATTTCTGGCCCAGAATCTTTCAATTTGCTTTGAAATTTCTTTGCGTTTCTTCACAGTTCTTCTTATCCTCTTGACTTTCTTGATAATTTCAACAGTCTCCTAGATTCCGTCCAAATTTCACTTGTTTCCCCTTGGATTAACAAGGAATTATCCGGTTGACCCTTTATTCCAACTCTAGTTAGCTTAATTAATTTGTTGATTAGAAATTCAAATTAAAATTAATTAATATCGCTTGTGTCATATCTAGTCTAGGCGCTTATAATTAGGCCAAGCCAAGCCGGGCGAGTCTGCTTTTAATCGTACGTTCGGATTAAAAAAACGTTGGCATATGCACATATGCATATATTTTCACTGCATAAGTTAATTGGCTGCAGAAAAGTGAAAACCCGAGAACAGGTAGCAACTTTTTCAAAAGCTTTGATGTGTGACTTTTGATGATATAAGTTTAAAATCAACTTAATCATTTAATTAATCGGTAATCAAGAATCTCAGAACGTGTTTAAGCTAGCAAGGGGGGTTTTTATCGGATGGGGTTAGGTTTTTGAAACTGATGAAAAGGTCAATACCCAATACCATATTTTAGTATGAAAAGATGCTGGAAACATGGGTCCCCCACCCACATCGCAAACTCCTACACCTATTTTTTAACCCATAATTATATTTATGAAATTTCATGAAACAAAAAAAATCACAGAAACAGTAATACACAAAAAAAAAAAATTCACAGAAACAGTAATAAAGAAAAAAGTGCCAACCTTTTACCAAACAAAAAATGCCAACTCACTACCATAAATTGATGAAGTGATTGTTAAATTGAAAATTGTATGTAAGATGTAAATATTTACTCGTTGGTTTTGGTTCAATAACTAAAGTATTAGAGACACCATAAGAAGATTTAAGGTTTGAACCAAACTTTTCTAGATTTCTAAAAAGTTGACATTTTCCTTTTTTTACTTAGAATACTAATATTTATTTATTTATATACTTGTAAGTATCTTTCTGAATTTAAAAAAAAAAAGTATTTACTCAGATGTAAGTTGTTTAACAGACACAATTTTTACCTATAGTTACCTGAAACGAAAGTTTTAATAAAATCATAGTACAAATAGCATTAATCATGTAAAGACACAAGTTGAAATTCCCCAATCAAGCTTCTTCAGCAAGTGCCTTGCTGGCTACGGAAACTCATAATTATTAGTTCTTGGGCAATCTCCTCTCTATTTAAGCTCTTCGTTTTCCCTTCCTTCCACTTTCTTAACTCTATATCTTCTGATTCCCCACCATCTCAAGATCCATATATTCTCTTCAGTCTCTCCGTATTTTTCTCCAAGCTTTCTCCTGCACTAGCTACCCTACCACACCGCTCCTTTTTCACCGTCCTCTTTCTCTGATCCAGCTTTTGGCTGATTAACTAATTAATATTCCTGGTGCTTCTTTTGTTCTTGAGCTGCGTATACATAATTAAATCATACGTATATATAGATGGAGGAAGTCGTTGTCAACAAAGGAGAAGAAGCTATCGATTTGCCGCCGGGTTTCCGATTCCACCCAACCGATGAAGAGATCATCACCCATTATTTGACGAGGAAGGTCATGAACAGCGGCTTCAGTGCAATTGCGATTGGTGAAGTTGATTTGAACAAGTGCGAGCCTTGGGATTTGCCAGGTAATTAAAAATTAATCATATACTAGTACTGATCAATCTATATATATGTATCCGTTCACCTTTTTCTCATTAATTTTGAGCCAAGCGTGTTCATACTGTAGCGTGTTTTTTTTTTTTTTTTTGACAAATTGGTAGTGTTTGGTGGTTGCAGCCAAAGCGAAGACGGGGGAGAAGGAGAGCTACTTCTTCTGCCAGAGAGACCGCAAGTACCCAACGGGGATGAGAACCAACCGAGCGACGGTGGCCGGATATTGGAAGGCCACGGGAAAAGACAAGGAAATCTACAGAGGGAAAGGTTGCCTTGTTGGGATGAAGAAGACTCTTGTCTTCTACAAAGGGAGAGCTCCGAAAGGGGAAAAGACCAACTGGGTCATGCATGAGTTCAGGCTTGAAGGCAAATTCTCTTACTCCAACCTCCCCAAAGGTGCCAGGGTAATGAACTAGTCCATTAATTGATTTGATGAATCAATTAAACTAGCTAGATACTACACAGACATGCTATAATTGCATACTGCAAAAGCTCCTTTCGAAAAGGGGAAAATTCTAATGGATTGATTAATCAATCAGTAGCCTCTTTTTGCGTTATCTTTAACTGTTAATTTAGTTAGTTGGGAGATTGTTATCAAAAGGGTCTTTTTGTTTTGCTTTATTGCGAATGAAGAATCTTTTGTTTGGAAAGAAATGGAGGTCTGATTTGGGAAATTGAATTTGTAATTCTGGTTTTTCCTTTTCTATTGCAGGACGAATGGGTTGTTTGCCGGGTTTTTCATAAGAGCACAGGACTGAAGAAAAGTCCAATAATCCCACATGACTTGCTGAGGATGAACTCTTATGGGGATGATTTCTTTGATTACGCATCTCTCCCTCCCCTCATGGACTCGGGTCCCAGCTATTCGGATCGACCCGGATGCAGCTACCTGGATGGCCATGAAAATAGCGTTGATGATGACCATGACCATGGCCATCATCCAGCACTCAAGTCCAATGCCAGTTCCTACATGAACATGGGCTACCATCATCAAGGCCTCAGCTTCCAGGTTCCAAATTCCATGTTCGGGTCCCCGATCTCGTACCCGAATCCCGGGATTCTGAGAGTGGACAGGCAGCTCCAGTGCAAGCTGGAGCAGTTCTCTTCAAACAACCAGTCAATTCCAAGCCTCTCCCAGGACACGGGACTTAGCACTGAGATCAACAACAACGAGATCTCTTCGGTTGTTTCCAAACAGGTGGATCAGATTGGAAGCACCAAGCCATTTGAAGACATGCCAGATTTGGACAGTTTTTGGGCTGACTATTAATTCCATCTCTTCATCTCCTCAATCAAGTTCATCATTCCATTGCTGGGCTCGCTCGCTCACAGGCTTAGCTGCATATATATATATATATATATATAGCCTCTAGCTAGCTTGCTGTTGATAACTACCAAGTACAGCCGATTTTAGCTGCCTGTTGATATTTATCAATGTCTGATTAGGGTACTGGATCTGATGATAGGTGGCTTTTAATTTTTTTTGCTCCCTTTAATCTATCTTTTCCACTAGTGATATTGTAAGGTTAGAAATTAAGGGGTCATTAATTCGAATTTAAGGGTTCATTACTGGTTTTCCTGCAGTCATGAGAATGGTTCCATATTTGTATAGATTCATGTTAATTATACTGTATATGTTGTATCTTTTTCAGATGGTAATTACATTCTGAGTAATTTGGTAGATATCTGAGAAAGATTCCATGTACGTGACCTCCCTATGTATATTCGTAATTTGTTAATGTAATTAATTAGTACACAGATTGATCCCTTCTCCTTAGTTCATCTTTCTGTTAATTTTCTGTTTTTCGGCTCGCGCTAATATATGAATTTCTCATACTTTATTACTAAATACCCGAGGTTTGTACGTGCATCAGTTTCAAAACCACATAGTTACTTAATACTAATAATGCACTTATAATTCTTGTGTCTTAATTGTATTTCTGTGAGTGTAAACGATCCGCTTACACTTTTTTTTTATAATTATTTATTTGTTACCAATATAATCAATTTAACCGTCAAATTTGACATTTCAATAAACACAAAGGTCATATACAATTTTTTTTTTAATTTCATTCAGTTTGTAAGTTTTTATTGACTTATCCCGTAAAATTTGAATAGCTTTTGTTTGGTAAAGTTGCCAGAGATTTTCTTTTGCAATCTACGTGAATAACACTTTAAATCAAATACATATTGGTTTAGTAAAATTGTGGCTTTACATGAAATTATTAAAGAATTTAAATATTGTAACCGCTTACATAAGTATAAACAAATCATTTTTCTGTTTGTTTCAAAATTAACCGTGCAATGTGTTCCCCATTGAGATTTAGATCCAATGATTAACTAAGTCTCTAATATACTAGAGGTCTCATGGCCACGATAATATAAGCGATATTTCTCTTAGTCTTAGTTTGGGAACATGCCAACATTAAGTGTTAGATGTTGGAAATGCTATCTAATGGTAATTTTTTTTTTGTATCAGAGGTTTAAAAAAGCTATCACAGCAATTGATAATTTATTCTAAAATCTAATATTAATTTTAGACACTACTGTTTCAAATGAAACCTTAATCAAATGTTCATTATACATGAGGTCGTATATGGAACTTAGATCTCTTTAATTCTTGGACCAACTTATTGTGATAATAACAATGTCATATTCCGGCTGGATATTCGAATGTGTACTAATTTATACACTCGTTAAAAAAAAACGATGTTTATTCAACCGATCAATTTAATGTGATATATATATATATATATATATATATATATATATATATAAATTCCTATATAAAGTATTGCTAGCTTGTAAATTCCCGGTCGTTAATCTGGCTGCAGCTGATGAAGTGCGCCGCATTTTTAGTAGAAAAGGTAAAGTAATTAGGACATGGGGGAAAAAGGGCAAGGGAAAAAAGGACAGTAGTGAAAATTAGTTAGTTTGCAGGACTAAGATTTAATTTCGAATACCGAAATGACTACAAGTTGTTAAGGAATTCAAAGAGGATGGACAGACGTTGTCGAGTTGGGGGAACCTCCTGGCTTGAACAGAAGACATTAACTGGACCAGCTCATGAAGCACGTGAACTTATATTTGCCAGTCCTGAACATCTGCAGCAAATGCCTCTCTTTCCCTTAGATTAGTTTCCTATTTGAATACATCTATACAATGTATACGATACTGACACAATTAGTCGTCCTAGGTTTTGCTTAAGACCAAAGTCTCAAATCTTGTGTCTCACGGAACAGCTAGGCAACCCAATACTAGCTAGATAGCTACTACTCCTCCTTCAAATTGAGTATATACTACAGCAGGTCCTCATCATCATGCATCCCCCCAGCGCGCGCGGTTGATTAAGCATAATGATCTACGCACCCAGCTTAATTACATGTCCTAATTACATGATTAGCATGTGCTAAATTTTAACCAAGTTGATGATTTGATTTAATTTTCTCTGTGTTTAAAACGTGTGGAATTGTGTTACCGTAGGAGAATTGAAGCATGGTGATGGGAATGTATAGATGTGTGGAGGGCATTAATTTGGGCTGATTAACTTACTTTCCATTCAAAGCAAAGCTTCCACCAGGGATATTTGCCATGCTTGGAGGGAAGTTAACCGGCCTTTAGGGTTCGTCCTGGTTCCCGGAGGTCTTAAAATAAAAACAGCAACTATATATTTTGTCCCAAGCAACTTTTATGAATTTACCATGCAAGCGAATTGACACACTAGCTAGCTAACAAAATCCAGGCTTTTTTCTTTCCGGTGTATAGTAAAAAACTAACCAAGACGTCGTTGATTTAATTCATTTATTTCCTCATTTTATTATACTGGATCCGGTATACACACATATAGCTGGTCTAAGATTAAATGAAAATAATTGTTTATGAAGAAACGAAGAGGATCCGTCCGGGGAAGAAAAGGTGAAATGTAAAGTAGAAAAAAAGAGAGAAGGAAATTTTGTAAAGCAAATTCTTTTAGGAGAAAAAGCGCTGATTTGTTGCATGAAAACAAGGAGACAGCAACCAATAGGAAGGTTCCAGGTGTGCGTTTAGAAATTTACATCGCTGTCAGGATTGAAAGACAACGTGCTTTTTCTTCCTCAGGGGGGCCCCTGCCTTTGCTTTTCCTCTTTCTCTTCTTTCCCTCCCTTCCCTTCCCTTCCCTTGCCTTTCTCTCTCTCTATCCTTCATCTTTCTTTTTTATTACTACTCATTCTTATCCGCGTTAATCCCTGCCCTCTACTCTATTTACTGTAGACCGACTTTGCCGTGATATGTCTTCTGGAACCTTTTCATTTGCGGTTTTGAGGCTGTCTACGTCTTGTTACGCACACCCCCGCTCGCGGTAACTATAAATTTCACATCCTACTCCCAATAACCACGCAATTTCCTGTTGTGTAAACTTATTATTCATATACTCATCATAAAAATTGTCTACATGATTAGTCAAAGAATTATCTCTTCTTATGACACTAAACAGGACAAAGAAGAGAATCAAATTAAATCAAAACTATCATATATATCAGAATAAATATGTAAACCACACTACAAACATGTAAATGTGCATATTTCATTTATTAACTATTGTATACAAATTCTTTTCGATTGATTACATTTATGGACTCATATTTTTCAAACAAAAATTTAAACTTAAAATAAATGTTCACTTGGAAACCGAAAGTCTCAGTGGAAATTGAACGATACATATATAACTGGGATTGATGATCAATTCGGTTCATGACTCACCACACTGGAAACTTATAAATATATCCCGGAAAAAGAAAATATAAAAATAAAGAAAATCGTAAGATGTATAAGTAGGAGCGTAGATTTTATGCATTTAGTGCAGAAATAGAGGGGAAAGAAAACAGACAATTCCCCACCGTCAACCGCTGTTTTGTTTTCACATGCATGAAGGAATCATGTTATTTTGTTCTGTAGCCAGCTATCAATTGAATATTGCAGTCTGGAGAGGCGAAATATAGGCCCACCGTCCAATCTTGATGGTTCTCGTTGCGGCTTCACAAAAAAGTTTAGATTCTGGAAAACAAAAAAAAACTGTCGAAGAATGATACAAAAGGAAAACGCTTCTGAAAAAAACGTATATAATTTTTATGTCCAGAGAATTAATTCAATAAAGAAAATTTATTGGAAAAACATACTTCTTTAATGGCTTATTAAACTGAACAAAGATTTTATAAGGTTTCAATACAACTTTCTTTTTTTATACAAGTATCACTTTAGCTTCATTCATCATTGGCATTAACTTCGGAGTTTGGATATCTCTTAGTTTTGACAGTTTACTTTCTACAAATAATAAATTATCAAAAATTTTAATACTAATCCAGAAAAACCTTTCCCAAATGTGCCCTTTAAAAATGTTAAATCATATAAATTTTTTGCAACTCTTATATTTTAGCTTCAAATACAATATTTTCATATTTAGTAATTTATCTTATTATATTATGATTCAAAATATCACTTAAATATATTTTTTTGCCACTTTTCTTAATATATACATCAAATCCAAATATTTTAAAAAATTTAGGACGAAGATAATATTAAATTTTGGATATTAGTATGGGGTCTAGGACTAATATTAGACCAATTCTTGCTTTAATATCTACGTTGTCCCAATTTCTTTCATACTGTAATTCTATTGAACGGCTAAAAGCCCAAATTAAGACCCAATAGTTTAAGATAGAAAAATCCTTCTTTATAAATCTATAAAAATATGAGGTACCATGAACAAGATATGACAATAGTCACGTCACTTTTTTCTTTTGTTTTTGGTACACAATCAACATTTAAATTATAAATAGTCACATAATATGCTAATAATCACATCAATCGGCTTAACCAAGCCGAACATCTCACACAGAGACATATATATAGAGTCATAACCGTCGCGATTAATCATAATCAAACGAGGTTCTTAACTTTTAGCATATATAGTCCTTTGGACGAAGGTCTAGTGGACAAAAAGGTAAGTTTCCTAGTCAACTTTGCCAAAGTGTACACACTAAACAAATTATGCTAGAAATGACACCAATTAGCGCGGCTTCCACTATAAGCCTTGCGGCTAATTACATATTCATCCCCACGTTTTTCTCTTACTCATTTACCTTTTATTATTCGATAAATGAGAAAATTGTCTAGAACTTATTGAGATAAAATATTGATAATTTGAAATATATATTAATTATTAAAAAGTTTTCAAATCAATTTAATTTGCTGGATAATCAGTACCCGACAATTTAAATTAAAATTTAGTATGTTAATATTGAATAAATGTAAAAAGAAGCTGAGGATAAATGTAGGTTTTTAAACCATAAGTGAAACTGTAACTGGTACGAGAGAAAACTATAACGAATTCGCCCATGTTATTCTGCAGCAATACATCATATATTGTTATGGAGTATCAAAATGAATCCATGAAAAAACACAATTAATCGACCTGAACTTGTGAAGTAGTGCAATTTCAAAATAATTTATAATCTTCTGCTTCCTATATCATTTTGATGGAATTTCAGAAATGAATTTCAATAGAAACTAAACTATTAGGGAAAAGTTATTAATATTTTAGTAGAATAATCTATAAGACTCCGCAAAATTAAAGTCATTCTGTGAGTCATTGACTTGGTATGTTTCCAGAAGAAAGAGATGAATTTATCTTAACACATATCACAGTAATTAAACATAAATAACTTTAAATAAGGGGAAAATAACATGCACGATATTTGACTTCTATTGTCTCTTCTTCTACACAAGTACCTAATTAACCTCTCCTCACTCAATTGACTGGCCCGATCGAGTTAATTAGTTAATTAATTAGTTACCCCAAGGTTACTTTTAATTTTATGGATTTTTAGTCACCTTCTGTCGCTTTTGCTGATGTGGACACTCTGTAATTTGATAAGCTCGAGTGGAAGAAAAAACATATACATCGATCTGATGAATGCAACAATTAGGATCCTTGTTTGGTCTAACTTAAGCAAAAAAAAATAAAAAATCATCATTCTTTCTGAGATGTAAGATGAAAATTTTAAAATATACATTTTAGAAAAAATGTTGTCGATCACTTTTAAAAATTGTGATTAGTAGGTATCAGATAAAACGACAACAATGACTGGAAATAAAAAATATATATATATATTTTCTTGTTACATGCGATGGAGGTCAAGTATAGTAGGAGTTTGAATCTTATAATTAATGCTTTCAGTAGAAATAATTTTTTTTAAGATCTGAATTGCGGGAAATAACGAAAAATAAATATTGCGTGGACTGGATTTATTTTTATCTTCAATATTCTGAGTACCGAAAATACAAAAAAAAAAAAAAGACACAAGCTCAACCATCCTATACGTGTAACTGTAAGAGCGGAAGTTTCCGAATCGTTCGACTTAGCGTCAAGAACGAACTTGGCATTGCAGATTACAGGAGCTGACGTCATCTTTTTTCATCTGGTGCATCTCTTTCGCAGCCACATCACCAGCGGCTCGATTGGGACGACGGTGACGTGGAGGGTCCCATTGCCGTTGGCATCTAAAATGACTTGCCTGGGCTCTAAAAGTGGGCATGGGTTGGTTTGGGTCGGTTTTCTGATGAAACCGAACAACCTTAAAATAAGTTTGGTTTCAAAAATTTTTTTATGAAACTTTAGAATTGAGAAATGAAAAGAACTAGAACTATGATTTTGAATTTTTCGGTTCTAGTTCTCTGGTTTTTTAGTTTATATCATGTACCTATAACAACATTTAAATTTAATCAAATTATATTTACAACTATTTTATGGAATATTTAAAATAGTACACAATTAAATCCATATTTAAATACACACGTTCTTAATAATATTCAAAAAGTTTCACATACTATTACATAATGTAACAATAAGGCAAATGTATCTAATTGCATGCGATTTCACAAAATGCATTTATAAATTCTAAAAGATCACTGATCAAATACTTTATCTCCTTTCTTTTATTTGTATAAACAAAAAAATATTCAATCTGATACATATTTGCTTACTACTTAGACTAAACCAACCACCATGTCATTATAAATTCCTACAATATGAAAAACGTAAACAATTTCCTATCTCATGTTCCAATTTAGATTCAAGATTAAGAATATTAGTTTTAAGGTTTAATATAAAAGACTAAAACACTCTCACAATTTTTTATTTTTTCCATACATAAATGTATGAATAGTTTAGTAATATCATAACTTCGGTTCGGTTCCACCTCGAGTTGGTTTCATGTTGAACCAAAACCAATCCTAAAATCGTCAGTTCTCATATATGTAGAACCAACCTGCGAACCATGGTTAATTTTTACTCAACCCAATAGGGGTGGTTCAGATTGAATTTATATTTTACCCAACCTATGCTCATCCCTACTGGGCTTGGGCATGATTAAGGTGTCCAAAGCCCTCTAACTTAGTCAGGTCTGTCAACTTAGTATTTAAACTTGGAATCAATTCATTCAAGGCCGCAAACTTTGCAGAACAAAACGCTTCAATCCAACTTTAATCCAATGGTCGATGGAGCATGGTCATCTGATGTAATGCAACTAAACCAAACCAAATGTCAATCCAGCAGTCCCTGGTTCTTATTTCTTGTACCTTCTAAGATCTAAACCAAACAAATTTTATGGTCATATAACAAAACTCATTTAATTGTCAAAAAAGTACACTAGTGATCCCTGGGTCTTATACTGTTTGTACCAATCTGTCCAGGGTATGATAAAAAAAAGTGCAACAGAATGCTGAACTTGTTAATTATTAGCCTTAATAAGAGCAACTGATGGCCTAATCGTACAACATCAAAAGGTTACTCTTTTAGTATCAAACTCAACAACTTTGTGTTGTGGTGCTAACTTTGGGCCTTCTTAGGTCAGATTGTGAGTGGCCTATTTGGAACGTACAGCTACAAGAGGCTTTCTCAAGTGGGATTATTCTTTTGCTGACAACTACAAGGAAGCGCTAACTTTTCTCATATCGGATTATGAGTGGCCCATTTGGAATATATCTGTTGAAACGAGATGTTGGAATTCTTAGCGCATCAAGATCCTTTTAAGGTAGTATTTGAGCTCATTGAGCTAACTCTAGCTTGAACATCTATCTAAGGCAGCTAGAAGTAGCTCCATTCAGCTCAAGTCAGCTCACTTAAGCTATTAGTAGCTTAAAGTAGTTAGACTTCAGCTCAAGTTAGCTTATGGCAGCTCAGTGCAGCTATAAGTAGCTCAGAGTAGCTGGACTTCAGCTCAAGCCAGCTCACTTTAGCTATAAGTAGCTCAAAGTAGTTGGACTTCAGCTCAAGTCAGCTCAAGTTAGCTAACTTCAGCTTCTGGTAACTGAATGTAGCTGGACATCAACTCACTTCAACTGAGAGCAGCTAACTCCAGCTCAAGGTCAGCTCAAGGAGCTGGACCTCAGCTCATGGAGATTGGTTAGAGCTCAGATGAGCTCAATGGTGCATAAGTAGCAGAGTGAGCTAGCTTTGTGCCAGCTTACCTTGCTTTTAGCTCAAAACCACCAAGAGACACATCTTTTGTGTAAAGGTATGTCTCTTCATCAAAAGAGATAACCCTTGACTAAAATAACATGTCCTTTCATCCAAGGGAAGTGTTCCTTGAGTGAAGGAACATGTCTATTCGGCCAAAAGGTGGTTTTAGCACCAAGAGTGATGTCCCTTGGCCTTAAGGGACATGTATTTTCGGCATATGCTTGAAAAGACATGTTCTTTGGCCAAGGAGACACATCATTTCGGCCAAGAGGTGTCCCTTGGACCAAGGGAAGTGTTCCTTAGCCAAAGGGACATGACATTTCGGCCCAAGAGATGTCTCTTGACCAAAGGGGCATGTCTTTTAGGCCAAAGGAAGTGTTCCTTGGCCAAAGAGACATGTGATTTCACCAAAATAGATGACCCTTGGCCAAAAGAAGTGTTCATTGACTTAAAGGACACCTTGCTTGGTGTAAAGATATGCCTTTTGGTCATCTATAAATAGGCTAAGGGGCCCGGCCAAATTAATTATCCTTTGGCATTCCATTTGCTTCATTTTCTTGAGAGAAAAATCTTCTCATTCTATTCCTTTAGTAGCCGAAATATTAAACACTTTTCTAGAGCATTGTGGGTGGATAAACATTGAGATTATTTATCTCAATTCAGCCTCAAGGTGCTCCTCCAAGATCAAGTTCTTCCTCATTTCGATCAAGCATAACCAAGAAGAAAGGTACACATTCTCTCTTTGTTTAGTAGCATGCTAGGTTTCATTTATTATTTACATGCATGTTCTTAGTAGCATGCTAGGATTTATTTGACACAACATGTATGTAAAATTGATATGCTATATAGCACGTTATATCAAATGCATAAATAATATGTTAAAGAATTAGAATTATGCATGCCTATATCCATGTTGAACTCAAATGAACAAATATGCATGTGGCATATACATGGGTAGAAGACATAAGAGTATGTTATCATGAGATCCTGAAATCTTCAATTGGTATCAGAGCCTAGGTCATGAACATGTATATGTCGCATATAGTAAGCATGATTTAGGATCATATATATGTGTATGATTTTGATAAGGCTAATGAAGGATATGTGTATGAAGCAATGAAGGCATGTTTGTGTATTTCTCATTAAATGCTATATGCATCTTGTGGCAATGTCGGGTTTTCTGGAGTCGCCACCAATCGGTTTTTTTCTTAGGTCGATTGGTCAGCTAAAATATGGTCTGCGAGAGTTCGGGGATCGGGAGTACGGTTACGCTAAAACAATATTGTTAAAACGCCCAAAATTGGCACCTTAGTTGATTTTAATTTTGTTTTACTTTGCTTTTAGAAAATATTCAGTTAATTTTCAAACTAGAAATTTTAACTAAATTAATCGGATGTGAATTTTTGGTAATTAATTTGTATAGAATTTTATACTTCCGAACCATGGACTCTGCCGAGTCACCCGGACACGGAATTTGATGAAATTTTAAATAATTTAATCCATATCGTAAATATGGATTTTTATCTTTTTATTTAATTTATTTATTTTTAAAGGTTGATATTTTCCAAACCGTAGATCCTGTCGGATCATCCGGATATGAAAATTATTTTAATTTATCGTAATTATTTAATTCTTATTATTATGGAATTAATTTTTAGTTTAATTACTAAATGGTAATTCTTTTTGCTTATGAACAATCTTTTTTAGATTTTTGTCAATGATTTTTAATACTAACTAAAAAAAATTTTATCCTTTTGTTTATTTTCCTTATATTTTTACATCTTTTTCTTTCTTTCTTTTTCTTCTTTTTACTTATTTTTACTTTTTTATTTTACTTTTCTTTTACTTTCTTTTCTTTTCTTTCTTTCTCTTATTCTTTTTCTTCAGTTTTAGTTTTCTTTTTTTTTTTTGGTTTTTTTTCTTGTTTAATGAAAGATATTTATTACCTATTTAAATAATTACTCAATTCAAAAATAATTTCTTTTTAATTATTTAACATAAAAAATCTTTAAAGAAAATAAAGAGTTAAGAAAAATCTTGACATTTATTTATGTTTATTTTGATAAAAGAATAACCAAAAATAAATTATTTAATCAAAGTTTCATTTAAAGAAATTATGGATTTATATTAAAAGAAAAATTTATATATTATGTTTTGTTTATTCTTTTTATTTAATAAAAGATGAATAAAAAAAATAGTTATTTAATCAAGATTTTTATTCATTTAACAAAGAAACCAAAATAAAATAAAATTCTTAATATTTGATTTGATAAAAAAATTAATTATTTAATCAAAATTTTATTTATTTAATAAAGAAACCAAAAGTTTGTATATATAATAAAAAAATCTTAATATTTCATTTAATCAAAATTTTATTTATTAAATAAAGCAACTAAAAAAGAAGTCTTGATATTTCTTTTGATAAAAGGTGAATTAAAAGTTAATTATTTAATCAAAATTTTATAAAGAAAACAAGATTTTATATGTATATAAAATAAAAGAAAAGTCTTAATATTTTAGTATTTTTTTTAGTAAAAGATTAACCAAAAGTAATTATTTGATTAAGAAACCAAATATATAAAAAAACAAAAGTCTTGATATTTATTTAATTTATTTTTAATAAAAGATTAATCAAAAGTAATTATTTAATTAAGATTTTATGTATATTTAATAAAGAAAACCACAAATTTATATGTATATTTTAAACAAAAAGAAAAGTTTTGATATTTATAATTTATTTTGATAAGAGATTAACCAAAAAAGTGATTATTTAATAAAGAAATCAAAGATTTATATGTATATTTTAAAAATAAAGGAAAGTTTTTTATATTTATATTTCATTTTTATGTTCTTTTTTTATAAGTCTAAAAATACATCTAATTAATAAGTCTAAAATATTTGAGAGAAAATTTAATTCTTTTGGTTAAAATTTTATTTTTGTTTAATAAAGGAAACAAAAAAAAAGTTATATCTTTTTATTATTTTAAAAGAAATAAGTAGAAGATTACTGGATAAGTAAAAATATTAGCCCAAAAATTTTACTCTTTTATTCTTTTTACTAATAAAGAAACTAAAAAGTTATATTTTATTATTTTAATAAATAATTAATATATTGCTGGATAAAGAGATAAGTAAAAATATTAGTCCAAAGTTTTTATTTCTTAATAATAAAGGAAAATTTGTTAATATACTTTATTTAAAAAAAATATTTCCAAGCCATGGATCCTGGCGGATCATTTGGTCATGGAGTTTAATTTTTATTTTAATTATTTAATTAATTATTAATTTTAATCATAATTTTATTAGATTTTATTATTGTTTTATTAAACTTCAATTATTTCTATTTTTAAAGTTATATTTAAAAAGACACAATTTGTACTTTTTTGTAATTATTTAAATATGTCTGTTTAATAATTTTAATAAAGGAATAAAAGATTATCTTTTTGTTGTTTTTTTTTTAATGAAATAAAAACATGTGTTTTAGAAATAACAAAAGATGATTGGATTTTAAGAAAAGATAAATTTTCTATTAGTCTTAAAAATGATTTTAATTATTCACATAAAATTCTTTTTTTTTTATTTTTATTATTTGTTATTTTTTTTTATTATAAAGAAATAAATTTAACCACTTAAAGAAAACAATTAATGATAAAGTGGGGCTTTTTTGGCCATCCATTATAATAATAATAACAAAGTTAGTTGTTAATAACAATAATAAAAGTTAGCAAAGTTAATTAATTGTTCCTAATTAAATAATAAAAATAATCAAAACTTATCTCTTAAATTGGTAAAATGACAGTTTCTGTCCTTTACGTTTCTTATCCTCTCGACAAGTATCAGAAGCTTCTGATTTTGACAATTTTGTCTTTTTCTGTCAATTTGGGCCAGAAACGTCCGTCTGGCCCAAAATTGATGCGAAAAATTACGCAAAGCTCCTGAAACTTTTAGAATTTGTCAATTTTTCCCGAAACTTCTCAATTTTATCATTTTTACCTCAAACTTTTTAATTTTGTCATTTATGGAGTTTTAATTTTTACTTCAAACATACACATATACCCATATATATCTTTTTAAATCAAATCTTCTCAAAACAAAAATATATTTTAAACTAATTAAATTTTTTAGTAATTATAATAATAATAATAATAATAATAATAATAATAATAATAATAATAATAATAATAATAATAAGTAAGTTAGTAAGTTAATTAACAACAACAACAACAACAATAATAATAATAATAATAATAATAATAATAAGTAAGTTAGTAAGTTAGTTAACAATAATTATAATAATAATAATAATAATAATAATAATAATAATAATAATAATAAGTAATAATAATAAGGTTAGTAAGTTAATAAGTCAATAATCATAAAATTTAGTAATAATAACAACAATAAATAAAAAGCAAATATAAAAGAAAGTTAATAATCAGTTTTTCTGCAAAAAGATAAAAAAACAAAGTTAGTGACTCAAGTAAAAATAAATGAAAAGATGAAGGATTAAACAAGGGTTTTACCCTTAGAAATTAATTTTGAAATTTTGGAAAATAGGGAAACGCTGGCGTCGCGTCGCGGGGGAAACGGCAGCTGGCCATGGAGCGACGGCGGAGGGGCGGGGGAGAGGTGGACAGCGGGCAGGCGACGGCGGACCGGCAGGCAGGCAACGGCGGCGCGAGGCAAGGGCGACGGTGGAGCATTACGGAAGTGACGAGAACGACGGAAACGTGATGGAGAGCGTGACGGAGCTTGACGGAAACGACGAGAACGACGGCCGGAGGAGGGAGGTGACACGGCGGAGGAGACCAGGCACGGCGGAGGCGGCGTGATACGTAGCAGAGGAGAGAGAGAGAAGGAGAGCGTACGGGAGGAGAGAGAGGACAAACGGGAATAGGGGCTAAAATGTAAAAATAGAAGTTTTTGGGTCTTTTGGGAAGAGAGAAGAGAGGCCAGGGATAAAGGCTGTAATTTTTTCTTTTTTCTAAAACGGAGTTCTAAGCTTTCTTTCTATTTTTTTATGTGTCCAGCATCAAATTTGGACCCCTATTTATAGAGGAAGTTTGGCTGAACTGTTCCTAATTAAATAATAAAAATAATCAAAACTTATCTTTTAAATTGGTAAAATGATAGTTTCAGTCCTTTACGTTTCTTATCCTCTAGATAAGTATCAGAAGCTTCTGATTCTGACAATTTTGTCATTTTCTGTCAATTTAGGCCAGAAACGTCCGTCTGGCCCAAAATTGATGTGAAAAATTACGCAAAGCTCCTGAAACTTTCAGAATTTGTCAATTTCTCCTGAAACTTCTCAATTTTGTCATTTTTACCTCAAACTTTTTAATTTTGTCATTTATGGAGTTTTAATTTTTACTTCAAACATACACATATACCCATATATATCTTTTTAAATCAAATCTTCTCAAAACAAAAATATATTTTAAACTAATTAAATTTTTTAGTAATAATAATAATAATAATAATAATAATAATAATAATAATAATAATAATAATAATAATAATAATAAAATAATTTTTTTAATTAATATTTAATTTAATTTTTTAATGAAATTTTTTTTTAATGGCCGGATGAAATTGGGTGTCAACACATCTCTTTTGCCATATATGAGCATGTTAGAAGTTGTTTCATACACATGTTGCTTTGTTGAGTCTTGTTGTGTAAATTAAACTAAAACATGTGAATTACATCAATGTAGATGGCTTGTAAGAATATAGTTGCAGAATTAAACCGTGACCTCAAATTGGATGGTGAAAACTATTCAATTTGGCAACAGAAGGTCAAATTCATTTTAACTGAGCAAGATACTCTCGATGTGCTCACTCATGAGATCATGCCTCCTGCTGAAGGAGATGATAGGACTGCCTATGAGGCATTCCTAAAGAAGAACTCTATGTGTAGAGTCACTCTCTTTTCCACTATGGTGGATGAGATTATGGTGAAATTCTCCATGCTTGAGGGGGCCAAGGCCATATGGGACTCAGTCAAGGTCAAGGTTTGAGAGTTATGTGAAGCGTGTTGATCACTTTATGAGTGCTCACTTGCATGAACTGTCACACATGATCCACCAGCTCAAGACGGCTGGGCATGTGCTCACTGATGAGCAACAAGTGCAAGCAATAATCCGTTCTTTGCCCGATGAGGAATGGCAGTTAATGAAGGTCAACTTACGCCATAACCTTCAAATAATGTCATTTGAGGACATTGCCCGTCACCTTCTCCTTAAGGCTGAGGTGATGGCCCTCAAGGACCATTCTAGGGCATATATTGCCTCATCTTCTATCCAGAAAGGATGGAAGAAGAATGGTGGCAAAGGAGGGCCAAGGAAGGGCAAGGGAAAAGGTCATGCTTCCAAGAAAAAGTTCAAGAAGAAGCGGGACATAAGCAAGCTGAAGTGCTTCAACTGTGGGTATAAAGGACACTTTGCAAAAGATTGCAAGGGTCCACCCAAGGTACATACATACCCTTCTACTTCCATTGTACATGTTGTGTCATGTACATTACTAACTGAGTGCAATTTTTTGTGGATTGTAGACTCGGGAGCAACAGACCACATAGCCCGGGACAGGTCCTGGTTCGTGGCCTACAGGAAGCTCTCAAAAGGAGCTAAACACATTTCAGTGGGGAACGATGCCAGGTTAGAAGTATAAGGAATAGGAACATGTAGAGTTCCTATAGATATTGGATATTTGTATCTAATAGATGTATTGTATGTACCAGACATTTGTAGAAATTTGATTTCTATAAGTTGTATGTTGAAGTACAATTATTGTTTTAATTTCTTTAATAATAATGTGTCTATTATTAAAGATAATCAGATAGTATGCACTTGCTCGGTTAATAATGGGCTTTATGAGTTGAAGCCAACGGACCATTTTGCTGCAAGTCCTAGTTGCTATGTGACAGAAGTCACAAATGAAATAAGATGGCATGAGAGGTTGGGTCATATTAGTCAAGATAGAATGGACAAGCTAGCCAAGAGTGGCTTGCTAGGTTCCTTGACCAAGGTTGTCCTTCCAAGTTGTCAATCATGCCTAAAGGGCAAAGCCACAAGAAAGCCTTTTGGCAGAGCAACTAGGAGAGCTGAGGCACTAAGTTTAGTTCACTCTGACCTGTGTAGGCCAATGAGGGTTGAATCCAGAAGTGGATTCAAGTACTTCATCACATTCACGGATGATTATACTCGATTCACCTACATCTACTTATTGAGAAACAAGGCAGAGGCCTTGGCATGCTTTGAGAAGTATATGCACTTGGTTGAGAACCAAGTAGGTAAGAACGTTAAGTCCTTGAGGACAGATCGTGGTGGAGAGTATATTTCAAATGCATTCAAGGCATTTTGTGACTTGAAGGGTATTGAGAGGGAGTTCACTCTTCCTTGGACACCCCAACAGAATGGAGTGTCTGAGAGGAAAAATAGAACTCTTATGGACTTGGTACGTTCCATGATGGCAAATGCCAATTTAGACATCACTTATTAGAGTGATGCACTGCTGTATGCAGTTCATGTCCTTAACAGAGTACCCACCAAGAACGTGAACTCTTCTCCATATGAGTTATGGAAGAAGAAAACTCCTAACCTAAGATATTTGCGCCCTTGGGGTTGCTTAGCTTATGTTCACATAATGGACCACCCTCTGGGGAAGTTGGGTCTAAGAGGGAGGAGGTGTGTTTTCCTTGGTTATGCTGAACAGTCTAGGGGTTATGTGTTCTTGGATATAAGTCACAAAACAGGGAACATCTTTGATGCAAGGAATGCTAACTTTGTGAAGGATGAGTTCTCCAAAGTTGGTGAGCGTGGTGACTTAACCTCATTAATCCATATCCTAGATGAGGATCAACTAATGTCATAAGGACACCTGGGACACATGCACCTACTCTAGAAGGAGTACTTCAACCACATGGAGCAATGACTCCAGAAATCCCTGTTGTTGTGGACCAACATGAGCAAGACTTCCAAGATGAAGGTTTTGTTCAAGAGGCAATTGGGGATACTCAAGAGCAAGATGTTGAGCCTCAAGAGATGAAGCATGAGTTGCCTCAATCTCAGCCTACATTGGGAGATCAATGAGGAAATCCAGACTACCTAAGAAATGGTGGGTCATGGATAGTGAGGCAAACTTGGTTGCATATGAGATAGATGAGCCAAGTAATGTTAAGAAGGCTATTGAGGGTGCACAGAGGGAAGAGTGGCTAAATGCAATGAAGGATGAGTTGCATTCGATGCATCTCAATGGGGTTTGGAAGCTAAGTAATCTTCCTCTAGGCCGTAAGGCAATTGGGAACAAATGGGTTCTCAAGATCAAGGTGAACTCTGATGGAAGTATCGAAAGATGCAAGGCCCGGTTGGTGGCCAATGGTTTTACACAGAAGGAGGGTGTTGATTTCAAAAACACCTTCTCTCCTGTTGTAAAATTCACTTCCATCAAGATATTACTTGCCATCGTGGAAAATCTAGACCTAGAGTTACATTAGATGGATGTAAAGACCGCCTTTCTCAATGGTGATTTGAGTGAGGAGATATATATGAGACAACCCGAGGAGTTTGTCCGAAAGGGTCAAGAGGACAAGGTATGTAGACTAAAGAAGTCTATCTATGGTCTTAAGCAAGCTTCAAGATAGTGGTACTTGAAGTTTCACCATGCAATCACAAGCTATGGCTTTGTGATGATGCATGAAGACCCTTGTGTGTACTTGTACTCTTCTGGGTCTAGTTTTGCAGTATTGACTTTATATGTAGATGATATACTGATTGCAAGTAATGGGCTTGCGTTGTTAAGTACCATCAAGGGATGGTTATCTTCCACCTTCGACATGAAGGATATGGGAGAGGCTGTCTTTATCCTAGGGGTTAAGATCCTGAGGGATAGAAAGGCAAGGCTGTTGGCCCTTTCTCAAGAGCCTTATATTGATAAGATTCTTGAAAGGTTCAACTTTACAAACGCAAAGCCCATGAGTACACCTCTTGCATATGGTTGTAAGATTGGAGAGGACTTGTGTCCTAAGACTCCAAAGGAGAAGGAAAAGATGGCTTAGGTCCCCTACCTAAGTGCCATTGGTAGCTTGATGTACGCCATGTTATGTACAAGGCCAGACATCAGCCAAGCGGTTGGACTTCTGGCACGATATTCTTCCAACCCCGGTCTGGAGCATTGGAAGAGTGTCAAGAGGATCCTAAGGTACCTCAAGGGTACTAAGGATTATTGGCTTTGTTACCAAGGTAAAGACCTTGGTTTATGCGGCTATTCCGATGCTGATTGGGGAGGAGATAGAAACTCTAGCAAGTCTACATCTGGCTATCTTTTCATGCTAAATGGTGGGGCTACTACTTGGTGTAGTAAGAAGCAAACTTGTATAGCATTGTCCATAATGGAGACTGAATTTATTTCATGTGCCTCAGCTGTACAAGAAGCCCTTTGGCTAGTTTATTTCCTTAAGAATTTGGAGTCCAAGGTTTCTATTGAGAAACTTATTACTATCTACAGTGATAGTATGGCAGCCATGACTTATACCAAGGACCCCAAATACCATGGAAAAACCAAGCACATTAGCATGAAATATAACTTTGTGCGGGATGCAATTGAAGAGGGTGAAGTTAGGATTGAGTACATTTCTACAGACCTGATGGTGGCAAATCCTCTCACTAAGCCATTGCCACCACTTGTATTTGCTCGACATGTTAGAGCAATGGGTCTTAGAAGAATGTAAATGTTGGATGTACTTCACCTCTTTAGTGTCACACATGTTATGTATTTTTTGTAATAATACAGATTATTTTATGAAATAATCAGTTCAATTTTATGAATCACAACGAACAAATGAACATGTCAAACATAGGCAGAGGATGACTTTCCCACATGAGTCATTCGCCCTTGATCTTTGTGTAAGATTAAGGATGAGACTGGCTAAAGACTTAAATGAAACTTAAGTGAATGATACATTTAAGTGGGAGTCATGCTCCAACACATGACACTTTAGCCTTCATGGTCGTCTTGATTATGAGTAATCAAGATTCAATGCTTTGGTGCATTCAGTTTTTATGACCATTCATACATCCTAGCCTATGTTAGATGTAAGCTAGGGCTTACATGGAAAAATTTCATGATTATTGACATGTCCTCCTTTTATATGTTAAGAGGAGTACACTTACTGGTGTTTTAAGAGGGAGAAATGACACGCTCCTCAATTGGAATGGAGATCATTCCAAGTGGGAGTGACATGAGTAAAACACCTTAGAAGTGTATTATGAAACTTTAATGGATGTCTTTCCAAGTGTTCCATGACCATGAAATAAGACCAGAGAAGAATTTAAGCAAGTTGTCTCTATTCTTGCTTAGTGTGAGATTCTTTGAATCAGACTCTTAGTGACTATGGCTTGCTATTAGGAAGTTGAGTTAATTATGATTACTTTGATTAGTTGTCGAATGTCTTAGAAAAATGAGACTGAAGTATCCTCATTTTGGGTAATTATGTTAACTAATTGACCTAAGTAGTTGAAGCTAAAAAGGAAAGACATTAAGATGATACACGTTCACTAAATTCAATCTTGGGCCCACATATCATAGTGAGTAGTATGCTAGATTAAATGACAAGTGATTTAAATGAGTACTCAATGCTTAATACAATCATGGATTAAAGGAGTTGAAATTAAAAAAAAATCAAAAGCATATGTCATCTTTTATGCTTATTTTGGATAGAGTGGCAAAAATGTCTAATTCTAAAGTTTGAGGCCAAAAGATAGCATTATTTACAAATAGATAATCAATATACCATGTAATTTTCCTATCTTTTAGGCAAAATCATAGGCTTCAGCAAAAAAAAAAAAAAAAAGAATGAATAGTCAATTGCTAAAAGGGATTTAAATGCAGCACAATAGACTACCAACTATTTGCATTATTAGGAGAATTTATTTTCTCTCTCTTTTTTTTATTCAAGAAGCATTAGAAACGTTATTTGGTGTTTCATTAAGAGTTGGGGGTTGATTTGCATGTTTCTCAAATTTTGGAAGACATCGAGCCATATTGGTACCATAAACTTGCCTATTTAATTCCAGTTAGGGGAGGGAATAAGATGTTTGATCCCAAGGACTAAGTATTGTCCTAGAGCATCAGTTGAGCTACACGCTTAGGATATGTAAAAATTGTTTAGTGAGTCCGAACTTTGTTCACAAATGTGCATGCACACATACTTATTTAGAGTCTCCAAAAAATATTGAATGTACATTTGGGAGTTGATGTAAAAAGGAAATGAAGGCTTAACTTCAAGGGAAACAAAGTTCAATAGGTTTAGAAAATTCAACCCATTGAATTTGGAGCAAACTATCGAGGTCGAACAATTTTCTGTTATCGGCAAGATAGAAACTTGCGTGTAAACTTTCAACAACTTAAAAACTCTAAGCAGATGCTTTCGTGAAAGTCTAACAAAAAACTTCTTCCAAAATTCAAATTAAATTGGTACACATCAGATTGCCATATGGATTTTGACCCATCATGTCATTAATGAGCAATCTATCCATTAGGTATCAAACCTTGAGTGGTGATGCAAGACTCAAATTTCATACTAGTGGAATTTTTCCCGGAGTAATGATGCTTCCTTGTTGGAGTGATTAATACCATTCTTTAGCTTTGTCCCAGAGTGAGAAAGGAAACAAAGAAAACCTAATAACATCGATTGAGATTTTATTGGCTTTGAAAGTGTCACAAGCCACCAAAAGGTTTGCTATATGTGTGTTGGGATCTTCCAAAGCTTCAATAATGACATTCAAGTAATATGATATGGAGTCTGTTTCGGAAGCATAGGAGAGGTTTAAGGAGTTGCTTAAGAAATTCTTTCATGATGAATTCTTGGATTGGCAACAAATCCAACTCTTTTATAAAAGTTTGGTGCCCACCTTAAGATTTATGATTAATGCTTCGGCTAGTTAATCCTCGATGTCTAAGACGGCTGGTGATACCTTAAAAAACTTGAACAATTAGCATTTAAGACGGCTAGTTAATCCTCGATGTCTAAGACGGCTAGTTAATCCACGATGTCTAAGACGGCTAGTTAATCCTCGATGTTCTTGTGGTTAATCAACTAACCGCTTTGGCTACTCAAATGGCTTCTTTTATGAATCAAGTATCTAAATTGACCAACAAGAATGAGCCAATTATTGAATAAGCCGTAACCTCCACTTCTAACATTTATTGTGCAAATGTGGCCACCCTTGAGCAAGCTAATTTCATGGGCCATTGGAACTTTAAGTATGGAAGTAACCAAATTAGGAACCAACACAACCCCAATTGGAAAAATTATGAGAATTTTTTCTATGGCAACACAAGAATATTCAATAACCACCTCATCCTGGATTTAACCAAGCACCAATGATGAAGAAGCTTACTATGGAAGAAGTATTGATGCAATTCATGAAAAAAAAATAAGGGATAGAATAAAGAAGAATGAAGCAAAGATAGCAAACTTAGGTGCTAACTTGGCAAATATAGAGGCCAACATGAGTGCAGACATTAAGAACCTTAAGCACCGAGTGGGAAAAATGGAAAATTTCATAAAGATTCTTGAAACAGGTAAATTCCTTAGTGACATCGAGTTAAACCAAATGGAGCAATGTCATGCAATCACACTTAAAAAAGGAAAAAAGCTCGAACATCCTTATATGAGAACATCCATTCAAGAGGAACCAATCTTGGAATATGAAGTGCAAATTCAAGAAGAAAAGGAAGTGGCAAAGTTACCAAAGAAGCAACCTCAAAGAATGCAAAAACTCCCACCCAACCCACCGCTACCTTTCCCACAAAAATTTTAAAAGAAGAAGCTTGATGATCAATATGGTAAGTTCTTGGATATTTTTAAGAAGTTTTATGTCAACATCCTATTCTTGGATGTTTAACTTAAATGCCAAATTGGGGTAAATTCTTGAAGAAAGTCATTGCAAAGAAAATAAAATTTGAAAAGTTAAAGACCATTTACCTCATAGAAGAATGTATTACAATTGTCCAAATAAAGCTTCCACCAAAGTTAAAAGACTCCAGAAGTTTTACTATTCCATGCATAATTAGGGATGATAAGTTGAAGAAGGTATTGTGTGGCATTGGTACAATTGCAAACTTGATCCATTTGTCTATTACTAACAAGTTAGGGTTAGAAATGAAGCCCTCCATAATGCAATTATAATTGATGAATATGTCTATCGAGTATCCATGAGGAATAACAAAAAATGTTTTGGTGCAAGTTCATAAATTTGTCATCTCCATGAATCTTGTGATTGTTGACATGAAAGAAGATGACTAGGTCTCTATCATTCTTGGAAGACCATTCTTAGCCACTACTAGAGCAACTATGGATGTGAAGGGAGGTAAACTTATATTCAATGTTGAGGATGATAAATTGGAGTTCAGCGTGTTTGAATCTAGCACTCTTCCTCCCAAGATAAAAGTGTACATGGTTAATGTGGTCATAGAATCCAACCAAGAAAATTCTTTTACTTTTGTTATGAGTGGTGGCTTGAGACAAATCAATGAATTTAAGCCCTCAAATCTCAAGAAGAAAGCAAAATATGAGGCATGGCACTCATTGACGGATGAAAAAAAAAAACAATGAAAAAGAAATAAGTAGTGACAAGAGATGGAAATGTAAAGAAGTCCAAGGTACTTAAGGAAGAAAGAGCTAGGAACTTAAGCATGGAGAAGAGCACATCTTGTTGGATGCATATTGAACTCTCTAAGTATTGGAAGAATTCTTACAATGAAGAATGTGTGGAGCAACATCACCCACCCTAATATCTAAGAGCAAAGAAGTTAGTTTCTAAGTAGAGATAATAAATCAAGTGCTTGTTAGGAGATGCACTAACATCTCTTCCTTTATGTTTTCAATTGTCTTTTCAATAAGTTCAGTTTTGGGGAAAATGCCTCTTAATTACTCTTTTTGCTTATTGTATGTGCATGGTGAAAAGATCAAGAGCAAACATGAAAAGATGAAGTGCCACAATCAATAAGAGTTTAAGTATAAGTAATTGAAGGCAAGCACATCCGCCTCCCAGGTATAATTTTTGAAACATAATCTCCTTTTTTGCTTTTTTTATTAACATTGTGGGCAATGTTGGTTTTAAGTTCTGGGAATGGATGTATTTTTTTATGATACTTGCTTTTCTAGGACTTGACATTTAGTTGTATGATCTTTTTTTTAGACTAGTGTTTGATGAATTTTTTTCTTATGACATTATATGCATATCATATTTATTTTTCTTATCATGTGTTTCATATAGTGGATGACTGTTGGAGCATATAGTTGCATTTTTAGGTTGTGTGCACTAAGGATTCTACTGTGCACTCTTTATCATGGTTGATTGAGTCCTTTTGGTAAAATCAAATCACTTGTAAGTTTTATTAAGTAAAGAAATATCTTTATTTGTCATTCATGGTGGAAACAACACCCGATGAGACCTTTGGGCCTTGGATGATACTTGGGCATCATGAATATTTTCTTTCTTTTAAGTTATGCTTGCTTTTTGTGTAGAATCTTTAATTTGATTGTGGATCCATTCATATCTGAATTATTGCATACAAATAAAAGATGAAAATGACAACTTAGGGCTAAGTACATATCCAAATGGTTGACCGTTCATTATAATCCTTAGTTAACCACTTTTGAGTTTTGAATTGTTAAGTCATATTTGTTGTTTAATATGTTAAGTCATATCCAATTTCATTCACCCTCATTGGTCCTTGAAATAAGAAAAGCATTTTACTTGTGAGCTTGGCAAGGTGTGAGGATCTTTTTTCATGTGAGTGTGAACAATCAATAAGTTTGGGGAAAATGTTAGGTTCTTGTGCTAATAGTAAGAAATATGTAGTTGTGGCCTGAGCATTTTGATAGAGTATGCATGGTTTTCAATACTATAAAAGGTTGAGTGAATTTCTTTCTAATTATGTTAAAAATCACTTCTCCCTTTAGAAAATGCTAAAACAAGCACATTATTAAAAACCCATCATAAAATTAAAAAAAAAATTAGAAGAAAAAACTTAATTGAATTTAAAAAAAAAAAAAGGCGAAAGCGCTTCATTGTAGTGCTTGAAGTTGTTTAGGAAGCTATTTGGAAGCTAAGCAATTGCATGTTCTAGGTGCTTAATGCCTCGAGTGGGTCTTGAGAGTCAAAGTTATATGTGGCAATGTTGTAAAATGTTTGACATATTTCCTTAGCTTCACCACAAAGTGCCTCTTACTGACTCCCGTCCATACCAAGCCCGACCCCGATACAACCCTGAATATTTGTCATTGGACTTGTATTTTGTATGCATATTCTTTATGGACAATTAGTGAGTACCCTAGGTCCACTTGCAAATTTATGGGCGAAGCCACATTGTGAGCCTTTACATTTACTACGCCAACTTGAAATAGAGAGTAAAACACTTAGGGAGTGACCATTTACCATTAGTGACAAAGTTTTTCTTTCTTTACTTACCTTAACTTCTCTTGAGTTAATTTTGTGAAGTGAATGATTTCATAATAAAGCATTAGGTATACATTGTTAGCTTCTTTGTTTTATTTTTCTAGTTTGCATTTGCTAGGGACTAGCAAACATTTAAGTTTAGGGGGTGTAGAGTGTTGATTTTTTATCTAAAGTTTGACCTCAAACTGTGGTCTCAATTCACTGTTATTTTGCTAGTTTCTTGCTTCTATTATTCATTTTATAAATTTTGGAAGCTATTGGAGGCATGGGAAAGGAGTGAAGGCAATTAGAGCAAAAATGAAAAGAACTTGACAACAAAGAAAGCCAAGAAAAGAAGTAATTTAAAATCCAATTTTTGACCTTTTCCTATAATATTGAGGCTTTGGTTAAAGCATATAAGTTGTAGCTATTCTCCTTAGCTTTGTGTAGGATTTTGAATCATCTCAATCGGATATTTGTACACAAAGTTATGATTAAAATACTAAAAGGCCTCAAAGCTGTCGAAATGATGGTGCCTAAGCGCCACAATTCAAATCTATCATGCCTGAGAGTGCACTCTCTGGTGCCTAGCTAATAGGCGATGCCTAGGCTTTAGAAACCTCGAGCCTAGGTGCTACAACACCAATTTTGACCCTTTCTAGCTCTTAGGCGACCTCTGCACCTAGCGAAAAATTGTCCCCTACATTTAATTTGAATCTAAGTATACTGTTGGCTAAAGAATTCTATCCAAATGAGTAGATGGGTGACAAAGACCCCTCCATAAAATTAAAAATATGGATCCTAAGCTTCATCTTCACACATTTTAAGCTAAAGGTAGGTTTTCTCTCTTTATTCTCTCAATTTTCATCCTTTGTTGGACACCATTGAAGCTCACTTCGATAAGGCTTGGAATGCTTAAGGAGACTTGCTTAGACACTTGGGAAATCAAGCTCTTCTAGTCATCTTAGGTTTATTCTTTCCTCTTCTTTGTTGTTCTTCACGGATCTTATTTCTTCTGTTTTCATGTTTTGATTTAGTTTGAGTATAAAGTAGTTCTCCAAACACTTTATATGGTTGTAGTTACTTAACATGGTTATACTTCATGAATGAATGGTTATTTGTCTTAGATTTTTCCTCCATTGTTTGTTTATTCTTCTCCTTGAGCTTATTATTGTGTTAATTGATTAAAGGCCTTAGTTAATTAGAACTTAAATTTCTTTTAAACTATTGAAAAAGATTAAAAATAATTGGAATTAAGAGAAGAGTGTAGTGACCACGGGCTTGTTGTGAAACTAGTTTATGACACTAAGTGAAAGTGAATTAAACTTGTAATGCCTCTGTTGAATTAGTAATTTAGATGGGAGTTAATTGTAGTTTAAGCCTGAGAGAGTGACCTTTAACTCGGGAATATAAGGACCTAACTAAATCACTTCACCAACAAGTGGGAAAATCAAGACATTAGTCATAATTCAACAGCTAACAAAGTTAAGTAGTGAAAACGATAGAAAATGTGTTTCATAAATTCAATAGAAAACCCCAATTTTCATTGTGTTTGTTATTTTTGTTTAATGGTAATTTAAGTAAAGTTGTAAATTTGGTTATTTTCATAGTGAGTAAATCATAAATTGTTGTTTGTTTAGTTAAAGTGAGTCTCAGGGTAGTGGTATTTGTGAAGTAATATAAATTAATCCTTGTGACAACGACATCTGACTCAATTTATCTACACACGTTCTGTGCACTTGCAGATTGAGGTTATAAAACTTCTCAACAACTCTTGAAGAAATTTAGGGAGTGGTTTCTAATTAATATTAAAGAAAACTATAACTTGGTTGGGTGTGAAAATTGAAGAAAATACTATTGTATTCTTGATCAAAAGATAGTGGAGAAACTCTCAAGTGTATAAATTTGAGTAAATAAGGTAAACTCCAGTTGGCGGAGTTGAATATCTATAAATCATAGTGCCATCTTTCCCTTATATATCTTTTTTTATTTTGCTTATCATTTATTTGATGTGTGATTGATATTTGATTGGGTGAATTTGACAGTAAACTTTGATTTTAGTAAAGCAACAAATTTACCTCGATTTTCGTTGTACTTGATCCAGCAACACACACCCATACACCACATATGCATGCGCCCCCCCCCCCCCACCACACACACATACACTAGCATATTCAAGAAAATTAGTTTCATAATCCGTCTAACGGACGAGACAGTAGTTCATAAAAAAATGCATCTTCTACTCGATGTTTACCTAAAATCTTTTTCTTTTGATAGAGTTTACCTAAGATCTTAAACTTTAAATTTTAAGGTAAACATGTAAAAAATTCAATATTGCACATTGTGCGAATGAAAGACAATACAAGATTAAAGATAAATGATGTCATAAGTAGTGTATGCTAATAATAATAATAATATGTTCATTGCCAAACAACATTAAGACTTAAGAGATAATAAATAAGTAAATGCTAGAGTCTAATCGAACCTATGGATCACAAGTAAGAAACGAAGCTCGCCCTCAATAACACATTCACCATACATTCTTGGATCATCAATCTTGTAATAACTTGGCTTCTAATTGCTTATAGGTGGACCAAGAAGGATTTTATGCACACATGACCTACATCTACAGTTTGAACAAACAAATTACACGGTTAGCCAAGTCACCTCTCAATAATTTTAGCAATAATGACATCAGCTTCTTTTTATAGGTTTAAAATAACCTTTCCCCAACCTTCTTCTTGTTTTTATTTTGATGTTCAGATGTATGATATACTTCAGTTTATAAAAGCAATACATCGCATGCCCAAAAGAATAGTAAAAAGGAACTCAGCCACAGTGATCCCATGAGTAGATGAACTGTGAATAAAGTAAAATCCCTTTGCATATAATCCGTACTTGAAGTATTGGATAAGGTTGTGGACAAAGACAGTGACGAGGTAGCCAAAATCCTTCAAGTTAATGAATCTATGATAAGCTCGATTTGCAAACCATCTCTAAATGACCCATAAAACATCTAATGACATAAATGTTACAGGACAAGTAAAAGGTAGAGTAAATGTGCAATCGACAAAAACAAGATTTTTGGATTATTGTAGTTAAAGACGTAAAACTTTTGAGAGAATGATGACAGTAATCTCAACAGGTAATGAGTTCATGATAAATATTATGTCTATACAATGAAAAATAAATAATTTTATGAGTGAAATGGATGTGAATAGGTTAAAAAGTGCACCAAAGGAATAAATCAATTTTAAATCAATAAATTTTAAAATTTTTTAAAGTAAAGTAGTATTTTTAAAATATTTTATTTAAAATTTAACAATTTAAATTACTTTAGAAACTAAAGTAGTATTTTTAAAATGTATTTGTTTCATAACCCATCAAACGAACAAGTAGCTATTTTAAAATCAAAGTTGTTTACATGACATGTCACATGATGACATCATACATTTAAATTCTAATATATGTTTTGGGTGGGAGGCAATTTTATACATATAATACAAATTATAACAAGTATTTTTTTATATCCATCCTAATAAGTATTATAACAAGCATGTTAAACTGTTAAAGTAGAAGGTTTAAAACTATGGAACGTCAACAATGACATAAAAATGGGGAAAAATAAATTAAGTGAGTTGAAAATTTTAAAATTTTCCATGTCCACCAGAAAAATATGGATTTTTTTATTTTTTATTATCAAAGGTAATTTATTTATTTACCTTTTTTGTGTGAAGGCGAATCTTATTTACATGGATTAATACCATTTAAGCTCAATAATCAAATTTATTTCAGGTTGAAGCCCATGAACGTAGTTTTATTATTTGTCTTCCAATAGCCCAAAAAGATAAGACTGAAGTTGTTATTAGGTCAATATTAATTAAAAATAGAAAAGCGGCTCACGTGATTCTTTTGCGTTTGGAGTCCATCTATTAGTAGTTCAAGCCCATTTTTGTTTTTTTGCCAAACAAGCCCACTTGTTAGTGGTTATGTATATTAATACTTCTTGGAATGTATTGTTTAGATAACAATTTAGAAACATGGTGCCATCGAACTTCTAGGCCATCTGTCCCTCTCTTCTCCTATGATTTTGCTTCAACTTTTTTCTGGAATTGGGTAATGATTTCTGGGTTTTTGAAGTTAGAAGGGGTGGCTGGTTTTTCTTCTCAGCCAGTTTGTCATTGTATGTGAATTTTCCAGTGACGGCGTACCATCCCTATGATTTTTACAGCGGTGGCGCCACAGTGCAAGAGAAAGGCAACCCAAATTTCAAATGTTTTTAGACCATGTGATTCATTTTTTCATCATCTTCAATTTTATTTAAAGGCATTTGTTTGAAAACCAAACCATTTTTCATAGATCACAAATTGAAGATTCGGGTAATTTTTTTTTACCAAAAATTGGATTTTTTCCCATAGTTTTCATCCTCTCTTTTTCCTTTATAACTTTTTTTCAAATGTTTGCTGTCAAAATCCCAATAGATTCTTCTAGATAAAGAAATGAAAATTTAAAACCTTAATATTTATTTTTATTTTCTAGGTTATGGCTTGCATTTTTGGGTTGCTTCCTTTAGAGATAGTCATTGTCGGTGTCAAGAAGAGTGGAACCAGCCCATCGGTGGTTCGATGCTCCATCGTCATCTGATGCATTGCCACCAAGTGCTTCCTTCGCTTTCGGTGCTTATCCAGAAAATTATAATACCTTGGTTCTTTTTTTTTTTCAGTCATTTATCTGCTTGGCACTATTACATCGAAGATGACTTTTTGTTATTTGTAGGGCACAACTGGGAGCAGTCATGAAAGTGCAGCTGGAACTATTGGTAACCAAAGATATGAAGGTAGGTAATTGTTCCTATTTTTGAATTACTTGTATTGCTTAACCTAGATTGGATGTTGGTATGAGAAATTCGGTACTTGGTTGTTATATGTTTATCGGTTTCAATGGCTTTAAGTAGTTGCTCTCTTATATGCTAGCTTTTGAAGCACGGAGTCAAAGGACTTTGCTTTCATTTCAGGTATGGACTTCCAAATGGAATGAGATAGCACACTTCAGCAAAAGGAATGTAAAAGTCAGCCATGACTACCTTTGCATGGCTGTTCTGGTTCAGGAAGTAATAAATGCTGACTATGCTTTTGTTATCTACATTACTATTCCAGCATTAAGAAACTCATCTGAGATTTATGCCAATGTGCATTTTTTAAGTAGTTTCACCTACAATATCTACTTATGCTGCCTTGAATTAGTGGAGTGCTTTAGTGAACGTGCATTCACCTTATATAAGTACATGTTCTTCAGGTACTTATAAACATTCATGATATATGATCCATTTTTTCTTTGTCCCTTTCATTAACTGTAAGGGGCAAATATGTTGGAGGACATTATTGATTGTTTCACAGTTCCAATTCTTCTCAATTTTCATGCTCTTCCTACCTAGTCCTTTATATATTTTCCATGCTCTCTTTACCATCTAGTCTTACGGTTTATGCATGTTCATGCATCTTTACCATTTCTTGATAAAAATAAAACTAAACAAAGATATTATGACTGCTGTGTGTAAAGTGAGAAATTTAACTAATGGCCCTGGGTGATAAAAGAATTTAAATACCACATGCAACAATGTAAAATACGTGGTATTTGTTTGGTACAGTTGTTGATCCTGCCGCCATGAATGTGTAGTGGTATTGTGGTTAAATAGCTATAATGAATGCAAACATTGAAAACAAAAAGTAACTATAATACCTATTATGAATTGTTTGATGCATTTTTTCATTGCTGCTACACTTTTCTACATGGGTAGGAAATATGAGTAATGATAAGATTTGTTTTTGCCTTCGAAATAACACTTAATGATGGTAAAATAAGTGAGAAAGGAATTTAAATGCCAAATGCATCTATATAAGATACCTGGTATTTGTTTCCTATAATTGTTGATCCTATTGGGTGCAAAACAGGATGAGTTTTTGCTATCACGAATGCATAGTCGTATTATGGTTAAGTAACTTTAATGAAAGCATAGATTGAAAATAAAAAAGAATTATAATATCTGTTATGAATTGTGAATTTTTTGCTACAATTTTTCTTTGCTACTGCACTTTTTTGCATGGGCAGAAAATATGATGAGACTTAGGATTTCTTTTTGCCTTTCAAAAAACCACTTAATGATTGTAAAATTTGACAACCTTTAATTGCCTTATAGTAAAGGATAGGGGGGCACACCTCTGTTGCTCCTAGAGATGAAGGACAAAAGCTGCTTGGTGAAACCTGAAAAGGGCTACTACTTCAAAACCTTTACTGTTGGAGAATGAAAAAAATTGGAAAATTTTGGAAATGGAAAAATGTAAGGTCACCTAAATTATATATCTCGTTTTTGTAACTGAGGCATAAATGGTATAACGGGGAAGGATGATATATTAGCTAACTACTATAAGAGAATGTACGCTGCAAGGCAAGGTATAATGTCCTTGCTAAAAAATTGCCGAAACCTAACTGGGTATTGTAACGTGGTATAGAAAGGTGTAATTTTTTACATATAAAAAAATATAGAGAGAAAAATTGGGAACGTGGGTTAAATCTGTTAATATGAAAATATTTAATTTTTTTTAAGCATGTGCAATGTGCCACTTTCTTAAAGCTTGTGGAAACATTGTAAAATCACGTTTAATCGCATAAAGTCAAATGGGCAACAAATGAATGGATGACACGTGTACTTAATAAAGGGTAAAAGAGAAAATCACCACGTGTCAACTTCTGTGTAACAGGGAAGTATAAAGGGCAGTCTCCAGATTAACCTTGAATTTTTAAAAAATGTGAAATGACAATTTTGCCACATTACCTACTTTCATTCATATGTAACTAGTTTCATAACCCGTCTAATGGACAATATGGTAATTTATATAAAAATATGTGTTCCACTAACTGTGTACAAATGGCCTTAAAAATTCAATTTGAAGAAAAAATGTAAATTATTAAATGTTACATCATCTGTGAGAGATAGGTAGCCACACATTGGAAGGAAATCTATTTTTGAAACTTTGGAGTAACATCACAGTTCTCTATAAGTTTGATCCTGTTGACATAGACAGTATGAGTTAAATGTCTAACAGTTTATTCGTTTAGGTAAACTATTTTTTTTCTATAAGATGTGTGGATGAAGTTAAATAAATAGTAACATGATAGGGAAAAAAATTATCATTCATGTGCCACTATCATGTAGCATACAAACGCATGACACATATATCTAGAATAGCAGAAGTAGGACAGATATTTTTGCAAGTCCATCCTGTTGGAAAGTTGAATTAGAAAGGTAAGAGTCAAGTGCATTTATTGAGAATTAAAGAAATTACCTTATGGAAAGGTACTTATAGAGCATCAGCAATTTCAACTTAAGTGTATGACCATGCACCAAAGTATTAAGTATAAAATAATAACATGTAAGATTATAACAACCGAGCAGGAAAACCGAATAGGAAGAAGAACATAAATTTTTTAACCTAGAACATAAAATTAGTGAAAGATAAAAATAAATTAAAATATTATTTTCTGATTATTGAAGTCTATTTAAAATGTTAATATTTGAATATTAAGTATTTGTTAATAATATTAAGTAACTTGTAAGGGGTAAAATATTAGTATTTTAATAGTAAGTATTTGTTAATAATTACTTAAATACATGTTTTTAAAAGAAATAAGAAACTAATTAGCATCTATTACGTCAAAAAATAAATAAATAAATTTTTACATGAAATTATGAATTTAGAAACTATAAATAAAATTTTGTAACATTTGTGACAAAATTAACCTATTATAATTAATTTTTTATCCTTGTACGTGATAAATTAAAAAATAATAATCTTTAAATCTATGAAATTAAATACGTAGTTATGTAAATAGAATATTATCTATCAAATAGTAGTGGAAATAGACAAATAATGAAGAATATATAAAATAAATAATTATGTACACACTTGGTTAAATAGAAAAAATATTTAAGCACAAACCATAAAAGAATAAGGACAAAAGAAGTGTAAGGTTAGAAAAAGTCAATAAGTATTTCTGGGAGTGTTCAGTAAAAAATTATTTTTAATTTAATTTTATTTCTTAAGGTATGTATTAACGAAATAATAGTGGGTAGAAAAAATTTTGGTCCACAACCCAAAAATTCTGGTCGGAATACATTTAAATGTGGCCTAAACACAAAAGAAATCGGGCACAACCCAAATGAATATGAACATGGGCTGAAAGGTTTAAATTATATGGCCCAGTACATGAATGGGTAGGGGAAAAGTTAAATGGGATGACGCCTGAAAGGAGTAGCAATTGGGCCATTGAGGTTTTAAACGGACAGCCCATAAGAAATAACAAATACGGTGCATAACAGAAAAAAAGTGATAGTGGATAGAAAAAAACAATAGGGGCTAAAACCTCAAGCGCTGGTTCTTGAAAGGACTTATGTGTATAATTATGAGGATGTTGCCTATAAATAAACCACTTTCACCCAATCCTAGTCGTCACTTATTCTTTCACTCTTCTCTAGTCAACACTTGTAAAGCAACCGGATTCTGGGTTGTCTTCGCCTCGTCGCCGCTGGTTTGAAGCTACCGGTGGTGGCACTGCCAGACGTATGATTTTTCCAGCGCCATGGCCACCGCGTGCGGCGGAGCGAAACTCAGATTTCGATTTTTTTTTTCCAATCGATACGTTTTCGTGTCATCTTTAAGGTCTTCTAAACGATTTTAGTAAAGAAACCTCTGGTTTTTTGTATATCTAGGCCGTAACTTTCTCATGTCCGGAACAAAATTTAGGTTTTCAGGTTTCACTGAAAACCGTTTATGTTTTTTTTTTGTGTACAACTATACTCAGACCTTTGGGTTTCTTGTTTTTTCTCCCCGCTGTATGAAAATGTTATCTCTGTATGAATCTTTTCATATTTCCTCTTTTCTTTCTGAGTTACTTCGGATCTGAAATTGCCTCTTGAGCTTAGTCGCTGTGTTTGTCTATTTACCGGCGGTTGGACCACCATGAACGGTGGTATAAGTCCATTTCCTGGTCACCAAAGCCCGCTGGTATTGTGACTTGGATCCGTTGGAGATGCTTTCGGTGAATACATGAAATGGTTTTTGCTAGATCTATGTTTTTAGTGAATACATGAAATGGTTTTGCTAGATCCCGTTGGAGACAGACGATCCTTTTGCGGCCATCGCCCCGCCGGTGGACGGACGCATCTGGAAGATGCTCCACCTTGCCCGGGGTTTTTCAGAAATGGTATGATCTGTAACCGATGTGGAAATTCTGTTTCCTGGGTTACTCTATTCTAAAACTCATACACAAGATTACTAACTATTTTGTTTCCTTTGCCTGTCTTGCGTTGCGCTCTCGCACGCAATGCTTGGGGCAACAAGAATGAGGAACAATGGCACAGATTGGTAGGGAAAAAGAGATTGAAGATAAACCTTGAAATTTTTTTATATCTTTTCCTTACCTTAGCAATGTAGATGGTTAAATTCAACATGGTGTCCATTAAAACTGGAAAATGAAATACGGATGTCAAAAAAGTTGGAAAGAAAATTTTAAACACGAGATTGAGATACTGCATCATTAGGAAATAAAGAAACTTAGTTATTATGAAGTACAATTTTCATAGATTTGGGTAGGTAAAAGTAGCATGTTACTCACTTAATTCATACAACATATAGAGGAAGCAGGAGGTATAAACAAGGGATAAAAAAAGATAAAAACATAGCGCATCACATGTACATAGATAATGTTAAACCTCTTTCTTTACTACTGGGTGTCTCTGTTTTCTGATAGGTGTTCGTTATTCCTGATTCTCGCGCCATGAATGAATGCTAGAACATTGTAAATAACTGTAGTTAACAAATGAACAGTATAACTAAGACCGTATATAAGTACAATAACTAAGAACTTTGGGGAATTTAATTCAAGAAACTTAATAAAGAAATATAATAAAATATATAGAAAATATATGAACATACATTAATAAATAAATGAATATTTATGTACAGAACATGTATAACTTTTTGAATTTATTTGTTTTCTTATATAATTTTCCTTCAGCTTTGATTAATTAGATTTTCACCATTTTTTACACAGCTACAATTTCTTACCTCCTAAGTATTGACATATTTTAAGATAAGAAATATGTTAACATTTTATTTCACTAGATTATGATTTTTGAATTTATGTTTGGCACAATATAGTGGAAAGTTGTTTTGCAAACTAATGGTAAGAGAAAGTTGTTGAGGGATATGTTTTGGATGTGCAACACGTATAGGGAAACTCTTGATTTCCTTACCACTTGCTTCCATACAAATGAGGTGCTGGCCAGTGACTCTGGAAAAGTGTCTAGTTGTTGTGTGCCTGGACATCTCGACATAACTTTTAGTGACGGGAACAGCAGGAGTCGTAGGAGGTTGCGTGAAAAAAACACATTCTTGAATGCTTCTCCAAATGTGTAGTGCTTTACTGAATTGTTTCATGGAGACTTCATCACTTTTAATGAAATTGTTGCCGCTCTGAAAAGGATTTACGGAAATGAATTGTTTACTCATTATCTGTTAGAGCAAATAACTTTAGAAGACAAAGTAAACTTTGTTAGTTCCTTAAACGGCAGATAAAATTAATTAAACAGTAAACTAATATGTTGGACTTTAATGAGCTAGTATTGTTTTAAAATGTCTAATTTTTTTATGGCTTGATCTAGTCATTGAAAATTATTCTTCTAAAATCAATTCAAAAGATTGGTGTTGGTTACTGGTAAAATAAAAACAGAGGTCAATTATTGTGGGGTTCACTTTTTGTATAGCTTTTATTTTATAAGTAACCAACATCGATCTTTTAAATTGATTTCAGAAGAATTGAAACCTTCGATAATTTGACCAAGCCATAAAAAAATTAGACGTTTTGAAACAAGACTAGCTCATTAAAATCCAAAATATTAGTTTACCGTATAATTCGTTTGATCTGCCGACTAAGGACCTAACAAATTTTGCTTTGTCTTCTCAAGTCGTTTGCTTTAATAGATAATAAGCAAATAATTCATTCCCGTGAATTCTGTCCAGAACGGCAATAATTTTATCAGAAGTGATGAAGTCACCATGAAATAACTCAATAAGGCACTGAACAGTTAGAGAAGCATCCGAGAATGTGCCTTCTCAACGCGTCCTCCTACAACTTCCGTTGTTGCTGTAACTCGAGGTCATGTCAAGATGTCCAGGCACATTGTGACCAGACACTTCTCTGAAGCAATTGGTCAGCACCTCAGTGGTAGATAAACAAGTGGTGGGGAAATTAAGAGTTTTCTTGCACCTCTCATATATCCCTTAACAACCTTCTCTCACTATTAGTTTGCAAAACAAGTTCCAAACATAAATCTAAAAATCGTAATCTACTGTCAAATAAAATTTTAGCATCTTTTTTATCCCAAAATGTGTCAATACTTATGAGGTAAGAGGTTGCAGCTATGCAAAAAATAGTGAAAATCCAGTCAATCAAAGCCGAAAGAAAAACACATAAGAAGAAGACAAGGAAATTCGAAAGGTTATATACATGTTCTGTACATATCTATTCATTTATGTATGTTTGTGTATTTTCTGTATGTTTTATTATCTTTCTATATTGAGTTTCTTGCATTGATTTCCTTTATATTCTATTATGTTTTGTATATGTTTAAATATATTTATTTATTCATTGATATATGTTCAATATTATATTTTCTTTTGTTCTTACTTACTATATTTATATATAGTCTTAGTTCTTATATTTCTTCATTTGTTTTGACTTCTTTTCTATATCTTTTGTTCTGTTTTGCAATATATTTAATATTATCTTATCTTATGTTTTAGTTCCTATATTTTATTTGTCTTGTTTGAAATTCAAAATGTTTATTTCTTCTTTTATGTATGTTGGATATTATGTTCCTAGTTACTGTATTTGTATATGCTCTTAGTTCCTGTTTTTCTTTATTTGTATTGACTTTATTTTTTATATGTTTTGTTCTGTTTTGCATTATGTTCAATATTCTCTTAACTTATGTTTTACTTCATATATTTCATTTGTTTTGTTCGGAGTTCCTGTATGCTATGTTGTTTACTTCATTGGTTTTTATATATGTTTATTTATTCATTGATATATGTTTGATATTATGTTACTGTATGTTCTTAGTTACTGTATTTGTATATGCTCTTAGTTCTTAGTTCCTATATTTTATCTTTTTTTTCTTGGCTTTATTTTTTGTATATTTTGTCTTGTTTTGAAATATGTTCAGTATTTTGTTATCTTATGTTTTAGTTCCTGTGTTTTATTTGTCTTGTTTGGAATTCCTGTATGCTATGTTATTTATTTTATTGGTTTTTAAATATATTCATTTCTTCATTAATATATGTTCGATATCATGTCATCTCATGTTCTTAGTTGCTGTATTTGTATATGCTCTTAGTTTTTACTTCTTGTATTCCTTTATTTGTCTTGACTTCATTTTCTGTATGTTTTGTTCTTTTTTGTAATATGTTCAAAACTCTGTTATCTTATGTTTTAGTTCTTATATTTCATTTATCTTATTTGCAATTCGTGTATGCTATGTTGTTTACTTCATTGGTTCTTAAATATAGAAGAACAGTAGTGAAGAAAATGATTAGAAATATAGAGGAACAAAAATACATGTTTTTGCAATTTGGTGGTGTTTTTTCTTGCAGTTGTGTGGCTTGGAACTTGCCTGTGTGATATGTAATTTTGAAAACATTAATTTCATATATTGTTGCTATTACAAGAAAAATGAAAATGATAGTGTAGAATGGTGCAGGTTAATGGTGGAAAACCGAACACTATTGTTGCTGAAAAACCTAGAAAGCTGCTATTGTTTGTAGTGTCGGTTGTTGCAAAGCCCAAAACAGTGTTGCGTCGAAACGTTTCTCACATAAGGAGAAATGTATTGTGAACTTTTGGAAGAAAAAAAAACACACATGTAAATATATATTATGGTGGTTTCTATAACTGACGAGTAGAATTGGATAAGTAGGCTATTGGATAGAGCCAATAGATAGCTAAGTGGTAGGACATGGGGTGAAAGCGGTACCAACAACTATGTAAAAAACTACCAAATGTGGAAGTGGTAGAGGCCATGGATTAAAAAAAAAATTAATAGCTTTATAAAAATAATATTCCATCATATTTAAAATCATCGGTTTCAGAACTGCTTAAACATGAACATTTTATTCGCCTGAAAAATCTTATCTATAATTAGATATGAATGCAGAATATTTGGATGTTTAGTCATTTCACATTTTTTAAAAAATCAAGAAAAAAAATTGAGGCAACACGTGTAATTCCAAATGATCCAGGGACTGACACATGGTGATTTCCCCAAATGCCCCCAACAAAACACATGTGTCACTTACCAATTTGAAGTTTATTTGTCTTTAGTAAGTTCGAGATGATTTTACATATTTGCCATGTATATTTACGAATTGACACGTGTTATATCATTTGAAAACTATTTTTTCAAAAATATTATATCTTCAGAGTAGTGCATTTGGAGTTAACCCACATAGCTGCAGTTCCTAAATTTTCTACCCCACTACTCCATATACTACCATTTACAGTTATTTTTAAAGCAGCAGTTATTGTTAAGTTTTATTGAACTCATGCCTTCATCCTACAATTTCGAAGCTGCAATTTTTTTTAACTTCCTCTTATCAGCCACTTGGTAAATTAACCGTACCACTCCCCCACTACCACAGCGCAGAAACTAATTATAGTTACAGTAGAGCGGGTATAAAATAAGCAGGATAATACATATGCACTTTTCCTGATTACACTATGAAAACAAATAGCCTCTCACTTTTGTGAACGTTTTGAAGCTGTTCGTAGTTAAGTTGTTCATAGTTCTAAAATGAGGAGCAACGGTCTCTCTTACTTGGCCATTCGGTGCAACAATCCTCTCTTTTAGCTGGCAACTACAAGGGTAATAATGTGTGTCATTTCAAGTTGCTCATAGTTTAGAAACATGCCTAACATATTTAATTCTATGCATTTTCAGAAAAATTTATACATATTTGGATCAAATTGTCATCCAATTTTCCAGCAGTCAACAAGGACTAGGTTTTAACCAATGATAAAAAAAATCTCATCCTTCTTTTCAAATTCTATCACAAATAGTGAACAAACAATCTGATAATTTTTTTCATACTAATTGAATGCATGGAAGCAAAAAGTCTCAGTTTCAAGCCTTCACACCAACAAAAAGCACTAAATCATCCGCCAAAAAGTAGCATGTTCAACTTTTATTTACCAATCCATGTCTTTCCATTACTATTTCTTTGCTTTGCTTGGTTTAGGTAGATAAGTAATATGGGATATGATTATGGATGCATACAGTTTTCGTTCCTAGAATCTTTTTCCACCAAAAGTAGTTACTAACTACATTTTATTGAAGTAGAAGGTTCCATTTTCTATCAACAATGCATATATCCAGAATGGTAGGTTCCAGGTTCTTAATTAATTATTAGTAAGTCTTTTATTTTACAATTGAAATATATGATGGAATGTCTTTGTCAGTTAAATAGATATGTAACAAAAAAAATGATGCAATTATTCCATCTAGACCGCAATTGTTTCATCTAGACCTACACCCATATATCTAGAATGGTAGGTTTCTTGTATGTTCAAAAAATACTTGCAACTGATAGTAACTCTAAAGCATTATTTGACAAAAATTCTATTAGAACCTTACTGTTTTAGTATGGAAATGCAATCCATTCTTTTGCATGGTCTTTTTAACTATTATATTTATTTACTTAAGATGTTGTTTTTAAGTTATTTAATTGCTGCAAAACATATTTCGGCCTTACAAACTAAAAAAAAAAAAAACACTCTTCTGCATAGTTTTTCCGAAACAAAACATAATAGGTTTTACCAGTGTCCACATATAAAGACCATGTCAAATAATGGATTTCTTAAGTAAATAATCAGTTTCTTGTATGTTCATAAAATATTTGTAACTGATAGTAACTCCAAAGCATTATTTGACAAAATTCCATTAGATTCTTATTGTTTTAGTATGGAAATGCAATTCATTCTTTTACATGGTCTTTTTAACTATTATACTTATTTACTTAAGAAGTTGTTTTTGAGTTATTTAACTGCTGCAAAACATATTTTGGCCTTACAAACTGAAAAAGAAAATCACTTTTTTGCATAATGTTTCTGAAGTAAAACATAATAGGTTTTACCCATGTCCACATATAAAAACCATGTCAAATAATTGATTCCTTAAGTAAATAATCGATTTCTCATATGTTCATAAAATACTTGCAACTGATAGTAACTCCAAAGCATTATTTGATAAAATTTCATTAGATCCTTACTGTTTCAGTATGGAAATGCAATCCATTCTTTTCAATGGTCTTTTTAACTATTATATTTATTTACTTAAGATATTGTTTTTAAGTTATTTAACTCCTAGAAAACATATTTTGGCCTTACAAACTGAAAAATTAAAAAAATTTACTCTTCTGCATAATGTTTCTGAAGCAAAACATAATAGGTTTTACCTGTGTCCACATATAAAGACCATGTCAAATAATGGATTCCTTAAGTAAATAATCGGTTCAGGATAACATTAATTTACACTTAGAAAACTTTTATAAACATGATATTTGTTTTTATTAAATAAGAGTTCTTAGTATCTAAGTCAACGCATCCTTTTATAGGAGAATAGTAAGTGTTAGACAAACAATGCATGCATCCACAGTAACAATTACAAGCAATGGTTACGTGATGAAAGGTTTAGGCGTACCTTTTTGGTGTGCTTTTTCATCTCTTTTAGCTTATCTTTCTGATTCATCAGTTCTACTCGTCCAATTTTGGAAGCCTTAGAAATCATGAAATAAAAAGAAATTGTTAGGCTGATGTAGAAGTTAGGCAAGGTTAAAGAGAAAAAAAAAAAAAGATGAACAAGTTTAGAAAATTACCTTCGATGAGCAAGCCCTACCTAGATCTAAATTAGATACACCATAAAAAAAATGGAAGACAAAAAAACATAGTTAGGTTAGTGTAGATGTTATCTATACCTAAACAAAAAAAAAAAAAAAACAAATGATCAGTCAGTAGTAAAAATTACCTTTCCTGAGCAAGCCCTGCCGAGAGAAGTGATGTGTCATGACTACACGCTCCTCCGGTGGCAAGGGAACTCTTACTAATGGAGCCATTCGCCTCTTGATGAGGTCATAAAAAGACCATAAGAAAGGTATGATGGGCAGGAATTCGTTCAAGCCCGGATTCAAACTAAATACACAATCCATCTGACATTTTGAATACAAAAGCCAAGAAACCTTTTGCCTTTCTCAAAAAAAGAAATTTTCTCCAAAACCTTAGAAACCAGATCTATAAAAATCCATGCTGTTTTTGGCAAAAAATGGTTTAGGTGAAGTTAAACAAGTATTTAACACAAACCTAATTTGCTAGGGTTTAAAAAGATGAAACTAAAACCAACAACGGCGGCGGCAATCCTATATCCAGCAGCTAAAAAGAAAAAATATTGGAAGCTGAAATGAAATAAGATAGCTTTTTCACAAACCAGAAGAAAACATTTCATCTGCGAGAGAAAAAAGACTCCCGAACATTGGAAGCCAGATATAAGAAAAACGGTTTGAAAATTGACAAAGTTGGTTTGGAAAAAGTTGTGGAGGAGCAAAAGATGAGCCAAAAAATGTAAGATTCCAAAAAATCTGGGAAAAAATTCCTACAAGGTAGCGCTACCATTGGTAAATTCATACAAGCAGTAGCAGCCAGGTGTAATTCATCACATATCAGAAAATTGTCAACTTTTTTCAATAAGAAGTGAGATAGCATGAAAGAGAGAAGAGAGACAAATAATGTAACCAAAATGCTGCGTTTTGGCTTTGGAGAGAATTTATCCTATTACCATTTACACTTGAGTCCCTCATCTTTGTTCTGTGTTGCACCTAATACACTACCTTCTTCGGCGCCTTTCACTTTAACCCCAATCATATGAAATATCCAATTTTCATTCCCCTTATTTGTATTTGACAATTTCGATGTGGATTGGGCATAATTTGTAAATTTTTTAACCTTTTTTAAATTTAAATTGGGCCAGCATAGTTTAATTTTTTTTAGGAGCCTTATAATCCTTGAATTTTTCAACCCATTAAAAATTTGACGTAATTAGTTTATTTCGTTTCGACCTAATTTATTTTGCCCTGAACAAACCATTTTTAATTTTTTCCCAACTACTTTTTCTTTACATTTTTTGTCCTATTATTATTTTTCTTTTAATTTGGTCAAACTTCCATTTCTTAACCTTGCCTGAACTTGCTTTTGTTTGGCCACAGTAAAATTTCTTTCCCCCCATTCTTCCATTGTATCATGCCTTTTTTTTTTTTTATAACATATATCCGGATTAGGTCTAACTGTATATTTTTTTGGGCTTTTTTTAATTTAAATTGGTCCAAGTTTGTATAAATTTTCTAGGGCCTTATAATCCTTTAATTTTTTAGGCCATTGAATCCAACACAGTTGATTTATTTTGATTGCTCTTGAACGAAAATTATTTCTTTCCCCTTAGTAATTTTTTTCCCAACTAATTTTTTGCACTGTTTTTTGTTCTTTAATATTTTCCTTTTCATTTGGTCAAACTATCTTAGCCCTACCAGAACTTCATTCTATTTTGCCAAATCTAAAAATTTTTTCCCGTTCTTAGATTGTGTTAGGCATGTTCCTTTTTTTTTTTTTTAACATGCATATGGGTTCACTTTCCAATCTTTTGTTGGAAGTTTTACATTTTCTTTTTGCTTACAAGTAAAAAGTAATGATTATTTTGAATATTTTAAAAATTTCTAATTTAGATCAACATTTTTAAATGCCTAATTTTTTATTTTATGTAAGTTAGTAATAATAAAAGTTTTGCCATTTTCATACTCATTATTTTGTGATGTTATTTACTTCTCTTATACTTACATGTACATGTGCAGACATTATTTTGTGCATAGCATGATTCCCCTATGTATACATTGGGTAGAAAACAAAGTAATCTTCAACAATTTACATTTTTCTCTTGAATCTTTTTCTCAACTAACCTATGTAAGCATTGAGTAAAAAACACATTTGCATATGAACTATTATCCCATCTGTTAGACGAGTTATGAAACTAGTTTATTAGAAAGAAGTTTTAGAAGCGATTTACATGTGTCATTACATGGCAGATTTGTGAATGAATTACAAATCCAATGAAGTCAATAATGTAACCAATGTCAGTCTGCCACATGTGATTCTGTGAGGGTAAAATGGGAAATTGTCATGTGTCGATTTATAATACATTTCGAGATGCAGATCTCTTACTGTCAAATTTTTTTTGAATTTATATAAAATGTGAAATGGTCATTTTGTCAGATTACCTGCTTTCATATATAATACTCCCTCAATCCCATATATTTTACACAATTTTTCCTTTTTCGATAGTCCCAAAATTGTTACACAATTTCCTTTTTAAGTAACTTTTTTACACTTCATTTATGACTATACCCCTAATTTAACTAATCTCTCACGTCTGCAACAGGTCCATTCTCTCTCTTTCTCTCTGTCACTTTCCTCCATCTTAGCTCTCTCACACTCTCTCCCCCCATTCGGCGAGGTTTCACGGCGAATCTGAAAAATGGCCAATTGACGACGAAGGCCAAGCGATCCACAACAGAGGCCAAGTAGGGACTAAGGCCAAGCAATTGACAACGAAGGGCAAACGATCGATGACCAGGGGCGAGCGAGGATGGAGGCATGACCAAGATTGACAGAAGCTTTAATTGGTTTTTAAGATTGTGACGAAAATCTTTTATAGGGACTTGAATATTAGCAGGTGGAGATAGCGAGGAAGAGGGAAAAAAGAGATCAAAGTTTTCGGTCTGTTGGGAAGCTTGAAAATGGCAGATTTAAGCTTTGTCCCGGTCACCTTAGTCCCCGTCATTTTTGTCTTAATTCCAATTGTCCTTATAAGCATCAGATCTGAATGGAAGGGGGTGGTGGCGGAGGTGAGGTAGAGACGTAGTGTGGGAGGCGAAGACAGAGGGCCGGTGGCGTCACCAAAGATGTGATGGCAGCGATGGGTGAAATTTTATGGAGATTGACGAGGGGCTGAGGAAGCAAAAGGGCAAATCTGAAAAAAAAAAAACGTGAAAATAATAAACATATCTAAAACTACATGTAAAACCAAATATTGAAAAATAAACAGGATAGAGAGTAGCGGATAGTAAATTATCACAACAAAGTATAGGATCAAGGAGGTATATTTATATTATTCAAATTCAGTACTCCATGGGGCCGAGCATACATATCTCCACTCAAACTTGTGTGCTAGGACAATAATTACTGTTTTAACTTTTCAAATAAATATGTTAATCTTATAAATTATATTTTAAAAAATTATACTAACATTAAATAACCAAATTTTGCATTTTCAGGTGTTCTAATAAAATTTCTATTTTTTTTTTTAAAAAAGAGAAGCCTTTGATTTTCATTACAACAAAAAGTCGTACGTTCACTCACAAGTGTTTTTTCAATATATATATTCAAATTGATATGTTTCTTTCACTGTCACTACTGTGTGCAATCACATCCACTGATACACGTTCTTCCTAACAGATGTAATTTCCAAAACATTGTAAATAGATTATAATATAAGCATAAGTAATTAGCGACTGATCTAAAAATTTTTCACTGTGGTGTCCATATATAATTAATTTTTTATACACAACAAACTTATACAAGAAAAAAAATATGAAATTGTAATGTAATTTCATTGTAATTATGAAAAGATAATTTTAATTATTCATTATTCATTTCATTTTATTTATTTTCTTAAATTAATAGCACCATTCAACAAATTTTAGTCTATCTAAAACTTGCCTATTATATTTTAAAGAAATTAATAATTTTAGTGAGGTGCATGGATCCGGAAGTGTTTCATATGCTCTCTATTTTATATATGTCCTACCTTATGATTACTATTTTATCCTCAAAAATAAAAAATTCCAACCATATCCTGTTCTCTATTCGACATGTTCGTGAGTATTTGACGACGGGAAGCAACTAATGGGAAAGGTGACGGACGGGAGAGGCGACAGAGGAGAGAGTTGGCAGAGGTAGGGGCTTCTTAGGGGGCTCCTCCCCCCCCCCCCCCCCCTCCCCCTTTTTCTAGAATTTTAAAAATTTGTATTGGCTTGTGGGATATGTGATAAAAGTGTAAAAAAACTAAAGTTATGTACATATCTGTACGTTTTGTAATTAATAAGGGGCTCTAGTATATTTTATCCTTTTAAGGTATCACTCACTTTCTTAGTGAGTAAATTGCGTGATAGTTTCTAATCTTTAATTATTATTTCATTTTAGTCCCTATCTTATTAGCTATTCTGTTTTGGTTCCAAATGTATTAAAGATATTTCATTTTAGTCCTAATTCTATTAAAAATATTTCATTTTGGTTCTATTGCATGAAATATGGTAACTCAAGGTATTTGTCTAATAACAATTTTTTAGATCATAATTTGAACTGTCCGGTAAGTGTTATATAATAAATTTAATTTGTATAATAATATTTTTATAATTAATAAAAAATTCAAATAACCATTTTTACTCTATAAATTGAACTTACTTCATTCACGAAAAAAACTATAAAATTAAAATTAAAATTTTCAATTGAACTTAATTATTGTAAATTTTCAAATTTCATGTATCTATATATGTAAACTGTCTATTGAATTTTGAGTTATAGACTTTTGAAATAAACTTAATTATTATAAACCTTCAAATTTCATGTGTCTATATATAATATTATTTAGTGTTTTATATTATTGATTATAAAATTATACATGATAACAACCCGCCCCATGCCAGGGCCCCACGCTCACCCCTCATAGACTGAATTTCTGGCTACGCCCCTGGGCAGAAGGGAGGTTGAAGACAAAGGGGAGACGAAACAGGGAGGAGAGATGACAGAGGGGACGTTGAATCTAATGGAGAGAAGCAATGGAGGGGAGTTCGATGGCGCTCAAGCGACGACGGTGTCTAGAGATTCTTATTTGTTGGGTGTGTAGTGTTGAATGAAAAATTGAAGCTGCGATGACGGGGCGAATATCTCATATTCGCATTGACTTCTTTCCTTTTTTTAACCTATTTTTTGGCCAAATTATATAAGTTACCTCAATTTTATCTAAGATTTGCAATATTACTCTAGGATTCAAAAGGTTACTTTTTTTCCCTTTACATTGAATGTTCAAATTGTATTTATATAAGACTTCTTATTTTTTACTAATATATGAACAAATGTAACATATCTATAATACATTTGCAATATATTTCTGATATCATTTGTGCATATATGTAACATATTTTGTACATATTCATCACTTATTTTATACATATCTGTCATTTGATTTGTACATGTCTCAAAATTTGGCATAAATTAGGATTTGAAGCGTTCACACATATTTTCTTATGAGAAGTTGAACCTATATACACTGTTAAACATATTGATAACATAGTTGTAATTTTATTTGTACATATCTCAAATTTTGGGATGAATTAGGATTTGAAGCATTCACACATATTTTCTTATGAAAGGTTGAACCTATACATACTGTTAAATATATTGATAACATAATTGTAATCTCATTTGTACATATGTCAAGTATCCTTCACTTTCTTTGTACATTGATTTTATACATATCTAGTATCTAGTTTATACCTATCTATAATTTTGGGAAAAACATGAAATTTGATGTATTCATACTTGGTTTATGTTTTAGAGAGAAATATTGATATATAAATATATATAGACATAAAGGGTGAGGTGCATATTAGACTTATTCTATGAATGCCGTGGCACTCCATGTAGATCCATCTATACATGTAATAACTACTTACATGATCTGATAATATTTTTCATAATACTATCATTTATATGTGTGATTTGTTACTATATAACAGGATATTTCTATGGCAACATAAATATTTATTCATACCACAGTTGTAAATGTTTATACATACAAATATTTTTATTCTTTTATATCACTATATGAAAGATAATTATCTAATTCAATATCACACGTCCCCTGAAACTCAGGTCTTGCATGAATACTCTGTTTGGTGTAGAGTAGATAACAACTCAATGCGATTCACTACGAGATAAGTTTGGCGGATGTATTTCGTCAAATTAATTAGTTAGCCAACGGACGAAACAAGATTTTTCTTCGCCCAATGAAACGCCAACAGAAAGATGGTTTCTGACTCATCTTAGGGGCCCTCTAAAACAATTAAAAAACATATCCTAAATCCTATTCATGTCCTCGCAAAACCAACGCTAATTGGCATGATTAGTGCATGACTCCAAATTCCAAACACGGAATTATTGCATCACAATTAATCCTTAATTATCCCCCACGTTGGCATGTGCCCTTTGTCGCTGCTACTTTGTTTCGTTATTTCAGTTAACATCTATATATATATATATATATATATATATATATATAAAGGAGAAAACATTGCAAGAGTTGACGCGGCTCAAATTATAGACATTTTTAAACTATTAAACACATTTATGATCTACATGGATTCAAACATGAAGTTATATATTTCTTATGAATTTTTTCAAAATTTGAATGTATAAATAGTCAAACAACAAGTTTAATGGACATGTGCTTCAATTTTCAATTCTATATAGGTTATTATGGGCCTTCATTGTCAATTAGGCCTTGCACCAAATACCCTTGCGTCCAATTTGGGTTATGGATATCACTTTTAAAATTGCCACCATATCTCACTCTGTTGGGGTAAATTACATATGTTACCCCCAACCTTTAATTATTATTCATGTTCTAACTCTAATATTCACTTTACTCGTAATGTATTCTTAACGTGGTTAAAACGTTTTATTTTGAATCGTTTTTTGACGGAAGTCATTAATTCAACCAGAAAAAGACATATCAGCATATTTATTGTAGGGGGAAAATCCTAATTTTAACCCCCGAAAATCTTTTTTTTAACAAATAATTCTTAAAACTTTAAAATCTCTCCCACCCGCCGCCACTCACCTATCTCCACCATCGCCCACCCTCACCTGTTGCCACTCACCCATTCGACCACCATGACCATCTTCCTGATTTAGTTGAATAACAGTTCCTCATCTCAACCTCCTTAGTCACTCTCCGGCCTCCCCTACCAACAAGTCTCACAGATTCTCTTCGATCAACCTTCTCCTGTCCTTCACAGATCTGATTCTCTCCGATGAACCCTCTCACCCCACATCGTCCCTCTCGACCACCCTCATTGTCCGTCCTTAGCACATGTTCTCCTTCCTTGCAACATTTGCCGCAACTTGTGTCGGCTTTTTCGCTCTTTTTGTCTTTATTTCTATGGGAACGGAAATCGACACGATTTCTCCTTGTCCAAAATGAGCAGTCAATAAGGTATCAATAGCTCATCAAATCACAAGTGGAGGAGAGGAATCGCAATGAAATCGAAGGCGGAGAAAAGGAATTGCCCGTGGAATCGTAGGCTGGGGATGTGGGAGATGGTTGAGTGGCGGCGGGCCATGTACGAATCGCGATGAATCGTGCATGGAATCGCAAGCGGAGGAGAAGATTCGGGATGGAATCAGAGGCGGAGGAGAGGAATCGCAAGCTGGGGATACGGGAGAGGGGTGAGTGGTGTCGGGTTACATACAAATCACAATGAATCGTGCATGGAATCGCAAGTGGAGGAGAGGAATTGCACGTGAAATCACAGGCAGCGAATGCAGGAGAGGGGTGAGTGGCAGCAGATGAGGGAGGTTTTAAAGTTTTAAAATTATTTGTTAAAAGGAAGATTTTTTGGGGTTAAAATTAAGATTTTCCCATACAATAATATGCTGATGTGTCTTTTTTTGTCTGAATTAACGACTTCTGTTATAAAAATGTCTAAAATAAAACATTTTAACCACGTTAGGGATACACAACGAGCAAAATGAGTGTTGGGTTTAAATAGAAACAATAATTAAAGCTTGAGGATATCACATGCAATTTACCTCACTCTATTGTGGCTCCCACTCTTTCCTTAAACTAAACCTAATGGAAAAACAAATGATTTTAAACATGGTGCACATACACCATGTGCATATCAAACTCTGCCGTACTATTGATTCATTTTTGCTCTTATTCTGCTTCTCTTCTTTTGGTGACGTACTTGACAAGACATGAGCAAATGTTGCAATTAGAAAATCTTTCACAAATTTATGTGTGAAATAATTATTCATCAATTTAGATAGGGATTTTATACATAATCCTACTTCAATAATAATTTTTACAAGGAGAATTATAAAATGCCCTTGAGGTTTAATTAAAATTGCTGTTATCACCCTCACGATTCAGAAACCTATTTAACATAATTTCAATAAACCTACATTTATCCCCCGAAGTTTATTATGGAGATTAAAATTAATAGACTAATTACAGTTTAAGGTTCTAGCTTTTTGTTATTATTTAAGATTTCTCCTTAACATATAAACTATAATTATTTCTATATATTGTTTCCTTCAATTTACCTTTTTAATTATTTTTTCCTTAATTATTTAGCATTCATTTTTTATTTACTCATCAATCTCTATGTTTTTTTCATATATATTCTCCATGTTTTATTTACTACGATATGATGATGCATGGTAACTATGACAAATATGTCAAACACGTAATATTAATTGTTTCAGTTGGATAAACAACAACATTTTGATTATTGTGACCATTCATCTTATTAGGATTTTTCTGAAGCTAAAATAGAAAAAGTTATAAGAGTCATTTCTAAAATAAGATAGAAACTTGAAATCCTACTCATTTGGATTAAAAGTTGATCAATTATTTTCTTATGATTTTATATTTATTTATTTATTAATCACTTTTTAAGAATGTCTTAGTTAAGAAAGTGATTATTAATTTCCTTAAACTAAAAAATGCACTAGAAACCATAAACGTAGTCAGTTATTTTATAATTACAACTTACAAAATAAAATAATATCTTTTATTCTCCAATCAACATCATATTTAGAAACTTAACTATTGTTGACCTTGAATGTTTTAGTATTGATATTTACCTTCCAAAAAGTTATATGTTTTTTGTAATTAATTTAATTTCAATCAAAACTGAGCAACTAGACATCATTTCCTCATTGTTTTATTTAAAATAAAACATAATAGAATTACCTTTATTCCTACTTGAACATTAACAAGAAAAACAATAATAGTTAACAATTTTATTGAAGTATATCTAATTATTTTTTTTTCTTTTAGATACTACAATGTCTAAAAACTAGAATGGATTTTAATGCATTATTTAGTTAAGAAAATTAATAATATTAGAAATCAATTAATATTTGAATACATATATAAATAAAAATTTGCAACATAATAACCAATGATCCATTAATTTGAATGCGAGGGATTTATTAGTTAGCATAAAATGTAAGTAAAAATTGAATCATAAGGAAAAATCATTGAAAATAAGTGAGTTAAAAGAAACTATATATAAAATTGCATTACGTTTGACAAAAAAGATTATGAAGGAATTTATATGTTAAGAAGAAACCTTAAACAATAACTAAAAGTGAGGGCCTTAAAGTGTAATTAATCCATTGATTTCAACATAAAAAATGAACTTCAGGAGTACCCGTAGGTTTATTGAAACATAATAAAATTTTTAAGATGTTTTTGATACAGAAGGAAATAGATGTAATTCTGACTAAATCTCAGTGACGTTTTGTAATTCTCTCTTTTTACAACCCCTTTTGCGAGTATCTACGGTTTTCACGCACAGAAACTAGATTAATTAGAAGCGTGATGAAAAAATCAGGGGGACTTCATCAGGAAATAACAATCTACAAAATTCATGTATGCTTCTAGATCAAATTCCAATTTCCTTCATCTTTTGACTTGGAATTGGTATCTGCTTTTCGACACCAAACCAAGCAATTCAATGTTCCTAATCCAATTTTGTCCCCTTCCATTACCAAAGCTAAGACACGCATACAAATCCTTCTATACATACCACCCCCAATTCCGGACTAGCTCAATGATTGGCTAATTTCTTATCTTCACCCCTTAAACTTTTTTTTTCCCCCCTATGATTTATGATATAATTATCCCATCATCGATTAACCCTTCAGCCCTGAAAGTGAAGGTAAGGGCTCAAGAGTAAATTCTGGTTCACAAAGTTGTATTGGGCAACATCAGATTGGCTGCTGCCAATGCCATTAGTGTAACTGCAAGAACCCATAAGTTTCTTAGACTGCTGCGTAGAATCCTCGTCAAGGTTTGAGCTCTGGCGCTTTAGCCTGTTGTCCATGTATGGAACTGTTACCGAAGGGTTATGCTGGGGAACATTTTGCAGCACATTGCTGCCACTGGAATAACAGTTAGTGTTACTGAACAGGCCCTGTTCGAGGTTCCCTGCACCGAAAGCGTTCGAATCGAAAACCGGATTGTCTGCTAGGAAACTGCTCAGCATGGAGTAGTCCACTGCCTCTAAGAGGTTTGAAAATGAGCAAGATTTCTGAGGCTTTAGTGTGGTGGCAGGAGGAGGGGTCGTCCTCAAGCTTGGAAACAGAGTTTCTTTTAGGAACTGTTCTGCTTCCTCTTCTTCCTGATCCTGGTCACTTGGTGGTGCTGCTGCCCCAGCGGATGCCGAGCAAAGAGCGTTTAATTTCTTGTAGATCCGGCAAAGAACCCAATCGTCCAGCTGCAAGATATTAAAAATCAAACAATATTAATTATATGATGGGAATGGACCCTTGTTCAATAAGTCAGCAGCAATTTACTTGTCCGAATGTATAATGTAATACACAAGGAAGATGTGGTCAAAGTAAACACAAAAGCTAATTGCATTTTGAAATGGAAGGGTAAAGAGAAGCTTCCTGATATTTTGATCATAGCACATTGCTTGTGGGGGTTGTAAAAGCAAATCATTGATTTTTTTTTTCTTAAAAAAACAATCTGAGTCACTGTCTCAATCATTCCCACAAACAATATCCACAAGGTTCACTAATTTTTATCTGTATTTTTGTTTCTTTTTGTATTTTTCATCAAAAATTAATATTCATAATCCCAAAAAAAGAAAAAAAAAAAGCCATTTATCCAGTTCAGGGGATGGTGTTGGTCAAGTGTTTCGGCTGAATTCTCACCCTCATAGAACCATCTTTGGACTTCATTGTCCTGTGGTTGGAGAAATTCAAGGCATCAGCTAGGCGATATTCATGCATGATCCAATTAGTCTTGACCCCCTTTGGAGGCCTGCCTTTGTAGAAAACAAGAGCCTTCTTCACACCAATGTTCTCGCCGGCCACCAGGCCGCCGGGCGCCATAGGCGGCGCCACAATAACCTTGTCTGTGCCCGTGGCCTTCCAGTACCCGGACGCAGCTGCTCTGTTGGGCCGGGCTCCATTCGGGTACTTGCGGTCTCTAGGGCTGAAAAAGTACCACTCTTTCTCGCCGAAGCTGGCCTTATCTGAGAAATGAAAGAAGAAACACGGAGCCTGATCAGTATTACCAATTACAACAACAACAAATATGTCAAAGACAAAGGGTGGTTAAAGAGGAGGACATTTCCACCTGGTAACTCCCAAGGATCAAACTTGTAGATATCTACATCGGCTATGATGGAAACCGGGAAAGATTTGGAGGTAACCTTCTTGCGAAGGTAATGGAGGATGAGCTCCTCATCAGTCGGGTGAAACCTAAATCCTGGAGGCAAGTTTGATTGAGGGTTCTTGATGTTCACCATGATTCTCAGGTTTTAGGTGCGTTGAGAAGAAACTTTTAAGTAGACTCAAAACCAGAGTAGCTAAGATACTAATAAGCTACAGGCACAAGAGGGCGGAGACTTTGGAGCCAAAGGCAGAGGCTTGAGGTTGGTTGTAAACGAAGAGGATTGAAATTTTTGGGAGGAGAGGATGAGGGGACATTTTATGGCTGAGTAAATTTGTCGTCTTGCCCCGGCGCCTTTTTTTATTTTTTTTTTAAATGTCCAAATAAAAAACAAAGAGGTTAGGTCGAAGAGATCGAGGAAAACATTACTTTGCACAAAAAAGGGTCCCACAAAGACAGCTGTTGGCTGCTGAGTGAGTATTGGTTCCATTCTGGTTTGTCGTTTCACTCCGGCGTATGGGAAAAAAAGAGATGGCGGCTGATGCTGATTCAAGGATGAGCTCGGATGAGGAGAGGAATTATACCTACAATTACAATAAGTTTAGAATTTGAAAGGTTGTTCGGAACTACTATTAGAATATTATACGGAGAAATAGAGTAAATTTTTTAAGTGGTCCCTAAATTTTATTCATTATTTTTTTTAGATCTAAACCTATTGAATATTTTTTTTTAATTCTTAACCTATTAAAATGTTTCATTTTAGTCCCAATTTGATGAAATTTGTTAACTCAAAATATTTGTCTGATAACAACTTTTTATATCATAATTTAAAATTTTCAGTAACTGTCTTACAATAAAATTAATTTGTAGAATAATTTTTTTATAGTTAATGAAAAATGAAAACCATCTTTTTTTTCTGTAAATTGAACTTATTTCATCCAGAAAGAAAAAACTATTAATTTAAATTGTATATTTACTGTCAAAAAATATTAAACTATTTAAATTTACTGAAAAATAATTATCAAATATTTAAATTATAATTTCAAAAATTTATGTTATATAATTATTCTTAGTTAATGAACTTCATCTAATGAGGGATCAAAATGAAACGATTTTAATAGATTTAGAGCCAAAACAGAACATTCAATAGGTTGGGGACTAAAAGAAAACAATGACTAAAGGCTAATGACCATTTATGCAATTTACTCTGGAGAAATAGGGAGGTCAGAAGTTTTCTCATATTTATCTAACCCTTAGTCATTTGGCTAAATGGCAAGTGATCAGATAAAATTCTTTATTTAAATTAATTACCAAGTATTACTATTTCCCAGATAAATGGATAGATGGTTATTTTAAGCCCTAAAGACATTTTTATCCCACTAACTTGGATGATTTGGACAGTTAACTCCTTAAATATCAACTCCATCTAACTCGCCTCATCAACTTAGTAAAATGATACACTTAAGCCTTTTCCCTTCTCTGCTCTATTGGGTAGAATGCATTATAGCTTCCCTAATTTTATTTTTTGTTCATTTTCATCCATACACCATGAATGAAAAACTGAAAGAAAATAACCAAGCAAAGCCATAGGCAAGTGTCAAGGTAAAGTCCAAGATAACAAGAAAATATGCTATGCATGGATTTTGGGCAAGCTGATAGGTAGAATAGGGAAAGCCAGATAGTGAGAAATGTCACATTATAACAAATATAATCCACTAAATTAGGCAAGCTATTACACTCAAAATTTTGGCAAAGTATGAATTAAACCCAACATAAATTACCTTAAAGCTAATTAAAAATGTAACGCCCCCAATTTTATAAATCTTAATTTAGGAAAATATCAAAGTTGCCCAGAGTTATTAATTAAAAATGATTTAAGAAATATGAAGTAAAACATTTTCTTTTAATATATTTTCCAAATAATAAGAGTATTAAATGAAATCAGAATAATTAAGTGAAAATCCTAGGAAAACTAATATACAGATAATGTACCAATTTAAACAAACCATATGTTTTTTTAAAATCAAATAACACAAAGTTGAAACCCAATCCCAGCCAGTTTTACTTTCGAGGAGCTACAGCGTACCCTCACTCAGTCTGCTCCACATCTTGAACCCCATTATATGGTTCACTGTACTCTGTCTCCTCATGGTAGTCACCTAAAAAAACATGTTAGAATGAGGGGTGAGCACAACTTGCTCAGTAAGGGGGAATTATCAGGCCTATCACATGAGTCTTAATATTCCCGCAACAAACAACAACAAATAATAAACTTTAAATTCTAGTAATTTAATTAAAGAAAAATTTCGTACAATATCATAACAACAATATCGAAGTCCTACTATCATGCTTGAACTACCATGCATATACATTATTTTTTTTACCGATTAAATCATATCTTATTGATCAATCATTTAATCTAATACTTAAATGCCGTCGAACGAACCTAAGGTCGTGATTGTGTATATCAACTACTCTCGGGATAACTCTTAGGCAGTGCCACTAGGGATGCCACTAAGCTAGAGCCTCTCGGGATACCTACGCCGAGATAGAGCCTTTCGTGATACTAGCTATAAGTATGGTCCCTCGCTAGCTATGGTCTGACAGCGCACAAATCATATCTTTATACTCCGTGTCAATATCGAGTCATGACTAGGGACGGTCCGCCGCCACCCTAACATGCCTCTCAAGTTTGAATCGTCCGTTCCAAACCTTTATTCTAAATTTACGGCTTGTTAAGTCATACAGATATGGTTCGTCACCAACCTTCTATGCCTCGTGTTTTATCTTACTCGTTAAATCTTTTAATTAAAGCAATGTTGTGTATGGCAAACATCAAACATATGCAACAACCAATTGATACATGACTATAGCTTGTTTTATTTAGCCATTTTTAGTTGAGTGTCATGATTCTAATGCATTCTATTTCTTTTATCTTATTATCTTAGCTTAGTATTCCATGATGACATGACAATCGATGACATATTTTTAAGTGTATTTATGATATATGTTCATCTCCTCTCCCATGAATTCTTTCTAAGTTTGTCATTTAGCATTTACGCTCTTAATCTTTTATCTATTGGCTTATAGTAATTTATTATGGCCCTAACATGCCATTAACGGTTGTTTTCAATCTCATCATGTTGCCCTAAACATTATACTAGCGGTGCTTGTCTTACATGCCCTAAACATTATACTAACGGGTTTATTCAAACGGCCCTAACATACTTCTAATTTAATTCTTGTTACAAACGGTCCTAGTATGATACTAGCGCCAAACATACATTATATATCACAACATTACAACCATACAACCAACCAACTAAAATTACATCTCATTAGAAAAGAACTAAAATAAAATAGAATAAAATAAAAATAAAATTATAGAAAAACTAATTAATTACCCTACCCATTTTGCCTACGCATTTAAAGATTTTTTTTAGCCTAATTATTTACTTAAAATTTATTATTCGGGTTGATGCTTATTTTGGGCCTAAGAGGGCCCACAAGAACTAACCCGCTCTTCTTCCTTACCTACTATGGAAAACATGATGAATCGGGGTGATTTTTTAGAATGGTCCTACAAAATTTTAGTAAGATAGAAAATTATAAAAATATACTAAAAATTAAAAATTTCCTAAATGGTACTTGGAAGGTTCATGTTCTTGGCATCTAGGCCGAAATTTTACCTAGTGAGCAAAAAGGGTCTTGGGGTGTCTTCGGTGGCATCTTGCCTATTCGGGATCATGCCGGGAGCCTTCTAGTTCTTGATATTGATCCTAAAAATTACAGCGGCCACACACTAAGTTATATGCTTATTTAACGGCTGTAAAAAATGATTTTAGAAGGAAAATTTTTTATTTCTGTTACCAATGTGTTTTCGGGATCTTTGGCGCTCCGGGAGTCCAAAGAAGCACCAAACCTTCAAATAAGGATTTTCTAACCCTTTGTAACAACATGAATAGCAAAGATAAGATAATTGTTAGGGCTGTAAGATTTGAATTTGGCAGCCAAAAGAATTTCAAAAAGGCTATGGTGGCTTACCGGGGTTTAAGAGTAAGTATGGACCCGATTGTACTGGAAACGAGTGCAAAACCCAAAACTTGGATTAACAATGATCTACCAAGAATTTACAACAAAAATATAAGGCCTATAGGTGCTGGAAGAAAAGAAAAAAAATAAAAGAGTAATACCGAAGAATTTTGGCTCACGCAAATCAAATCGGAATTGTCGGTACTTGTAGGATCGCTTTTGGTGTCTGGATGTAGTTTCCCTTCAACTTAATGAACCTAAGCAATAAAAGGAATTAAATATAATTCAAAATTGCCTGGATGATGGAGAAATAAATCCTAAAAGGTTATACTTACATTGGCTCAACAAAGAACACAATCACGATGGTAACAAAATGGAGAGAGCGATAGCGATCCTTTGATGTGATGTCTTCTTCTCTAATTTAATGAGCAAGACTAAGAATAATGAAGGAATTATGAGCCTATTTAATTGAGCTAAATAAATGGGAGAGAGGAATAGAGCCGAAGTTATACGGACATACTGAGGATAGCAGTGTGGAGTACTGGCGACCATGGTTAAATTTTTCTTGGTGTGGTTAGGTGGCTTACGACTATTTTTGGTGCAAAAGAATAAGGAAAAAGTAAGAGTGTGCATAGGGTTTGGCTAAGAGGTTGGTAGATATCCGAGAAGGAAAATAAAAAAAATAAGTAAATAAAAAGTGTGAGAGAGAAAAAAAAGGGATAATTATAGGGTAATTAATGGCGAGTGTGATAATAATAAAATAAAATAAGATAAAATAAATTGGCATCAAATTGAAATATTTTAGGAGGGTTGTAGCTGAAAAAATTTTTAAGATAGAAATTAGGTCTAGCTGAGAAATTATCTCATGTAATAGTGGCACGAGTCCAATATAAATCTTACACGTGTGTAGGTTAAATTTTCTAAAATCTAAGCAAACGAATTTAGAATTGAGTGAGGTAAATTTCTTTTGACTCATTTTTATGAGAAGAATCTAATGGTGCTCCTAGATTTTCCATTCGATGCTCGGTTGGAAATGATAAAAATTCCCTTAACTTAAAGAAAATGACTTTGAGCTTCCGGATTGGAATTTGACTTAACGACCACTAAAGAAATTATCTAAGGATCAAGATTTTTAATTTTATGTTGATTTTCTAAGTTGGTAAGTAAAATTATAAGAATACCCTTGAGGTTAAAAGGGTAATTTTTGCATTTAGGGTAATTTGAAAATTTTCTTTTTCTTAATTTTTTAGGGTTATTACAAAAAAAACAAAATACAGTTAATCTATTATCTTGGCATTATAATTGACGACTCAAACTTGAACTCAACCAAAATCGTCCAATTAACTTGTGCTTCCATACCCCAACTACAACAAGCTCATCAAGTAAATTGCTTCTCAATAGACTTTAAGTTAAAGAAAAAGAAAAAAGAAAATTCAACAACAAAAAAGCAAAAATCCCAAAAACATAAAAAATTTGTGCAAAAATATAATTGAGTTAGAGGAATGAACACAATGGCTATTCAATCTTGAAAGAGCTTTTGGCGTGGTTAGAAACTTGATTTTCGATTACTCTCCAAAATTCAAATAGCGAAACATGATCAAACTCTTACAATAAAGTTTGACAAACAAAAAATCTCTAAAGTGCCAAACATGAATTAACAACACTGATCGAGAAACAAAATTGGTGTTCAAAAATAACAAAATAGACCTGAATACAAAATCAAATAAAATCCAAAAATTGTAGCTCTACTTCTTACTGGGGAAAATACCAAATTTCTCTTTTGGCATGGCAATAGACCCAAACTAACCATTAAGGATTTGAAGGATCGTGTTAACGGAAGGCCTCACAATTCATTTTCCTTTCATAAATCAATCTATTTTTCCCATAACCATCACTAGAATTGAGTTGAGTAGCCATTTCCACCCTATCGTTACCATTTATCATCAATCACAATGTGAGTTTCCAACAACGCCCTTTCTCCCACCCAAGTTCATCTTCTCCCAATCGCACTCTATTTATTGGAACCTTGCTCCGGAGCCAAATCACAATGTGATGTTACACTTAAAAAGCACCACAATTGTAATGAGGATACACCCAAATAGCTCCACATTGCTAGAGGGCTAGGAACCATTCTCTGGCTTGTCATACCTTTTACTCATATTCTAACCTAAAATATAAAACAATGTTAGAACATAGACTCTCCCTTGAGTCAAACATATATTTAAATGAAAAAATATTTTTTTTAGGCTTTTTCAAAAGGTTGGGGTAAGAATGACGAATTTATGAGGTTAAGAATGAAAATGAACTAAAAAAATAAAGCTATGGGACTTCCAACATATTTTACTCAACAGAACAGGATAAGAAAAGGACTTAAGTGTATCATTTTACTAAGTTAAGGAAGCAAGTTGAACTAAGTTGATGTTTAGGGAGTTAAAGTATTTGAGTCTCCCAAATTTGAGAGCTAAAAGTGCTCCTTATTTTAAAGATACCTATTTATGCGAAAAGTTCATTTGAATTTAGATTGATCTTTTTATTTTGTTTTTGTTCCTTTGCGTTTTGCTCTTACGACATAAAATTAAGGATTAATTATAATTTACTTTATGAGGTTTAGGTGAAATTACACTTTATCAAATTCTGTTTTAGAAATATACACTTTGCCCCTACATTTTTAATACAGTCCAACAATAACTTTTGAAATCTTAATTTAAACATTACGGTAGTCATTTTTCAATAATTTTAATATGTATGATAATTTTTTTCTACAGTTAATAAACATTCTAAATTATCAGTTTTTTTCTTTTTGTTCTTTCTATAAATAAAAAACTATATATTTTAAATATCAATTAACTATAAAAAAAATATTATACACATTAAAGTTACTTAAAGAATGAGTACGATATAGTCTAAATTAAAATTTTAAAGGTTACTATTAGACTGTATTAAAAAAATAGAGAGCAAAATGTATATTTATAAAATAAGAGGGGATAAAGTGATTTCAGCTAAAGCTCAGGGGCAAATATAATTGTCCCTAAAATTAATTTAGATTTTATGTTCTCCTGTAGATAAAGCAGTATTCCTGATAAAGGCCTACGAGTAATATTCCTGGGTTAAGTTGGCAACACGTGGCAGCTCATCCAGCTTGGCCCCCATTGGCTTCAGATGAAACGTAGAAATGGGCTTGTTGGCAGTCTCCCTCACACTGCCGTAAATATGTGCATCTCTTTGACTTTTGTTCACAGTTCTGCCATCTCAGGGTATTATTTCTCTGCTTTCTTTTCTTTATTCCTTTTTGCCCTTTTTGCATTTACCTTTTAGAAGCGGATGAACATAGGAAACTTATATACTTCGATTGCAAGTAAGAAGTTATTAGCTAATTAGTTAGTAATAAACTTTTGTTTTTTAATTTACCCTTTTATGAATATGTCAAAAGTGTAAAATTCAATTTTATTTTTGGAGATTCAATAAGTTCACGTTTCATTATAGGAACAAAATAAGATTGTACCTAGATGTGCAACTTTTAGTTAATTAAACTTCGACTTTCCTTTAATTTTGTTCAATATGTGTCCATTTTCTTTTTTTTTTTTTTAAATCTCCAGATATGTTCCTTTTTCTATATTGAGCCATTTTATTCCAAATGTATCATTTTGATTATGCAAGGCTCTTGCTCTAGTATTTAACAAAGAGCGACTTTGAAGAAACATATGTAATATGCTTATGCTGTATAATATTCATAATTTTTATAAATAAAAGGAAGACATAATATATGAGACGAAGCAAAAAATAGAAAATTTAAAAAAAAAAAAAGGTAAAAGAATTCACAAATTAAGAAGAAATGGGAGAGTGGGCCAACAGATCAGAGATAAAAGACTGGCAATTGTGTTTGTGTGTTCCCACCCAATAGAAAGCCAAGCCTGTACGTGGTAAGCTTTTCTAACGGTTAGGTGGCATTTCATAAGCCGGGATCTTTATAAATTCTTAATGGAAAACAAACAACTCAGTTCTTAAAGTAAGTGGAGCGCTATTCATATAGATTTAACCAAAATCAAACGACTCATAATTTGAGAGATAAAAAAAAAAGAAAACAAGTCCCAATAACTTGACTCATGAAAAATCTCACTCATAGACACCTACTATACCCCTATCTATTTACCTAAGCTTACAATAGAATCACCGGTCATGTCACCTTGCGGTGCACACACACACGCAGACACTTACTCAGTCACTTTTGAGTTTTGTTGTTGAGCAATTGGAGGATGAAATGAAACCACTTGGCGGGGGATCATCTGTTGAAGAAGCTCTCAAGTCAATATCATAGCTTTTGTCCGATAAAAACATCTATTCAAAGATTCCAATGATGGTCATTTGATAAAATTTTGAAGATGATAATGTGGGTCAAACTGATCTTTAATGGCCCATAGTGACCAACAAAGACAAGTTTGTTAGAAATTTCTTCAAGTTTGTTGCTTAGCTTTAAGTTGCATGACCCAAAACTCTCTCTCTCTCTCTCCCTCCCCACAGATATTGGCATTAAAATAAGACTTCCTCAACAAGATTCAACTAATCTGGCCAGAAAATTCAAAAACATTAATTCAATTATGTGACCCTGCCAGGACACAATCTCTATCTTATCTTTCCCAAAATAGCGCTCTATACATCTAGATATACATGACAATAACCAAAAGCATATACCACACAATTTCTCTTTCCTAATTATTTTATTTTGCTTAAGTTAAATTTTTTTTTTCCTATATTTCAAATTATTACTAGTCATGAAGTGTAGACAAGTGTACTTATACACAAGAAATACAGTGGAAGTGGTTATACTCTGATGTATCTTAATTTCGTCTACTATTTTCTTCCGAAACATATCAAGTGAAGTGCCTCCACTTTGAGCGCTCCCACGTGATCTTTTTCACTTGGCCAATCATTCAGAAATACCTTAATTCGGGGAATAATCCATGCATCTGGGATTGCTTTTAACTTTTTTTTTTGTTTGCCCAAAAAGCATTTATAGGATAGACATTAAATGCCGGTTCCCTTCCTCATTTAAAGTAGTGCTAGAGTTTTAGTCGTTTAAAACATGTTGAACATTCAAAACTAAGCATCTGTTTCATAATAACATCAATGATCAGCATCAAAAGCCACCAAAAAGTTATTCAACGTGATATATTAGATTTTTTTTTTAGAGAAAAGGTAATATAGTACTTCCTTTGTCTTATATTCTTTGCACTATTTGACTTTTTTGTTTAGTTTGACTTAAATTTATTCATATTAGTATTTGTTAAAAAAAAATAATATATATATATAAACTATATGTCTTGGTTTATCATTCTTATATAAAAGTTCTTCATTTATATACTAAAATGTTGAAAATAAAAAATTATAGATTAATTAATAAAAAGTAAATGATGCAAAGAATATAGGACGGATGGAATATAGTTTTAAATGTGTGATGTCCATTGTTTATATGAGTTACCTCAAATTCTAAAACCAATCACAACATTTGTTCTTAGGAACAGCCTTATTCACAAACAATATTTTTAATACTTGAGTAGAGAGTATTGAATTGTGTTTTGAGGGATAAAAGCATGGATTGTTATCTGTTTTATTAAAACTTCAAGGGTTTAGGGCAAACACTTTGACGTTTGTTGCTGCGGGTTCCACTAAGCCCACAAGGATTATTCACAAACAATTGCAATCACTACAAGCAATTACAATTGTTTATGAGTAACACATCAAGTGTCGATCACTAATAATCAGGAAATGATAGGTGTGAAGCCAGAAATTTTAGAAAGCGGCCGCTAAGCATGAACAATTGTTTCCTCATTACAAGTGAAATTTGAGCAAAATGAATATTACCTTAGATTTTAACTACCGGGACCAGTATTTTACCAACGCAAGTGGCCTGAGACAGTATGAGTACCGGCTCCACTCTAGCTTTTGTCCCGGGAAATGATTGTAGTATGCAACCACATTGACTTATCTACACTACAGGACGCTTAAAGTTCAATTCCGGCTTCCTCATTGGCCTCCCTCCCATGTTTTTTTTTTTTTCAAAATAAAATTCTCTCATTTATAGCATAAAATTTTTTCAAGCAATTGGCAAAAAGAAATAAAAACTATGATGATGAATATGGCCTAATTATTATTTCCTTGCCTCAGAAGGAAAAAGCATAAAGAATCAGCATAAATAAAATATAATACTTCATCTATTTCACAAAACTATCTCTTTTATTGTTTACAATAATTAATTTATAATTTTATTTTTTAAAAATTTATAATAAAAATATAAAATTTTTATATAAAAATAAAAATTTAAAAATTATAGTTTCTAAATATTATTTTTAATTTTTTTAATATATATTAACTTAAATATATTTAAGTAAAATTTTAATTGAAAAAATAAATTGACCAACTAATATCAAACAGAGGAGTACCTAATTTTTTACCATACAGTGGTTCATGCCAAAACTTTTTTTTTTTTTTTTGGGTTTTTGTCCAAGCTTATCCGAAAGTGTACTATCATCCTTAAAAAGGGTGAAGAGACGTCCAGCTCACATCTTCGATATTATTGGTGAAACACAACAATATCAGCTGCAAATACAAAAGCCTCGCACTCTCATGCAAATTTCGGTCAATCCAGTTTGAGTTAATCGGGATGAGTCGGAGTCTTCCAAAACTTTTCAAGCATTCTTTTCTTTTATCTTATTCGCCTCCTCCACGGCGCATGTATGAGCATGACCAACTCAAATTAAGCCAGAGCCAGAGCCAGAGCCTGAGCGAAAGCCCTCATGACATGACGTAAATATATATTTTTTTCGATCTATATTCTCCACACTATTTATTTTTTAGTAATTAGTTTATAATTTTTTATTTCTAACATTCTAATATAGAAATAAAGAACTTTTATATAAGAATAATAAATCAAGATATATAGTTTTTAAATACTCCCTCCGTTTCACAATAGTTGGCCTCTATTCCTTTTTTGGCAGTTTTAAAATAGTTGTCCAATTTCTATCTTTCCAAATAAGGTAACTTTTTTATTATTATTATTATATATATATCATTTATTGAAAGGAGAGAAAGTTGAGAAAGTTAAAGAGTGAAAGTACGTGGAGCCCATTAAAAAGTAGATAAGTACATGTACTTTATATAAAAATAAATAAACTAATAGTTTTATATTAAAAGAAAGAAGTAAAAAGTAGAGAAGTCTTAATTTACGTGCATTATCAAAGAGGACAAATTTTATGAGACGGAGGGAGTATATTTTTTTAATTTTTTTTTCTAATAAATACTAATATGAATAAATTCAAATCAAATTATGTAAAAAAGTTAAATGATGTAAAGAATATGAGACGGAGGTGGTATATTCCAACTTCATTACCACTGTTCTATAAATATTATTATGGTTACCTCATTGAATTTTAGGTGGTATTACACTTATCTCTTAAGATTTGAAAATCTATATTTACCTCTTACTTTATTAACGCCATTAGTCAACAATCAATAAAAACTATAACCAACCTCTTTAAATTTAGTCTAGTTTACAATTATACCCAAAACTTTAGAAATCTACAATTTTTTAAGATTATCCTTCCCTTCCTCTTTTCTCCACTTCCATTCTCTTCCCCCTCCACTTTAACCCATCCATCTCCTCTACCTTTTTGCCTCCTTATGCAAACATCTCCTTCTACTCTGATACCTTCTCCTCCAACCCCTTCGTCGACACTTCTTAGGCCCTCGACGGAGACCTTGGGGTTGCTGCATTGCGATTTGCCCATACCAAGGCTGATGACTCGAGGTCCCTCATCTCCACTCTTCTCACCAGTGCTACCTCCAAACATGTTGAGACCGCAACAGTTACCTCGCTTTTCAACTTTTGGCCATTAATAATGAGCTCGACTCCGATCCCTATGACACCGTCATAGAAGACGTCACTCCGGCAGCCAATGCCACATGGAAATGTAAATATCAAGCCCAATGGTCAGCCTTGGTTGAGCTCAACTTTGCCTTCCTCAAGCTTTGTGAAATTTCAGTTGTTTCTACCAAGTTTTTCAGTCTCAAAGATTTAAATTCACTTCTTGACTAGGATCTATATAAGTTATCTTAGTAAGCTATATTTATTATTATTATTATGCTAATGTATAATATGATTATTTTTTTATAAAGAAGTTGTGAATTCACACCCATCTTGTTTGGTTATACATAAGCAAGAAACAAAAATGAGAAATGTTGAAAAAATATATATTTTCAAAATACGAGGTAAAGCAACATTGTTATATGTTTAACAATGATTCTAAAAAATGAGTTATTAGTAATTATTTTGATATATATAGATTATTCACTCAACTTGAATAATATTGATTGAAACCTTATATTAAAAAGGTTGAAATTTTTTTTAACACTTTTTGAAAAATCTTGGTATTTTCTCTTGATTTTTCTTTTTCTTGGTTGGCTACAAAAAATTATTTTCTAAAAACATTATTCAAGTAATTATTAATTATATATATTATTTTCTAAAAATATTATTGAAGTGATTATTTATTAGATATTTAAATGATATAGTTCTAGATAAAAAATCAATTGAGGTGGCTGGAGGCATTGAAGTGTTGCCCTTCCTTTTCTCTCCTTTGATTTGCATCGACCCATGGAAAAGCAAGTAAGGCGAATTTAAGTAAGTCCAAATGAGTCAAAGTAAAGAAGACAAGTGATTTTGGGGATGAGGTTATGGGAAGGAGGCGATGGAGCAAGAAGGTGGGGGTCAGATAAAGAGGTGGGGAAGCGGCAGAGAAAAATGGGGTCAAAGTGGCAACAGTGAAGAATGGGGGAGTAAAAAAGATGGGAAGATGAAGGAAAATATTAGAAAATTGTAGATTCCTAAAGTTTTAGGTATAATTATAAATTAGATTGACGGCTGACTGACGACATTAAAAAAACAATGAGATTCATATAAATTTTAAAACCTCAGAAAAGAAAATGTAATCACCTAAAGCTCAGGGATAACTATAAAAAAAATCCTAAATATTAATAACACATAGGCTTCCATCCATCCCACTTTATAAACAATAGCGATATCCAATCTAATAGTAGTAGTAGTAGTAGTAGTACTACTACTACTACTACTACTACTTTTATTCTTCCTAAATCTAACTCAATTCTTTAAAAAAATTTCTAATAAATCTAAACTCTTTAATAAAATGTAAATTTAATAAATGTTAAAGAACAATTAACTGAAAAGAATATTTCCTTCATCATCCACTTGAAAATTAAAAATTTTCACTTATAAAAAGGCGTAAACACCTATTGCTCCCCTAAACTATGGTGACTTGGGCAATTTGTCCCCTGAACTATAAAATGGATCAACTTGAGTCCTGAACTTTGGAAAATCAGCTAGTTCAACCCCTTAACTTACTTATGTGCTCATATGGGTGCATATGACAGAGACACCATTAGAGAGACAACAGGAGCATTAGAGATCCGCCACATCTACTCCTCCTAGGTTCATTATAGTCGTTGGTTAGTCATCGTGATTGCCATCCAAGCAATGATTAAAGGAGAAATCAATGAAATTGAGTGCCAAAACAATTGAATTGATTGATTCCGAGCCAAATTTCTTCATTGTCGCCACTTCTCTTCCATTGTTGCACCCTAGCCGCAATAATTGCTACTCTTCTTTGGTTCATTAAAGTTGTCGATTATCTCCATTGAACCCGATAAGAACCCTTGCACAATCAAATTGGAGCTCAGAGAATTGGGCGGGGGAGGGGGCATGTACGAATGATGAAGAAGCTCTCGAAGGCGGTTAGTAATGTAGTTGACAACGACCATCAAATGGGCGATGTAGGCATTAGAGGCAAAGGTGGGGCTAAAGGAGAGGAGGTTGCTTCGATAGCAAACGTGGGAGAATATGAAGGTGAAGGAAAGGTCGGAAAGGTTATGGAGGGCAAAGATGGGGCGAATAAGAGGGCAGCGGTGGTAGCTACTCCATTAAATATGGACACCGTGAGGATTATGTTGAGTTAAAGACTAAAGTGACTAATTCATCGAAGTTTAGGGTTTGAATTGGCCAAGTCATCAAAATTTATGGTTCGAATTGATCCACTTTATAGTTTAGGGGACAAACTATCTGAGTCATCATAGTTTAAGGGAGTAATAGGCATTTAGGCCCTCATGAAAATTAACTACTTTTTTCCTAGTATAATACTGTAATTCGTTTTGGTTCCGCTATTGTTCTTGGAGCGTGGCAGGCACGTGTAGCGAGTCTTACGTAATCACAGAGGTATATCATCACTAGGTGCTTCTGTCTTGTTGCAATGTGAAATCAACGTCACTATCTGTTTATTAAATCCAGGCTAATCAAGGGGAAGGGGTCTCCAATTAAAATTATCAATGACGTACAATAACAAATAAACCAAGGGATTAAAGTCAAATGACAAAACAGTTTTCGCACACGCGTGTCCTCACAATTAGCCCTGTTTTTTTTTTTTTTTTTTTTTTTAAATTTTGTCAAAAACTTCCACCAAACAAGACAACAACCTTCCCCAACTTAAGAATAAGAAAATAGGAAGTAAAGCGTAGAGTTTATTTTTCCATAATGTTATATGTTGTTTTTATATAAAGTGATTATTTATTTAACTTACCGGTTTATTAACACCTCATACTTAAGAAGTCCAAAAAATAGTTTTATAATTTTTTTACATAGTGAATATTTTTAATTTCTTAAAGTTTAGGGAATTAATAAAATTTACAAAAAATTACTTAATCCAAAAATAGTGCAGAACTATGCATTAAAATTAATTTAAAACAAATCGTCCAAAGAACTCAAAAGTAGCAGGAGTACAAGATTAAGCAAGAAAATCATCCAAGGTCAGAGCAAACCCATGACTCCTTCATTCCGGACATTTATAAACTATACTTTTTAATCCATTCTCTAAGCGTATACGTATTCATAAACCAGATAATTAACAAAGAACATATCAAACTTTCAAATAAGATGATTCATTCTTCAATCTCACAACTGCTATTTAAAAATTCCATCAAATTACGGCACGTGATGGAAATATGTGCTCTGTTTTATTTTAACTAGTAACCTTACCCCGTCAGACCTAATCCCATTTTTAAAAACTGGTTTGTTCAGAGCTGATCCTGTCCTGGCCGGCCCAAGCACCCAGAAAACAGCGTAGTTTTTGGACTGGGCGAAATATTTTCATTACGTTACAATCTTGACACTGTGCCTTAGAAATTAGAATTGATAAGACATGGGCTGCTTGCCTCGCCCAAGATATTTAAATAATGGAGCTGTGGCCATAAGCAATTGCTTCAGACTTTTGGGCAGCTCAAGGTGTGAGTGAGACAAAATTGTCAACCAAAATAAATACTTGAAAAAAAAATTTCTATTGAAATCCAGAGGAGGGCAGTTAATGGAAAAGGTGCCAAATTTGGACAAAAGAGCGACAAGACAAAAGTCATGTTAAACGGAAAAATGGAAAAAGGGTATATGCTTTTGTGTTTGGAGCATATGCTACAAGTACAATAATAATAATAATAATAATAATAATAATAATTATAATGATAATAATACTTTCCCCAAAAGCTCATGATTATCCACAACCCAATTAATTGGTACTCATATTTATCCTGGAAAAATCAAGGCTTTTGCTTAGTTAATGAACTTTTACGCTACGTCCGAGCCGCATGCAGATGAACTGGTCCGCATGAATCCATGCTTTGAATCTTATGTCATATGTGATGCCAAGGACAAATATAAAGAAATAAGAACGTAGTCATACCTAGGAAATTTGAGTAAAATTCAAATTTAATCTCTTAACTATTCAGTTTCTCTTAAAATAGTCTCAAAACTCTAAAAGTGACTATTAAGGTATATTAATTCAAGCAACAAGTCCAATTTGAGTCTCATCCGTTAATTGAGTCATTATTTTGAATGAAACTTGCTTACATGGCACCTATAATGCCACGTGACTTCCTCTTTAACTAAATGGGTGATTATTTTGTACAGATATGAAAATTTAATACCAAACCAACACAAATACAAATTCTGGGACTTAAAACATAGATTAATCACAATTATTTAAATGCAATTGTGCGAAAAATGGTGATGGTCAAAATTATTCTTTTTCCTGATTCATAGCAGACAACAGCCAGAGATTGGGATCGAATGAGACAATGACTTGGGATTGAACAAGACGGTGACATGCGATCACACTAGAAGAAGACTTGTGATCAAACTAGGCGCCTCATTCTCCTAGTCATCAATAGCTTCCGGATCAACGAAGACGGTGATAATCAGAATCAAATCCCTAACCTAGATGCTCGAATAAAAAAATCAGAGACACAGAGGAAGGGTAGAAGGAGAATTGGAGATGGCGAGAGTGAGAGCCTGCTTGCACTCAAACTTGATAGATGCATAAAAGGAGCGATCAGACTCAACTATGTACAAGTCGATTGGCTCAGCTTCAGCTACATCAATGACCTTCTTCGTTGCCAGCGGCTGCCTCAACCATGGAGCAATTGTCTTCATCTTGTGCCCCACGAATATGGAGTTGAATCGGATTCACATGCATAAATGAATTATAGGTATTATATCTTCCTGCTGAGGGAGAACAGTATAGAGGAAATGAAGTGACTTACTAGGAAAATGTGACTGAAGATAAAGGGATTTCATTGGAGGGTTGTGTCACGGAAAGGATTGGTAACAAAATCAAAGGGAGAGGCTCGAAGAGTCAAAGTCGCTTATGTTTGTGACACACAGCACCTACCCAACCCACAGAAGAGGGTGAGGTTTGATTATCTCGACGACAACGAGATGGTGGCAATGACACTCTTTGAAAAGAGAAGATTGGTGGCAGCCCTTTGGTCTGGTGGCACTCGTCCAACTGGTGTTATCAGTTTAGGGTTGGAATTAGCAAAGATTGCGTCATTAATCTTTTAAGTATCTAAAATTATATTTTTTATCAATTCAAGCCTAAGATTTATTACTCACAGTATTATTACTTATTGTCTTGCCATATGACATATGGGACCAAGCAGGGGGGATATTAAGCATCACGTATGCGTTTTAGTTAGAAATAACACCAGAAATAATGAATGAAATTCAAATTGAATGCATTGCTTGGGTTAAGGGATACTAATAATCACTTTCATAGTTAGAGGACTATTTTAGGATAAACTAATAGTTAAGAGACTAAATTTGAATTTTACCCTGAAAAATTTCAGTAGTGTGTCCTCTCTAAAACCTCCCCTGCCTTTTCCTTTCCACATACCGGGTGACTTGTTCACCTGAAATACAGATTACTCACGTGTCAAATTATATCATCCAAATCCAATCGGTATAGCACAGCGTCTCATTGGTTAAGTAACCCATAATTTTTTGCCAACCTTCCATTTTTTTCTCCGCTTTGTAGATAGACATCAGCTAAGGAACCATATTCAAGAATAAACACCAATTGAATTAACTTTTGTCTAAAAAGAAAAGCATTAACGATGCAATTTCATCCGATGTCCCTGTATACACATAAGTCCGCTAAGTGCTGTAGCTTAAACTAAAAACCCCATTATATACATATGAGACATGAGATGCGACAAATTACGCACTCAAAGTAAATGGTTTGGCGTGGTTCAGGTCAACCTCCCTGTTAATCTTATTTGATGCATTCTGGTTCATACTATAATATTATTGAGCATACGAAAAGAACATGCAACAACATTTTATTGGTCAAATTGGTTTATAATAATAGCAAAACCAAAGACACAGCAATTCAATTCGTTCAGGAGGCAAATATATTTTTTTATTCCGTTCCCAGTCTAATGTTTTCTTTTTCTCCCAATTATCCAACCCAAATGCAACTTTAGCCAAGCCAAGCCGAGCATCTCTTCAATCACATGGTTTGGGCACCATATTCTTTCTTTCTACCTTCACGTATGGATATGGTGGAGGCAGTACACCTGGTCAAAAGCATCCCTCCACTTAGTTGTGAGTTTTGACCATCCCTCCACTTAGTTGTGAGAGCCCTGACTTCCATTTACTAGAAGAAAACAATAGGCTTGTGGACCACCAGTACCATAAACATCACCGCACAATCCCTTAAACTCTATCATGTTGAAGTCGGTAGCATAAAATTTATGATGTCATTTAACTGTTAAAAGTCACTCTTTTTTTCAAACCAACCAAAAAGTAGGAGCAAATAATTAAGGGCAAGCACACGGTTAATTACTTATATTTAAAGCTCACGAAAAGAATTCATACCTTTAACACGTTGCAAAGGCAGTTGAAGTGCCCAAGCTAACATGAGCGTGTAATTGGTCACTCCATCAGGTTGTTAGGGACCATCGACTGAAACATGGGATGGAAACACAAGCATACAAATTAGACTGGTCAAAGCTAAGATTGCGGGGAAGTTTACGCATGAGCGAGCCAAGTTCTAAGTGAGAAAAATTCTTGATGTAGACTACCTGTAGTTTTCCACGTGTAGCTCACCTAATCCACTGGGCCACTTCTTATCTAATGTCAAATGGAATTACACCAGCTTTCCATATCTCAGCTATCACATGATAAGACAGGCCTAACTTGGAACTTGATTTTGAGCCCAAGAACTTACTGGCACCTTCTCTTCTCTCAGCCACAGAACGGTACAGCTGAGGAAAACAATTTCAGATACCTTAAAATCACATATTGGAGACTCATCAAATCTCTACAAAGTTTCTAGATAGCTAGCAGAAACGGATGCAAGTTAATAGAGATTAATCATAAATTGCTGCTGCCTTTGCTCTGTTACAGTGCAGCAAGCCATGCAGCTTCATCTAGACTCTCCTGAAAATACGCAGCAAGCTGTGCTGCTTGACCACCCCTGTTTAGAGAATGGACAGCTGTAGAGTGAAGCACATAAAGGATTGATACAGGCAATTGCTTAGTTTCTTTATCTATAAGTATGGTGTGATGCAAAAGCAATACTTTTATAAGTCAGACCAAAATCAACAGGAAAAATGAAAAAAAAAAAAAAAAAAGAAAGACTGTATAGCATTACTTATTGGAACCCCTTTCATTTCAACAATCTGGTTTCAGTTCTCTTTCTTCCAAGTGAAAATTATAGGTAGACCAACAACCCACTTTCTGAACCAATATCCGACGCACAGAACATGTGAGGTTGAATAATTGGTGGTTTTAAAGACTTTAGCGCTTCATTTTCTAGAAACAAGATAGTGGAGTGATCTCAAAATGAACAAGGGCTTGTTTCACACAGCCGAAACTACATGCTGCCAGCAGGAACAGGAACACCTAAATAGAATGAACGAACTCCAAGAATAGTAATGCAGTAAAGAAACTAGAAAAACAATCAAAACAAAGGCCTTTCTGAAGATATTGAGTACTGAGTTATCAGCCTGCTACAGAAAAAATGGAATACCCACTATTTTAGTCTTGCCTAGATACCTAACACAAAAAACCAAAAAATATATATCAAAGTGATATGATGCAGATGTCATACAAGTAGGATATAGATCCAAATATCCTGATATATTCCTACATTCATCAAAGTGCAGAGCTTTACCATAGCAACTGCTATCTACATCCGTTCGCTTGCTTCCACCAAAGTAGCAATATATTATCTGAAATTACAGAACAATGGGAGGAAGCAAAATGAGTTGAATAATGTCAGGTGGCAGTCAACATTGCTAGCACCATTTCCTTCTAGAAATTGAAATTTCAAGAAACAGCAGCCAGGCACTTCTTGCTAACCTACATGAATGACTTGGGACATTACAACTCAGCATATAGACAAAACCATAACAAAGTAATGTGCAACAGATTAGCTTCCCAGTCAAAATATATTCAGGGAAAAAAAACCATCAGTATAGAACGTCCTTCCAGCAGGTTGTAATAACTACCAAACATATTGTGCAAGAAGATTTTAACACAGTGATGATAGGAACCCTCTAAAATATTCACTTTCATAAGCAGGATTCTTTGTGTTGCTCAGTAGAAGAAAGACATAGGGACTTCCATATGGTTCATTGAACAATTAGCTTGTCACACACCTCCTTAGTCATTCTTTGTCATTAGGATTGCATAATGTTCAACATGGACTCCAGTACCAGGTAAATGACTGTTAATGGCTAAAGCATTGCACATCTTGAAGTTCCTTAATAAATGTCTACATGATACTAGCATATTGACTCACCTTCAACATAATCCTATCCATTTCATTTCTTTCGCCGTTCTCACATGCACAGGTTCTTAATTAATTTTACCCAACTTATGGAACTAGAGTAACAAACATGCTACACCCTTTTTCCCGTATCTATTGTTTAGCACAGAGATTAAGAAAGTAGAAAAAGTTTGTGTGTTGTTTCTAGTTTTACCATTAACTTTTTGCATGCAAATCAAGAAAGTTGGACAAAGTGAATATTGAAATGATAATTTAAAGGATAGTATGGTAAAGTAATTTACTAAATATGGAAATGTTGAAGAGATTGGGGCTGTCTAAAATAGAATATGTTGTAATAGTTTTAAGACAGAGGGAGTATGTTTTATGACATGAATCTGAAGACGGCTTTTAGAGCAGATTTATTATCTTAAAAGAGAATTGAAGGAAAAGAAAGCAACTACCATATCATCATCACTTCATCAACTGTAGGTCTCACGGATTCAGGCAGAAGCATATTAAGTAACATATCACTTAAATGCAAAAATGCAGTGTCTATTAACATATTTCCAAGGTCTTCGCAGATCCATGAGTCCTACCCCCATTGCCATTTCAAAACATCCTCCCCAAGGCTACCTGAAGCTGACAAAGAAAAATGTTTTTGTATTCCACAAAGCAGAAATCTGACAATACAAAAGTTTGAAAATAACTTTCCTCTATTTCCCTGGAAAATTAGTTATGCTTCTTCTACAAAATAAACTTAAAACTGCAGACCAATAGATGTCAAGTCATATGAAGACATCTGTTTGGCAATAGCGTTAGAGTTTATAAAAAACTATCCAATGTTAGCCTTTAATTTCAGCAGTTTAAAAAGCTAATCTCTGCCATTGGTAAATTACCCAAACTCTAATACTAATCACAAAAGTAGTTTCCAAACGGGGCTAGTAAAAAAATATAGCTACAATAAGGCCAAACTACATTTTCAATGGAGGAGAAGAAATGATGCACATGAAAGAATAAGACGCAACTTGAAATATCCTGCAAAGCTTATTCAAAGACAATCCCCTGCATAAGGTGCCAAGCACTGACTTGAATCCAATACCAGTTTCATATTGACTTTTTAGTTCTTAGAAACAACTATTTATTTTAAAGTGATATCAAATAGTTACACTGCAAAGGTTTCATGCACCTGAATGTCTGCAAAGCATTATGACTGTTGAAGCAATGTCTACAGATTCTTTACAATGCATACACTATGCTCTTTTACTGTTTTCTTGAAACCTACTACTCCCAAAAGGAAAAGCCACGCTCTCTCACAACATTTCTGGTTTCTGGCTGCCGAAGAAAATGTTTTTCATGATGAGGGTTCTTAGGATTAACTCTGGAATGCTTTTCCTCAGGCCTCTGACATGACTGGTTATCATTCAGGCAAGCTATCTGCCTTTCTGCAAATTGCTTATTAGAAACCCATTCCTGAAGTATCTCATCTATTTTTGGTTCTGGTAATAGCTGCTTTTCCTTCATATCCATATAAAATTTATATGCTTCATCCAACTTTCCATTTAGAAATAGACCATGGATCAACACAATATATGAGCTACGATCTGGACCAACCCCCTTCTCACTCATCTCATTCCATAATTTAAAGACATCATCAAACTGGCGCCATCGACTAAACTTCCGTATCAACATAATGTACGTATCATTAGCAGGTTGGCATCCCATTTTCTTCATGCTCTCCAGGAGTTCGAACACTTGCTCCCCAGTCCTTAGACTACGAAATAGGGCATGGTAGGTTCGGATTGTGGGTGAAAGATTCCTGTGCAGCATCTCATCAAGGACCTTTTTAGCATCATCTATCTTGCGGGCTTTGCATAGAGGCTTGATCAGTGAATTATAAGTGACAGCATTTGGAGCAATACCCTTTTCCTCCATAGTCTTCAGGAGATTGAAAGCCTCATTCACTAGCCTCGCCTTTGCAAGAGCATGAATTACTGCATTGTAGACCTTCCTATCTGGCTCAATCCTAATGTTCTTCATCTGGCTAAACAGCTTGAATACCTTGTTAAGATTGCCAGCCTTAGAGTAGCAGCTCATGATACTGGCATAGGACACAACATCATGACGAATGCCTCTCTTGCTCATCTCCCTCCACATCCTCTCAGCCTCTCGTGGGCTACAAATCACATTGCACCATCCATTTAATATAATATTAAAACTCTTGGTGTTAAATGGGAAGACCTCTTTGTTACAGAACAGCAAATGCTCTGCATCCTGGACATTTTTATACCGACAGAGGGCAGACAACAGATTCTGAAAGTCCTCGATCCCCTGATGAAATTTGAATCTTTTGTACGAATAAAAGGTATTTATAGCCCTTCCTACATCATGCACAGCACAATATCTTCTGATCATGATTAAAAGAGTCTGTGGTGTCACAAGGAAATGGCCAGTACGGATCCCTCTCATCTCATCAATCAAAGCCCAGGCAGTATCAAATTTCCTCATCTTCCCTAGTATGGATATCACTGAATGATATTCACGTACAGAATGACAATAACCGGGCTGTTTCCCAGCCCATAAGAAGAAAGTAAAAGTTGTCTCCCAGTCGTTTCGAACTCGAGAAATAATCTCTGCTACCAACACAGGCGTGGGCTTAATACCACATTGCTCAAGCTTGTTCTTCATTTCGACACGATTACTAACCGTTTCACGGATGATATCCCCAATAGCTTTCACGTCTTGAAGAACATCCTCATCGCTCACATCTGAATCTTCAACAAATTTCTCATCAAATTCCTCACTCTCTTCGCCATCATCAGTATCACTGTCTTCACCAAAGATTTTCTGCTCTTCTGATACCTGCACGATGCTTGGGCCTTCCGAACTTATGGTAGAGAAATAAGACAAGAGAAATGGAGGGTGAGAATTGATGGGGTCGGAGATGCGAATTGTAGTACTAGTACTCGGCTGTTCGGGAAAGAGGTTGCGATGCTGGACTTGTCTAAGACAGGTGTTACCAAAAACCGAAAAGGGAACTAGATTCGACCTGGAAATCCTGAACCCACGCATTGCTATGCTTGCGAAGCAACTTGACTAAGACAGAATCAGCACATAAGCTGTTCGTCAAAATGCCTCACAGAGCGACCACGGATTACGATCCCCACCATTAGCGATTCTTAAGCGAATAACCAAACTTACAGAATCGTACAGAATTTTCTGAAAACGAAACTGATTTCTTTCGCTCTGTGTCCAAGTACCAATCTATGGTTGAAGCCCGCCATTTCTGTACTCTTCTCTGCCCTTTGTACCCTCTTTGAAGGCGCAGGAGGGAGTCGACGTTGAGGAAGTCCGCTGAAAGGAGAATTAAGCATAAAGTTATTGGGCCGCTCTTTTTTCTAAATTGGGCCTGGCAGCTTTCTTGTGTCTTCACCAAATCCATAAGATAGCTTTTCCTTGTATTACAATCACTTTCAATTCTAAATCTTTGGCAATTTTTTTATTTAAATCCTAAGACTTTGTGAATTTTTATTTGAATCTTAAAACTTGTAAAACTTGTAAATAGTTAGTCCTAAGATTAAGGTGAGAATAGGTAACTAATAGTTTAAGATTAATTGTGCACATGTTTTGCTAATTCTAAGACTCATATAAACTTGCAAAGCTTTATGACTAAAATAGAAATTCGCCATTGTTTAGGATTTAAATAAAAAAGTTACAACAAATTTAGGAGTGAAAGTGGTCTTTCCCTTGACTTTTTTTTGGTTGGTGTTTCAAAACCTTTTGAGAAAATACCAATTTGCTTTTCACTAGTTTTTCTTTCAAATGCTTTTCAAAATTGCCCCTTTATTTTCTTACATGAAGAAGAACAAATCTTTTCTTTTTCAATTTTTCCAAAGAAGATATAATATTTTTTTTCTATTTATGCATTAAATGATAAAGAAGAAGATATAATATATTTTTTCTATTTATTCATTAAATGATAAAAAATCATAGTTTCTTGAAAATTTCTTTGTTGCTATCGTTTAAATTAATGCAATGCCGGTCTGGTTTAGAGCATACGCATACAAAATCAATTCTTGTTTAATTGGCACAATTTCAAGTTTGCGGAAACTATTGCTTTGTGGCAATTATCCTTTTGGAAAATATTCAAACTCATAAATAAGCTCCTTATTTCTATATAAATTTGGTGAAGATTACTTTTTAATTACTAAAAACATTTAATTTTAGATATCTTTTGTTCTTTGACACTTTTAATCATCCTTTATGATCTTTAAAAAGAATTTTTAAATTTTTCTTTTTTGCACAAAAACGTATATTTTTTAGCAATCTGTTTTAAAAAAATCTAAAAAACGTAAACAATTAAAAAAAAAACTACTCAAAAAAATTATAAAATTATAAAAATTTCTTCTAAAAAAATTTTCAAATCAAAGTGAGAAAAACCACTTTTAGTCCTAAATCTTTTGCAAACTTTCTATTTAAATCCTAAAATTTTACAAATTTCTATTTGAGTCATAAAACTTACGAAACATGTAAACAAATAATCCTAAAGTTAATCCTAGAATTGATGGCTAACGGTGCAAAGTCTTAAGACTCAAATAAAAATTCACAAAGTTTTAATATTTAAATAAAAAAATTGCAAATGATTTAGGACTAAAGGTGGTCTTTCTCCAATAAAAGAAGGAGAAGAAGCATTAGCAGCAGGAAATCTTTGAGATCTGAGAATACAAGCCGAAATTCCGAACAAACAGACGAATGGAAAAATAATTAAAACAAAACATAAGAATAAAGAATAAAAGGCAGAGATTCAAGTTTTTTAAAAGTAAATTAGTTAGACACAAGGGAATAATTATCTTTTAAACCATAGGAATTAGAGCCCCACTTGCATTCCATGAACCAAACGAGCCCAAAGAGTTAGGATCATCGTGTGTCCAGAAAAGATACTAACAAGGAAGGAAAAGCATGGGCCTCAAGTCACACGCATCCCCAATAAGGAAACGTAGGAACCAAGTAAAACAGGATATCATGAAGACAACATGAATTCCACAACACAGCCACATGAAAGGAAAACAGAAAAGACAAAATTACACAGCCTGGCCTGAAGTTCGTATTTTTTACCAGCACCACCTTGTAAACTGATTGAATTCAATCATGCTCTAAAAAATAATTGCGCTAGATATGAATATCATCTTGTCAGATAATTACATATGAAAAAAATGATAATCTTTTCCCCTTGTTATTATAAGCATCCAACCAAAAATTTTAACCGCCAATGATTTGTTGTTGCTATTCGCTCAATCATCATTGCCCGTGGTTGTGCCTTGAGCGGCTTGGATGCCTGAAAATCAAGATCCACACAGGAACTTCAAATGAATGCTCCTGCAGATACATCTGGTAGCTATACTGATGACACTGCCTCAATGGCACTGCCAAGAGGCCATGCAGCTTCAACAAGGGAATCCCGGTATTTCACTTTTTTCACCAATGTAATATCTTGATAGGGATCAAGCCCTGCCAAATTAAGGTTGACAGAGTGGACAAACTATGAGAAACAAATTCTGAGGATTCTATGTACAGGGGTGGTCAGAATTATCAAAGTTGCAAAAATTGATGCGAGTTTTAGCTTACCAAATCCATCTACAAGAAGGGTATACTGATAAACCAGATCCATGCATAGGTATGGCAGGTTACTTTCATCCACGGTGTCATATATTGACTTTGCATCTGCAAGCTTACTTTGACAAGCACGCTTTGCTGCCTCTCCAAAATTGTTAGGCTGAACTTTTGCAACTGGGTCACTGGCTCTAACAAAATTAGCCTTCATGATGAAGAAAATGGTTACAACTCAATGCAGAAGACGGGTGCCATTCAATTTCTGTCAAAAGGTTTGTGGTTCATACCTCAGCAGCTCTGTCAAAGAAAAATGATGCGACAAATAAGTTCTTCTGGCCATCCCCGCCCCCACCATTCCAAACTCCATTAAAAGTGCACTTCATATGTGTACATGTTGATTCATTGATTCTAAGAGCCTTAACAGCTAGCCTCCTGCATTCTTCCATGTTTGTGTCTGAAGCTGCAGCCTTTAATTCCTTCCCTCCGTACTTGTAAGTACCTAAGATGAATCATGATTTAAGTAAGCACAAGTATATCCTCCAACACCTAAAACACCCATATATTTTAACATCAGTAAGGGCATGAAGTCTGAATCGACCAAGCATATGATCTTTCTAGTACATTGTTCCTAGAACTCAACATACAAAAGAGGGACCCTAAGTGTTGGATGTTTTGGGATGAGTGTATAAAGCGTTATCATTTCCTATCACCAAATAAACCATAGAGTTCACACCTTCATTATTAAAAAAATAAAAAAGCATAGCATTAAAGCACTATTAGTTCTCATAAAAAGAACAAACTCAGATACCATCATATCCCTCCAAAATGCAAGGGTTGCCCGCATCATCAGAGACTTTCAAAATTTCAGCTCGAGCAGCCAATAAACCATAGTGCAAGTAACTGCAGACAAATTTTCATTAACATGTTAATTTAAGAGCACATGAAAGTTATTTAACTTCATAAACTACAAATTTCTATGATCAAAGGAAACATGAGTGCTCAACTTGACTGCTGAAATTCCTATAGAAAGTAAAGATAACCCCAGCTTAAGAATTACTTGGTTCTTATAAATCCTTTAACATTTCCTTATCTCTATGGAAAATCAAACCTAAGAAATCAGGAATTGGTTTTCAAAACGAAAAAAACCTGTGAACATAAAGGTAATATTTTGTCCCCTTCAGGTACATCTCCTTCACATATGTGTCCTCTCCATCAGATAACCTTGGAGCCTTTGCAGCATCAGCCTCTGAGATAGCATATGCCATTTGAACAGATCCACCACCAAGATCAACTACTCCAACCGTATCTCCATAATTCCTCCCCAGATTCCCTAATAGGTAATTAATTGTAACCTGCAGAAGAGAAAGATGAGAATATGAAGGACGTACACTTTGACAAGCAGGAAACAATAGGAGAAACATCCAAGTTTCTCACCAACATGCATCCTTTGCATTGTTCGATATGAAAACAATTCAGACTCATGTTTCAAGCAGCAACAGTATAATATATCCTATTTCACATCAACTTTTTGGGCATTTTTAATCAAAGAGAAATTGCCAGCTTCATTATCCACGTTCAATAGCATAGAACCATGCATGGTAAAGGCAACATTATCATGGGAACTTTTACGGTGGTTGCAATCTCATTACATCATGATCCCCTTGTGGCAACTTCATTTCCATAAAAAATCAACATTGGCTGTGAAGTAACAGCTGACATGCCAAGAACCTGGGCTTGGATTCAGCTTCACCAGTGAAAAGGGCCGGCATTCATCCCACAGACTGGAGTCTTATGAGTTCAGTCGGCATACCAGGAAGAAAATTCACAATTAGGCTTACCTATATGTATTTGTTCCCTAAATTTTTTACTTTTCCACATCCACATTTTCCCAAAAACTTGGTAATAGTCCAGAATATAAAAGGGTAGGAAATTTCTCTGCATGGACATAAGATTACTCCCAACCAAGGGACAAATTATATCTATCTTCCATTACAAAAATCATGTAACATGCATAAAAATGAGCAGTAAGTAAAATATTACAGCAGTCTGAGACAGTAAGTCATGTTAGTAGGTAAATTTATTCTACTGTATAGGGTCGTGTAGGTAAGAGAGGAATTAGCACTCAACTTCCATTCTGAGATGAAGTTTCTAACTGAGATATGGGGAAAATCATCCAGATAAATGCCCATATTTTAGAAATGTTCAACAAGCTGACTGATCATCAGGGATGACTTCAAAAGTTGCTTCCCACCCATAATCAACTTTGAATCCACCTTTCTCCCAACAACATTACACCAAGACAAAAAGATAAATTCTTTTCAGAAAAGAGCAAGAGAGGTCACCTTTTTTCCATCAATATGGAGTGTGAACATTCTTTTATTAGGACATGTAGGCACTAGGCAGGCCATTGCTGAGAGGCAATACACACACATGCAAACTTTTTATGATCAAATCACACCTGTTAATAAAGGTCTTCTAAGACTTTGAACAATCTACTGCAGGAGGGATTCGTGTTTGTTGTATAGCAAATACAAGTTAAAATATGTACATATAAAAAAGTTATTCCCAAAGAGGGAAAGGATGACCAAGAATCTTCCTACTGTTGCACAGGTGCACCTACCCAAATTCATTGAAAAGCGGAAACAGATATTGCCCTAGAGCATCTGGTGGAAAAAGCCATCAGATGTAATCCTAGCACTAAGAATATCTAAACCAGGAAACTAAAACTGATTAAAAACGTAAACTTAAAATAGGCAACTACGTCCTCAGGCACCATTAAAAGAATGTTCAACTAGAGCCATTCAAGAAACAGGGGAATACAATGTCAAAGACAAGAATCTGAACCACAAAACTACAAAGGTAGGAAACTGATGATATTAGATCTAACATACCCACTCATATGAACCCTCTTGTGAGCCATCCAAAATAGTAACCCCATCATGCTGTGATTTCAGGGTGCTTCTGTCTCTAAGAAGCTCTCTAACCTACACAAATTATCCGATCAAAAAGGTTAACCCACAAAGTAACATAGCAACGCCTCTGATAACTGGCAACAGATTTTAAATAGAATTACCGCTTGCAAAATCCGATCAGAAGCATCACCTTCCAAGGCTCTCAAACCAGCAGTTGCCTGCACAAGACATTAAGAATACTACTTCACTTCAGCCCTGTGAGCTTAACGGCATTCAAAATATCAAAATGTACCCACCCCAACTCTGACAGGTGTCTTGGATCGCAAATCTAAAGGCACGACACTCTCCGCCTTATCGAGAAGGGAGCGCAACGAATCTGCTGCAGTTCGTGGGTCTTTCGCATAAAAGCTCAAACCTGGTTTAAGCTTTAAAAACAAAAAGAGCCAAAAAAAAAATCACGAACTGAAGCATACCAGAATTTCAAGAAAAAAAAAACAAGGTAAAACTTATCACCTGTTCGAATAGCTCCAGCTCATTTCCAATGGGCACAAGATCCAAATTCTGATCGAAGCAGTAGACATGAACTCGGCTCCCCGAACTGCCTGCATCGAATATGACAGCATAACTTTTGGGCGGGCGGGACGTCTTCCTGTTATTCACCTCGTTCTGCTTCATTACCACACCTTCGGACGGCGACCTTCCGGGAAAGACGTAGAGGAAGATGGTTATCAAAAGGATGGGCACCGAGACGACAAGAAGGATTCCACGGTAGCGCTGGATCTTGTCGGACAAGGAGTCGTGCCGGCCCATCGGTCGCTTCATCATCCTGTCCGGGTCTCCGGTGGAGCCAGGGGAGGGCCCGGACTCCAGGAGTTCGGCGGACGATGGCGTCCTATAGCGGATCTGACCGTTGCCGGCGGTTGGAGGTGGCGTCTTCAACGACGGCGACGATTCCTGTAACGACTCCAGGTCGGCCAAACTTTGCAGTGGAAAAAAATAAAGGTAAAGCGCCGCTCCCTCGCTTGCTATTTGGCTTCAGTAAATGTGAGAGGAAAGCGAATCGATCTCCTGCTCGCAGAGAAGAGAAGTGAGTGCTGGAGACAGAGGCTGCGCATGCGCTAAAGAATTTATTTTAGTGACGCAAAGATCGCAATTAGTAGTGTACAGTTTAAACAAAGTGAGTAGGGCGAGGTGAAAGTTTCGGGTTTCGATCGGGTTTTTGAGTTAGATTCGGGTTAAAATTTAAAATAAATAGACTTCTTTTATGATTTAAAAATGTTAACTTGAACCGACTCTAAACTGAATTTTTAGGGTTGGATTTGGGTTTACCTGAACAACCCGTTTGTAATGTGATGGCTGGTAGTGGACAAGGGGCTAGGTGAGGTGATGTGTTTGGGAGGAGGAGATTGACGGTGAGGCGAGCATGGTGACAAGTGACAATGGCCAAGGCAAGGCGTTTGGGAGGAAGAGATTGATGGCAAGTTAGGTGAGGTGACAGCGTGACAGCAACTAAGGTAGCCAAGGCAAGGCAAGGCAAGGGTTTTGGAAGAAGGAGATCAACAACGAGGTGAGTAAGGTAACAGGTGATGGCGGCCAAGGCAAGGTGTCTGAAAGGAGGAGATCAACAATGACAAGTGAGCAAGGCAAGGTGAGGTGAGACGGCCCTACGGGAGAGGAGAAATGAGGTGGTCGTGTAAGGTAAGGTGAGGTGGAGGCTATGCAATGGAATGAGAGCTAAGGAGGGAGAGGAGGAAGAAAGAGGTTGTGCAATGGATGGAGGAATGAGGAGGGGCATTGGCTCCTCTATGTGTGTGTGTATTGGCCTTTGAGTCTGAGGGTTTTAGGAGTGAGTTGGTTAGGGTTAGCTTTATGGGCTAGGTTGGGCTTGAGCTGGTGACTAAGTAAGTTTATATAATTTCGGGTTACTTGAGTTGGACCTAAACCAACTCGAATTTTTTGACTTTATATCGAGTCAGGTTCGGGTCAACCTGAAATGCACATTTCCCATTTCCTAACCCAACCCCAACCCGATATTTTTAGTTGGGTTTCGGGTCAGATGTCGAGTTAAGGTTATTTACTTACACCCCTAAACACATGTGTTACATCTTAGAACCTTAAGGGTGGGTGCACGAGCACGTAGAATGTAAAAAAATACCCTACCTAAACTTGACCTTACCCTTAAAATCATAGGAAGGTATGAGTTTAATCTATCCTACCCAATTCTACCCGCTTCCTTCTTAAAATAGTATATTTATATTCAAAATATGATTTTATTTCAAAAATAAAATTATAATTTAGTATAAATTATCTTATACTCCCTCCGTCTCAAAAGTTTTGCTCCATTTGCTTTTGGAAATTAATCTATGATTTTTTATTTTCAACATTTTAATATATAAATATAAAATCTTTGTATATGAATGATAATTCAAGATATGTAGTTTCTAAATATATTTTTTTTTGATTTTTTTTAACAAACAATAATATGAATAAAATTGAGTCAAAATACAATAAAAAGTCAAATGTATCAAAATTTATGGGACGGAGGGAGTATTACTTTAGCTTATGATTTTTTAAGTATTAATTAATTGTGAATATACATATTTTTTTTTTGAAAATATATGTAAATATATAAAAATAAAGCCTAAAAAAATTAAACATATACCTTAAAATTGGTTGGTGGGTAGTATCCACATACCCATGGGGCAGATACTACCCTAATCCGATTAGTTAAGGGGTGAGTTTGAGATTAGCTATATCTGGCTCGTTGACATTATTATAAGCACACACTTGACATCGTTAGGATCTGTTAGTTTTAAGTATAAATACTATTTTTTATATTTTAGGATAAATCATATTTAATTGAGATAATTATGGAATAAATTAACTTTATTCACAGTTTTAATTTTACAAAATTTTTGAATTTGAATTTGTTTGAAAAGATAATTTGAATGAAAAAAAAATAAATATAATATGATAAATATGGTAATTATTTAAAAGTGAGTTTATTCATTCATTTTTTCGCATAACTAAACGTGTTCAAAGTGTGGCAAACATTCAGATACCAATTTCATACAATTGGTTGCCAATTTAATACATGAAGAATTCAGTTTCATATTTGGAGAGTTCTCAATAGACTTTAGGAAGGATATACATTTTTGTATAATATAAACTCATTTTGTATGATAAGAACCCAATTTCATAAAATGGAAACTCAATTCAATACAATAAGAACATAATTTCATATAATTGCAAATTAGTTTCATAAAATAAAAATTTTATTTCATACAAAAAGAACTTAGTTTCATATATCAGCATTCAATTTGGTACAATAGGAACTTCGCAATTTTACAATGCTATCTTAAATTCATACAATATAATCTTAGTTGCATCTATGAATTGTCTTCAAGCTCTATTTCTCCATCAAACTGAATTATTGGATGTATACTCATGTTTTATTGTTGCATTTGCACACTAAGTTAAGAAAAATTGCACTCAAAATTCTACACAAATAGTTTATAATTTTGTACAAATACATATCAATTTCATATAAATAAATTATAATTCTATACAATTCATTATCAATGTCATACATTATCAAAACTCAAACCTCATGCAGTGGAAACATAGTTTCATACATATACAAACACAGTTTTACAAAATAACTACCAAATTTCATACAAATCATTTTTTGTTTTATACAATAAGAATACAGACACACATACACACACTACCACCTCAATTTCATACATATATGAACCAATCTCAGACATATAAACTCTAAAAGGATATATATATATATATATGTGATCTTCATAAAAAAAATCCAGAAATATACATATAAAACTCAAAAGCGTGTGTGTGTGTGTGTGTGTGTGTGTGTGTGTGTGTGTGTGTGTTCTTTACAAGAAAAATCCAAAAGCATACAAATAAAATCTAGAAGCGTACATCACAAAAAAGGGACCATACATATATATATTTATGTTCTTTACAAGAAAAATTCAGAAGCAAATAAATACAACCCAAAAGCATACATATGTATCTATGTTTTTTTTACAAATCTAGAAGCATATATATATAATCCAAAAGTATACATATATATTTTTATTTTTTACAAACCCACAAGCATACATATAAATCCTATAAACATACATATATATTTGTGATTTTTACAAAAAATCCAAAAACATACATATAGATTTGTGTTTTTTGCAAACCCAGAACACACTATAATACACAGAAGCATACAAATTGAGTAGTACACAAATCAAACATTAAGGAAGTGAGCAACGTGACTAATTTCTCGATACTACATGGAAAAGAATTTACACAATTATCTTGACAATTGTTGGCTCCAAAGGGATGAAAAGTCCAAAAGATGAATAAAAAAAAGGATGAAGAGTAGGTACTTGTGCCAATTCAAGGTTTCCTTCCTCCATGTCAACCTTGTTTTTCATAATTCTCATCTTTAACTTCCACTATTCTACTGTAATCAACCCAAATCAGAGAATAAGACAAAATCCCAACTATAGTCCAAACAAACAAAACAACACAACATGAAGCCAAGAAACAAATAGACCAAATGCGCTTGTGACTAATGAAGAAGGTGAACATGATCAAGAATTTCAAGTCCGAAACAGAACTAAATTTGGGCAAAAAAGGCTGTGGATTTTTCTTTTCCTCAGCAGCAAAAGTGAAACAAATGGAAATGATTTGATCGTGGCTTTAGGTTTGTGTTTTATTTCTCTAGTGTTTTTATGGAAACTGACTCTCTCATTTATTTTGGTTACCAATTAAATATGTATATTAGAGATAATAATCATAACTGAAAGTATTTTCCTTTTAAAATCAAATTTGAATTATCTTAATTAAAGAATAAATACCTTTTTTTCTAAAAGCAAATGGAACAGTAACAACATCCAGTAGGAGTTTGTAACCTAGGTGTATTTCAGAACTCTTGTAGGGGTGGATAGATGTAATTAATTCTTAGTAGCAAAAAAAAATGTATATTACAACATATCTATCCCAGCTGGCACTTTAGTAAAATGGCTCTTGCTTTTGAGGACACTCAATGAAGTTGGGGTAAGGGTTATGATTATGCGATTTAAACAAAAAAAATTGAAAAAAAATGAAAATTTAGTTGGATATTTTGGTTTTTTGGTTTAATTTTAGCTGAAACTGGGTAAGGTAAATTTCAATTTTAGTTTGCTCTGTTGGTTATTTTGGAAATGTTTTTCCACATTTTTTTGGCATAAGCCCCTTAAATTTTTGGATTTAACAAAATAACACATTCCTCTATATATACCAAAAACTAACTAGTTCTACTTTTCGTCGTGCCTAGCCTCCACTATGATACCCGTGGCATTAGCCTTCTGCCACTTTAATCACCTTCCTACTAGCATTGGCCAACCCTACAAGCTTGTACCTCATCTTTTATACCTTGCCCCATCAACTCTGCCTTCGCCCACTTAATCACTTAGGGTCCGTTTGCATAAAACAAATTCCACCCAATTTGTTGACAAGGTTCTGGACTGCTGTATGTTTCTCGACTGGAGCTGACATAATCTTCTTGTAAATATGTAGCCCCTGAAATTTTGGAAACATGCCAATTTAAGGGAAAATAGAGCTAAGCAAGCAATTGGCAATATTTGCGGCGATTAAAGGAATTTGCAAACACAATCATACTCTACGTGAATAAACTATTTAGTTATTTCAGTTCGACTTAAAGACTAATTTGGTCTATTCAATTTCTTGTCATCCCAAGGTGAAAAATGAATAGATTGACTAATTCAGTTCAGTTTAAATCAAATAAATCAAATTTTCACCCATAGGTTAGGAGTTTGAACCCACTTAAATGCCACATATGTTGGCTCTCCTAGATATCTTGTATAAACCCTATACAATTGTACAAATGCTCTTGACCAAAATTGTATAGATGTTCTTGACCAACCAAGAAAAAAATAGTCCTGCCCAACTCCTCTCTACAATACATAGTCAATAAGCTTTTTTTGGCCTAATCCTACCCAGATTAGGGTAGGTTGGACTTGATATTATATATTTAATGTCTGTCAAATTGTTTCGTATAATGGATAATAAATTTAAAACATGTACAATACTATAATTTACTATAACCAACATTAACCATGCTAAGATTCAATAGAATCATCATAAGCAAGTAAAATATCCAAACATATCTAAGACTTTTTTTTCCAAATAAAAATGAAGAAATCAACAGGTAAATGGTACGGTTAACATATTGCTTTTTGTGTGTGCCACTACATTATAAATTACATATAAGTAAGATATCACTACCATGACTATTATGCACATATGTCTAATTAGATATAGTGGTGATTTTCTAAATTTTACTTCTTATTATCCTAAAATCTTTCATCATGTCCTCTATCCCTATATCACAATATCTTTTGCAATTGTTGTCAATGGTGTTCTCCAAACAACAAAACTTCATCTTCCTCAATCTGCTACCATTTCCAAATGATGTTCATAGTAGTGTGCTCTTTTAACAATGACATTATATCAAAGTTAGAGAAGATGAAAAGTCATCAGATCTAAGCCAAAAAGCCCAATCGAGTTGTCATTTTCAGATCTAGCCACCACAACACACCATTATTGTGTCGTGAGACCGTCTTCACTGTTTAACTTTGATCAAGGCCGATGGTCATCGTTGCAAACAACTTTAGGCCATACTTGTTGATTTCGGAACCAAACGCTGAAAAACTTATGAAGAGATCATGTTATCTGAGATTTTTCATGCCCAAAAAATAAAGCAAAATATCTGCTAGAACCTATTAAAAAATGTGTTTGAAAAACTATCAACATATATTTAAAGAAGTATACAGATGTACCTAAAGATTAATAGATATACCAAAACAACCAATAACTTTGAGCCTAGCTTAAAGATATATCTAAAAGACTATAGAAATGTATTTACATATTAGCAATGTCCACAAATGCATATAAACATTTGACTATTATTTTAGACACATTTAACATATAATTCAGACATATTTGCCTATTGTTTTAGACACTTCTTTAGTTTTTATGGTTTTGTGATTCTAAATACTCAATAATATTATAATGTTTATGTAAGAATTCACAACAATGCAGCAGAAAAATTAGTGGAACTTACCTCTAGCCATAATTGATGAAATGAACTCTAAAGCTTTGAGCCATAGAAAATATGATGGGAGTTAGGAGAGTTTTTTTATGTATGTCTATTTACTTTCTTGTTTGTCTTTGATGGGAGACACAAACTCATATATATAGGCTAGACCAGAAACCCTAACCAAATAGAAATCTGCTACATTAATTCCACCCATCATGGAGTTTACCATAATAACATATATCCTTTCCAAACTAAAACATCTGACTGAATTCTTTATGGTAAAAACTCATTAATTATCACTTTTATTTTAGTAAATTAATATATACATAAAATAATAATAGTAGTAATTTACAAAACTAAAGTGGCATATGGGCCATACTTTACAGGATTTTTACATTCTATCACTTGGTCCAGATGGCTTTTACTAAGGTGATAAGACTTATAGCTTTTACACTATTTGGTCAAGAATAGCTCTGCATATGGATCATAGTAGTTATATTCTTAATCGAGTACTCCCTTCCATGTACCATAATATATATTACCATGCAATAGATACGTTATGAGAAAACAAATTCTCCAAAATGGTTCAACTTTATGTATCCCTATAGATACAGAACATGATACTCAATGTATATATAAATAATGTTTTCCAAAAAACTTTATGGACAAATTTGTTCTTAAAGAAAATTACAAGAAAAACTCAAGCAACACCAAATGAGCTAAGTCCTATACACTTCACATGATCCACATACTGATTTGCTGGCAAAGCCTTAGCATGAGATCTGCTAACATCAATGAGATGCTAATATGCCCAATGGTCAACTGTTGTGTTATCACTTTCTCTTTTACTATCAAATATTTTATTTCTATATGCTTATTTCGGCTTCCATTTTTATCATTATTTGCAACTAATACTGCAACCGAATTATCATAGTATATTTTTATAGGTCTTGACATATAATCGACAACCTTAAGGCCTAAGATAAAATTTTTTAACCATATATAATCATAGGGCACGCAATGAATTCTACCTCCATGGTGAATGATGCTGTAATGGACACTTTTCCAAGATATAACTCTTCCAACAAGAAAGAATATATACCTAAAAGTAGACTTTAGTGTATCCTTACATCCACCAAAATCAGAATTCAACTAGATCCAATTGGTCAAAATGCTTATAGGTCAGCATGTAATCCTTAATTCCTTGCAAATATTGGATGACCTTTTTAGCAGCTTTCCAGTGATCCTTTTCAAGATTGCTTTGGTACCTACCAAGTATTCCTATTGCAAATGCCAAATTAGGTTTAGTACAGAACTGTACATACACCAAATTCCTAACTACACTAGCATAAAAGATGGATTCCTTATCCCTTTACTCCAATACATTATGTGGACACTGGTTCTAACTAAATTTATCCCCCTTTAACAATGGGTGCCATTGACGGAGAACAATTTTTCATACAAAATCTTTCCAAAACTTTACCAATGTAAGCCCTTTGAGATAGTCCTAAAGTCCTTAAAGGTCTATCTCTGTGAACTTTTATGCCAATGACATAAAAGGCTTTACCCAAATAATTCATTTCAAAGTTTTAAGAAAAAAAAACTTTTTTATATCATAAAGCAGTCCCAAATCATTAGTTGCAAAAAATGTCATCTACATATAGGATCAGAAATATAATTTTGCTCCCACTGACCTTAAGGTATATACAGTAATCCATAATATTTTTAATAAAACCATAAGAGGTTATAACATCTTGGAATTTTAAATACCATTGGCAAAAGCTTACATCTTGGAATTTTAAATACCATTGGCAAAAGCTTACTTTAGCCCGTATATAGATTTCTTGAGTTTACAAACCAAGTGACTTTATTACTCAAGACAAAACCCTTCAAGTTAAGTCATGTATATCGCTTCTTCTAAAAATCCATTGAAGAATGACGTTTTCACATTCATTTGATGTAGCTTAATATCAAAATGTGTTACTAAGCCCATGATTATCTTAAATAAATCCTTTTTAGAGACAGGAGAGAAGATTTTATGATAACCAATGCCTTTCTTTTAAGTGTACCCTTTGACAACAAGTTTTGCTTTATATCATTTAACGTTATCTGAGGCATCTCTTTTGGTCTTATAGACCCATTTGTAGTGAATGGGACCTCATAAATCCTTACATTAATAGGACAACCCCATACGTGTATATGGTTCAAACTAGGTTTCCATCCATTCTATAACTTAAATGACATTTTAGGAACAACATTGGATGGAACCTTATTTAAAATATACACAATGGTTTTCAAAGCTTCACTCCAAAGGATTCGGGTATATTAGTGTTACTAATCATGCTCCTTACCATGTTCATAAGAGTACTCCCTTTTTCGGCTATATCATTTTATTGTGGTGTGTCAGGCATCGTATATTACCCAATTATATCTTTTTACTAAAAAATTTTTTACAAATGGACCTGACATTTGTCCCTTTTCTACATACCTCCAAAGCATTCACCTCATTTGTTAGGTCTAACAATTTTGACCTTTTTTTTCTTTTTTCTTTTCAACTTTTGCCTTATAAGACTTAAAAGCATCAAATGGTTCAGCCTTGTCAAAAACAAATAGAGATACATAAATCGTATATGGTCATCAATAAATGAGATAAAATATCTTTGACTATTAAAACAAAACAGAGTAAATGGTCCACAAATGTCTGTGTGTATGATCTCTAAGGTTTTTTAGCTCCTCTTGAAACCTTTACTGGTCTTATTGGTTTGTTTTCCCATTATGCAATCCACACAAGTACCAAAGTCAATAAAATCAAGAGTTTTTAAAACTTTATCATTTGCTTAATGGCGATATGTCCCAATTTCCTATGCCATAAAGATGATGGATTATCATTAACCATGCTCCTTTTTTTGCCAACATCTATGTGCATGGCTAAATAGTCATTATCACATGTAGGATCAAGATTGAACTTGTATAATCCATCAAGTAAAATTCCACCAACAATGGAATTTTTATTCTTTAAAATAATAAAACTTATGTCTTTAAACAAAAATTTATATCCAACTGAAACAAGTTTTAGAAATTGAAACTAAATTTCTAGAAAATGATGGAACATAAAACACCCTTTGAAGGTTTAAATTAAAACCAAATTTCAAAATAAATCAAAAAGTTCCTATAGCTTCAACTTTGGAATAAGTTTGGTTACCCGCATAGATGTTATACTTATTTTCCATGTGGCTTCCTTAATCCAGAAAGCCTTGCATTGTGTTAACCACATAAATTGTAGAACCATAATCAATTCACCATGTATTACTAAAAGCATCAACAAAAAATGATTCATAACACACAAACGAGATGATATTACCTTTCTTTACGAGCCACTTCTTGTACGTAGGGAAATCAACCTTTAAATTTCCACTATTCCTACAAAAGAAATATTTTTTTTTCTAGATAGGTGTATTATTTTCTTGGAGGACATTTTTACACTTGACATTTTTCTTGGTATAAGTAACCAAATGAGCACTGTCCACTTTTTCATGCTTTAACCTATTCTCTTTTTGAATACACATGGTTAGAAGTTCATTTATTGACCATTTTGCCTTATGTATGTTGTTGGGAATTTTGAAGGGATCATTCGCATTAAAAAGAGAGTTCAAGATAAAATGAACCAAGAATAACTCAGAAATTTCAACCTTTAGGGATTTTAAATGAACTACAATGTCCCCCATCTCTATAATGTGCTCATGCACACCCCTAGAACAATTAAAGGTTTTTCTTGAAAACGTCCTCATAAGGGTGCTAGCCAATGCCTTTTCTAAATGAACAAATTGTTTTTCAATGACTTTTAAATAATCTTTGACATTTGGATTTTCCAAAATGGAGTCCCTAATGCTTTTACTTATGTAGGACTTTATGATAATTAAGCTTAAACGATTAGATTGCTCTCACTAATCATATAAGGTCTTCTCTTATGGCATGCTTGATTTCGTAGGAGCAGCTGCTGCACCCATAAGAAATGTAAAATCCAAATTCATGCACTCTAAAGTAAAAAGGATATTCTTATTCCTGTCAAAAAAGTTATCACCGCAAAGCATTAGAATGTGTGACGTATCAAAAGCAATATGAATAACTATAATAAATATTTACTTTAGTGCCATGAAAGACATAAAATTCATATAATAGTAAAACGCAACCTTCCTGTGGGTAGATATTGCAATTGCATAGGAATTATTATACTTTATTTAATAGGACTAACAACTAAATATTAAGAACAAAATTCCTCTATACCTGTGGGCATAGTAAAAATTCGTCACTAACATTCACTTAACTATCTCATTCCAACTAATACAAAAATCAAACAACCTCCATGTGGGGCTAGGCTATTATTTCTATGCATTGGCTGTAATTTAATGTCATACCTTATGAGTTTCTATAAAGTTTCCTTAAGGTTTAGTATGCTGTGGCTACTCTTAAACCATATACACCAAATGAACCTTGATGGCATTACAACCTTTATTTGGATTGAGACTGAAAATCCAAAGATATTAACATAATTTATTTGAGCTCTTAATATGCAATTTATAACTCTCAGACATTTGTTGCAAAACATAGATCAAACCATAATTACTCTACTTCATAGCAATTCGACAGATACTAAGACAATAAATATTCAAACAGAGGAATAGAAAATAATTCACACATTTAAGATAGTTTGAACTATTTGTCTTGAAATAAATTTATTAACCAGAACCTTTACTCAATGTAGAATTTTTTAACGTGGCTAATAAACATCCATTTAGCAAATGCATGATAGTAAAATATCAAACCAAGATAAAGTTTGGTAAATAGAATAAAAATAAGAACATGTGATTGGCACAAAAAACCAAACTCTTGTATATGTAATAATGGACCAATGATTACTAATTAAAAGCATGAAACCCTATATCATATAGAATTTAAATAGAGAGCATGGCCGAAAAAAAGGATTAAATATACAAATAATACAACAAATTAATTCACACCCAATCATCTACCAGTAAATTAATTGATAAGGAATGCGATCGAAATAAATTCATATGACACAGAATCATATAGCTGAACCAACACCTCGATCATAACCAAACCCACAAATCATTGATCAACATAGCATAGAGGCAGACTCTGATATCACAATGTAAGAAATATTACAACAACATAGTAAAAAAATTAGTAGAATTTACCTCAAGCCATGATTGATCAAGTAAATCTTAAAGCATTGAGCCATAGAAAATAGAGAGGGACTTGGGAGAGTTTTTTTTTATCTATGCCGATTTACTTTCTTGTCTGTCTCTGAGGGAAGGCACATGCTAATATATATAAGTTAGACTAGGAACCCTAATGAAATAGAATAGCAAATATCCTTTCCAAACTGAAACATTTGACCAAATTCTTTATAGTAAAAACTCTTTAATTATCACATATATTTTAGTAAATTAATATATACATAAAATAATAACAGTAGTAATTTAGAAAACCAAAGTGGTATGTGGGCCACACTTTAAAGAATTTTTACAGTTTATAAAATGCTGAGTAGGTTCAAACACTATTGTTTATTATTTCAGACACATCTTTTTTTTTCTATTACTTGTGATTTGATATTCTTTATATTCTCTTTTGTGTTTATAGTGTATAGGCACATTAACTTGTTAGTTTAGAAAAATTTAACATAAATTTCATATGTTTCAAGTATTGTTTCAAACATATCTTGCATTTTTAATGACTTCACATGCACAGAAAAAGAAAAATTTGTTTGCACATTCGCTTTAGACACTTTTAAGTATTTTTTAAAATTTTTCCACATATTATTTTCAAATATTTCTGCTTATTAGCTTAGAAACTTTTTTAGATTGTTTTTACGCACAGTCCAATGCTTAGGGGTGTAGGACTTTAACCCTAACCCGAAACCTGACCCTATTTTTTGGGTTAAGGTCGAGTTAAGAGAAGAAATAAGTGACATTCAGGTTGACCCAAACCCGAACTGAATTTGAGATGCAAAAATCGTTTGGTTCGAATTAAACCTGATTAACCCGATTCAACCTAAAATTATTAATAATTCTCAGCCTATTCCTATTCTAGCCCAAATTTTCCCCAGCCCAACCCACATGCCTATACTATAAATACGTAACTTAACATCCCTAACCCTAATCCATCATCACACAACCGCCATCCCTAACCTAACTAAGCAACATGTTGCTGCTCTCCTCTACCCTCGTGTACTTGGCTCTTCATACATTTGTAGCTGTCATCCACCCTGTCTACCCTATCCGGCATCTCGTGCTCGTCCTGCTAGACCTCCCACTTTTATTTTCCGTCGTGTTATCAACAAGCCACCCTCATCTCGCCCGTTGCAACTTTGCCGTTTGTAACTCTACCTTCATGCTGCTCTAATTGTTGTTGTCCCTCAATTCGCCATTCAAAATTTCACCGCCATTTGAAAGTTTCCGTCTTTCGTTTGTTGTGGCTTCACCACTTTAGAACCCACCATCAACAAGGAGACAAGAACGAATGGGACTAGAGACAAAGTAGCGGTAGCTAGCGATGGAGGGATCAGGAAAACCCAAAACTCGACCTTATATTTTTTGGTTAGAGTCGGTTTGGATTTGCATTACATTTTGGGTCGGTTCAAGTTACCATTTTTGGATTGTGAGTGAGGTCATTTATTTTGGGTTTAAGCCTGAACTTCACTCAAAACCCAAAACTTTCACCCTTACCAGTGGCAATGATGATGAGGGCAAATGACGATTGATAAATGTTAATTTTGTGGTCAAATATGTTGACTTTTTGTCAACTTTGACCACAATTTTCTACCTTACCACTCAATATTTTTTGCCAATTCTTGCTTTGATTCTTCATTTTGTAGGTTGGAGAAGCGGAATGTAGCATTGGAATGGCACTGGGATGAGTGGAACGAAAAACGGGAACGTAAAAATCAAAGGAAATTATAATTGTGAGGCCTAGGCGCCATAGTTGAAAAGCTTACTGCTTGAAAAAAGCACTCCGGAGGCCTAGGCGCCAGCCAAGGCCTAGGCCCCAAGCACCTGTGAACCTGGAGGCCTAGGCGCCCAAACACTCCATCCTGGGGCTTAAGTACTAGAGCACCTGCGAGCCTGGAGGCCTAGGCGCCCAAGCACTCCATCCTGGGGCTTAAGCACCAGAGCACCTGCAAGCCTGGAGGCCTAGGCGCCCAAGCACCCCCTCCTGGGGCCTAGGCACCAGAACACCCTCGAGCCTAGAGGCCTAGGCGCCCAACCACCCCCTTCTGAGGCCTAGGCGCCAGTCACCCGGAAAAGTGGTGCCCTGCCTCAAATTTGAACTCAAGCTTGCTATTGGCCAAGGATTTCTATCTGGATTGTTTGGTGAGTGAAAGGGACACCTCCAAGGGGTAGAAGAACCTGGAACCTAGCAAAAGAAAGGAGCTTCATCTTCATCTTCTCATCTTAGACTTAGGTTTTTTATCGTCAATTTTTGCATTTCTTCATCTTCCTTGGGAGCACTTGTGGATTCTTGTTTAGAGAAGGTTTGGAGGACTTCAAGACTTGTAGGAGCCTTGAGGAATCAAGCATCTAGAGTTTATTGGGTTTCTTCTTTCCTTCTTTTATCTTGTATTTAGACATGGATGCTCTTTTATGTATTTTTATGTTTATGTTTAGTTTGATTATGGAGTAGTTTTCTCTACACTTTCTATGGTTGTAGCTACTTGAATTGGTTATGTTGGTTGGATTAACGGCTATTTGACTTTGGTTTTCCTCCATTGCTTGTTTACTCTTCTCCTTGAGCTTATTGTTGTGTTGATTGATTAAGGGCCTTAGTCAATCGAACCTTAGATTTCTTTTAAACTCTTGGAAAAGATTAAAAGGAATTAGAATTAGGAGAAGAGTGTAGCGGCCATGGGCTTCTTGGGAGACTAGTCTAGGACACTAGGTGAAGATAAATTGAACTTGTAATGCCCCTATTGAACTAACAATTTGGATGTGAGTCCATTCTAGTATAAGTTTGGGAGAGTGACCCTTTCACTTGGGAGAGTAAGGGCCTAATTAGTTAATTTCATCAACAAGTAAAAAAACCAAATTATTAGCCTTAATTTACTAGCTAACCAAGTCAAATGGTGAAAACCATAGGAAGTGTGTTTTGTTAATTTACTAGAAAATCTCTAATTTGCATTGTGTTTATTGTTCTTGTTTAGTAATAATTTAAGTAGAGTTACAAACTTAGTTATTTTCATAGTGAGTAAATCATCAATTATTGCTTGTTTAGCTAAAGTGAGTCTCAAGGTAGTGGTAATTAGCAAACAATACAAATCAATCCTCGTGGGAACGATATCTTATTCACTCTATCTACACACGTCCCGTGCGCTTGTGAATTAGGGTTTAAAACTCACAACAACGATCGTTGCAATTTTGAGGCATTAATAGCCTGATCTACAAGTGATCAATGATGATGCAATTTAGAGGTGAACGACAGCAATGAGATCTGAAGGCAAGTGTCAGCTGGTGTGATTTAGAGGTGAGCAATGACTGGCGGGTATGGAGGTAGTGGCGATGTAGTTTGGAGGCATTGACTGCATGATCTAGAGAAGATGATGGCGCGATCTAGAGAGTGACCGATGACACAATTTGGAGGAGATAGTAGTCTAATCTAAGATGAGCTACAACAACATGATTGGATGCGACAATTGACCAGAGTATCAACAATTTGAAGGCTACAATCGACAAAGTAGGAGGAATAGATGACACGAGGTGACATAATGGCAGAGATAAGGTTTTTGGAGAGATTTTACCTAGAGGCAATTTTATCAAATTATGGGATGGTTGGTGGGCTATGTATAGAGTACTATTGCTGTTATTGTATCTAATTATACACATATGTATAATATAATAACTAAGAATTGGTGGGGTTTAGGTACGATAGTCCCACATACTCATATCCTCCCGCACTCAATAAGTAGAATTATAAAAATTACCCATAACCACCTCAAACTTGCACTGTTCCAAAAGAAATCTACCCAGCGGATAGGACAAGGGCAGATACCTGTTATCGAGGTTGAAATTGACACATCTCCCCTTCAGTTTTAATACTTAACTCATATCCCCATTTAGTCCCTGAACTTTATTAACTCGACACACACAACCCCTTAAAATCTAATCTCATTCAACTCACCTCAGCTCTTTGACTTTGACTTTGTAATACGACAACATAACCACTTTCGTTGGCAAAAGACCTCATTGGTGATTGGACTAATTTTCTGTCACGTTTCATTTATAAGACGAATTCGTATGAATCAGATAGTTACAATGTTACTTTTCCCAAAAACAAAAAGATAGTGACACTGTTAATGGAGCCAAATAACGTTGTCCTATTCAGATAGTTTAAGGGCTTGTATATGATTTAGCCAAGATCATCTATAACGAAAGTTAAGCTCAGGTAAAATAAGTGTTGTTTACAATTACCTGTGTTGATATTACAGTTACCACTGAGTTTTAGAAATAAACATTTTTTCCGTTACCCTTTTTATATTGTATGGAAAAAATTCCTAAAATCAAAATCTAGATTGTATGACATCTTTTAATAATTTCAGTATGTTCGATTTTTTAGTAGTTATTTGATTATGCATTTACGTAGAATGAAAATTGATAACTTGAAATTTCAATTAACTGTAACAAAAAATAATTCCAAATAAAATGAAATTATTGGATGATGGAAAACAATTTAAATTAGGATCTCATAAAATTTTGCTGGACACTGAAAACAAAACAGGGAAAAGAATGTATATTTTCAAATTCAGACACAACTAATTATCCTAAAAATGGAATGGATTGATAGTGATTTTGCTTGTACGTGATAATGGCCTGCAACTTGGTGATTGCTGGGCGTTGTTATTGCTTATGTTGACAGAATTGATGATGCAGCGATGCTTTTTGATGAAATTCTGCAGCAAAAGTATCCAGAAACATGAAACAATCGTGTGACCGGTATCTGCCGCGCCAAGGGAGGCTTTTGATTTGGATGTTCGCAAACTCGAACGGGTGAGGTTCCTGTGCTCCAGATTTTTTACTTTCCACAGCAGGATTTGGTAGGTGCCTCCTGCAAACAAGTCAACTGGATGCTGCCCTTGAGCTTGACCTGTTTGTAAGATTTTCTCATCAGTGGATTACAACTTAAACTTTTCTTTTTTACAATTGCTTGATCGGTGCGATGCTGAAAGGAGGAAAAGTCACGATGGCCAAGAAATGGTTTCCTCAACAGAGCAGCATACAACTCAAGCAAACAAACACTAGAGTGGGAGGAGCTGCTACTCCCTTAAATAAGTGCCTTGAGTTTAAGTCTTGTGAATGAAAAAATATGTTTTGAGAGAGTTCCCTCTAAAATAAGATTTGTCGCGACTTGATCTAAATGAGGTAGAACCCAATGTAACAACTGGATATTGAAGATATTGCGCCAAAAACCAAAGTTGTCATAACCAGCATTCTACGTGAAATCATTTTTTTTTTGTTTTCTGTAAATCATAATCATAGAGTTAGATCAACATCATAATCATAGAATTTAATCATATCATTTTTCTCATTTTTTAGATTATAAAATTATATAGTTCTAAGATTCAGATCAGAATTTTGATAGTTTTACCAAAAACCATACAACTCAAGCACGAAGTCACCGAGGACTTTGAGGTAACAGACAGCAAAGTGGAACGGAGATTAACGAGTTTTACATTAAATGGAGGAAGTGGGTGTTCCTGTTCCTCAGATAGCCATAGCCAGTCTCTTCCCGTTAAGGGACATGGGCCGGTATCGCATCTGAGCGCATCCAGAGCAACACGACTTCACGAATTGAAATAATTCCATTGACGATACACGGCAAAACTAGGAAAAGGCCAGGAGGAACAGAAACATTTTGCTTAGCTCAGTGAACAGGAGAGAACAGGGAATGCCAAATTAGAAGAGGGTTACAAACAGAACAAGTCCATTCATCTACTTCAGGAAAAAAAAAAAAAAAAATTTATGTAAGTGACTTTCACGTCAAATAAAATGTTGATTAACCAGAAATTATCATGGAATGGGCTATTAAAATAAAATAAAATAAAATAAAATATTCACATAATAAGTGCTTATTTTCCATAACAATGGATTATGGATAGTCTTTTCAAATAACATGTCCGTTTTATGGAATGTGAAATCTGTAGAGGGATGAGCCAAGGAGTTGTTACAGGTTCAGGCCGCCTTCTCCTTCGCAGCTGGTGGGGGGAAGAGAATCCTGTAGACCCAAGCTGCTAATATTGCTCCAATAAACGGGCAAATCCAATAAACATAAAAGTGTTCCCAGCTGTTGTGCCAGTTGTTTACATATGCCCACCCAAAGGCCTGCGAGTCATGAAACGTCGAGCATTTAAAGTGTTACTTGCGCCAAAAAGTCATGGGAATAGCAGGATATAATAATTCAGTTCACTCAGAACCCTTACGAACCATTCATGACTACAAAGATAATAGTCCTACTAAAATGCAAATCGCAGACAAAGATAGCTGCATTTTTTCAGTGTTGAAGCAGGGGAAAGAACTTCATGAAATGACTTCAGAACCCTCACCTAGGAACTAAACTACGTTTTCATCCAGAGTACAACAATCTACACTCAACACACACAATTGTTCAAGAACACATTCATACTAGGGCGAGAGACAGTTCAAAAATATACTTGAACCAATGGCAATGTGTTTGATAAGGCATAAGTAAAACCCTTCAGCATTTGCGCATTTACAGGATGAAAAGGAGGTAAACAAGTGGCAAAAGCAAGAGAAGATAGTGCAAGATAGATACTTCAAGAAAGACTTTAAAAACTCACATTGGCTGGATTCATGGAAGGTCCTGTATATGCACCACCAGAAACAACCAGTGTAATGGTTGCGACCGCTAGCAACCATGTCTTTAATATATCACTGCGAGGACCCCTTAGAATTACGAAAAGAACCACGAAACTCATAAGGAAAGTTAAAGTTCCCTCAGCAATGGCTCCGGTGTGCACGTCCACTTTCAACGACGGCCCTCCAATCAAGTGCTTGTACTGCGCCGGCATTACCTCCATGATTGCCAGAGCACCACCAACAGCGCCAGCTGCCTGTTATAAACGTTTTTTTTAATCTCGATGAACTGTCTGATACAAATATACATTTATTGGGAACTCCATACTATTATAAACTATAGTTTCCATTATATGGTGATATTTGAGACATTTTGACAAACACATAGCAGACAAGAGCCTGGAGGGTCAATGCAGTCATCAAGTGAAACAAATCTATCAACCATATCGAAATTGATCTCCAGTTAGCTCAATTAGCAGACGATTTAAAGCGTTTAAATCGCAATTGACTTGACAGGTAGCCATACCTGTGCGGGGAAACGAAGAGCCATGGAAATAAGAGAATCGGCGCCGACACCTGTGGCGTAGAAGGAGGCGTTGCCGGTGGGGTTGAAGCTAGCGCCGCCGAGTACTCCCGCGACCAAGTTGAAGACGAAAACAAAAGTGAACACAAGCGAAGTGGTAATCAGCAGGGGCGCCCAAGCCAGATCCTGGACGCCGATGGCGGTGGCTATGATAGAGGTCAGCAGGCCGAACGTTGACGAACAGAAAACCCAGCCGAAGGTCAGAACCATGTCACCCACTGCAGCCTTTATAGGACCCATGTTAGAAAAGCTGATCTTTTTTTGAGTTCTAGTGGGTGATTTTCTTTTCCTGGCCCCAACCTACGCGCTGGTTTTCTCCTGTACAAAAGGAGGAGGAGGGGGAGGAGGAGATGGAGCTTAGAAGTAAAAACAGAGTGATAAACCTAATTTCCCTTTAGATTGGTATGTGAATCGTGATTCGTGGACTACTTGATTCCAACTTTCTTTTTGATTAACCAGATTGGCATATGACTATATAATGAATCTCGTTTTCGGCCTTATAGAAGTCCTTATCAATAATGTAGAATGTAGTTTTAACAGATTAATTGCATCCGTGATGTCTAATTTTTTATTATTGTCGTATTTAAGATTTGAACTTTAAAATTTATATGAGAAATCTTTAATCTCATTATTTTATTTTATTTTAGGTTTTAGAGGAAGTACACCGGCATGAGACGATTTACTATTGTGACATCGAAAGGAAGAAAACTAATAAATAAAGTAAGAAAATATGAAAAAAAAAATTTTTGAAAGAAATCAGATGAAGGCGTTTCACGCCCTCCTGCTGCCACTGTCGGCCATTCATAGGAAATCAAGGTAAAATCAAAGGTGGAGGAGGCGAAATTGAGACTTCTACGCTGTTATTGTGGGGATGCCAATTGGACAAAGGCGAATGGACAAACGTGAGGAGGTTAAAATTGAAAGAAGCAGAGATAGCAAAGATGTAAAGACGAAGAATTTGGTGAGGAGGTGAGCGGACAAAGGTGGCAGATAAAGGTGGGTACCGAGGATAGCAGAGATGGGAAGCTCATTGATTGTGGAGGTGTAAGCTCATTCGGATGAAGATGGAAGGAGGCTCAATTGGAGGACGAACGGAGAGGGGGTTGGCTGATGGAGGTGGAAAAGCGTTCGATTTTAGCATGAATGAACAGGGGAGTTGGTGGGGGATGGTGGAGGAGTCACATGGGAAAGGCAGCGCAGCTTGTGACGAAGCATGGATAGCGGACCATCGATGACACCGAGGCTAGTGGCTAGAATGGCGTTGGGCAGGGGGAGTGGTAGTCCAAGGGTGGCAACAACAGTTGAGGAAAAGTTGGGGTTTTGGGAGAGCAAAGCAAAAAATCAGGGACCTAAGCTACTGTTTTTTCTTTTATTTTTTTTTTCTTTCTTTTCCACATTAGTGTCACCGTGGCAAATTGCCCCACGCTAGCGTGCCATGTAGCCAGTTTTGTCAATTTTAACTATTTATGTTCTCCAAAGATCTAAAATAGAAAGCTTAAATGTGCATATCATCCCTTAAGTTTGGTGACTCACATGAGTTTAGTCTATAAAGTATGACTCATCACCACTTAGTCATTTTTCTTTGATAATTGTTGCGGCTTGGTCCTTGAGTGGATGGAAAGTTTGATGCTATGACTTCCATTCCTAATGTGGAAAAGTTGAGGTGGAAGAAAAGGCCAATAATTTTTTAACTATTGGTTTGATGCTTTCAGCAAATGATTTTTTAACTATTGGTTTGATGTTTTCAGCCAAGTAAAATGTGTTTAGGCTTTATAAAGGGATAGGCTATATATAGGCTTTATAATTCCAATTCATCTCCTGACGTTAGGGGCGGAGGGAGTTAGAATTTCAAGCTGAGGGCGGCGGGTATATATATATATATATATAACTCCATTCAAAGTATAGAAAAAATATGCTAAAATTATAGTTAGAGCATTAGAGCATTAAAAATATTGAAACTTACTAATTTCAATATCAAATTAAACTATTTCTGATATAATCAATCCAAAGTTTAGGTTAGAAATCATTAATACCTTTCATTTGTTTGTTATAGACAAAAAAAGCATTATGAGCATTACTTTTATTTGCCTTTATAACTTCAAACATGGGTTCATTTTGCTTTGCTGTGATCACAGTAGAGACAACATGGTCTCTTATAATAGTCTGAAGTCATTGATCACAAACACCAAATACATTGACAAGTTCATTGATCTCATCGCTACAAAGTTAACTGAAAACATAATTTGGAACCAACATTCCAACCCCACGGGATCCTACTATTTCAAGTTGAACTTTCAAGCAAAATCCCTATGCCTATGTCAACTTTTACAACATACACAGAAGGCAACACATATCCATGGTTCCTACATAAATTCTATTACACTAAATACCTACACATCCAACAAAACATAGTTGCAATTGAGACAACGGCCACACATATATAACATCCAACACTAACATACACTTTAAGTTCAGTTACCTTCTGTCGTATACTTTCCAATTAAAGTATTACCAGCCCATCCGACTTTTCACCCACTTGGCCATTAGCATATACCAGCTATGATAATTGGACCTTCAAAGCTTGAAGTTCATTTTCCAATTCCTTCTCCTTATTGCGAAACTCAAATATCACCTATTTCACATGCTTTGAAAATTCATCATCCATCCATGCAAAAAGATTGCAGTTCTTTGCTATCTACAAGTAAAATATAACAACAATGTTTCTTACTCTTTTCGCCTATATCTATTGGCAGGAACATAAAAAATTAATTGTACCTCTATATGTTACCATTTGACAATGTTCACCGAATGTAGCAATTCTCAAATTAAGGAATCAAATGACTAGTGTAGAACAAAATTGTATCATATTACCCAACAATTAATATAAGAGAGTACTGTGAAATATTTCATGCAACAGTTTGACAACATGGTAATATCCATAAACCAAAACCCAAGAATCAACTAATCCAAAAGGCAAGAATCAATTTATTGAACAAAAAAAATCAAGAACAGATAAAATACTTGAAAAATAATGAACTGACAAGAAAAAACATTAACCAAGACAAATTCAATTGCATCATAAAAATACAAGGCACAAAGAACATGGGCATAAAACATGTGTGCTCTTTCCATAACTCCTAAAATCACAACCTACAAATAATAAAACTAGATTGCTGATCACCATTGTTTTTCATCTATCAAACTAAGCACATGTGCAAATACTTACTCTACTCCATCAGTCCAAACTTAGCACCATTGTTTCACATCCATCAGACAATTGTGAATACTTACTCTACTAACCCCCTAATAACAGCACCTATGGAATCTTCACATAAAATTTTCCTCTTCGCAACTTGTTGTCCCTTGACTTACTCGAACACTATGCTTGCAATTCGACACTTGTGATTCAATTAGCCTTGCCTCTGATGACGCAAAAGAGTAAAAAGACGACATTGATGCACAAATTCTTGCTAGAATTAGCAGAAATCACATGAGTTTCCTCCCGAAAATAAGCAAAGAAATAATTAAAGAAGAATTTGCAGAACACTCGGAGTTGTTGTTTTTCCTCTAATTTCTAACTCTGACCTACTGAAGTGATTTGGCCCCCTTTGGTCTAATATCTCGCACCTTCAGCGACAATGCATTAACAGAGAAAGACGACATGAGGTTAAAAAGGCTCACATGATGCACATGTAGGCAAAAAGGGCTGAAGTGCACCATTTTTCATGTTTAGGGGGTGAGTTGGGCTAAGTCCATATTCAAGGGGAAATCTGACCGGGTCAGCCGAGTTCAAGGGCCAGATCTGCCTTTATGCCATCGTTTTTCTACAATTAAAAAAGTCACCTGATTTTGTTATTTTGTGGAATATTTCATTAAATCTAAAATAAAAAAGCCACCTAATTGTCATCCTCCTAGGTAAATTATAACATTTATGCCCAAATTATATCCATTGATACATATAGGTCCGAACTAAAAAAAAAAACAAAACAAGAAAAATGTCCTGAACTAAAAATGTCACGGAGAGATGAACAAGAACATTACCAACCATGGCACTACTAAAAGGGGCCCCACCAAAAAATTATGTGCATTGAGAATGATCTGAGGCATTTGCAGCAAGAGGAATGGGACGTTTGAAGCCCCAGAAAATCTGGTCGTCCACGAATCCCATTGCTCAAAACTCTTGTTGTTCTTCAAGCTCGCTGCTCTCTGTCCCTGGAACGATTCCAAGCTAACAAGATCCTTCTCCTTTCAGTCTCGACTTAAGCCTATTTTGGTCTTATCCCTGGAAATCTTGGAGAATTGTCTTGTCTTCGGCTTCTCAGGGCTAGGTGAGTCAGTGCTGGCGCAGGTCGACATGTTGCGTCTTGTCACCTTGGGCACTTCTGGCAGGTCTCGATTCTGGTTCGCTCGCTCTTTATCTGCGCGGACTCCCTTTATCAGAAGTGAATCGGCTATGGAAAGTGACCTTAATCAGTAAATTGGCTATGGGAATTCAACCAGTCAAGCGGTTCAGGTTCTCGGTTGGTTCCCGTTTGCATTCTCCGCCGCCTCCATCCTATGAGAATGACCTTTTTTGCATCAATTACCTACTGCCACATCCCTCATCTGCTTCCCGAATCCACCTCTTCACTGTCCCATCCTTCCTCCAGATGATTCAATTACCAAGTAAAGTGGTTTCGCGAGAGAGAGATAGAGATGAGGAAGACGACACGAACGTGGGGACTGGGGTGGGTCTTAATGATTCAACCTTGCTAACACCCGACTAGAAGCCACCACCATCGCACGACTGCAGCTGAGGGAGAGAGCTAAAAAAGGAAGGGGGTAGTGGAGGAGAGAAGAAACAAAGTCTAAGGGGAATTTGTAATGTTGGACAAAAGCTTAAGGGCTAAACTAGGATAAATTAGTCACATTATCATCCACATCAACTAGTCACATGACAACATGAGCTAAGTCTTCAATCCACATGGAGCATATCATGGGCAAATGGGCCAACAAAAAAAAAAAACGTTGATGAGGGATTTAACTGTAAAAAAATAATAATGGCTAATCTGCATATTTCAAAAACCTAGGTGGGATATTTGCTCAGTTTACCTAAATTCCTTAAGTGCTTCAAATCAACTCAAGAAAGAATATAGTTAGTCTTAAAACTTTTATAACTTTTCTATTTAAATCTTAAAACTTTGTAGGTTTCTATTTAAGTCTTAAAACTTTCAAAATATGTAAACATTTAGTCCTAAGCCATTAACCACCTGTTCTGGAGTTTACTTTAAGACTAACTATTTACACGTTCTATAAGTTTTAGGACTTAAATATAAATTCATAAAGTTTTAGGATTGAAATAAAAATTCACAAAGTTTTAGAACTTAAATATAAAAGTTGCAAAAGATTTAGGACTAAAAGTAGTCTTTTCTCTTACTTTTGTTCTATTGGTATTTCAAATTCCTTAAGTGCTTCAAATCTACTCAAGAAAGAATACATTTAGCCTTAAAACTTTTATAAATTTTCTATTTGAATCTTAAAACTTTGTAAGTTTCTATTTAAGTCCTAAAACTTTCAAAATGTGTAAACATCTAGTCCTAAACCGTTAACCACCTATTCTAGGGATAACTTTAGGACAAACTGTTTACATGTTCTACAAGTTTTAGGAGTTAAATATAAATTTATGAAGTTTTAGGATTGAAATAAAAATTCACAAATTTTTAGGACTTAAATATAAAAGTTGCAAAAGATTTAGGACTGAAAGTGATATTTTCTCTGACTTTTGTTCTATTGGTGTTTCAAAACCTTTTGAGAAAATACCAATTTGTCTTTCATTATTTTTTTTTCCAAATGCTTTTCAAAATTGATTCTCCATTTTCTTACAACGAGAACAACAAATCTTTTCTTTTTAAAATTTTCCAAAGAAGACATAATATCTTTTGTTTATGCGTCTAATGATAATAATCACACTTTGTGAAGTTTTTGTTTTTTGTTGTCATCGTTTAAATTAATGCAACCTGCCTGGCTTAGGGCACATCTAGCATATAAAATTAGTTTTTGTTCAATATGCCTCATTAATATTCTTTGTCAGATTAAGAAACTATTATTTTTCTTTGTTATCGTTTCAGAAAATTTTCAAACTCATTAATAAACCACTTATTTTTGTTTAAGTTCCGTGGACATTATTTTTAATGACTAAAAATATTTATTTTGAGATGTTTTTTATTCTTTGGAACTTTTAATCATCCTTTAAGATGTTCAAAATTATTTTTAATTTTTCTTTTTTTTTTTAAAAAAAAAAGCACATATTTTTTTTTACCTTTTTTTTCTAAATTTGAAAAACATAAAAATTTTGAACAAAAACTACTGAAACAGAAAAAATAAAAAATTAAAAGAAATTTTTACTTCTAAAAAAATAGCTTTTAAGTTGGAGGGGGCAAGACCATTTTTAATCCTAAATCACTTACAACTTTTCTATTTAAATTCTAAAATTTTGTGAATTTTTATTTGAGTCTTAAAACTTGCAAATCATGTAAGCAATTAGTCTAAACTAAACCCAAGAACAGGTGACTAATAGCATAGGACTAATTGTTTGTACGTTTTGAAAGTTTTGAAAGTTTTAGGAATCAAATAGAAATTCACAAAATTTTAAGAATTAAATTGAGAAATGATCAAAATTTTAAGACTAAATGTATTCATTCCCCCAATGAACTGTGGCTTAAACACTCTGGCCCTGTGCGATATTGTACTATCTATACTTCTTCCCCTGCCGTTTTATAAATATACACCCAAACTCTAAAATGTCATATTCGATTTTCCTTTTGCATATTTGTTAGGATGATTTATAGTTATCCATGAACTTATGTTAATATTATACTTATACCCTTATGCTTTGAAAACTTTCACTTTCCCCTTATTTTTTTACCCTGTCAACAGTAACTAATATCATGTCCGGATTTTCCATTGTCAATGGCCTCACGGCGCTCTTTCATGATTTTTGGTCCTCTACCGTCATCCTCTAGCTTTTGCCGCCATTGAGCTATGTCCATACCTCCTCATGTCTCTGCTCCGTTCAGGCTACTCGGGTTCGCTGTCCAAGGCCACTGCGGGGCCTTTCACGTTCTTAAATTTCTTCTTCTCATTCCATTTTTGTTCTATGATTTTTTGGGTTACCTCCCTGAACTTTGGGTAACATTACCCTCTAATTTTTGAAATACACATTTTCTCTTACTTTTAATACAATTAGTTAGCTATTAGTCAGAGTTATGGATATTACAGATACATTTTTGAGTTTTGAAAATCTACACTTTTACCTTGCTTTTTTTTTTTAACAGTAATATCTAAAATTTTAATTTAAATTATATAGTAACTATCTTTCAATAAATTAAAAATTAGTGGATTATTGTTTTTTTAATTTGTACAATATTTTTTTATAGCTAATAAGTATTTAAAATTTATTAGTTTTTCTTCTCTGTTAACATAAAATAATAGTTTTAAAATCTATTTAATTATTAAAAAATTAGATAATTTAAAATTATATAACATAATTATCAAATAGTTTAAATTAAAATTTTAGAAATCACTGTAAAATAGTATAAAAGAGTAGGAGAAAAAGTGTATAATTTTACTTGCTAGGTTTAGTTTCAGCCCTTTAATCATATTTATATGTTTAATCCCAGCCATCTATTCCTTTCTCCATTCTTAGATCAATTAACCTTATCTTCTCAGGTTACTTTTGACGGATAGACGGACGGAGGTAATGTTTGAGGGGGTTAACTGTTATTCATGAAACATGGAGGGGCAAGTGTATATTTAGTACGATAACTCAGGGGAGTTTTTGCAATACTCCCAAAGCGCACAACTAAAGAATTTAAATATCTTACCCCAGCCCAAAGAAACGGAAAAAGAAAAAGGATGATCAAGAATATAGCCGTTGAAACTCAAAAACTTAACGGCTAAATTTTTATTGCCCCTCTGCTTTGTCGAGGGTTATTCTCTGGCTTTTAAAGCTTAAGCCTTTCTCCTCCTTTTCCTCAGATTCACAGCAAAACCCCCCCAAAGCTCTGAACTTTATGTATATTCCATTTGAAATCAACACCTGAGACAGTAAATCTCTTTACTTTCCATTCTCATCTCCATCCAGATCTCTCTCTAGATCTCACCCCGCTGTCATCACAATCAAGCGGTTGATCTTCTCTCGAAGGCTTCTGATAAGGTATGTGAATCAAGAACTACTTCCAGATCTCAGTTCTTCTGACGATTACTTGGTTAATTACTGGAAATTTTCCTTCTGAATTTGAGCTGCATTTGTTTTGCCGTAATATTGACCAAAAAAAAAAAAATTCCAAGACTTTCTATACTTCTATATTTTCAGAAATTCTTAAGACTGAAGCAGAATGTTTTCTTCCAGAACTCCTGATAATTGTTCATCCATGGAGATTTCCCTTCGATTGTAGTTATTCTTTCCCAAACAATGGTTATGATGTGTTTCCGTTTTGGATCACAGGTTGGCCCAAGAATTTTAACGAAGCAAAGATGAACGATTTGATGACCAAATCTTTCACAAGCTACGTCGACCTCAAGAAAGAGGCAATGAAAGATCTGGAGGCTGGACCAGATTATGATGGCGAGATGTCCTCCACAGGGAACGCCATGGACCAAAACCTCGGTCTGTTCCTGGAGGAAGCCGAAAAAGTGAAGCAAGAGATGGAACTGATCCGGGAAATATTGGTAAAGCTCCAAGAATCTAACGAAGAAAGCAAGTCACTTCACAAGCAGGAATCCTTGATGGATCTTCGCAACAAGATCAACCATGACATTGTCACGGTCCTCAAGAAGGCTAGGGCCATCAGGTCACAGCTCGAGGAAATGGATCGTGCTAATGCCGCCAACAAGCGCTTATCCGGATGCAAAGAGGGCACCCCAGTTTACAGAACTAGGATTGCTGTCACAAATGGACTGCGCAAGAAACTGAAGGAGCTGATGATGGATTTTCAGGGGTTGAGGCAGAGGATGATGACAGAGTATAAAGAAACGGTTGGAAGAAGGTACTTTACCGTGACAGGGGAGTACCCCGATGAGGAAATAATTGAGAGGATTATTAACGATGGTAATGTCATGCTCTGGAGCATGAATTTTTCTAAGCTCGATACAAATCTTACTGTTCTTCACGATGTCTTGTGGTTCTGAATTTTGATAGCTTTCGTGCATGTGTTTCACACTTCAACAGGTAACGGCGGGGAGGGGTTTTTGACTCGTGCCATACAGGAGCACGGAAGAGGCAGGGTGCTGGAGACAGTAGTTGAGATACAAGACAGGCATGACACAGCAAAGGAGATAGAAAAGAGCTTGTTGGAGCTCCACCAGATTTTCCTGGACATGGCGGTTATGGTGGAGGCGCAAGGCGAGCAAATGGATGATATAGAGCATCATGTGCTCAACGCAAGCCATTATGTGAAGGATGGAGCTAAAGAGCTTAAGATTGCCAAGGATTACCAGAGAAGCAGCAGGAAGTGCTTGTGCATTGGGGTGATTCTCCTGCTTCTGATCATCCTTGTGGTTGTAATTCCGATTGCTACTAGTCTCAGTAGTTCATAAAATTTAACGTTTTGAGGACCCAATGGCAAGTTATTCACTCTGGTCTCTGGCTTTGCTCTCGTTTTTCTAGTTTAGTTTCAGCCCTTATTGTGGGACTCGTGTAAGGAATGGTTTTATTATTCCTTAATTGGTTTCATTCTAAACCTGCAAAATTGTTGAACTGCAAACAGGGCTAAAGACTGGATTCATTTTTCACTTGTAGATACGGAAACCCCCGAAGTAGTTTTCATTGTTTGCCAGGAGCCAGTGCTCATCCAAAGAGTTTCTTCCGCTAAACTTGCTTCCTTCTTCAGCTCTCTTTAAAAAATTAATTCTCTTAAAACACGCTTATTTTAGTATGCGAATCAATATGGTAATTATGATCATTCCAATAAACACATACAACTCGAAAGTTCGGCACAGAACCTTGTATGATTCTTCTGCCTCCCAAACAAAGTGGTAGCAATGCTGAATAAATGATGCCTTTGGAATTCCTAGAGCCAGTAAAAAGTAGGGTAAAAAACCTCAGAAGCCGCCCCCCCCCCCCCCCCATGCTTTTATGATTCTACTGCATCATATCCATTCTTGCGCATTTGATTTAGGACCTCATTTGCTCTTATCTTGTCCCCTGCGAGAAGAAATCCCTGTATTATTGTATCTTAACAGCGGCTGCCTCAGGAAGAGGAACAGCCGCATCTTCTTCCATTCTTCCCTTTGCTGTCCATGTTCACAAAGTCCTCGGATCATTATACTGTATGCAGTGACTTGGGGCTTAAGTTGTTCGCGCCCAGTTGGGAAAACCATTCCATGGCCATCTCAACTTTCCCAGCTTAAAAGTCATGCCTTTCGGTCACCTCAAACAGGTCAGGCAACCTAATGTCAGGCTTCTGAACTCCTGGGTATAGGCCATATAATGAAATTGTGAACATGCTGGAGGACTAAGGGCGGATGTGGAGATCACAATGGTTAACAAGTGCAGTCAAGAATTTCCGTTTCTTGTGCATAAATAGTAAATACAAACATCTGCCAGTTAATTATTCAAAGGTTTTCGACTTTCTCTAAAGTTTTCTTCTAACAGATGTTCATATTGTTGCTAATTCTTTCTGAAACTCTTATCGCAAATGATAAAGGGGCAGCTTTCACCCTGGTCGTCTCGTCATGTACTTCTTCCTGTTCCTGAAGCAAATGAAGATAAAGCTAGTGGAAAGCAGACCGCTGAGAAATTGCATCTTCTCATAAAGCATAGCATCTGATAAGGGTACAGAAATGAATGTGCTGAAAAATGGTTTTAACAGCAGAGGAGATCATTCAACAGCCCAAAGATGGAATTGGTTCTGCCAAATTGGTCATCTCTTCCAGAGGTGATAGTAGTTCTGAAGCACTAGAAAATAAGGTTTTCAGAAGGGTACAGAAAAGTAGCAGCAAAAGCAACTAGAGATGTACTCTACCAAGGATTGGAAGATAGTTTGGTAGAAGAATTAGGTGCCACTCAAACGTAGTCATTGTGGTCATACCTCTTCCAAGCCAAGATGGATTTCTTGGCCCTCGCACATGTACATTTTCTAAAACTATACCCGACATTCTTCTAGGACATAATTGTAAGGTACAATGTTGATTTTATACGGTTGTAAGTTTCAAATCGAAATTTTATGTGAATTTAATATGCACATAAATTCAATCTCACAGGACATTGCTTATTCTTACAATCAAATAAAACGTTATTTGCTTTAATTCAAATGAAACGCACCAAATAAATTTGACGGTACTGCAACAAATTCAATGAAATTTATGAAAACAATTCAACAAATGTGTCGTACACAAACAAATAGAATGTATAATAATGTTAGGAAAGATTATAGCAAGTAGTAGTATTTCACTACCTCATCTATGAAGGATCTTCCATCTAGATCACAAATATGCATATATAAAAATGTAAATAATGGTCCTGTATTCATTTAAGATGTAGAAAAGAAAATTCAACAAAGATGCAATATGTACATAGATTTAGGGTTAAAAGTATGCACACCCTTCTAAAAGCGTACCCAACATTTTAAAGTTATGTACACAACATTTGAAAGGTTACATGCTCACATCACATCCCGTGACCATGTTAGTGACTTAGAGGGCCAAAATGTATATTCTTAATAGTTGGAGGATAAAGTTGAAGGGAGATAGTTGTGTCGCCGCAACGCAGTGTCTGCCCGTTAGGAGCGACTCCGGCGGCCGCCGCAGCACCTGGGTTGATCCTGGGCAGATGCGAGTTCGAGCGAAAGCAAAAGAGAGACGGAGCCGGGGAATTGGGTGAACAAGCGAGTTGGTATAAAAGAAAAAACTAGTTGGTTTTAGAGAAAACGGAAGAAAAACAGAGGACTTCTGTTGTTTCTTCCTTTGCAATGTTCGGTTTTCCAAATACCTATGTGATCAGTTCCATTCTTGGGAAGTTCTTGGATCCAATCATAACATATTCAACTGGTAATGGCAGGGAGGGGTTTTTGAGACGTGCCATTTAGGAGCATGGGAGGGGCAGGGTACTTGAGACAATGGCTGAAATACGAGGGAGGCACGATGAGGCAAACAGGATAGAGACGAGCTTGTCGGTGAATTTTCCAGGACATGGTAGTTATGGTGGCGGTGCAGGCCGAACAAATGGAAATACAGAGATTCATGCGCTTAACGCCAGCCATTGTGTGCAGGATGGAGCTAAAGAGCTTACCAGAGGGGCAGCAGGGGGTGCTTGTGTATTGGGGTGATTCTCCTGCTTCTGATCATCCTTGTGATTGTGATTCCAATTGCTACTAGTCTCTGTAGTTCCTGAAATTTAAATGTTTTCAGAATCTCAATGGCCAGTTATTAACTCTGGTTTTCATGTAGTATTACTTTACTGGTTTCATTCTAAACCAGCAAAACGTTGGTCCATAAGACTGCAAAAAGGGGCTAGCGTGGATTCATTCTTCAGGGTTCATTCAAAAACCAAAAGAGGTTGACTAATATATCTGCAAAATGAATATACAGAACCCCTGGACTAGAACGAAAGCTAACCGTAAAACTATCTCAGTTTCCTCAGTGGCAGAGCTCGGCCAAATAGTTTCTCCACTTCACTTGCTTCCATCTTCAGCTCACCCAACAGTTCCATCTCTTCTTCTCCCAGTTCTCTTAAAAAAATTTCTTCATCTCTTTGTAATTCCTTCAGCCCTTCTGCCAACCTTTGAAATAATGTCATCTCTTTCTTTCCTATCTTTACCACCTGATCTTCTATCTCCTCCACTTCCTTTATTATAGTTTGCTCTCCTTCCTCTACTTTTTTCTCAAGTCTCTCGACCAGTGGACTCTCTGGTCCACATGTATTATCGGTTCTGATGAACTTGCTGAAGTCCCGTCCTACACTCTTAGCTGCTCTTTCTAGTTCAGGTATGATACTTTCAGGCAAAATTGCGCTTCTCGTGTACACAACAGCACCGCCATATCCATCCCAAGCATCGTTGCTACCTCGGTAGTATACAAATACATAGTCATCTTGTTTATTCTCAATTTTGGATGAAAGAATGTACCTGCACATATTGTTCCCTAAAGATTTTAAATACCGTAATATGATGAAGGCTAAATAAATTCTGGAAGTATCATTAGATAACAATAAAAACCGCAGTTAGATGCCCTAGGGAAAGAGTGAAGACAGAAGGCAGCAGATTTCACTCTTCACTTTCACTTCATTTCTGTTATCATGGGATATAATCAAACTCAGCATCTTCCTGAGCCCATCATACCTCAAGCAATGGCATAGAGATAACAAATATGTGCCTTTAGTTAGCATTTATCTGTTTAATGGGCAGGCTATAGGTAGATAGCAATCAAATCAGTCCATGTCTCCGAATTTCTGTCTCATCCAAACATGCTTTACAATATTGGCGTTTCCTCTTGTCAGGCTGATTCATTACCTCGTAACAGTTGACCTATTTCAGGTTTTAATCTCAGTTTCTGTATGGTGGATAAAGTCGTCAAACATCTTCTCTCTTCAAAGGAAGATGATATTTCGTTATTCTCTGTCTCAATCTGTCACACTCCTCGTTGAAGTCATTCAAATCTGTCAGAGCTATAACTTACTGCCTATACATCCTTTTTCCAGTTAAATGGAAAAAGAATTCTGAATTCTTAATCCAAATCAACAATAAATGTTTTCTGTAATTAACAAAAGTATTGGCAAGTGACATGGCTGAATCATACTAGAGAAGTGTTTGAAGAAGAAATTGATTAAAAATGCTGCTAGTCAATGTAATCAGCTTTTGCAGATTCAACAATAGATATATGAAAATAAATCAACTTCTGTGGTAGCAAGTTAGCATAAAAGAAGATTTTAAGAGCAGTACTTTACCAGTCATCTTTATAGTGAAGATACTCATTGTCATGGTTGTACAGAATCCCAGGGTGAATCGGATCTTGAACAAATCTTTGCATGCCTGAACGTGTGAAAAAGCCCCCATCTGGTGTTCTTATTCTCCAAGATAGATTGCCCACAAGCCTGTTGGATTCTGTGTGGAATTCATGCAACTGGCAGTCAAAGGAGTCAAAAGAGGGATTTAAGCCGCTGCTTATGTACCATTTCCCACTGAAATTGGCAATGTTGAAGTTCTTAACAAGAAGAGCAGGATTAGGGGCTGGAAATTCCCCCAGATCAGATTTCTTAGGAACACACTTCTTTCTTGAGACGGCACACTCATTGAATTCATCAACAACTGTGTTTTCAAACACGTCTCCACATTTAATCTGTGAAATGCAGGATGCTGTTACCCGAATTGTATGTTCTAAGGTGCAAATAGTTGATGGTGAGGAGATAGAAGAAGAAACGAAAGAACATACAGATTAACCTGGCATTCAATCTCATCAGGTCGATCATTGCATGTTTGGAGGCAAGCAACATTGGCAGCACATGATGGATTAGAAATGCACTTGGCAAGTTCAACCCTAAAAACACATCAATTTCAACTTTCAACATTCAGCAATCAAGTCAGATGAACTTTTGGGTGCAGTTCAGCTATCTGGAGCTATTAAACATAGTAGGAGGATAATATCAATCAACCAATAAACAAAGCCTTAATCCCAATTAGTTGGGTTAGCTACATGAATCCTGCATCTCCAATCCTCCATTTTTTTTTCACATGGGCATTAAATTGGTATTCAGGGTCAAGGTGGGCATTGTTATGTGCATTTTACATAATTTGATAAAGTAACCAAAAGGTCAGTAATATCATGATACCTCTTGGATAATGCTCAGTTCTGATAATTAGAGCTTTTGAGCTTATACTGAACCTTAATCCCACCTATCTTGGGGTTAGTGGGGTGAAATTTATAGTGTTAATTTACTGTTTAAAGTTGATTAAGAGTACTAGTTCATGCAAAAGCGAAATGGTAAAGTTTTCCTTCCATAAGGCATTCACTTCCAGCTATTAACCTCAGATCATTTCACAAGAAAGCATTTGATAAGTCAAGAAGCTGTGGACGATCAGGCAACCATATAATGTCCCTATCAAGCCAGTATCTAGCCTAAAAGTTTAAGCTGATAGGCAGTGTTCTAAGAACAGGCGTCTTCAAATACTCATTAAAATAGAGAAAATCAGATGCCCACTGAAGGTTTTTGACGCATTTCTGAGAGAAATGACATGCCAAAGAGAATTAATTGACAGAACAAAAGTGGAGCAGTTGATAGCAGTCTGCAATCTGAGCACATAAGATGCAAGCAGCAAGATGAGGATAACTTTTTAGGGTTCTCTAGCATACCTGCACTCTCTCAACAGGCAAGCACATGTTTTGATAGCATCAGCTGCACCTGCTGAAGGAATCGCCATGAGCAAAACTGCTAGCATCCCAGCCACTTGTATGAGTTTTAGTCGACTCCATTCCTTTAAGACCTTTAGTACAGTATGTAAAATAAATGCAGCAATCTTGTTTGGCTTAACAAAAAATTATCAGGAATTGGCAGGAATGGAGGCTAAAAAACTAAATGATGCAAACTGCGACCAGTAGAACCCATGAATCAGGCCGTAAGGTGCAATGACATCCTACAGATGAACAAAAGGCTACCTTGGGTATGATATGGATAACATACGGTGAGGAAATGTTGTCTGTGCTGTTGCCACAACTCGAACATCTCAGCTGAGACCAAGAATTCCTTTTGTTTGACTTCATCAAATGGGAATATCTAGACTTTCTGTCACCATATTGAGCTTTAGCTAGCAATGTGCCATCAAGATGAACTATTTTCCTCCTATAAAAGCGTTCATCATACGCAAGTACTGATCTCATATGTGGAACCCAGATACTTCGTTCATGAGAAAGTGTTAGACGTACAGCTAATGCCATACCCAAGTGCTGGTCGTCAAAGATGCAGCCTGAGGATTGTTAGAAGAATATCATTAGATTGCTAAAGTGGTGGTACCGGATTCATTCATTCTGTATTAGCTCAACAAGAGAAGCAACAAACAAAATGATTTAGCATTTCTCTAAATGCTAAAAGTAAGCACCTTTTCTGGGTGTAGATAGGCACATAAATGGGGAAGAAATCTAGATGAAAGAATCCAAGAAGGAACGAAAAAAAAAGAGCCTAACTTTGCAGTTGTTACACCAATAACCCTTTTGGGGTCTAGATAGGCACAGAAAAAAGGGAACCAAATCTAGATGAATGAATCCAAAAAGGGGAAAAAACCTTGCTTTAGAGTTGTATTACATTAATAACTAGCCTTTTCTCCACAAAATTTTAGCAAAAATGAGCCAGTAAAATCGCCCAAAGAAGAGTACCGAATTAACTAGAAAACCCAATTTTATGAATGAGGAAACACATTTTCAACAACGCAGACTTGGGTAGTAACGCGAGATTTAAAGCAAACCAGTATTGTCATTACATACATCACCTGCATGTATAATTGTTAAAGTAAAAAAGTAGAAAAAAAATAGGCTGAAGAGGATGAGGGGGGAGAGGGGGAGAGAGAGAGAGACCTGGGGTGAAAATTGGTGTAGGAGGAGGTGCTCATATTCATAGCAGGTTTACCATTTAAGTTGATGAGGAATGAATGAATGGAGGGAGGGGGAGGATTAGCCTGAAGCGGAACAGAAGTGTGACCTTGGGGAAAGAGCGGCAACGTCAATTTCAGGATAAGACATCGTGTGGAAATGAGTCCTCTTACGTATCCCCCAATCCACCATTTTTGTTCGGCCACTCCAGTTCACAAATGACCCAAGATATGGGAGAAAATACAAATTGCACCTTCTATTTTGACAAACTTTACTTTACCCCCCATCGTTGCTAATGAGGAAAACTAGATTGTTTCACATTTTTTAATTGTCCAGTAAATGTCATAATATTAGAAATAGTTTAAATTTATTGAAATGTATGTGATATATAGTTTAAATTAAGATTTAAAAAGTTGTATCAACAGCAAATAACAATATAAAAAAAGAGTAAATTACATAAATTGTTTCCTTTTAGTCCCTAACCTATTGAATGTTTTGTTTTAGTCCTAAACCTATTAAAATTGTTTCATTTTAGTCCCCCACCAAATGAAATTTATTAACTCAAAATAATTGTCTGACACAAACTTTTCAAATTCTAATTTAAATATTCAGTAATTGTCTCTCAGTAAATTTAAACAGCTTAATATTTTTTATAGTAAATAGATAATTTAAACTAATAGTTTTTTTCTAAATGAAATAAGTTTAATTTACAAAGATAAAAAAAAAAAGTGATTTGAATTTTTCATTAACTATAAAAAAATTATTATACAGATTAAATTTATTATAAGATAGTTATTAGATATTTTAAATTATGATCTAAAAAGTTGTTATCAGATAAATACTTTGAGTTAACAAATTTTATCGAATTGGGATCAAAATAAAACATTTTCAATAAATTTAGGACTAAAATGAAACGTTTTAATAGGTTTAGAACTAAAACAAAACATTTAATAGATTAGGGACTAAAAGAAAACAATAACTAAAGGTTAGGGACTATTCATGAAATTTACTCTATGAGAAAATGTTCATAATAAGGGTATGGTGTATGTTGTTACACTAAAAGGCTGGTGTGAGCATAGGTCATACCAATAAACCAAATATCTTCTAATTAGATATAAGAAGACCTGCCTAAGATCAACATATTGTTAAGAATTGAGAATAATGCACTTTTTTTTTTTTAACTTTCTCAAGAATACACAAACTTCTAAATCATAGAAATCTTAGTCAATAAAATTAAATAATATCATAAAGCACCCTCATAATTTTTCATTTCAATACATAAATATAGGCAATTTAGTAATACCATCATTTTTATTGTATATTTACACATATACCTTGGATTCAGTTCCATTTCACGTTGGTTCTATATGAAATCAGAACCAGCTTAAAGATTGCGAGTTCTCCAAAATGTGAAACCAACTTATAAATCATGGTCAATTTTGCCCTAACCAAACTCAACCCAGTAGGGGTGGTTTGGGGTTATCTAATTTTTACTCACTTCTTCTACAAGGTACAACTATAGACTATATCTTTTACCAACAAACTTTAGGGTTTTTTTTGTAATATACCATATCACCCCTTGACATTTATTTTTGGGTGCTACAAGCAGTAGTAGTACAAAGTTGATCATAGTTGTAAATGTGAGTAAATTTCTTAAATGATCCCTAACGTTTAATTATTGTTTCGTTTTAGTTCCTAACCTATTGAATGTTTTGTTATGGTCCTAAATCTATTAAAAAGTTTTGTTTTGGTACAAAATCTATTAAAAACATTTCATTTTTGTCCCCATTGGATAAAATATGTTAATTTAAAATATTCTTCTTATAAAAAAATTTTTGATCAGAATTTAAACTATTCTGTAACTGTTTTATAATAAATTTAATATGTATAACAATTTTTTATAGTTAATAGAAAATTCAAATAATTTTTTTTTTGTAAATTGAACTTATTTTATTGAGGAAGAAAAAACAACTAATTTAAATTGTCTATTTGCTATAAAAAATATTAAACTGTTTAAATTTACTGGAAGACAATTACCAAATATTTAAATCAGAATTTCAAAAGTTTATGTAAAACAGTTATTTTAAATTAATGAATTTCATCTGGTGAGTGAAAAAAATGAAACAATTTTAATAGGTTTAGGACCAAAATAGAATATTCAATAGGTTAGAGACTAAAGTCAAATGAGAATTAAAGGTTAGAGACTATTTATGTAATTTACTCTTGTAAATTGACTATTTATGCAATTTACGCTTGCAAATGCTTTCGTTAACTTTTAAAAAAGGTGTTTGGGAGAACATACCGTAATGGTGAGAAGTGGGCCAGGCCACAACTGAACATGGTCCGGGTGATGGCAGACCTGGTCCTAGGCCCAATCGGACTCCTTTTTTTTTCTTCAAAAAATGTAATTAAGTGACAAAAACTATTGGGAAAAAAATTTGCAGATGTATTTATTTTATAAAAAACAACACCACCATCGTTAAAAAATTTATTAATTAAAACCGTAACAGCACTTACAATAATTGAAATGTACCTTAAATGAAATAATAACAAAATGTTCCAAAACATACGTATAAAAGAAGAACCAACTTAGGATTTATACTTAAGCGTATAGTCGGATCAAATGCAAATTAAGAGTGAAAATAAAAACCAAAAAAATTCATTTCTCATCCTTGATTAACACCTCATCGTCGGAACTCTAAAGAGGTTATGTTGCTTTCATTTAACAGTAATATCCTAATCAAGATTGCAAACACAAATCTCAATTGCTTTAAGTGTCAACCTCGTCAATTTTTTTTTATTAATTTTGAGTGCTAGAACTGGTTGACAGGTTGAGCAGGGCTAGGTTAGGCCCAATTTTTTGGCTCGTTCCATGGGCTCATGTTCAATGTGCCTCATACCGAGCTTTTAGTGGAGTGGGCAAAACTAAGCTTTGACCTAGCTATGCTCGAGCTGGGCCCAATTTGGGACGGTTCAACTTGATCAATCCTCATCTCTACATACCCCTAAAACAAAACTCATTCAAATCACAAATTTTAAACTCATACAAAAAACAAAATTTTCAATAAAACTCATTTTTTTTCTATTGAAATAAAAACTCCTAATTTAAAAGCACAATTGGTAGAAACATGTGAAACGTTGAAATCAAAATATTAGACAAAAATTAGTTTTGAATCATCAAAATTTAAATTAAATTGATAAGAGTAAATCCAACATTTACTATTCAAGGCTAAATGTTTGTTTTATTTGAGGACCAGATAACTGAGCAATTTTTATTTGTTAGGAACTATTAGTTAGCCTAACTTGCTATCCATGCGTATAGTTTAATGATGGGTAACTACAGTTTATCTACGCATCATGTACAGTAACTTTGATGACCTTTGTACTTTCTAGAGTTAAAAAGCTTTAAGGAGTGAAAGATGCTAATTTTTGTAGCATTAGTATGTGAAACTGTGTTCATGTAAAGAAGTTTATATATCTAATATTTTTTCGTCATGATTTGCAGAATACAGTTGTGCATGCGTGACGCGGCGATGCCATTGAAGCTGAGATGATTGGGCCAACAGTTTGAATAAATAACAAAAAGCCAACTTGGTCGGAAATCCCAAAGGATGTGTTTGAGGCAGGATGTCTGGAAGCATGCTTTGGCAAAACTGGACACACATAACCAGCAATTTATGCTTTGCTTGTTGATAACGAAGGGAAATTTGGACTTGTTTCAGATATTCTTTGGTGAAGTTTCTTGTCCACGTCAAGACTGCAAGGATTTAGCTGTGGCCTATCCTGTTATTCCTCATAAGCTAACATTTCCTGTCTATAAATACTTTCTTCACTTCTTCTCCAGGAAGGTTTTCAGCTTTTCTGCCTTAGATTTGTTTGTATGTAACGAGTTTCTTTCTTCCTTGGAAGAGGTTGATAATTAGATAGACAAGAGCATGTGGGGTAACATGAAAACTCAGTATCTTTGGTTCAATCTTCTTGCTTTTATATTTGTATATGCACTGATAATTAGTGTTGCTTTTGCTTCCCCAGATGATTCTCCAGGTTCGTTTTTTATTTTTATTTTTTTTGCATTTCTTATTGATTTTCTTCTCTGTCTCTACCTTCTTAGTTTTTGTTGTTAAGTTATTGTAGCTTTGACAAGTTTTGGTGCTTGCAGCTTGTGATTTAGATCTCAGTTCATACCATTACCAGCCAAGTGGAGTTTGCATTGGCAAAGATGAGAATGTTGATCTTTGGGGCAGCATCCCGACAACCCTTTGTTGTTCAAATGCTCTCACATCCTTCGCGCAAACTCTAGCCTTGCACGCAAATAGATCTCATGGTGGTGGCATCTTCATAGAGAAAGATCAATGGAAGAAATGCAACAGTTTCCTGGAGAGCCAAGAAATCGCCAATAAGTCTTGCATACCCGAGGAGTTCTTTCGTGGAACCAATGCTTGCTCAAACCTTACCATGTCAAGGATTCAGGATGATCAATCATTCCAAGCTACAGTGTCCTTATGTTCCCTCTTAGGCTCTTCTTCAGACTTCGTTAGCTCATGCAAGAAGTGCACTAGTGCATTAGCCCCTGCTACAAGTAATGAACCCCAGACATTAGGTTTGAAGAAGGATGACAAGGGCACCACTGCCTGTGCACTTGCTGTTATTATTGCTGTTGCTGCTGCAAAAGTTGATGATCATGCATTTCTCGATCACTTCTTCAGTTGTTTGTCTGCTTTAGATGTTCATGGTAAACTTCTAACATTGTTCACATTAAGTCATCAGATACCTACCCCCTTGATTGCTTCCATATGCAATTCAAGTACTGAATTTTATGTTGTTTTTCTTTGGTCTAACAGAACCAGGCTATGTTAAGATCAAAGGTTAGTGGGCACTCCTCTTGCGAGTTTTTTCTTTGTTACTTTCCGTTCTCCATGTTTGTTTTTTACTGTTTTTCATTGATAAGTGTCCTCCGTACTTTTCCATGAACATGAAATATTATACTTAGAGAACATGTATTTGCTTATCAGATTCTCTGGTAAATGGAGCAGTATCAGTCTTCTTAGCATTCATCACGTTACTCTCAATCCTCGCTCTTATAAGACATGTGACGGTAAGCAAGAACAAGAGTAAGAAAAGTCTTCCTCAGCCACCACCCCTATTCAAGCAGACAGCCACTTGGTCCTCATTGTATACTTTTTCCAAGGCTGAGATTGAGAATGCCATTAATTTTTTTGGCCAAAAGAAGTTCCTGGGAAGAGGAAGTGCAGGCCAAGTTTATAAAGGAGTGTTACCTAGTGGACAGGCTGTGGCCATCAAGCACATAAACAAGAGCAATTCGGATGATTCTTTTACCAGGGAAGTTGATGGTCTTTCAAGGATTCGGCATCAGAACCTCGTTTGCCTATTCGGCTGCTGCATTGAAGGTGGTGAGCAGTATCTCGTCTACGAGTATTGTTCATCCGGGAACCTAGCTCACCATCTCCTTAGTAAAATATCCTTTACCTTTCACTATCACTTGCATATCGTGAATTAGTTCCTTGTGGATAAAGAAATGTCAATTCGACCTTATATCCATAAATTTTTTCTTTACAAGTCCTGAACCATGTGCATTTTTTCAGGAAAAGACACATTCCTCACATGGGAGAAAAGGGTCAAGATCCTGAGGCAGTGTGCAGTTGCTTTGAGGTATCTCCACCGACATATTGATGGCTGCATTGTTCATCGAGATATTAAGGTAGTGCGCGTCATCTGCTTTACATATAAGTTTGGTGTTCTTATTTCTAACCTATTATTTGATGTCTGTCTTTTTGTCTGTCTACTTCAAGCTCACAAACATCCTGTTGACTCATAATATGGATGCCAAGCTATCAGATTTTGGGCTGGCAAGGATGTTGGGGATGGAGGAGACTAGAGTGTTCACCGATGTTAGAGGAACCATAGGCTACATGGATCCTGAGTACATGACCAACGCCAAGCTAACATGTGCAAGTGATATTTATAGCTTTGGAATTGTGATACTGCAAGTTCTATCTGGCCAGAAGGTCATTGAGTTAGATCTTGATGCCAGAGACCAGCTCACAAGAAAAGTACTGACAGTAGTTTATGTTTCAATAGTTTCCTTTAAATTTTCACATGTGGTCTAAATGACGCACACAAAAAACAAGTGATACTGCAACAAGTGTAATTACTTTCAAAATCTTGCGCAGGCAAAAGATGTGAGTACTGGGAAGCGCCCCATTAGGGATTTTGAAGATCCGAGGCTAAATGGGAATCTAAATAGAGGGGATTTTGAATCCATATTGCAAGTTGCAGTCCTTTGTGTGGCTAGATCAAGCAAGGGCAGGCCTTCCATTGAGGAAGTTCTCGAAGTGATGGAGAAGGCTTACCAAAACGTCACAGTGGTTAGGATCCCTTATATTTTAAGGCCATTCTTCTAAGAGCAGGCTTGGACATTATCATTCAACTGCTGATATGTTTCTATATTTTTATGAGCAGGTTGAAAAGAATAAAATAGATCCATCAGCAACTCTGCAGTCCGATTCCTTTGAAGTGATTACACTTGAAGCATCACATTGAACCTCAGGTTAAATTTGAATAGGTTTTGCCGTCCTTTTTAAAGCTTATATACCTTAATAAGCAAGCTTGGTGTTTGTACAATCTTAATAAAGGTAAGATGTAGGGCTCCTCGGTTTTTTATCCTATGGCAACCAGTGGGAAAATTATAAGTTCCTGCTTATGCCTTTTGCTCTCCTTCTATTGATCAAGGTCATATAGAACTTGACCATAATCAATGGAACAGGGGATTCCAAACTGCATTCACGAAGTGAAAGTTTCAGCTTCCAGTTTTTTTTACTGAAGTTACATCAAGGTTGAGGGGCTTTTTGTGTGTTTTTTCGCTTTCTTCTTTACCCCAACAGGGTGTACCAGATTTCAGTAATTGCCATCTATGTCAAGGTATTAAATTCAGTATAGTTTCCTTTCCTTTACATTATCTATTAGAAACTCTTCGACTCGAATTCAACCCCTTCATAATACATTTATATTCTGATATATTGTCTTCTTAAAACAAATAATCAAATGCAAATAAGTCTTGGATTATTCAAAGGCAACCAGTAATCAAGAAATGCTTGTAATTTATTCAGTTCTTTCCATTTACTTATGACAATGAAAAGGTTACATGTAAATACTAGCTTGGATTCCGTTTATCCTCACATCCTATTCAATGCTGATAAAGCTGAACTGTGGACACTAAATAGAAAAAAATATTCAAAGGTTGATAAAATGCAAGCAACAGGCAATTCACTACTAGTAGTAGCTAGTTTGATTTGCTTGATTCCTAGTGTTGATCTCCAATAGAGGGCTTTGATTCCTCCATTGAGCTCAATGCAATATCTGTAGCTGCTTCTGGTTGCTTGGGTTTCAAGTCAGGGCACTTGTTTGCGTCCTTGTACATCAAGTAAAGGATCATTTGAGCAATGCCAAATAAGAATCCCAAGACGTTTGGTAGCTGATCATCAAAAAATTAGAATCACAAGTTTAGGGAGGATAGAATTGCAGTTGAGATTTGGGTGAAGGACTAAGATGCTATGACTTACAGCAATATATAAATCCCGGACAAAAAGTCCATAAAAGAACCACATAGTAGCACAGAGGGTGAGGAATAAAGAGAGGGAAAATGGCATGAATTCTACACTTTTAGTCCTTATGACTTGCCTCTGCAATAAAAATAGCGTCAGCATAGGCACGTATTAATTTATCTAGAAAGTGGAGAACAAGATTAGCCAGGAACTACTGAGAGGAAAATGAGAGATGGGCAGGGTGATACTGACCATGATGCTTAAAGGAGCTGCAAATACTGCAACGTTGTACACAGCACATACCCATCCAACAAGGGTGATGCGGTTGGGTCCATGGAAAAGTGTAATGGCTAAGATCATCATTGAACCGTAGGCGAAAACATTGAATATGAGAATCAACTTCAGTGTGAAAATCTGCCATCCGACAAGAAATTAACATATATATAATTAATGTCAAAATCTTCAGACACACCACACCAGTTCAGCCTAATGATTTGCGAGTTATTTGAATATTCCCACACCTTCCCAGCCTTGGATGCATAGAAGATGTACAACGCGAGATAAGTAACTTCTATTGCACATCCAATGCTATTGATGGTGATTATGAGAAGCGCATCTGTCTTAAGAAATCCGTAGTATAATAACAGCATTGCACTGGACAGCGCAATCACATAAGGTAATGAATGGAAACCTTCAGAAGTTTTCTTCTTGCAAATTGTATAGAAAGTTGGTCTGAGAAGAAAAAAGAACCGTGAGTGAATTTTTAGCTATACTTTTCTTTTATCCCTAATACATATATACAGCTGCAAAAATAACAAGTCTCATAATTAATTAATTCAAAGCAGTTCAGTTCCTTACACAGGGGCCAAGAAAACCAGGAACGAAACAACATTACCTGTAGAGGAAAATCAAAGAAAAGAAGCATCAGAAAATTAAAGAACCACCAAGAAGACACATGTATACTAGTGACCATCAGTTTTGGTATTTGACAGTACCCAAAACACCAAACACAAAAGCCAGCTGAAGAACTGTCAAGAATGCCATCTTTCTGCCTTAGTTACGTTGCTGCTAGAAGCCTAATTAAAGAACTTGTCGGTGAAGTTCTTCTTCACAGTGGTCAACTCTCTTTTACTTCACTGCGATGAACTTGGTTTCTCCTCCTGAAGCTCCTCCATTTATATAAGCAGACCAGACCAAACAGTTAGGACAATGGTTCACTGATGTTGATGATAAGTTTGGTCTGGGATAGTTTGGTCTCAAGAGATTAACAAGTACATGCAATTTGCCGCAGTTGTGTGGAGCATAGCTCGAGCACGCTACCTATATCGAAATCCAAGAGTCTATATCGTTCGTCTGCCCAAAACCAGGGTTGGCATGCTAAAATTAGAAGCACTAGTGAGCTACTAACCAAGCACCCATAGTGCTAAAGTGAGCTACCACATTAAGATATACAGTAGCATTTAAATATATGGAATGCTTATTAGCAAGGCACATTTGCCGTCAGGTTCAAGTCAACAGCAGGGAAAAATTGGCCAAAGGGCAAAGTCTACTCTCTTGTGTACTACAACGTAACATAACATCTAAAAGTTATCTCATTATGTGGCTAGCTGTTTCATTACCCCCTAGGAACACACTTTGGGACCGGTACCCTCTTCGTTCCAGGTGGTTCAGTCGATGAGGACCGGAAATTGAGCCATCTATACATTGCTCTATTGTTTTATTGGAGATGAATTAATAACCAAAGGAAGCGCCAGCTGAATGAACCAATCTTCCTGAAAAATAAAAATAAAAATAAAACCAAATATTTGGACTGACTTTAAACATAAGGACCAAACTATTCTCTGTTGTCACCATAATATTCGCACCTCTCTTGAAGAATATGTGGGATTTCTTTTTAGTTGGTTGATCTTGATCTCAGGGCAACTTGATAATTTCAGGCTCACTTTTGCAGTATCTCCTCCTGCATAGAATAAGATTTTTTTTTTTAATGTAGATCATATATATATATATATATTTAAGTGTTGGCTGGTATTGAATTCCCGTGATCTATATGTGTCTTTAGCTCTAGGGGTTAGGAACTTGAAGAAAAAAGGGAGAAGCAACTCCCCCTTGTCATAAGGCTCAAATCGGTTACCCGACAATTAACGGGAAGATGAGAAACACAAGTCTTGTATTTGATTCTTGAAATGCGATTATGTCATGCCTCTTAAGTCATTTAGCATGCAAGATTGGAAATATCCCAACCCCTTTTGTGTTACTCGTATCATCGACTGTGCACATCCCTCAAAGAACAAACTTCTCTTTGCTCTTAGCAATACTTGTACCAAAACAGCCTTAAGGCTGCCCGTACCAGGGTTTGGCAAGGCCCAACACATCAATTTGCTTGGTGGAAATCCATCTAACTCTTATTTCATCGTTAACTTTACCAAAATACTTTTCGACCAACCGTAGTCACAAACCACGAGCAGAGAAAAGTTTCACAAGGCTCGCAGGCCTCGTGGTGGTATACCAAAAAAATAGGAGTTTCTAGTTCCAATAATTTTAATTCAAGAACCCGTTAATTCAGAAAATTTGAATTCGAACATAAATTATAAAAAAAAAATTGTGGAGGTGAGGGGAGAAAATGTCAGGTCTTGGGGCAATTCCTTGTAGTTAACTGGCTAAGTTTTATTATTTCTAAGATGTTATATATATATAAAGTTTGAATGTGCCAAATGTTGCTCGACATTTTTTCCATTCAATAATAAATTATATTTTTTCTCTTATTTATCCTAATTTCCTAATTTATTCCTCTCATTTTAAATTAATTAACTCATTAATTAATGCATTATTTTTATTTTTATCGATTTTTTGTTTAAAAATAATGTCATTAGAAAGGTAACACTCTATCTAGTTACTTAATAATCACATGAATAATTTTTTTTAAGAAAGTAGCTAATTTTGTATGAATTTTTTTTGTACCTAGCTTAGTAAAAGAAAAATCAATAAATACTTAATTTTTTATAGAAATATTTTTTTGAGCTTCTTAAAGTATAAAGTTGGGTACACAAATTAAGTAAATAATCACTAAAAATAAAAATATTATTTAATCATAAACAAGTAAAGTAAACGAATTATGAGTTTTTTACTTCCCCACGACTTAATGGTCTTTTTAATTGTAAAAAAAATTGCAGTGGCTGATGTGCGTTAGGGAGAAAAATTGAGTGGGCTATTTGCTCCTTTTGCCAAAATAAAAATGTCTTCTCCTCTATTTGGTGTGATATAAGTTGCATAAAATGTTCTAAAGGCAGAAGTGAGAAGCTAGAGTGAGAGTAAGAAAATGTAAACTTTTAAAATTTAAATAAAAAAAAGTTATCCAAATGAAAGTGACAGCAATAGTTGAGAGCAGTAGCAACTTAAAATAAAATAATTAAGTAAATTAGGGTATGATAATTTGTCAATATGCAAATGTTTTTGTTTTTTTTTAAGATAATAAACAATCTTTGCTTCACTGTATCTTTTTGATCCAGTCTCCCTTCTGTTGACAAGTTACAACCTCAGCTAAATATATCACTTATTTTTTTTAACTTCGGAGAAAAAATAACGAAAATAGCACACCATACAAAGAAAATTTTATTGTCTACAATTTTCATTAATGAAAGGCGTAAAAAGAAGAAAAAATGCACCTCTGCAATAATAGCGTCTCATGCAAATGTCTGTATATATAAAAATAAAGGTGCAGAAACAACCTCATGTCCTTTATTTTCTAGCCATTTCACAGCTTTCCACCATGGTTTTCCGATGGCATTTAATTCATGATCAGTCTATTTGGAAGGAACAAACATCTAATCAAACCATCTTTCCATCCATAGAATATCATCATTAATGGAATCACCATCATGATTATATACGAACTTTCAATTACTACCAAGCAAACACGTGTCCTTCCCCTTCTTCTGCATAAGCCACATTAATTTAACCACTAATAAAGCAGCCACAAACACTGTAAGCTTGTTCTCCAAAACAAAAAACGTAACAGACAAAACCATTTGTAATGGTAACCAGCATTACAGAAATAATCATGATGATAAATTGCTAGCTATCTACGGATATCTTGTAGGAAATCCCATATATAACAGAAGTTGTAACTTTGCAGCAGATCAACGCCTCCATGCAAACCGAACAAATATGCTAAGGAGTGCCAGTGGAATTACCCAAACAAACAGCGATGACACTCAAGAAAGAAAACAAGACAGGTGTCCTCAGTCTGACGATGGCATAATTGGACCTTTTACAACCTTGACGCTCAAACGATAACAAACAAACAACTTTGAAAACTTAAACGGACATTATACCACGCCATCCTCACCTTACGCTCAAGCAGTAACAAACAAACAGCTTGGAGGACCAAACCACGCATTATGCCAGGCAACACCGGACACACCATCACTTACATCCGCTTTCATGTATACTAGGGAGATCACCCGCAGCGCAAGAGGTTTTTTATAGGGATGAGTAGAGGAGAACTTGTTAGTATTAACCCAAAACAACAAAGAAACACAAAGCATAAACTAGTGGAGACAGGAATGATCCATTAGAGATTTGTAGGGAGTCAAAGACTTTAATCCTTTTTTTTTTTTTTAAACATACTTGCCCAATCTCCGTTTCATATTTCAGTTAAGTAATACGGAGCCATAAGAGATTTTTTCTTGCAACTCCAAATGTCAAGTACTAATTTAAAATGGTAAAATGTAATTCAAAAACTACTATATTCAAACCCAACTTTAATTTTCATTATAATGAATATACTGGAATATAGATTTTAAAAGAAAAAAATAGAGAAGAGAAAAAGAGCGATGGATGTGGAAGTTTTTTGGTGAAGCCCAACTCTCTCTTACTGCAGTAGCTCAATCCCTAGTCGATCTTTGCGTTCGTTCTGGCTGGCTCTGACCTATGTGACGCAAAGCTGGAGCAGAAGCGAGATAGAGAGCGAGAAAACGCCTATTAATAAAATTTACATACATGAAAGCGTGATGAAAACGTCGTTTCTAAATAACTACTTATATTAAATTTTATTTGTGTAAGAGACACTGAATCACATTTTTTTTAGTTTAATCAAAAGTTGTATGTTATTTCTATTTAAAAATTATTGCCCAAAAAAAAAAAGAAAAACCACCATAAAAAATTAATAATTTTTTATTTCTCTTTCTTTAATATATATTTTTTATTTTTTACCTAGCTAATGTCTTAAAATTCTCCATTTTCTCCTTTGAGTCTTGAGCGTCCTCTTTTTGCTCCAAAATCTCTATTGTCATTGTCCTGGAACTGTCTCTGTTGTCATTTATCCTGGAACTTGAGTAAGACTCACATTCCTCCCTCATTTTTTTTTTTTAATGCCGGACTCACCATCCTGCCTCACCCGCTCCTCTTTCATCTCTCTCTCTCTCTCTCTCTCTCTCTCTCTCACACACACACACACAACTCTGATCATATTTTTCTAGTGGTCGGTCGCCGACAACTTCGGTTACACTGAGAAGCCGACGAAGCTGCGTCAACTGTGCTCTGCTCTATCAATTGCTCTCACCGCCTCTTTCTCTGCATCTTTGGTTGCAGAACATGAAAGAAAAAGGAAAGGGGGGGCAAATCAACTCTCTCATCTTATCTCATCTCTCTCTCTCTCTCTCTCTCTCTCTCTCGCACCTCCATCTCCGGCAACACCTCAGCAATGATACCCATCGGCTTAACCTGCACAATTTCCAAATGGGAGGGCAAACCACAAAGAAATGAAGTTCTCAAAGCCTTAATGTCAATTGCTACAAAAAATGCATACTTAACATCAAATAACTCCCCCAGGTTTTTGCCAGTTCAAAAAACTCCACATGAAATCACACAACGATGAAGAATTAACAGAAAATAAACAACAATCAGAAGAGCCAATTCTTCAATATTACCACCACGGAGCACATACGGCAAAAAATAAAAAATAAAAAAACGAAACCAGTTTTCTCAAAGTTGAAATTTATCACATGAATATTATTGCAAATTTTGAATGAGGAATGACGTAAACATAAGGATGAGTATGGTTTGAGTTGGTTTAATTTTATGATGGAACTGAACCAACCCGAAATAGTCTCGGTTCCAAAATGTTTTATCCAACTCGAGAATTGAGAATCGAATAGAACTAGAACCATGACTCTGGGTTTTTCGATTTTAGTTCTTAGGTTTTTCAGTTTATACCATATACTCATAACAATACTAAAATTTAATTAAATTGCATCCATAATCAATTTATGAAATATTCAACATAATATATAATTAAATCAGCATTTAAATACATATACTTATACACATTTAAAAGAGTTTAACATGTTATTACCAAAATGGTTTAAAAGAGTTACTTGTGGAATATCTTCTATCTCAACCAGTTTATTTCCTTCTAATAATTATAACATTGGCACGACATTCAACATGAAAAGCTAAGCTTTTAAGACTATCTTATTTAATATCAAAACCTAAAATATGTTGATATCATGAATTTTTAGTTTCACTTGGCTTATAAATGAAAAAAAATATAAGGATTATATCGTAGAAAATAGTCTGGACTAGAGATATTGAAAGCAAAATGACCTAGGAGTAACCAGTCTAGGAAGTGAAGTGATATAAGTAAATATGAAAAAATTTCGTGAATGATCCCACAACTTCCATGTTATTTCAATTCGGGACTCAGTTTAAGGGTTTAATATAAAAACACAAAATGACCATAATAATTCTTCAAAAAAATACATATGTATATAGATATTTTAGTAATACTATAATTTTTATATATAATTACACATACACACACACACACACATACACACCTTGAGTTTGGTTCCACCTCGGGTTCAGTTTCATATAAAACTAGAACCAACCCCAAAATCATCGGTCCTCCTATATCTAAACCAACCTATAAACCATGGTTCATTTTTACCCAACCCAATTGGGGGGTGGTTCGGGTTGGGTTCCCCTACGTAAATGTATAGAAGCATCCAATTCAAGGCTACTGTGTGAATTAGTCATGATACATATGTACACGTGTCTGCCTAAAACAAGAGGGCAGGTGAAACTTTTTAGAGAATACCAGCCCATCTATAAATGACACCAAACAATAAGGACCAAAAGTGTCATTAGTCACCTAACAGAATCACAGCTGTCAACACATGGTGCGCCCCTTCTCCTTTAATGTATAGTATAGAGGAGGTATGAAAAGCCCGCTCGTTGCGGTGGTTATATAATGTCATAATATTAAGTAAAATAATAATGAAGAAAAACAACAAAAATAGTTTTGGGACCAGAAGAGAAAATGTAAAAACTTTAGGCATTAAGAGTTTAACAATTGATTTAGGAAAAGTTAAGAAAAAAAAGTCTTACCTCACTAAATAAATAAATAAACCATGGTGACTGATGTTTTAGTTTAGAAAACAATACATCATAAAAAAAACTAAGAGATTAAACAAAAACACTATAATTAAATAGTTATTAAGTTTAGGGTCCAAAATGTCAAGATAATCAAACTTAGGGTCTAATATCAGAAATGAAAATAATATAAGGACTGGAAACATGTTTCAAGAAAAAGAAAAGTTAAATGGGAGAATAGCAATACCGGTCCTCAAAAAGATATTTTCATTCAAAAATTTCACTAACCTTTCAAAAGAAGCAACCCAGCCCATATTGAAAAAGAAAAAAGGTAATGACAGGTGACAAAGTGGGCCATAGCCCAACCCAACACCGAGTGGCAAAAGCAGAAAATGCTGTAGTTTACTGTAGATAAAATGGTGATTACAATATAGCAAGGTTTTTTTAGCCGCACTTTGTAGCAGACATTTTTTTTTTATTTATAAATTTTGACATTAAAAAAAATGCCAATAATAAATAACTAAAAAATTCTCATTCATAAATGGATGTTAGTCAATTAAATTTTGCTTCATTTTAATTTAGGGTTGGGTTTTCTTTATGTTATGTTCTTATTATTAAAATGATTAATTGTGATCGAAACATAACTCTCTAAAACATAACACTACATGTGCTTTGAAATGATAAATATTTTTTGTAAAAAAAAAAACAATTTACTAAGAAATTTCATCTCTTATTAATTTCAATTTCAATTTTTAATATTGATAAGAAATGTATTTAGTAAAATTCACTTAAAGGCTTCATAGTTTAATAAAGTAATTCAATCCATCAATCCATAATTGTTAAAATTGAAAATGAATATGAAACATAACATTGTGCATGTTTTGAAATGATGGATAAATTTTTTCATTAAAAAACAACTCACTAACAAAATTTCATCTCTTATTAACCCAAATTTTAATTTTTAATACTCTTTATAAATTTATTTAAAAAAGTCCATCTTCAATTTTAGCAATTATGAACCAAAGTACTTTATTGAATCATAGAGCTTTTAAAGTAATTAACTCATTCTAAAAATCTTAATTATCAAAAAAAATATGATCAAAATACAATATTATGTTTAATTTATGTTAATTAATCAAATGTTCAATCATTAACTTAATAAAGATTAAAAGAAAAGAAAAGGGAAAAAAATTGACCAAAAGGTTTGGAAACTATGATATAGTTGGTTTTGAGTTAGACCATTTCTTTTTTTAACCTTTATTAAGTCAATTGTTAAAACCTTAATGTCTCAAATTTTTTCTTTACATCAAATAAATAAACTATGATTACCAAAATTTTTCTTTAAAAGACAATAAATAAATAAAAACAAAAAAATTAGAGATAAAGAGAACAAATCATGGTAATTAATGTCTTACCTTAGAAAACAGTATATAAAACAATAACTAAAAAAAAAGCTTGGGGACCAAGAGAGCAAATAGAATATTTAGACTAATAGTTATAAAATGGATTTTTCAATTTTAGTAATTATGGACCAAAGTACTTTATTGAACCATGGAGCTTTTAAAGTAAATAACTCATTATAAAAATCTAAATCATTAATAATGAAAAAATGTGACCAAAATACAATATTATGTTTAATTTATGTTAATTAATCAAATGTTCAATCATTAACTTAATAAAGATACAAAAGAAAAGGCAAAAAATTGACAGAAAAGGTTGGAAACTATGATATATTTGATTTTGAGTGAAACCATTTCTTTTTTTAACCTTTATTAAGTCAATTATTAACACCTTTAGATATTCTAAAGAAATAAACCATGATTACCAAGATTTTGCTTTAGAAGATAATAAATAAATAAATAAAAATAATTAGAAATAAAGAGAATAAATTATACTCACCAATGTCTTACCTTAGAAAATAGTATATAAAACAACAACAAAAAAAAGTTTGGGGACTAAGAGCAAATAGAAAAGCTAGATTAATAGTTGTAAAATTTGGGGACCAAAATATAACACTGATACAAGTTCCAGCCTAAAAAGAAATATTAGAAAGTTAGGGATTGAAATTGTCTTTTTACTGACATGAAACAGATTGAAAGCGAGAAATTGCAACACAGGTACTCAGGAACTTCAGAGACCTGCAAAAAGAGGATCAAACTCAGAAAAGAGCAAATCATATCCGGAAAAAAAGAAAAAAACAAGCACATAAAAAGAAAAAACTGATTAAGGGGTAAAATGGTAAATGTACTGTAGTTTACTGTAGTTCAAACAGTAGCAGCCTCATGCTTTTAGAATATACTAGGTTATGTTTGACCCGCACATTATAGGGGGTAATTTTTTCAATAAATTTATAATTAAAATAAATATCAGTAATAATAATTTAAAAATTTTAAGTCATAAATTAATGTACATGTAGAGAGAGATAGGAGGTTTTTCAAGTTAAGATTTTTTTTTAAGTTATGTTCTTATCATTAAAATTATCAATTATGATCAAAACATAAAATTGTGAAACATAATATTATACATTATTTGAAATGATATATATATATATATATATATATATATATATATATATATATATATATATATATATATATATATATATATATATATATATATATATATATATATATATATATTTTGTGATTAAGAATAATTGACTAAAAAATTTTATCTCTTATCAATTTAAATTCCAATTTTTAATATAGATGAGAAGTTTATTTAAAAAAATTTACTTTTAATTTTAGAAATTATTGACTAAATTACTTCATTAAACCATAGAACTTTTTTTTTCAACCTTTACTACGTTAGTGGTAATTAATGTTTTACTTTAGAAAATAATACATTATAAAAAAATATAAAATTATATTTAATTTATGTTAATCAATGAATGGTTTAACCATTAATATGGTAAAGGTAAAAGAAAAAGAAAACAAATAAATTGACTAAAGTTATTTCAAATTAAATATCAAAAGCTGGGGCAGAAAGCTAAAGTTGGGGAGCATTAGAGCAGAAAAAAAAAATCTAGAGACCAAAAGAGGGGTTTAACCATAGTTGGAAGAAGCAAAAAAAAAACAAAACAAAAAACCAACAGCGCATGAGAGACGAAGGGCAAAATGAAAATAATACTGTTCTGACATATAGTTCGAATAGTATTAGCTCATGGCTTTTAGAAGTTAGTTTAACTAGTGGAAGGGCTCTCACGATGCAATTAACCCCCCCCCCCCTTTTTTCTAACAAGTACATTCATATTAAATTACACAAAACTGTTAACACCTAATTTGTCCAGACGATAATTTTAGTTTTATGTTTAAGTGAAAAAAATTATTTTAGATTTATTTTTAGCTTTTAGAAAAATTTTAAGCTACCTTTGATAATTTTGGGTTTCTTTTCTACATTTTTTTTCCTTTTTTCCCTTTTGGATAATATAGAATTTTAAAATAATTTGTAGTTTTAACATTTTTCTCTTTTCTTTTTGTTTAAGCTGTCCCTAGTTGCTTGCTAGGTGAGATTGGGAGTCCTTTTTTGGCCGGATTTTGTCTATTATTATTATTACTTATTTAGCCCAAAAGATAAAACATGGATGGTGATAATTTTGAAATTTAAGATTTTGTTAGATTTTCTTCAAATTTCAAACTAATCTTTAAACACTCTTAAGTCTTACACTAAATTTGTTTTAACATAAGTCAATTGACTTTAAAATGACTTATTTTTATTTTTACATCTTTTTTACCTAAAACTAATTTTATTTAAAAGATAATATTATGTAGTTACAATAATCTATTGAAAATACAATTTTTGTAATATTACTAAATTTTTATAATTTTTTTTAGTTTAAGACATTAAAAAAAAATTCATAAAAATTTAACAACATTATAAAAATTTAAAATTTATAAAAATTTCACAATATCATGAAAATTTACTTTCAAATAAATTATTACATCTACATAATATTAGCTTTTAAATGAAATTAGTTTCTGGCTAAAAAAATGTAAAATGTAAATAGCACCAGGGTACAAAACAAAGAGAAAAAATTACAAAAATCCCCTAAGGTTTATGAACAGTCCTTCCTCCTCCCTCCCGCCCTCATCTGTTCCCCCCTCCCTCGTCTCCGTTTCTCCGTCCCTCCTCCCCCTTCATCGACTCCAACGAATCCCCAACCTCGATCGCGAACGGCTGGCATGACGGAATCGAAGGAAAGACGTGGCTGGAGAACGGCTGGAGAGCTCTACAGGACAACGGACGAGAATGGTGGCCAACAAATCGAGGACGACTGAGTTCAGCGAATCGCCCCGATGAATGCCGCCCGTTGAGCGTCAAATTGCCCAGGCTGGCCCGATGAACGTCGTCCGATGAGTGTTGAATCGCCCTTGCCGTCAAATTACCCTTGCCGTCGAATTACCCAAGCCGTCGATTGCGTGCGCTGTTAAATGAAAGTGGCGGGACTTGGCTGGAATCGAAGGAAAGATGCAGGTTTGGCCGGAATCGAAGGACGAATGCTGGGCTTGGCCGGAACCAAGTACTCGGCGGCCATTCGAAGGACGATTCGTTCAATAGCTTGGCTGATTGAAGGACGGTTTGGCCGGCATTGAAGGAGACGGCGATGACGGCGGTGTTTTGGAGAGAGAAGACGGGCGGAGGAGGATGATGGCATCTATAACTCTACAGCAGAAGAAAAAAAGGCAAAACTGTCAAATTTACCATTAATGATTTACGTAGGGAGCAGATATGACATATAGTTTTCTTTGGGCCTAATCTCTCACTAATGTTTTAAAATGAGCCAAACATGCCATTGTCAGTTAGAAAATAACGAAAAATGAAAAAAAAAATAGCAGATTTTAAAATATTTGGGTTATTATGCATCTTTTAAAAAATATCAAGAGTTTTAAGATTTTTGCTAAAAGTAGATCTGATTTCCACCATTAGTGTTTCAATTCTGTCACTGTCTTCGTCACAAGTGCACCTCAGCTCCATCACTGCCTCCCTTTATCTCTACTGTCTAATCTTCTCGTTGACATTCGATCAAGAGAGAGAGAGAGAGAGAGAGTCTAATTACAAAAATCTTTGAAGTTTGTTAAAATTTACATTATCATCCTAAAATTTCAAAAGTTGTTATTTTTTACATTTTTTGTTAGTTTTTTAACATTTTCCGTTAACTTTTTAACGACCAATGACATATTAACTCTTAATTTAAAACTTCAGTGACATATCTGGTCCATTTTAAAACATTAGTGGGATATTTGGTAAAAAAAAATTATGGTGACATATCCGTTCTCATCCCAAAACATTAGCGATAAATTTGATATTTTTGCCAAGAAAAAAGAAGAGAGGAGGAGAAAGTTTCTTATTGTTATATTAAAGTTGGGGGCAAAGTTTTAAAGAAAGGATGTTAGGAGGGCAAAACAATTATTTTCTATTTTTTTTGTGGAAAGGGACCAAAGGGTTAGTGTAGGTAAGTTTAGATGTTTAACGGATGTTAATAGTGGAGGAGGTAAATATAAGGATTTTAAGGTTTTAAACAGTGAGAATAAAACTTGAGATTTTACCAAACCTCAGGAGATTTTTGTAATTTTTTGAAACAAAGAGAAGAGAAGAAAAAGTGGCCGGAGTGAACAGAAAGGAAGAAGAAAAGTTGCGATAGGGAGTGGGGAAAGAACAAAGAAGAACAAGAAAAATGGGAGAGAGATCGAGAGAGTTTGTACGTAAAAGTGACGGGCAGAAAAACGGGAGAATGCTTATTGGGTCCCTGAAGGTTTAGTCTCCTTTGCAACAGACCCTCAAGGTTGGTATTTCTCAGATCGGGCCCCTGTCTCAACGGTCTGCTGCCCGGCGCACCACTGTTTCCAGCCCATCATCGCAGCCGTTGCGCCACCGCAGGTCATCCCCACTCACCACCGCCGTCCTCCCTCTGTCTCTTAGGCCACGATCGCATTCCGTCTGTCGAAACAGACAAGAAGAAAGACGATCCGAAGACGGACCCATTTCTAACCCCTTTCGACCCGTTTTCCCCCAGACCCGATTCTTCAACCTTATCTGATATTGGTATAAACCCCGTTTAATCACTGAACTTTTTCTATTCTACATGTTTTAGTTCCAACTTTCTCCCTTTTTTTCAATTTCATCACTGACAGTGGTATTTTTTCTTTCTTTATTTTCATCTATTTTTTGTCTGCTTGCTTATCTTAGCCAAGAATAAGTTTAAAAACTTAAGTAACACATGGAATCATGGTTCTACAATAATTTTTAGCATCGAATTATGGAAGTTGAAAATTAATTGAATTAAATGATAAAATTTTCAGTAAGTCTTCAAGAATCTATTCATGGTGGATTTGATAAAATCCCAAAATGAATTATTTGTTTAAATCCGATTATCTAATAAGACTCATGGTTTAATCAGAATGTTCTTTCCAAATTCTAGGTGAATTTGATAAAATCCCGAAATTTCAAAGGCATTCAAAAATTCATATCCAGTTGATATGGTAAAATTCACAGTTTGAAACTATAAATTTTTTTTGAAAATAAATAAAAATAAACAAAAACTCAAAAAATTGTTTTATCAAATATTAGGTATTAAAAGAAAAAAAAATAAGAAAAGACAATTGAACCTTATGGCACCAATTTTTGGGCATTTAAGGTGCTTAGTCTCACGATCTTAAAATCTCTTAAAAACCATAACAGGTATCTAATCGACCTAGATGAAACTAATTTATGGCGATTTCTAAACATTTGTTATAAATACGTACACAACAATGGAAAAACAACGAAGAACACTAGGTCCAACCCTACAATATTAACCCAATACAACGCCTTACCAAAGAAAATGGGCAAAACAATTCCCATAACAGGTAATTTTTAATAGGAATATTATTGTAACATTTATAAGATAAGTGGCTTAAATGTAAGTGGATAAAAACTGAAGGGGTTAGAGTTCAATTAGGCCACGCGCAATGCAAACACAGTTGTAATGATTCAAACAACAACGTCTTCTTTATGGGGATAACAATTGGGTGGGTCGGGTCAGATCATTCAAGTTTAGGTTTAATCAAGTTAGCATGTATTCAAGTCCCGATAAGGTTATTTAGGTTCGGGTTGAGTAAATTTCGGGTTCGGGTTAGGCAAGCCAGGTTTATTTGGGTTCGGATCCAATCAGATTGGGTTGTCGGATCTTAAACTAGATTCAACTTGATTATCGGGTTCACTCGGTTCACTGATGTATAAGTCGAAATCGCTAAATTGATTGAATTTTTTTGTTTTATTTTGATTAAAATTTAATTTAACTAGACATAAAATAATACAAAATTTATGAAGATATATTAATATATAATTTATTTAATAAAATATTCCCTCTATGTCAAGTTTTTTGTAATATTCACTATTCAACAATTAATCTACGATTTTTTATTTTTAACATTTTAGCATATAAATGAAAAATGATTATATTAAATAATAAATAAAGCCCTCTGGCTTCTTAATATATATTTTTTTTAATTTTTTTCTAACAAATAATCTCTATCCGTCTCATTTTCTTTGCTCTATTTAACTTTCTTTACTAGTTTTACATGAATTTATTTATATTATTGTTTATTAAAAAATTTAAAAAATATATTTAAAAATTGTAGGTATTGATTTATTATTCATGTATAAAACTGTTTATTGATATATTAAAATGTTGAAAAAAAATTATATATTAATTGTTAAAATATAAATGGTGCAAATAATTTGAGATATAAGAAGTAATATAAATAAATTCAATTTAAACTGTTCAAAAAAGTCAAATATTTCAAAGAATATAGAACAAAAGAGGTACTATAATTTCTAAAATCTAATTATTTTTATCTCTCTATCACTGTTTTACTAATCGTTTCCCATAGTTCTCACTCGTTCGTTCTACCACTTAAAACAGATCAGCAGAATAGAAGAAACTCATTCACATATATTAAATCATAATTTTTCTAAAATTTTTGTTGACCATATTTTTTTTTATTGATTTAAGTTAAAATCGAGTTTTGTCAGGTTTAGTTATTAGGTCATTTCGGGTTCGGGTTAGATTAGGGTTGGGTTCAGGTTTTCTCGGGTTTTACTTTAGTCGGATTCAGGTTATTGACTTTTCTGATTAAATTGGGTTAGGTCGGACTTAGGTTCAGTTAATTGAGTCAGGTCTTCAGGTTAGGTCAAATTTTACCATCTCTAACTTCTTCCCCACAGACACCAAGGCCTGAGGACCAAAGCTGAAATTAAGCCACTATCTTCTCTTCTTCTCCTTTAATGTATCATATAGATATGGATAGATAGATATAGATGGCTGAGTAGTTACCAGTGAGGTTATAGACGGCTGAGAACGATGGCTAAACGGTCCAAGGGGCCACCGGCTCGGACTAAACATATTTATTACCGTACATAGAAACATATAATCCGTCAAATCCACCTAATGCATTTTTTTTTTTTTTTTTTTTTGCACTTTTGGAGTAAACTAACAGATGTAGGCAATTCTTTTGGCCAACTAAGAACAGAAAGCTGTCAATTTCAGGAATTATGGTGGCTCCGTCGATAAGCAACATTTAGGACTTCAAATGGAGATTGACAATAATAGGACTTAAACGTTAAAAGTGATTAACTTTCAGCACTTCTCATCTCAGTATCCCTAGTAGTAAGTTTATTTTGGTTATTATAGGTCTTCTTCATTACTTCTTAAATTACTCAAGGAATACGGCAAACTCCCACGATTCATTTGAACATACAAAAATTAATGCACAAAAACCATACATGATATTAATTAATTGGCCCATGAAAAGCAAGTGAAATTAGCTTCTCCTTCTACATTCAATTACTATGTCATAATACCTAAGATTTCTAGCATGTGTTTAGAACATTGAGCATCTTTCTTCATACCTTGAGGTTTTGCGAGGGAAAGATGATTGAAAAACTTAACCGGTACTTTCTCCTCCCCAAAGTCAATTGGCTGACATGCCACAATTGAACCGCCCTAACAGCTTGTCTAGGTTGTGTTGGAATTGGAAGTTAGGACCCTACCTATCCTAAATTTTGTCTTCTTACTTGGTTCGGGAAGAAAATGACCCCTAACAGTTCCACGTAAAATAAACACCAAGCATTGGCATAGCAAGCCTTCCATTCCCACCCGTTCCATATTGCACCTAGTAGCTGTGTCTCGACAAATCTAAGAACAGATCCTCATTTTAAGGAGCGGAGCAATAAAGCAAACCACAAAAAATAAAAGAAAAATTAAGGCACTGCAACTACCACCAATTAAAGAAAAAATAAAGCTTTCCCAGAACCTGCAAAATTTTGGGCATATACTATGGCCTTGAGTTTGAGCACTTGAGGTGAGGCCTCACTTCTTAAGTATATATTTATATACATGCAGAAAAAATGATTAGCACTCACTATAAAATGTCCCTTTTTCGATTTTCTTTTGTACCATTATATGTGTCATTTTTTTCCATATGTATACGTGTTTCAAATGTATTATTCCGATTATGTAAAACCTATGAGAGAATATTGTTGCAAGTATGTTATTTAGCAAAGGCTAATCTGGATAAATATATTTAATATGCTTATATGGCAGAGCATCCATAATTTGTACCCAAAAAAAAGGGCAAAGGGGCATACATTATGAAACGGAAGTACTATTTGAAAGAGGAAAGAGGACACACATCTTATATTTCTATTCTGTCAATAGCGCTATCATCCTCACTCCTCAATCTGAATTCTCCTCTGGAGATCATATTGAAGAAGGATTTTGTGGCTCGTCCAACAGCCAATGAAGTCTTTTTGGCGGCGCCAACAACCACAGGTTGTAAAGAGATTGTTGGCAGGTTAGCTCGTTCTTGAATCATAGCTGCAAACGGAAAACGGAAGAAAGCGAAACATGAAAAGCCTAGAGTAGTGACCAAAAGGTCAGTGAATTCTTTGAACTTACAGACGGTTTGATCACGAGCAAGTGAACCAATCTGCCGAATGCCAGCTTCCGCTGCATGTACAGCTTGAGCAGATTTTTGGATGCCATCAGTTATCTCTTGGCTTCGCATCATGTCAACAAACAGTAGCATTTTTATTATAAATTATAGAACAGCAATTCTTAAATGACTGAAACATAACAAATGATAGAAGGAAGCAAAGATACAAGGTGTTTTGAAAAGAAATGTACAACTGTTTGTGTCAAAAATTTGTCAGACAAATCCAAGTAGGATAGCAATCCAGTAACCAACTGGATGAAGTTATTGATAAAGAGTCATCAAACAAGGGAACATCTCCTCATGCTTCCTTTAGAGACTTAGAGCATATATTGAAGGAAATTTTAAAGGTTATTAAACCCTTTAATTCATCATTTTTATTTATTTATCTATATATATATTTTGGCGGGGGGGGGGGGGGGGGGGGGGGGGGGGGGTGCGCAGCAAATGGGTTCCTGCTAACACTGCTACTGTGCTATAAAATCATTGAGGTCAGAAAGATTAACTGCTCAGATTTAAATGGGCACCGGAATGTAAGGAGTGACTGCACTCATGTTTTATATGGTTTTTGATACATCAGTATGTGAAGTTTATGATCCACTGGCTAGCCTAGAAAGCTTCCCCTTGTGTAGCAAGTAATACACTTTGTGCCTTTGACCCCAAAAAAATCATCCGTCCAGCCTCTCCAATGTTACTACCCAGAAAAGAAGGGGTGCATAAACGAGGGTTGACAATCAATCTTCTAGTCCTTAGCTTCCATGACATCATACATATATTATGAACTCAGAAAAATCTCCATGGCAATTCTTAATTGAAAAGAATTTCTCTTACAACTTGTAAGTTAAGGAACCTGGATCACAACACACTTACTAAAACATATCAATGTGTACAAAGTGCTGGAGATTTTCAAAACTCTCCCAGTTAATAATATAAGGTTAGCCAATAAACTTTTCTCATTCTGCCATGATTTGCCATCTGGTAGATTTTACTCCTACAGTGCATTAGAGACATTACTAAAGGCGTTCTTATCAAATTTGCACAAAAAAGATCTATCTGCTTCAAATTACTTGCAAGGAATAGAAGAATTTGATCATGAAAAAACCTCGCCAACAACTCCCAGTGTTACAAGGAAAAAAGACTGATCAAATAAAGATGCACACCCACCAAGGTGTTTCCTGATTAAAAAAAAAAAGTTAAAACCAAACAACAATGGATCCTCACCTCAAATCACTTAGCTCTAGAGTTAAATCACTGATTTCCATCCCTGAAAGCCGTATTGCTGCCATTGTGCTCGGAAGTTCCTCCCTGGCTGTATCTGCCAGCTTTGAAAGAGCAATAGCAGCTTTTCCCATTGCCTACAACAGAGAAAAGCAGACAAAATAGGAGTAACACTCAACCAGCATGATCCAAATCAGAGCTGAATTAGATATAAAGAAGCAGAATTACTGAAACAAGAGGAAAGGCAAAACTGAGACTAGCAAATAAAGTGTGTATCACTAGTAAACATCAAGGGGTACACAGGTAAAATTCGCTCCAGGTATATGATAAAGATGAAAAGTCCAGATTTATATTTTCCAGCTTTAGAATTGAGCTATCGGGTGGTCCAAAGACTGCTAAAAGTAACTCCTTTGAAAATTACAGAATCATTAGTGCAAAAGAAAGAACTATGTTATCTCACTGAAATCTCTGTTGCCAATAAATAATCCTCGAGGATTCTAAGACTTTCAAAGTACAAAACCGTGATCCTCTCGAGTTTAAACGATTGCAACAAAGGATATATGCCGCTTGAGTTAGAAAGCCATGGTACGCATACAATGCAGTTCTTTAACACCATGAAACAAATCTTGTCCATAAAATACCAGGTCGCTAACATACAGAGAAAACGTTTAACAATTGGATACTCGTGAAAGGAAATATTAAAAGATATCACCATTGAAATTCAGGTATAAAGCAAAACAACCTACATAAAGTGTTGGAACAGCTGCAATAACCAGGCTTGTGAACGCCACAGAAGTCTGCAAGAATCGGACAGATAGGCACTTCCCCAGTAAGAAGCCAAGTAAAACAGCGTGCAGAAGATAAACGTGCAATTAGCTAATCCACATGTATTAAGAAGCCAAGAAAAGGAAAGCAAGTAATACAATACCGTGCAAAAGATAAAAGCAAGAAGAGAGAAAGCCTGATCGCCCAAGCCCAGCCCTTTCAGCGGGAGAAAAGATGGGTAGATAGGACTCCCCACTGCCACGTTATAATTGAACCGGGAGGCCTCATCGGAAAGAGAAATGGAATCGGCGGCCAAAACCGGCGGCTGCTTGTTTGCTAATTCGCCGGAATTGGACCGGTTCAGGCAAACAGGAACGAAGCGAGAGGGCCTTGAGCTGCGGGGAAGGGAGGGGGGAGGAGTGGAGGATGCGGGAAAAGAATTCGCGGTTCGTGAAGAAAGGGAGGCCGACAGGAGAGGGGTGAGAGTTTGAGAGTGCAAGGAATTCGCAGCTAAGCTTAGACTAAGTTTCATCTGGGATTAGATTTCCCTGGAACTTGGACCACTTCCACTTCAATCAATCAGCTCTTCTCTTCTCCCCTCGTTTCGTCCACTAGCGTTCTTTGTTTTCTCAAACCCGCCTGCAGATTTTTCTTTCTTTTTATAAAGATGCCTTCATTAATCAGTGAGGTTATTCATAAAAAAGAAACACTCTCCTGCTTTTATTTTGTTTTAAAGGAACATAAAAAAGAAAAGTAGTACTTTTAGTAAACTATTTTTAAATGCGGCACTAGTGTATTTTACTCTCTTCTTTTCAGTTAATTACAAGCGCAACCGTTTTCAGACTTCAATAAATTGCTGCAATAACAAGATCACTTAAATGATTTTGCCTTATTATTGAATTTGTCCATCACCATCACCATCCAAAGAGCCGATTCGACAGCCTTTGTGCACCCGTTACAGTAATGAATTGTGAATATCACGGTTGTTTCTGTGATTGTGGGTGAGCTTCATTATGACTTATCTGAATATAGTACAAAACGAGATATGTTTGCCGATGTAGCATTTATTTTTTATAATAAATTTTATACACAAAATTTAAATAATAATAATTAAAAATATAAAAAAAAATTATTAAAGTCAAACTAACCTGAATAATAATTGAAATTAGGTAAATAAAAACATAACATCATATGTATTTTGAAATATATAACTAAATTTTTTTCTCTTTTATCAACTTAAATTCTAATTTTTAATATTAATGAGAAATTTATTTAGAAAAATTTACTTTCAATTTTAATAATTATGGATCAAATTATTTTATTAAGTCATAGAGAACAATTCATACTAAAAAACGCAATCATGAATAACAAAATAATATGATTGAAACACAAAATTATACTTAATTTATGTTAATAAATTTATAATTTAACCATTAATTTAATAAAGATAAAAAATAAAAAAATTAATTAAATCCGAATCAATTAGAACCATAGCTAGAAGTAGGTAAATTATAATGATTAAAGTTTTATTTTGAAAAATAAAATTAAAGAAAAGCAACAAAAAAAGTTTGAACCGAGACTGAAAATGAAAAAAATACTAGATATTAAAGGCTTAACAATTGATTTAATGAATATAAAAAAATGGCTTAACATAAAAATAAATAAATTATGATAACCAATGTCTTACTTTAAAATATAATACATAAAAAAAATGTTGGGGACCAAGAGAATAAATAGAAATAATCTAGCTAAATATTTATTAAATTTGAAGACTAAAATAAAATATGGATGGAAAATAGGGACAAACATGGAAAAGAGTAGAAGCTTAGAGATTAAACTTACATTTAACCATATAACCCAAAACTAGAGAAATTGCAAAATGGGCCCTAAAAATCCAAGCACATTTTGAAAAGGGAATCGAATTTAAGGAATGGTCAATTGTGTTTAAAAAAGGAAAAAAAAAAAAAAAAGAGGTAAAAGCAAAAAAATAAATGGTTCATCTTCAAATGATGAACAATGAAAACCTCACAATTTTTAAAAGTAAGCAAGGTATGTGAGTTAGCTATAATATAATCAATATAAATCACTGATGGAACAATGTAAAATGGTAAGATTTATCTTGAAATTAAGTGAGTAGTCAATTGAATATGTATTTTTATAGAATCAAAAAAGCATTAAAGATAATAAACAAAAAATGATTAAAGCAATTCTATTAATCAATTCAACAAAAGCATTAAGAGAAAAAAATTCTTTGATGTTTGTAGTATAGGATAACATTGCATAATATACATTCATGAGTTTTCCAGTTTTTTTGCCCACTAATGAATTAGTGGTAAAATAAAACCTTTTAAGAATTGTGCACTCATACATAATACAAGTGGTTCATTTATTTCAACTAATCAAAACTCTAAATCAAACCTGTGTAAAGCACTCATACATTATGAAAATTGCGCATTTGTTTCAACTAATTAAAACTTTTAATCAAACCTATATAATTAAAACTCTGAGTCAAACAACACAAAAAAAAAGCTTTTGGTATTTAATATGGTTAATAAAAACATGTCTTTCACTTTCATTTAAGGTTTTATTATTTTAAATTTATATATGTCATCAAAAATTTTATTTTCATAAAAGTTCATGTCACGTATTTAAAAGTCTGTCACACCTGTGACTAGAGATCAAGATAGCCCTCTCCCCTTCTTCTTAAAAATCTTTGACTTCTAGTATATACAAAAATTTTGATTATTAAAATGGAAAAAATAGGATTATGACAGATCATGAAAATTGGGGACCATTATGACAGGAATGTTATACTCAAGGACTAAAGAAGAGATTTGACCATTCTTCAAGAGAGTAAAACAAATTTGAAACGGCTTGTCAAAAAAAGGAAAAAAATACTCTTTGATCCCTATAATGTTTGTTATGTTCCCCAGGCTTTATGATGTGACAATCATGTCACCATCAGCAAATAATCTGCCCTCTAGCAGGTGACAGCAAGCTAAAGTGGGGAAGCATTCTGACAGACATGAAAAATTTAAGGGCCAAAAGAGGTTTTTAATCATAAGTTGGAAGAAGCAAAACACAAAAAAAAAAAGGCCACGGTAGATTCTACTGTTGATGAACAGTTGAAACACTTTCTTCTTTAGAATATAGTATAATAGGACACTAATAAATTAATAAAAAATAAGACTTATAAAGCTAATTGGAGTACAAAATTTCACTCGATGAAGTTATTTTCATTGACATCAATAGATGAACAGATATGTCAAATGTGTTATAGAAGAGCTCTTAGATTGAGCCAATCGGTAAAAATTGAAGAAGCAAAGTCGAAAGTTCACCTCAAAGGTGGTTTGACTTTTAGATATCATAGTTTTTTGCATTATCGTTAGATTTCCTATTATAATATGTTACTTTGGAAGGAATTCAACGTTCTACAAGAGTTCTACAAGAGTTACTAAGGTTTTGCTCTAAACCTATAGTCATGTGTTGACAGGCCTAAATTTTATTGTTTTGTAGGGTATCCAAAGGGTTAAAGTTTGGAGGGTAATTTACTCGCCTGGTCAACTGAGGCATGTAAATGAGAGTGGTAATGGGCCAATTTACGGGACTATGTCATGGAGTAAATTTTTGTCTAACTCAGCTTTTCTCTCTTCCCAATCTCAGACAAACACGGGAGAGCCCAAAACCAAAAAAAGAAGGTTGAGGACTGAAAGCTCAGTATACCCATAAAAGGGACCAATGGGTGACGGGGTGACGGACTATTAACGGACGCACTAGTGTATCCGTCAGTCTGTCAGACCGTCACTCTGACATTTTCCCCCACAAAACTATGGAGCATGCAAAGTCTCCCGTTTCTCCTCCAAACTTTTACCCCTAGTCACAAAGACCCAAAACTTTTGTTTCAAAGTCTCATATGGCAAATCAATTACTAGTATTATTGAAATTTGTACAGGGGACACATGCCCCATGTGACCCTATCATGGGCCCGCCCCATGAAATTTGGAACTGAATATTTACACATCTGAGCAGGTCTCACCTACAATAAGAGGTTCCAGCAAAAAGCTAAACCTCAAGTCTTTACATTCCACCAAACACGTAAAAGCAGTGGTTAGTTGCCCTGCTCGCGTATTGACAACTGACGTACTACTTAAGGTTTCCCTTGGACAGATCAGGGAAGAGGAGCAAAGATGACATTCCTTCATTCATGCCAGAAAGGGTTCACAACACAGGAAGTGGTCCCATATCAACTCTAATGCACCCTTGAGCATATCAGAGGCTCTTTCAACGTTCTCATTCTAAACATTGAAAGCCACAGGTTAGATACACGCATAAACGTGAGCACTTAGCTAAGGAACCAAGTTATATGTAATGCAGTTGAATTGTAATAAAAGGGTCCAGATATTCCACGTCATGCAGGATATTCTTCAGCTTGGGAGCGCTTTTGCATGGTTCGCTGCAAACGTTGATGAAGACCCCAACCAGTTCATAAAATGTACATCTGACAGCCTTGTACGCCCTTAACCCAGTTATCAGGTGTTAATTTATACCCTACTTTGCTCAAATGAGACTCAAATAAACCCTCAATGCAGAAACAGAATCAGCCAGACTCCTGAATGTTTTACAGGGGTGTTGCACTGGCTGACAAAGTAGCAAATAATGCCAGAACAGGACAATAAGTTCCAGATTGGGATAGATACTCAGAAATTTCAGCGTTCCAGTTTCTAACTTGATGGACAATAATCAACATCAAATTCAATGAACAATCTTGTACCAAGCAATTGATAGTAGGACTTACTTCAAATTCTGAAAGGATTCCTTTTAACTTTATGACAACCTCCTTCGCATCTTCTCCAGTTCCAGTCCTAAAATCATATCGGTCAGCATTTCTTACTTTGATTCTCACAGAGGGATTTTGATAAGCAGTGGCAATGGTGTGCCAAACACCAGTAACTCGGTATCTATCCCCGGAAGTTGCCATTCCTAGGGGCCACCTTAACCCTCCCTTCACTTCAGGATCTACCACTGCTGAAGAAACCAATGCTCTGATTCTTTGAGTCTCACCATCCTGAAATAGCACATTATCTGATCACATATCTTCAGACAGGTTCTAACTCAGATGCCAGTATGAAAAATAATTCTCAACACTGGAGAACATCATTCCCCATCTACATGCATACTTCCCTATCATGAGCTAAATATGAGAAAGGACAACAAGAAAACTTTCAGTATTTTTTCCAGTTCTACATTAATTGATGCCACAAAATCTTCAACATCTTAACCAAACAGGTGACTTTAACAAAGCAGAAGACAAGCATCAATGTCATAACCTCATCAGAACAAGATGGTGCCACATCTTAAAATTCCATCTTGAGCTGGATCTTGTTGCTGATATACGATCTCAGTAATTTATAACCAAAACACACACACACACACACAGATTGGGGCAAAATTAACTTACACTAAGATGAGCTAGTATCCTTTTGGTGCATAGCATCAGCCTCAAGTCCAAATCCATTTCAAGGCAAGAAATATCCACAACTACATTTCGCACTTGGTTTAGCTCCACCTGAAACAAAAGAGAGAGTATTTACTCAATCACTTCAAAAGTAAACCACAACTATAAGAAGAGGGGAGAATAACTATTTGCTTCACTAGTGTGTGTGTGAGAGAAAGAGAATGAATTTGGAGCACCATGCTGCCTCGTCCTGGCTATAATCAATAAAACACTTGCCTTGTACAGTTCAAGTTTGTTGTCTTCATTTACATGACATTTGCACGAGAGAGTTGCATCTGGAAGTATGCTATCAGACAACTACATTGAATAAAAAGAACTCAGAGTTCTGTGGTACAAGTCTAAGCCATAGAAGGCAATCAGAAACAATAATTCCCTGTACCTTCGAAAGAATAAATGATTAACTTGGAGCTCAATAGACACTACCTTTACATGGTATACATCCTTCTCCCCTTCAAAACCAACTTTAACTTTTGGAATAACTTTGCTGACAATATTCTCCACATATTTAGCAGGAACACTTGTATAAAATGATCTTTTCAAATCTCTCTGCAGCGCCTCTGTAATGTGACTTTTTCTGAAACTTCCCGCACTCACCAATGAGCCCCTGCACCAAAAGTATCAGAACATAATTACTATCAATCACTCTTTCAAGCACAACTTATTTCTTAGCCTATTCCCACAAATAGCTGTCTCGTTGTCAATTGGTGAAATGAGGATCAAAAGGATTGTTGCACAAGAACTAGAGAATGGCTAGAAATGGGATCTCCAGGAACTAACAAAAGCATCCAAATAACTATGCAAGTCTCCAACACAAGCAAGGATGAAATGAAAAGAGAAAACTGGTAGTATGCATACCAGATGATAATGATTTCTAACCACTACTTGAAATTTTGACCACGTACCCGTGGAAGAGAATTTTGCCAAACCTAGCCACCAGTGTGGGCTTCACCTCATCCAAATCCGGGCTTTCTCTTTGGGCCTTCACAATCTTGAGAGCAAAGATAAAGTCAGGCAGCACATTTTCTGCTATAGACATCCATGGCTTTCTTCTTCTCTCGTTTCTCTCTACAGGAATTCAAGTGCAATCAATTTTACATTGTCACATAAAAGATCAAAAACATTTTAGTGAAAGCTTGATAGGAACCTTTATCTGAATGAGGTTTCACCAAAACTAAGGGCTTCCCTCCTATTTTTCGTTCAATGGATTCCACTGAAACAGCTTCAAGATTAACAGCAGATTGATTGCATTCATCATCTTCAAAACCAACTGAGAACCATCTGGCGATTGCATCCTTTGCATATATAATTTTTCCGCTCCTCTCGGAATTGAACTTTGAGGTTCTCAAATTCAGATTTTTCTTAAATTGGGGAACAAGTATCTCAGGAGTCGGAGTTGCCCTCTCAGAATCCTTGGAACGCCGCTTGTGGGGAGGGACGTAAGCCATACTGAAGAATCACGACTATGGTAATAAATAGGAGTCATTGCCAAAGTAATGAACAACTAAAATTCAATCGAATACTAAATTTCAGAAGAACCCAGTTTCTTGCTACAATCAACAACGGCTGAGCCTCACCGTCCCTCTTCAACAAGAAACAAGAACAGAAACAACAAGAAAAAAGCGCGAGGTAATGAGAGAAGCCGTAAAAGTAACGAACCAGGTAGGAAGATTTCAGTTCAACCTACAAGTAAAAACAAGAAGAAAGAAAACGGGGAAAAGGGACGAAAGCATAAAAAGAATTGGGCTAACCAGAAAGATCAACAGTATCGTGTCGTCGCTTCGTTCAAGCTACGAGCTCAACAGAGCGAAGCGTTCTAAAGTTGAATTGAATCCACCAGCGGCAGCACTGACGGCACACTCCTTGAAGAAGGAAACTTCCACCGTACAAAACTTTTTGAAAAGCTTAATACCATTATTGTCCGTAAATTTTTAGAATCCGTAAGGAGGGCCTTCGTCATTATTGTCCCAGAAAAAAAATAACCACCAGTATTTTTTTATTGGCTTAATTTAGGGAATTTTTTTTTTTTTTGTTGTTGCATGTTGAGGTGGGAGGTGGGCTGGGTCAACCGGGATCAGACTGGAAGTCAACCCCGTCCGACCGGGTCAAACCCTCCGCAGACCACTTCGGCCAAAGCTTGGATAGGTGTAGGCCGAATATGGGCCCGAGAGGAGGAGGATGCTCAAAATGGACCAGCCCGGCTCATTTTAAAAACCGCAACCCGCCTCGACCTGCCGAACATGACCGCCCGGACCGGACCGGCCGCTGGCGCCCCAATAGCTCTCGCTACACAACGGCCCCCTACAAAAAAATTTAAAAAAAGGGGTTAATTACACAGCAAGCAGGCCCTTCAACGGTTTTCTATTACATTTTAGCCCCCAATTTTTCATTTTTATCCTTCTCAACAACTAAATTTCAAGGACTTTTTGGTCAAACTAATTTTTTCCTTTCCCCTATAAATACCAATGCTATTTTCACTCAATCCTCATACAATCACTCAATCTCTCTTCTTCCTCTACTATATTCTCTTAAGTATTCTCCTTATTTTTTGAATCTCTTTCAAATTTCTTACTAATTTCACCCTAATATCTTCATAATCTCCTCTTAATTTTGCATTAAGCACTACTATTAGTTCGTGAGTCATGGCTTCAAAAGGAAAGGGCAAGTCGACAGAGAGTTCATCTTTCCATACCACTGGCCTCCGAGCCTTGTTCCGTCGTCGTTCTCAGCCCACCGATAAAGGCATCTCAATTCAAAAGTTGCATGACAACGATGCCGAAATCAATATGACGAATTACGATTTGGGTCTCGACAATCAATGATCCAATGATGAAGTGGAAGAGTTGGATGCGATGACGTCCGAGAATCCGTCAACAAAAACGATGCCTACAAGTTATGGACACGACATAGAGAAAACCCAAGCACAAGGTAAATCCACGAGACTAACTGCTTTGTTTGGGTTTGAGAGCATTATAAGCTCATACATGAAAGGGAGTCGAAGTATGGGAAATGCAAACATTACAGGAAAAAATTGGTACATAAAAAGAATTCCGGCACTAGAACGCTGAAGCGGCATATTGAAAATCAACATCCTAAAATCCTCCTTAGTGCTAGGACTGGGACAAACATAACTTGGGTCTACAACCGGCGCTGGCCGGCTAGGTATATTTCGTTTTAACCAACAATCTTATAGAGAAAGTATACTAAATTGGATGATGCTTACCGAAAAACTTTTTTCACAAGCTGAAGATGTCCACCTAGAATCTTGGATAAAATCACAATTAAATCCTGCATTTAGAAAAGTATCTAGGAAAACTGCTAAGAAAGAAAACTTTAGACAATTTGAAGCAGGAAAATCATATTTGCAAGCCTATTTTTCTGCTCTTGATCATTGTGTGGCATTTACTTTTGATATGTGGACATCGCCTATAGGTCAATTATTCTATTGTGTTACTTTTCATTGGATTGATTCTGATTAGATAATGCAAAAATGAATTTTGTCATTTAAGGTTATTGAAACATATCATACTAGTTATCAAATATTTAATTGCATCTTAGAAATTTTATGTGATTATTTTTTTACTGATAAAATCCTGTGCATTTCATTTGATAATGCTTCAAATAATGATGTTGCCACTAGTCTTTTGAGTCAAAACTTAAAACCACCTCTCAACGGTGCATTCTTTCACGTTAGATGCATGCGTCATATTTTAAACATTTGTATGCAAAAAGGTTTAGAAGTTCTCCAAAATGAAATTCTGCCTATTCGAAACTTATTGAAATATTTGATGTCCAGATCTGCTGTTAGGACCTTCCTTCAGTGCTTGGCTTAGGCCAAGAAAAATGGGAAACATGCAACAAATTAAACATGAGGGACCAAATTGAAAAAAATGTGAACAATGGTGAATTTGGAAAGCCAAGGAAGTTTGAGTCCAAATTTCACATGAAAATTCAAGACTATGTTGTCTTTGAACATGCTACTAGTAACCTAAGTGCAAAACTACTAAAGTTTGAGTTAAAAATGCACTTAGGGGGAAGACTATTAAGTCTTGACACAAAACAAAGTTTGAGGATCAAACTATACACAAAAACTAGTGGCATAAGTGAAACTACAAACCATGAAAGGATAATATAAGCCATGCAAATAAGAATGAGGCCTAATGTGGAGTTAGGCCATTTTCTATGGACATTAAGTCCATGGCCGGCCATGTTAAATTAACAAGATAAAATTGGCTAAGTGAAGGTAATATTGTATTATGTTGGTGGAGGAAGTAAATGGTTGAAAAACTTGGTGGAAGTTTTGATTTGATGTGGGCCAAGCCTTGTCTTCCACCATGAATTAGGCCAAATGCTCCATTATCTCCATTATCTCCATTATCTAGCTTAATGCTCTATTATCCATTAGTGCTCCATTATCTCCATTATCTCCATTATCTCCATTAGTGCTCCATTAACATAAAATAATCAAGAAATAGCCATAACCAGCCAATATGTACAAACTAGCTAATAAATTCGGTCATTGTGTGCATTTATGAATGTTGGCTGAATTCTTGCAAGTTCTTGAGTGATCTTAGCTTTTTCTTCCTTGTTCTTGAACATACTTGGCCGAAACTTACAAAACCTTGTGAGAATCTTGAGTGTGATCATGTGTTCTTGGCCGAATCTTTGAGGATACTTGCTGTCCATGTAAAGTAAAGCTTGAGGAGGAAGATTGAAGCTTGAAACAACTTTGTTCTTGAAGAACAAAGACAAGGCCGAAAGTTGAGTGAGTTCTTGAGCTTGTTCTTAGCTTGGTTTTTGAGTGTTCTTGAGTTTTGATGCTTGTTTATGGTGGTGTGTGGCTGGAAACTTGAAGAACACTTGAAGAACATGGAGATGGAAGTTTGAAGGAAAGGATACAGGCTTAGAACAATATTGTTCTTGAGGTAATGATTTAAAGTATACTTGAATTCTTGGTACAAATTCCATGGTCAAGTATTTATGTTGAGTAAGTGATGAAAACATTGTTGTTTTGAAAGATTGAAGTTTGGACCTTGAGGAACATAAGTTGGCCGAATATGTACATGCAATTATTGGTGAGTGTTTGACCAAAGCAACCTTGTTTGTGAAGTTTGAAGCTAAGTCTTGAAGTATGAAAGCATAACCAAAACCAATCAAGCTCAAAAATTGAGGTAGGGTTCATGTCCTACTTGAATACTTGGTATTATTTCCATGATCAAGTTATAGCTTTTAAAGCTTGCTGGGCATATTGAGAAATGTGATTATGAAGGTGGTTTGGTTAGCTAATCAATTAAAGGCAAGTGTTAGAATTCTTAGTGAGAATGGCCAGCTCACTACGAAATTCGGAGCTCTCGTGGATTGGGATGTGAAATGTGAAAGAAGTGTTGGAAATGGACACACCTATGTACACTTGCCATGTTGGCCGAATTGAAGATGAAGATGTGTGTGTGTGTTGCATGCTTGTTTTGATTGTTTGTGTGTGCTAACCCACTTATTATTATTTTCAGAGTCATATGTTAAAGTTGCAGCATGTGTATAAATTGTATTTTGGTGTTTTAGTGTTTTCTTTGCAGGTAAACTAAGGAGCTTTGGAGGTTAAGCATTGTGCTTGATTGAATGGACTTATAATGAGTCATGTTACATGAATTCCTACTGAGTATAAATTACTCACTGCCCACTTAAACATTTTTTTTTCAGGCAAAAGTGTTGAGCTTGAATAGTTGTGCTTGAGTTGCTTGGTTGAGTGTTAAGTTGTGTTTGTTTTCTCAAGGTATGTACGCCAATTTATGCTTGGCTTGAAATAGTACATATATATATATCCAAAGTCTTATGTTGGCAGAAACTTATGGCTTAAGTTTTGCGGGATTTTAGGTGAGGGACTTGTGCTAGGAAGGTTGTTGAATGTAAGGACTTTGGCACTAAGTTGTGAATGTTTTTATGGCCATTAGCTTGGTCATTTGGTTGTGTAACCTTGCTGCCTATGTAAGGTTCTTGAAGTAACTTTGGGTAGTTTCTGAACTTGGGTTGTGAGACTTGTTGTGTGCAACTTTTGGATGCTTTTGGATTTTGTGGACTTGGGCTTTGTTGGGCTCAAGTTGGTTGTTTGTTTGCCAAGTAGTCTTGGCTTATGAGAGCATGCTTATGTTATGTGTTTGTTGACAACCAATTTCGTCCGACCATTAAAAAAAAAATTAAACTAAAAAAAAAATTAATTAAAAAAATATAATAATAATATATAATAATATATTTTATTATTATTATTATTACTGAAAAATTTTAATTAAGTTAATTAGTTTAAAATACATTTTTTTGTTTTGTTTTGTGAAGATTTGATTTAAAATGATATATGTGTGTATATGTGTATGTTTGAAAGAAAAAAAGAAAACTCCATAAAAATGACAAAATTAAAAAGTTTGAGGTAAAAATGACAAAATTGAGAAGTTTCGGGAAAAATTGACAAAATCTGAAAGTTCCAGGAGCATTTGGTAGCTTGTCACATCAATTTGGGGCCAGCGTAACCGTTCTGGCCCCAATTAACAGAAAACAACAAAATTGTCAAAATCAGAAGCTTCAGGAACTTATCCAGAGTCTGAGAGACGTAAAGGACTGAAACTGTCATTTTACCAAATTAAAAGATAAGTTTGAATTTAATTAATTTTTAATTTTGAACAGTCCAGCACCCCTTCCGCTATAAATAGGGGTCCAAATCTGTGTGTTAATACAGAGAGAAAGAGAAAAAAAATATAAAGAAAGCTTAGGGCTCCGTATTAAAAAAAGGAGAAAAACTACAGCCTTAGTAGCCTCTCCTCCCTCTTCCCAGAAAGTCCCAAATTTTTTTTCCTTACGTTTTGACCATCTTCTTCGTTTGTTTTTTTTTTTTTTTCTTCCGTTTCACTTCTCTCTCTCTTTCCTGCACGCTGCCCGTCCGCCATCGCCCCCACGCCTCCCCTGCCGTCGTCCCCTTTTCGGCACGCTGCCGCCGTCGCTTGCCCGCCGTTAGTCTGCCGTCGCCCAGCTGCCGTCCGCCCCCCCTCGCGCGCTACGCCGTCACGCTCTGTTTCCTTCTCCAGAATTCAAATTTTAAGTTTTAAGGGTAAAACCCCTACTTAATCCTTCATCTTTTCATTTACTTTCACTTGAGTCACTAATCTTCTTTTTTCATCCTTTGCAGAAAAAAAACTAATTACTAACTCTTTTATCTTTACTTGTTTATTTATTATTGTTGTTATTATTACTAACCTTTTTTTTTATTGTTGTTATTAATTAAACTAACCTCACTAACTCTTATTATTATTACTATCATTAACTCACTAACTTACTAACTATTTATTGTTATTATTATTATTATTATTAATTGCTAACATAACTAACTTTTATTGTTATTGTTATTATTATTTAACAACTAACATAACTTAACCTTTATTGTTATTATTATTATTAATATAACTTAACCTTTATTGTTATTATTATTATTATTTAACAACCTTTATTATTATTGTTATTATCATTTAACAACTAACATAATCTAACCTTTTTATTATTATTATTATTACTAACTTACTAACTCTATTAACTCTTATTATTATTATTAATTACTAATTTTATTATTACTATTATTATTATTATTATTATAATTAATGGATGGTTATATCTCTTATTATTATTTATTTAAGTGGATGGCCAAAAAGCCTCACTTTATTTATTATCTTTTAATATTCCTTTATTTGCTTTATGTGTTTTTCTTCCTTTTATTTACATATGTTATTTATACATCTTTTACTTTTTAAATGGTTGTCCAAACTAAAACAAAAGAAAACATCCACTTTATTCCTTTAATTTTCCTTTGTTTATGCAAACAATTTTATTTTTTTGGTTAAACTTATTTCACTTAATTTACCTTTAGCCATAAAATAAAAAATAAAATAAAAAAAATAATAACAAAGCAATAAGAAGAAATTTTTTTTTATGTGAATAATTAACTTTATTTTAGGACTAATCAAGAATCCATTTTTATTACCAAGCCCCAATCCTTTGTTTTCTTTCATATTTTTAAACATTAATTGGAATATTAAAACGTATCCTTTTTATTTCCTCAAAATAAAAAAATAAAAAATAATAACAAAAATTCAACCTTTTGTTTTTCCTTTTTATAAAAAAATCATAACCAAACAATTCCACAAAAATCAATTATTTTTAAGTATATTTTTAGACCCAAAGATTAGATAATTATTTTAAAAATCTTTCAAAAAGAAAGAATGGAAAATAAAATTTTAGACAACATTTTTTCCAAAATTCCATAAAAATTTATGACAAAAAATAATAATTAATTAAATAATGAATAGTAAATTAAAGATTTTTAATAAATTTTTATTATCAAATTTTAAATGAATAAAATTAAGATAAAAAATCCATATTATGATAATCCTCCGGGATTCATGATATGGAAATTAAAGTATTTAATTAAAATTTCGTCAAATTCCGTATCCGGGTGACTCGGCAGAGTCCATGGTTTGAAATTAAAACTTCCGTGTCCGGGTGACTCGGCAGAGTCCATGGTTCGGAAATATCAAATTTTTATACAAATTAATTACTAAAGATTTTTAAACCGGTATTAATTTAAAAATCTACATCCGATTAATTCAGTTAAAATTTCTAGTTTGAAAATTAACTGAATATTTTTTTTAAGCAAAGCAAAACAAAATTGAAATCAACTAAGGTACCAATTTTTGGGCGTTTTAATAAAGTTGTTTTAACGTAACCGTACTCCCGAATCCCCGAACTCTCGCAGACCAATTTTAAGGTGACCAATCGACCTAGGTGAAACAGATTGGTAGCGACTCCAGAAAACCCGACGTTGCCACAGTGTTAATGAATCCTTTGTGTACTAAACTTGGCATGTCACTCATGGTTATATGTTTGCATTTTCAAACTTGAAAATCTGATATGGGTTTTTGGTTGCCATGTAGAATTAGTACACTTGATATGCACACAAACAAACACATAATGGTTATGTGCATACCTTACTTGTAGTACAACTTATTGGGTTGGGCTTGCCTTAAGCTGCAAGGTAGTTAAATAAAACTTTCTGCAAAACCTCCCTGGGCCACCTCTCAGGCCCATAACTAAATAAAGAAAGCCCAATAACCTACCTAAGGAAAGTTGGCCCAAAACAAGTTAGATAAAATACTTAGAAACTTAAATGTTTCATAACTTTCTAGGTAGTTTGGTGAGTGGCACTGAGTGTGCATGGGCTGAGGCCTGTGTGGGGTGTGACATCTGTTGTTTTTTGTGAATTTAAAAGCTTTTGTATTGAAAATCAAAAACCATTTTCTTGGAAACGGTTTAAATTGGATTGCCCAACCCGCTGGAACTCCACATTTTTTATGTTGCAAGATGCATTATTGTATGCAAATTTATTGTCACATTTCATGAATTTAAAAATAGGTTGTGAATTTCTTACGACTGAAGTTTAGGACAAATGTTCCAAAACCAGTGAATTACTTAAGTTTTTTTACGAGGCAACTGAATTTTTCTCTGGTGTTTACTACCTAACCACTCATCAAGTTTTGTTTCATTTAGTGAACATCACATATGCTTTACATCAGTTTAAAAATGATGAGTTGTTAAAACCGACTGTCGAAGCCATGCGGGCTAAGTGGCTTCAATATTTCAAAAACATCTCGCCTATCTTTTTAGTCGCTTCTTTACTTGACCTATATGTCAAATTAACGGGCACAACAACATTGCTTGAAGGAATTTTTCATACTTATTTAAAAATGTCTCATATAAATCTTTTGACTATGACTGCTACTGCTTCTAAGTCCTTGCATTCTTTATATAAGTTATATTGTGAGCGGCATTCGGATAAGGTAAGATCCGAAGCTCTTCAAACCGAGTCTCCAAGGAGATCAATTTCCTCAAGATTCAACCCGGCTCTCCAAACGCTTAAATGACCCCGACCAACGACATCGAGATTAGCTGATGTCTATGACTATCTCAACACATCATTCAAGGACCTCGACATCTTGGAGTGATGGAAACAAAAGAGATCAAGGTTTCCGATCTTATCGATAATCGCACAGAAGATTCTTGCCATTCCAGTATCGACCATCTTATCCGAGGCAGCATTTAATACCGGAAAACGGGTGATATCAGAAAAACGATCAAGATTGACAGCCGACAGGGTAGAAGTATGCGTGTGCAACTGAGATTGGGGCCTCGCAGCACTCCGACAGCAATACCAAAAGAGTTTGGATGATGAGGTAATATCCGATACCGAGACTTGCATTATATTTTTTTCAATCATATATGTAGTTTGTATTTGATCTGATTATGTTGTTCAGTACAGATCATAGGTTTCTATTATTCATCATTTTCAGAACGTTTTTACCATTTCAAAATGTAAGGCCCGTTCCGATTATTTGTAAGTGTCATTTGATTTTTTAACTTAATAAAATTTACATCGGAGGTGGTGTTTTTTCTTAAAAATATTTATGACTTATATAATTAATTATGGTTCTGATTTTTTTTAAAAAAAAAAATAACCAAAACCGCCCCGAACTCGCCCCGCCTCCAACCGGGCCGAGCCTGGTCCTCGTGACCCAGGACCAGGACCAGCCAGGCCCGGGTCGGTCCTAACCAGTTCCCACCTCTAGTCGCATAAGCCATCAATATTATTAAGTTGAGCCAAGTAGGCCATTGGCGTAGTGGCGTTAAATCAAGCGAACATGGACAATGGAAAGTCACCTCATCATTATTGTTTTTCAGGGTAAATTGCACTCTCTACCCCCAACCTTTAATTGTTGTTTTACTTCTAACCCTAACCGTCACTCTACATGTTGTGTGTCCCTAACCTGATTTAAATGTTTCATTTCAACCCTTGAGTGGACAGAGCTCATTAAAATTGACGGAAAACGCCACGATAATGCCTAGTTGGCACCAGATTGTCCATGCGGGCACAAAAGTTTAATTGTTAAAATAAAAAAACCCCCTCCTTGCCATCTAAGCCTTCTCCCAACCATGGTTTTGCCATCCCTCTCGCTCGCCGCCGTCTCTCCACCTCCCTTTTGGCTCCCTCTCGGCCTTCTCATCTCACCTCCCCACCCTGCCGCCCTCTCTCTTTGCCTCCCTCTTATTCAACATCAATTGTTCAATCTTGTGAATCAAAGCCCAAATCGAAGTGCCTTCCAGATTGGCTGCGGTGAAAATCGTGACAAGAATCCCGAATGAAGATCACGACGGAGATCGTGATGAGAATTACGAACAGAGATCTCAACGAAGATGGTGACAATCAATGAGGGGATGCGGGAATTGGGAGTGGCTATTGCCATCTTTCCACCAATTGGGTGAGGTTGTCACGATCTCCATGGCAAATCAAAGGTGGGTTCAAGTGAGTGACAGTGGGAAGTGTGGCCGATCGCGATTGTGGGGAAAGTGGTGGAAATGGAGGGAAGGGAGAAAGGCAGGGAGGGGAGGCGAGAGAGCCAAGAATGAGCCAAAATGAAGGGCAAGAGGAAGGGCGAGAGGGAGGCAAACAGACGACGGCGGCGGCGAAAAGGATAAGAGAACCATGGCTGGGATAGGGTTTTTTTTATTTTAACAATTCAACTTTTTGTGCTTGCGTAAATAGTCTGGTGCCAGCTAGGTATTACTGTGGCGTTTCCCGTCAATTTTAACAAGTTCCGTCCATTCAGGGGTTGAAATGAAATGTTTCAATTAGGTTAGGGTTAGAAGTGAAACAACAATTAAAAGTTAGGGGTAGCGTGGGAATTTACCCTTATTTTTTGCCAAAAATTGAAAAGACCACCGTTAGGCCTACCATCGACGTCACGAAAAAAACAGTGGATAACTTCCTTTCTAGAATTCATAGGCATGGTGACATTGCTAGTGCTGGCTGTTGTTGAAGGAGATTCAGGATGCTCACTTCCAGTAGATAATACAAGACATTCGAAGCGATTTAGACAAATCCCTTAGCCACTCGGTTAGGCCTATAGAGGAAATTGTAGCTGGCAATTGTAAGGCATTGAAAGGAAAAATCATACAGCTTATGCATGAAGGAGTTGTGGGTGGGGTGGACACATGAGGGCTAAGTAACTAGAGGAAAACCAAGGCAGTTTTGCTACACCAGAAATTATCTATGACATACCGCCCCCAGACAAATGGGCAAACGGAGTTCAATATAGGCTGAAATGCACATATGGTCCTCCAACTTGGCAAACTCAAGCGAGTTAATCGTTTTTGTTTGACTCAGTGCAAGTTAATTCTCTAACTTTCCAGATTAAGCATGTTAGTCCCTCAACTTCACTAAACTAAACGAATCAATCTTTGGTGTGACGAAAAGTGTCAGATGTTCAGCTTGTGACTTATGCCGTCTTCACCCTTTCTCCTCCCCTGTCGCCCACCCGCTTCCTAGATCCCTCCTCATCTGCCCGCCTCCCTGATTCTTCCTCGTCCGCCACCCTCACCTGCCTTCCTCATTTGCAGTCCTTGTCCGCCTAGCCATCGTCTCACTCAATGCCCACCGTCCTCCTTACTCGCCCAGCCATCGTCTTGCCCGATGGCTACCGTCCTCCTCACACGCCTTGTCTCACCAAGCTGTTAGAAGTGAAATGGTGAAACCACACTAGATTCGACGAGGGGACAAATTCAACGAATATGGGGACAGATTTGATGGAGATGGGACTAGAATCACGAATATGAGACCGAATTCACAAAGATGAGGCAAATTTGACGTTGATGGCCAGCAGGTGGTGACAAGGGGAAGAGAAAAGACGATTGTGTCAAATGAGGGAGTATAAAGGAAAACAGAGATGCGGCAGATACCCCACGCCACATCAGCAAAAATTTTAATACCGTCTGGCCTGCCATCCATTTTGGACTAACTTGCTAACTTTTTCAAAGTTGAGGGATTAACTTGTACTGGGTCAAAGTTAAAGGACTAACTTGTTAGAGTTAGCAAAGTTAAGGGACCATATGCACATTTTGGCCTTCAATATAAAACTACTTGACATGCATGACTGGACATCGACCTAGAGAATGAACAAGATGGTTACCTTTAGCAGAGTGGCCGTACGCACAACACTAACTACCACTCCTCTCCTAAGTTTACGCTCTATAAGATACTATATGGCCAAGCTCCGCTTGTTGATACCCAGGGACTCCGATCCTACCTCTCCCAGTTGTCTTTTGTTAGTCCTTTCACAAATACAACATGCAGCAGGGCCGCGACGCGTGAGAAGAGCATGTGTACTGCTCCACCAGGGAATAGAGAAACCTCTATCTCGAAACTCATCAAATCAAATGGAGATTTCTGTTAACATCAACATATTCACATATCGAAGAGGGTCACTTGTTATTCAAGTTTGATCCATCCGAGAATGCTTAGATTAGAAAAGATATCCTGTTTGATGACAAAGTTATTGCATTTGTTAGCTGTCAGGTTCCATCTGACTACTTAATGTATTTACAGAAGGAGAAGCCGAGGAAATGGGCTGCACTCACAGGGCAAATGTGTATGGCTTCTAAAGACGACTATCATATGGCTTTTTATTCCTTGAAAGATAGAAAGTTGTGAAAATATGTTCAACCCGGTGCCTTTGATCGTTGCCACACAGTCTTGCTTGCACCTATATCTTCATATCTGCCAGTGCCAGCAGGCACGAAAGAGATTTGCTCCGAATCAACCATGATTTAGACCCTGAGGTTGTGAGGATGAACACGTAGAATCATTACCCTCTCAAGTTGAAAGTAGTGATGCTCAAGTTCCTACTTTTCTAGCTAGAAATTAATAAGAGACTCTTTCACTGCTATTATATGGATTCTTTCACTGCTATAGGCTGGCCTAGTATATAGATTCTTTCACTGCTATAGGCCGGCCTAGTATATTTCTAATTCTCGAATTAAAACCAATATTTGTCTCCTGATGATTGTCTTCTGATTTGTGTTTCCCGAGAATGAGATTCTAACTGAACTTCATTGACAGTTATCTTCTATTCGGGGGATTGCTTGTTTTAAAGATTCTTGTTATGGAGAAATTTTTTGAATGATTTACTGGTGTTTAGTAGTCATGATGCAAATCCGTCTAGCTACTCAAATTTTGCAAAAGCAAAAGACAAGCAACAGTTAACATCGCCTATATGATCTCTAATGAAGAAAGATTATTTCCCAATATTGCTCTGTCTGAATTATTTTCAAGTGATGTAGTACCTCTAACCAGATACCAGTGTTTCAGCAACAAAGCATTTCCAACATGCCAAATGTATCAGAGCACAGCAACATAATGTAACAGATGATTTAACCTGTAGATTTTGGCAGGTATCTTCCAGCAGCAATGCTACTGCAAATGAAACTCACACTTTATGAACCCATTGCTCAAGTCGAACCTGTCTCATAGGAGGACCACGATAAGGCTTACTCTTTTGAGGACATCTCCATTTTCCTGGGACTCCAATAGCCTCCTCACACTGGATATTGGTTCTTTCTGCCAGCACTTTTCTCTTCACAGTCTCAACATTTCCACAGTCTGTCTTGTTGCACCCTTTGTTTCTTGAACAAGCAAGTAGAGTGTCGTCTGGCCCCCTCCAAGGATTTTCAAAGTCTGTTTTTTTTACTATTCTCCTCTTCTTTGTCGAGATAAAACCATCCTCCACAATTTCTGCCCTTTCTTTGTTCCCGCTTCCCTGAATTGGCGTTCCCCTCAAAGCTCCCCCAGCAGTATCAGAATCAGGAACATGTTTAGATGGTAGGCAAACATCCTCAGCTTGTGAGCTCCTTCCTGGTAGAACTTCAGACCTCAACTTCTCTAGAGATTTACCATCACATTTTCTTGTATTGATGTTGGTCTCCAATGGTTCAGAATCAGCATTGCTAGAAAGGTTATGCTTCAGTTTATTTAATAAACCAACCTTGTTTAAGCTCGACTCATACACCTCTTCCTTTGAATTCATTTCACTTCCATGAAGTGCTTTGGTATCCAAGTCTTGTTCTGAACTCTTCCTCCAAAATGGACTACCATAACCACAACAGTTTTCGTTCCTTTCAGCCTGATGAATTATCTGCAATACAGCATGCAAATAAATACATAAATACTCTCCTCCTCCCTGTCAGGAAGAAGTGGACTGCTATAACATTTATAAGCAGATTATTCCTTTGATTGGGTTGTGAATATCAGATAAATTACTGTTTGAATGCCCACAGGGCACCGGGGAAACTGCGTAAGAATCTTGTGACTTGGCAATGAAGAATAACGCTCAACGAAAAGTGATCTGCACAAGCTGAGAAATAGGAACTTTACTCACTATTTCTTTTTCTTCTGTATCCTCTACGTCTACGATAGACCAAGTGTACTTCTCAAACTCAGTCTTGTCCACCTTGTCACTGACAGTTAGTCTAGTTGCATCTGCGGTTCTTGCAACTCTTGGTCCTTCCTCTAGGTCATTCTCTCCATCAGGAATCATTTCTTCCTCAGATTCTATTTCTTTACACACACTAGCGGCTGCGCCATCACTTGCTCCCGGCACAGGAGAGTCATAAGTATAGTCGGGGAACCAGTTCCTGATATCTGGAGGTTCTGACACAGATACTGCAGAAAATATGCCACATTTTTACAGATTTGGACTACTTGAGAGGATAGATGCTGCAATTTGTTACTTGGACATTAGTTTAGCATAAGGTAACATTTGCATCATTATTTTAATGCCTGAAAAGGAGGACAGGATCCAGTATTCCAGTTCCACATTTTAGTTCAAACCTATATTCTCAAGCTATTCGAATAGAATACATATTTCGTCAAGCAAAAAGAAATTATACGAACCTGAGAAAACAGAAGGCAACCTTGAAGAAACCATAACCTACGGGAGCAGAGAATTGTCAGTATCGGGATTTGAAGAAGACCATTTTGTGTGAAATGCAGATGGAACATTGAAACAGCACAATGCAGTATGATCTGGACTGGACAATTGAGATCTGAGAACAGCAACTGCTCAAGAGTAATGCAAACAATTCATTTGCAAAACTGAGAAGCAAAACCAATTGCTAGTACCTCAGATAAGGAGTCGTTTCCATGCTGCTCTTCACCAACTGAAGAGTCATTGTTCACCAACCCACTTGTGTGACCATTCTGGGACACAACCAGTTCGCGACTGTTTATAAACCGTGGAGATCCACCGCAATTCTCCAGCTTGTCTTTGCTGATGTCTCTAGTAACTTGTGGATCTTGCCCAGGTTCACTTTCTTTGAAAGCACAATTTGTGAAACCATCAGAAGTGTGTAACTCAGGCGACTCATAAACATAACTCGAGTAGCAATTTCTGATATCAGGAGGCTCTGACAGAACACAAACACGAAGTTAAACTTAGTTGACGTCTGTCCTAAAGAGTAAATCGTACTTGTATATCATAAGCATATCTAAATTCTGATATAAGTTTCATACCAGAGAGGAGGGGTTGTGACTGTAAGGAGTCCAAAATCTGCTAAAAGTAAGAACATCTACACTGTTAGCTTTGAATTTTTCCAGCTTAAACTTATTCCCCATAATTGCCGAGATTTGGAAGTACCTTGCTGGAGTTAGGGTTCCCTGTCTGCTTGTTTTCATCAATCTCTCTGAGTTCTCTGAATTCACCCAAACTCTCTTCTTTATCAGCACAGTTTTCGGTTCCATTTGAGATACAAAATCCGAAATTCTCACACGTATCCAACACAAAAGTCTCATACTTATAACTTGGAAACCAGTTCCTGATATCCGGAGGCTCTGAAATTGGTAGGGGTTAATATAACATTAGAACAAATCTTAATTGAAACTTATCGAAGCGATTAATGTTAAAACTCTGAAAATTAACGACGCTCAGCCTCTGTGGAAGATAGATTGTACTGACCAGAAAGAGGAGCGCCAGAACAACCCGAAATCTGAAACGGATCAAAAAGGTTAAGTTAGGCCTGAACTGGTGCTTGGTTGTGGAGAATGTGCAATAAACTAAGACACCCAAGAAACAAAAATTCCTTTCTTGTTCCATATTTTCCCGAGACGCGAACAGTTGCTTAGAACTACTGTCAGAAACTGAAACAGATCAGAACCTAACCTACCAGTGGCTGTGAATGGGAACCCTCCATTTCATCTCCTTCCATCCCCAGAATGAGGAAAGTTATCGCAACTTACCCTGCATTATTTTCTTTTCAAAATTCCCAGGATTTTCTTTGGCGCCATTTTCGTTTTTTCGGCAAAACTTTTGATGAGAGCGGGACGCGAGTTGGGAAGCCTCGGACTTCAAAATTTTCACTAGCCACGCTCGTGTCCAAAATCGTTTGGGATTTCTACTGGCCACCGACTTCGTAACATCTTTATTTTTTATTTATTAAATTTCAGGGTAAAATCTATATTTATCTCCTAACTTTAAGGGTCATCTTAATATGGTCCCTTAATTTAAAAAAGTGACTCTTAAAAGTCCCCTAACTGAACTTAAATATCCTATTTTGGTCCATACTGTTAGTTCTACCATTATTTTAAATGAAAATTACCTACATGACATGTATATTCTCACGTGGCAGTCTCTTTTATGATAAGAAGTGATTAGATTGAAAGAACAATAAAGTTTAAGCTAAAATTGGCACAAAAAGTAATTTTAGGGACTTGAAAGGATAGTCAACCCAATCTTCCCTATTGCCGCCCTTCTCCAATTTGATTGTCGCCACCGCTCCTTTCCCTTTCTCCACTGATGCTGGATTTTCCTTTTTCCCGACCAACGCTCCACCTTCCCCCTTCATCCACAGCTCCGCCAGTCACATCTCTACCGACCAATTTTTGGATTGAACGAGAAGAGAATCAGATGGACGGGCGGCTTCGGAGGACAGGCGGCTGAGATGACAAGGTCGGCCTTCAAGTGAATGAGCGGCTTTGGTGGTGAAGGAAGAGATGATGGGATGCAGGCGGCGAATCGCGATCGGGCCTTTCCCTGGGCAGCGGCTATAGAGCAAGACAAGGTGGTGATGGGTTGGAGGTGGAGCTGTGACTAGCGGGGCTGTGGATGAAGGGGTGGAAGGTGGAGCGTCGGTCAAGAAGAAGGAAGATGGGACATCGGCGGAGAGAAGGAGGGGGGTGGCGGCGGCGATTGATCGGAGTGGGGCAGCGACGGATTAGGTTAACTATTGTTTTAGGTTTGTAAAATTACTTTTTATGCCAATTTTAGTTTAAACTTTATTGTTCTTCCAATTTAATCACTTCTTATCATAAAAGAGACTGTCACGTGGCAATATAGGTGCCACATAAGCAATTTCCATCCAAAATAACGGTAGAACTAACGGTAGGAACCAAAATAAAACACTTAAATTGAGTTAGGGGACTTTAAGAGTCACTTTTTGAGTTAAGAGATCGTAATAGGACAACCCTTAAAGTTAGGAGACTAAATATAAATTTTACTCTTAAATTTCAGCTACTGAGGAGATTGTACAATTAATTATTGTTGTAACTCTTTGTATAAAATTGTTCAATTGGGCAATATGCTAAATTGGAATTCGGAAATACAATACACCCCCGGCGTTGTATTTCAGTTTGTTATTCCAGATCTGCATTAGTGCTATTAAACAACGACATCAATTACACTAGAAAGCACATAAGATAATAATGGATTGATACTGGAGTTGATGCCAAGGAATCACCTTATCAGATTAATAACACATGACCTAAAGGCTAAAACTTATAATCAACTATTTTGATAAATTAATAATCACCAACATTAAATGTAGGAAGAATCTTGTGTGCACTGGCGCAATCATACACTCGGACAGGCATTGTAACTTATAATAGATTAGTAAGATTTAAACATGTTCTTTTGTGTTTTTTTTTTTGGGCAAATCATTTTTTTCATTTTTCGTTTTTTTTATTCTCTAAAATTTGGTGTTGCTTTTGTTTTTCTTTTTTTGTTTCCTCTCCTTCTAGATATTTTATTTTATTTTATTTGTCTTCTTTCTAGTATTTTTTTTCATTTTTCTCACTTTTTGATTTTTTTTTCCGTTTTCCTTCCACCTTTTCATTTTTTATAAAATAATAAACTTGATAAAAATTAAATAACAAATAAAATTGATAAAATGAAAAATAGAAACAAAATAACTATGTGAAAAAAAGTTAATTACATTGTTGCAACCTTTAATTATTATTTCAGTTCTAACCTCAACCTCCATTTTATTCATAGGATATACTAACTTCATAAAAATGTTTCATTGTGATCTCTATTTTGGATGGAAAATGCCACATCAACTTAGGATTTTTAGGGTAGGGGTGAAAATAGGCTGATCTTCTTATCGAACAATTTGAGTTTGAGCTCAAATTTTTTTGTGATCGAGTCAAGTCTAACGAGTTTTGAGTTGATTTTTAAGCTTTATTTTAAATTTAAACTCTTAATAAATCGAACTTCAAGCTTAGTACTGTTTGGCTTGAACTTTTGTTGAGCCTAATGAGCATAATATTTTTTAAGGTAAACTTCACCAGTCATCCCTAAACTATATCCCATGTTACTAATTTGTCTTTAAACTATCAAATGTTGCTTAATCGTCCCTAAACTATATCCAATGTTGCTTAATCGACCTACTGTCCATTTGAACCGTTAAGGATGGATAGAAAAATAATGTAGCATAGAAAAATAATATGGCTGCTAATGTGGCATTACTTTTTCATCCATTTTTAACGATAAGATAGACGGCAGGACGATTAAGTAACACTAAATATAGTTTAAGAACGATTAAGTAACATTTGATAGTTTAGGGATAAATTGGAAATATTAAACATAATTTAGGGGCGACTGGTGGAATTTATCCTATTTTTAATACAAAAATTAAAATAATTTCATTTTTAATATATCTAAATCCTAAAATTCTAATTTTTTTCTTAGATTGAACTCAAACCTCAAATCAAGCTCGAACCCTCAAACTCTTAATGTCATAAGATTTTAATACAGGTCATTTATATGTACCGCCATATGTAGTGTTATTTATGGCAACACAAAAGTCTTGAAAATGACCGAGGTCAAAGGCCGAGGCTAAGGAGCTAAACAAAGCCAAGACAAGGAAAGCTGGAATGCAATGTTGATGTCCTTCCATTTGGGCACGTGTATAACTAACTGGTTAATTAGTTATATATGTCTACCTAATTTACTTCCTCTTTAACTTACTTCTTGTTCATTTAATGTTAACACATGCCAATTAACGTGTTTGGGAGTTTTGGACTGGGCTTTGCACCCGACCTAGTTTATAAAAAGACATTTTTATCCTTGCCTCTTACCCTGCTTCTTAGACTAGATCAGATTGAGCCACGTGACTAGATCTGATTGAGCTACGCTCTCCGGCAACGGTGAGTCTTGCTGCAGTGTTTAGACATTCAACTGTGGTCTGATGGCTTCATCATATTCGATCGCTCTTTTTTGCCACCAAATTGGGCTTTCCTAGACTAAATCTCCATTTTTGGTTCCTTATTTTTCTTTGACAGATGAAGTTGAAGCAATCCCGGAATCTGGTCCAGTGCCAATCTCGCATCGGCGTTGTCGTCCAATGGCAATCTATTGCTTCATGTCCGCAAAACGCTGCATATTAGTGTCAATCTAGCGTCCGTGTTACCGTCCAGCTTGAGTTGATTTGTTACAAGGAAACTTATGGCCAGAGATGGAGGTAGGTAACTGAATTTAGGGATTGCTCGTGTCTGTTGAAGAAGTTAATAGGAAAGTTTCCAGCAAAGCAAGGAGGCAGAGAGATTGAATACGAGGCAGAACGACTGTCGTTCACGGTTCAATGATAAATGTTAATTTTGTGGTCAAACATGTTGACTTTTTGTCAACTTTGACCACAATTTTCTACCTTATCACTCAATATTTTTGGCCAATTCTTGCTTTGATCCTTTGTAGGTTGGAGAAGCGGACCATAGCATTGGAATGGTACCGGGACAAGCGGAACGAAAAACGGGAATGTAAAAGTCAACGAAAATTATAACTGTGAGGCCTAGGCACTAGGAGCGAGGCCTAGGCGCCACAGTACAAAAGTTCTCTGCCTAAAAAACGCACCTGGAGGCTTAGGCGCCACCTGAGGCCTAGGCCCTAAGCACCTCGAGCCTGGAGGCCTAGGCGCCCAGGCACCCCCTCCTGGGACCTAGGCGCTAGAGCATCCTTGAGCCTGGAAGCCTAGGCGCCCAGGCACTATCTTCTGAGGCCTAGGCGTCAGTCACCCGGAAAAGTGGTCCCCTACCTCAAATTTGAACTCAAGCTTACTATTGGCCAAGGATTTTTATCCAAATGGTTTGGTAAGTGAAAGGGACATCTTCAAGGACTATAAGAACCTAGAACCTAGCAAAAGAAGAGAGCTTCATCTTCATCTTGGCTTCCTAGAACTAGTTTGGATATATCCACCATATTAGATTTTTAGCTTTTCTTAGTTTTTTCTTGGTCACCATTAGAGCTAGCTTGGAGATTGCTTGGAGTGCTCAAGGAGACTAGCTTGGAGACTTTGGATTCAAGAACTTCTAGCTATCTTGGGTTTATTCTTTCATCTTCCTTGTAGTTCTTCATGGATGTTATTATGTTTACTTTCATGATTATGTTTTATTTAGTTATGGAGTAGTCTTTTTTTGCACTTTCTATGAATGTAGCTACTTGGATTGATTATGTTAGATGAATTCATGGTTATGTGATGTTAGTCTTCTACTAAATGTATGTTTATTCTTCTCTTGAGCTTAATGTTGTGCTAGCTAATTGATGGCCACAATTGGTTGTACTATAAATTGCCTCTAAACTCTTGGAAAAGATTAGAAGTAATTGGACCTAGGAGGAGAATTTAATGGCTATGGACTTGTTGGAAACTTAGTCTAAGTCATTAGGTAAAGGTAAATTGAGCTTTAATGCTTCTTTCTAATCTTGTAATCGGATGAAAATCCTTATTAAGTTTAGATTAGAGTGATTAATTCTTTCACTTGGAAAAGTAAGAATTTAATTGAATAACTTTATCAACATACATTGAAAATTAACCCACTCACCTAAGTTTACCAACAAATCAAGACAAGTAGTGAACCCATAGGAAGTGTTCTTTCATGATTTGATAAAAACTACAATTTTTACATTGCATACTTGCATTCTAGGATAATAGTATTCTATTTAGTTAAGTTTAGTCATGTGTTTAAGTTGCTTACATTTCCATCCAACTTTGGTTGTTTAGCTAAAGTTTACTTTGAGTAGTCATACTTGACAATCAATTTAATCAATCTTCGTGGGAACGATACTCACTCACCCCATCTACACGTCTACCGTGCACTTGCGGAATAGTGGTTTCAAAATTTCACTACATTCAACAAGGCTGGGCAAAAGCATTGTGGTAGTGTAGTAATTTGTGTTTTTGAATGCCCAAATACATTTAGTTGGAAAACGGGCCTAGTTGGGTAATTGGAATAACACGTTAATGTGGGTCAGTTAATGTAAAACGAACAGGCCCTTAGTTTCTGAAAAACCTTGCACCCCAAACAAGTCCATTTATAAGCCTGCAGTTGCAGGTAGCATTGGAAACTACTTCTTGTTTTGTGTTACTTGTGAAGGTCTACTTTAATTTAATTTTTTGTTACAAGTTTTCAAGGCATGCAATTTAGCCTTCTCCATACATCTTGTTTTGTTCTACTGCCCATTACACAATCACTGTTACTGCCGTTGTTCAGCCTCCATCAACCCTTTCACATGACTGATACCATGCCACCAGAACCCTTTGAACCTGTTTTAAGCTTCGCCTACCACCAAGAGCTCGAAATTAAGGATGTTAGGCTGCTGGACTCACCAATCTCCTTTCATTACCATTCCTTTGACCATTGTTATCCAAAAACCAACCTTCAGCATCTCTTATTATCGCTACAACTAACCCATGCCGATGGCTAACCCAATTTTGCTACCGATGGTCACAATAAAGAAGGAGAAGTTCGGATCTCAACCGAGTTAGTTTAAGACCCAAATATGACCCTACTTAAGACCCAAAAAAATTTCTCTTATTTTCCTTCATTAACTTATTCAACCAGTTACAGGTAGTCGATTAGGCCTTTAAGGTTCATTTGGGCCTATCAAACATTTCTGACCAATGGGATTTTTCTTACCCCCCATTTCTTGGGTAGGAGGGAGGTATTTTAGAAAAGGTCCGCCGAACTGCTCCTATATATGTTGATAAATGTTAATTTTATGGTCAAACATGTTGACTTTTTTGTCAACTTTGACCACAATTTTCTACCTTACCATTCAATATTTTTGGCCGATTCTTGCTTTGATCCTTCATTTTGTAGGTTGGAGAAGCGGACCATAGCATTGGAATGACACTGGGATGAGCGGAATGAAAAACGGGAACGCAAAAGTCAACGAAAATTATAACTGTGAGGCCTAGGCCCCAGGAGCGAGGCATAGGCGGCACAGTACAAAAGTTCTCTGCCTAAAAAACGTACCCTGGAAGCCTAGGCACCACCTGAGGCCTAGGCCTTAGGCACCTGCGAGCCGGAGGCCTAGGTGCCCAGGCCCCCCCTCTTGGGGCCTAGGCGCCCAAACACCCTCAAGCCTGGAAGCCTAGGCGCCCAGACACCCCCTCCTAAGGCCTAGGCGCCAGTCACCCGGGAAAGTGGTCCCCTACCTCAAATTTGAACTCAAGCTTGCTATTGGCCAAGGATTTCTATCCAAATGGTTTGGTGAGTGAAAGAGACACCTCCAAGAGTAGAAGAACCTGGAACCTAGCAAGAAGAACTCACTCTTCATCTTCATCTTCTCATTTTAGACTTAGGATTTTTATGACCATTTCTTGCATTTCTTCATCTTCCTTGGGAGCATTTATAGATTCTTGCTTGGAGAAGGTTTGGAGGACTTGAAGACTTGTAGGAGCCTTGAGGAATCAAACATCTAAAGTCTATTGGGTTCCTTCTTTCCTTCTTTTATCTTGTATTTAGACATGGATGCTCTTTTATCTATTTTCATATTTATGTTTAGTTTGATTATGGAATAGTTTTCTCTACACTTTCTATGGTTGTAGCTACTTGAATTGGTTATGTTGGTTGGATTAATGGCTATTTGACTTTGGTTTTCCTTCATTGCTTGTTTACTCTTCTCCTTGAGTTTATTGTTGTGTTGATTGATCAAGGGCCCTAGTCAATTGCATTTTAGATTTCTTTTAAACTCTTGGAAAAGATTAAAAGGAATTGGAATTAGGAGAAGAGTGTGGTGGCCATGGGCTTGTTGGAAGACTAGTCTAGGACACTAGGTGAAGGTAAATTGCACTTGTAATGCCCCTCTTGAACTAGCAATTTGGATGGGAGTCCATTCTAGTGTAAGCTTGGGAGAGTAACCCTTTCACTTGGGAGAGTAAGGGCCCAATTAGTTAACTTCACCAACAAGTAGAAAAACTAAACTATTAGCCTTAATTCACTAGCTAACCAAGTCAAATAGTGAAAACCATAGGAAGTGTGTTTTGTTAATTCATTAAAAAACCCCTAATTTGCATTGTATTTGTTGTTCTTGTTTAGTAGTAATTTAAGTGGAGTTGCAAACTTAGTTATTTTCATAGTGAGTAAATCGTCAATTATTGATTGTTTAGCTAAAGTGAGTCTCAAGGTAGTGGTAGTTAGCAAACAATATAAATCAATCCTCGTGGGAATGATATCTTATTCACCCTATCTACACACGTCCCGTGCACTTGCGGATTAGGGTTGTAAAACTCACAACAAGTTTTTGGCGCCGTTGCCGAGGATTGATTGCATTCAATTGTTCAATATCATTGCTAGAAGATTGACTCTAGGCTAAACCTTTATTTTTTTACTTATTTGTTGCCTTTGTGCTTGGATATTCCTTTGATAGGTACCATTGATGCATGACCTGTTCCCAACACTTTATTTTGTTACCATTCATTCCGGAGATTGAAAGACATCTTAGAGAGCTTAAAGCAACATCACACTTGAGAGAATCAAGCTCCACCTCTACATCCATGGAGGGTGGAGGTGATAATCTCAATGGTAATGGATATAATGGTGGCAATGGAGGAAATGGAAGGATGGATCATCAAGATGGAGTCTATCCAAGAAATCCACAAAGGCCTATTAGGGAGTACATCCGACCCTTGGTAACGGAGAATTATTCGGGTATTGTTAGGCCACCGGTTCAAGCCACTTTGAGTTGAAGCCATCCTTGATTTTTCTCATCCAACAAAACCAATTTGGAGACTTGGCTTCGGAGGATCCCAACACTCACATAGCGGATTTCTTAGAAGCTTGTGACACATTCAAGGCTAATGGAGTCTCCACCAATGCTATTAGACTTCGATTGTTTCCTTTCTCACTCTGGGACAAGGCTAAAAAGTGGTATCAATCACTTCAATCGGGGAGCATTGCTACATGGAATGAAATGGCCAAAAAATTCTTGAGCCAGTTTTTTCCTCCATCCAAGGCCGCCCACTCGAGAGCTTCAATTGTGACATTCAAGCAACATGAGATGGAGTCCATTTTGAAGGCTTGTGAAAGATTCAAGGAGTTGCTTAGGAAGTTCCCACAACATGGATTCTTGGATTGGCAACAAATCCAACATTTTTATGAAGGCTTAATACCTACTTCAAAATTTATGATTGATGCTTCGGCCGGTGGATCCTTGATGTCAAAGACGGCCGGTAATGCTTTCCAAATTCTAGAGCAATTGGCACTAAATGGAGAGTAATGGCCGGGAGAAAGAGCTCAACCAAGAATAGGGGTACTTGAGGTTGACCAATTGACCGCCTTGTCGGCACAAATGGTTTCACTCATGAATCAAGTGTCCAAGTTGACAAACAAAAAGGAGCCAACTATTGAGCAAACCGCCACCTCTACCTCCAACACATATGGTGGACATATGAATATGAAGCTTGAAGAAACAAATTTCATGGGCAACCAGAATTTTGGGTTTAGAGGCAACTAAATGGGAAATCAATATAACCCAAGTTGGAGAAACCATGAAAATTTCTTTTATAGTAACACAAGGAATGTGCAACAACCACCACCACCTCCCGGCTTCAACCAAGTCTTAATGGAGAAGAAGCCCTCTATGGAAGAAATTATTTTACAATTTATGAAGGAGACAAGAGATAGAATGGAGAAAAATGAACCCAAGACAGCTATCTTGAGTGCTAACTTTGCTAGTATGGAGGCAAATGTGAGTGCAAGCATCAAGAACATGGAGAATCAAATTGAGCAATTGGCTTTGGTGGTGAAGACATCTCAAAAAGGTAAATTCCCTAGTGACATCGAGTTAAACCCAAGGGAGCAATGTCATGCAATTACACTTAAGGGAGGAAAGAAGCTTGAAGATCCTTATATAAGGACACCTACTCAAGGAAAACCAATCTTGGAAGATGAAGTGTAAGTTCAAGAAGAATAGGAAGTGGTGGAGTTTCTAAAAAAACAACCCCAAAGAGTGCAAAAACTTCTACCAAACCCACCATTACCTTTCCCACAAAGGTTGCAAAAGAAGAAGCTTGATGATCAATATGGCAAGTTCTTGGATATTTTTAAGAAGCTTCACATCAACATCCCATTCTTGGAGGCATTAACTCAAATCCCAAATTGGGGTAAATTCTTGAAGGAAGTTATTGCAAAGAAAAGAAAATTTGAAGAGTTTGAGACCATATGCCTCACGAAAGAATGTAGTGCAATTATTCAACAAAAGCTTCCACCAAAATTGAAGAATCCCGGAAGCTTCACCATTCCATGCACAATTGGAGAAGTTGAGTTCAAAAAGGTATTATGTGACCTTGGTGCAAGTGTCAACTTGATGCCCTTGTCTATTGCTAATAAATTAGGGCTAGAAGTAAAGTCATCCACAATACAATTACAAATGGCGAATAGGTTTATCAAGTATCCATGGGGAGTAATAGAAGATGTTTTGGTGAAAGTTGACAAATTTATCTTCCCCATGGATTTTGTGATTCTTGACATGGAAGAAGATAACCAAGTGCCCCTTATCTTTGGAAGACCATTCTTGGACACCGCCGGAATAACTATAGATGTGAAGGAAGACAAGCTCATATTCAACGTTGAGGATAAAAAAGTGGAGTTCAACATATTTGATTCTAGCACTCCGCCTTCTAAGATGGAAGTATACATGGTTGATGTGGTCATAGAATCCAACTAAGGAAATTCTCTTACTTTTCTTATGGCTGGCGACCAAAAGGAAGTCAATGAATTTGAGGCCCCAAATCTCAAGGAAAAAGTAAAAGATGATGCAACACACTCTTTGATGGAAGAAAAGGAAAAGAAAATGATAAAGAAGAAATGGGTAGCAACAAGGAATGGAAGTGTAAAGAATCCCAAAATGATTAAAGATGAAAGAAATGAGAACTCAAGCATGGAGAGGAGCACATCTTATTGGATGCATATTGAACTTTTCAAGCATTGGAAGCATTCTTACAAAGGAGAGGGTGTGGAGCCACATCACCCACCCTAGTGCCTAAAACAAAGAAGTGCATGATGGAAAGATCAAGAGTAAACATGAAAAGATGAAGTGTCACCATCACTAAGAGTTTGAGTGGGAGTAATTGGAGGCGGGAACATCCGCCTCCCGGGTATGATTCTTGAACCACAATTTCCTTTCTAGCTTTTTTTGTCAACATTGTGGACAATGTTGGTTTTAAGTTTGGGGGAAATATGTGTTTATGGATGATACTTGTTTGAGAGTTTTCCTAAGACTTAACATCTAATTGTTGTTTTTTATTTTAGATTAGTTTTTGGTGATTTTTTTTCTTTTCTTATGACATTACATGCATATCATATCTCTTTTCCTTATTATGACATATAGTGGATAAATATAGAAACATGTAGTTGCATTTAGGTTGTGTGCATTTAGGAAACCAATGCATACTCTTTATTATTATTAAAGGAATTCACTTACAAGTTCAACTTGATTGTAAATTTTGTTCAGTAAAGAAAGATTTTCACTTGTCATTAATAGTAGAAACCATACCCGGTGAGTCTTTGGACCTTGTGTGATACACTTGCATTATAAATTATTTCATTCATTGGAGTGGTGCTTGTTTCGCTTGTTTTGCTTATGGATTCCTTGATTTGCTTTTGGACCCCTTCATATCCGAATTGATGAATACAAATAAAGGATGAAAATGACAACTTAGGGCTAACTACATACCTAAATGGCTAACCCTTCATTATAATCATTAGTTGACCTATTTGAGCCTTTAAGCCATTTTTGTTGTTTAACCTACATAATTGAGCCATATCCATTGTTATTTATCCTCTCTTATCCTTAAAGTAAGTTGAGCATTGCATATATGAGCTTGGGTATGGTAAAAATTTGTGAGTTGTGTGAGTGAGCAATAAATAAGTTTGGGAGGAAAATGTTGGGTTATGAACTTATTGTTGAGTTTATGTAGCTATGGTTTGAATATACTTTAGATAAATCATGCACATTTGTTTGAACTTTAAAGATTGGGTGAATTTCTAGTTATCAAGAAAAAAAAACTATCTTTCCCTTAATAAAAAGGCAAAACGAGTCAACATGAAAAAACCCTTGTTAAAAAAAACAAAAAAAAACAAAAAAAAAGAATAAATAAATGAAGGGAAAGATAGAAGTACTTTATTAATTTGAAAGGGAGTTCACTTATGTGTTTTGTCAAAATTGTGCATATGGGGGTTACTTGATTTGTTGATTGGAAGTCAAGAAAAGCATATTTAAATCAAAATACCTTGGGTGGGACTTTAGGTTTGATTATTAGGATTGCCCATGGTGTTTATGCTTAACTTACTTCTTTAGCCCCACCTCAAAAGGCCTCCATCCGATTCCCGTCCATACCAAACCCGGCCATGGTACAACCTTATATATATGTCATTGGACTTAAATTTGCATGCATACTCCTTAAGGATAATTCATGGGTAGTTTGGGTCCTTTTGCAAATTTGTGGATGAATTGGCATTATAAGCCTTAGATACACTAGGCAATCATAGATTAGGGAGTAAAACACTTAGCGAGCAATTACCTACCATTAATGATTAAATTCTTCTTTCATTACTTACCTTAATTTCTCTTGAGTTGAGCTTGTACTTTGAATGACTTTATGATATGATATTGAGTATATGTTGTTAGCTTATATGTTTTGATTGCTTTATGTTTTTAGGTTATTAAATGCTAAGGACTAGCATTTTTCTAAGTTTGGGGGAGTTTGATAAATGTTAATTTTGTGGTCAAACATTTTGACTTTTTTGTCAACTTTGACCACAATTTTCTACCTTATCACTCAATATTTTTTGCCAATTCTTACTTTGATCCTTCATTTTGTAGGTTGGAGAAGCGGATCATAGCATTGGAATGACACTGGGATGAGCGGAATGAAAAACGGGAATTCAAAAGTCAACGGAAATTATAACTGTGAGGCCTAGGCCCCAGGAGCGAGGCCTAGGCGCCACAGTACAAAAGTTCTCTGCCTAAAAAACGCACCCTGGAGGCCTAGGCGCCATCTAAGGCCTAGGCCCCAGGCGCCCAAGCACCCTCGAGCCTGGAAGCCTAGGTACCCAGGCACCCTCTCCTGAGGCCTAGGCGCCAGTCACCCGGGAAAGTGGTCCCCTACCTCAAATTTGAACCCAAGCTTGCTATTGGCCAAGGATTTCTATCCAAATGGTTTGGTGAGTGAAAGAGACACCTCCAAGAGTAGAAGAACTTGAAAACTAGCAAGAAGAACTCACTCTTCATTTTCATCTTCTCATCTTAGACTTAGGATTTTTATGACCATTTCTTGCATTTCTTCATCTTCCTTGGGAGCATTTATGGATTCTTACTTGGAGAAGGCTTGGAGGACTTGAAAACTTGTAGGAGCCTTGAGGAATCAAACATCTAGAGTCTATTGGGTTCCTTCTTTCCTTCTTTTATCTTGTATTTAGACATGGATGCTCTTTTATCTATTTTTATGTTTATGTTTAGTTTGATTATTGAGTAGTTTTCTCTACACTTTCTATGGTTGTAGCTACTTGAATTGGTTATGTTGGTTGGATTAATGGCTATTTGACTTTGGTTTTCCTTCATTGCTTGTTTACTCTTCTCCTTGAGTTTATTGTTGTGTTGATTGATCAAGAGCCCTAGTCAATTGCACTTTAGATTTCTTTTAAACTCTTGGAAAAGATTAAAAAGAATTGGAATTAGGAGAAGAGTGTGGTGGCCATGGGTTTGTTTGAAGACTAGTCTAGGACACTAGGTGAAGGTAAATTGTACTTGTAATGCCCCTCTTGAACTAGCAATTTGGATGAGAGTCCATTCTAGTGTAAACTTGGGAGAGTGACCCTTTCACTTGGGAGAGTAAGGGCCCAAATTAGTTAACTTCACCAACAAGTAGAAAAACTAAGCTATTAGCCTTAATTCACTAGCTAACCAAGTCAAATAGTGAAAACCATAGGAAGTGTGTTTTGTTAATTCATTAAAAAACTCCTAATTTGCATTGTGTTTGTTGTTCTTGTTTAGTAGTAATTTAATTGGAGTTGCAAACTTAGTTATTTTCATAGTGAGTAAATCGTCAATTATTGATTATTTAGCTAAAGTGAGTCTTAAGGTGGTGGTAATTAGCAAACAATATAAATGAATCCTCGTGGGAACGATATCTTATTCACCCTATCTACATACGTCCCGTGCGCTTGAGGATTAGGGTTGTAAAACTCACAACATATGTTAATAAGAAACATTTTTTCTAACTTCTTAATTCTTCTCTCTTCTTTCTAACCTTTCTATCTGTGATTTTTCTTCTTTCTAAAATCTTCATTTGCGATTCTTTTCCTTGCTAACCTTTTTATCTATGACTTTTCCTCTTTCTTTTCTTTTTTCTCTGTCCAATATGGTTGTTTGGGAAGATGACACTACTGTTGCTTTTATTTGCTACTTTAATGTGAACTGACTTGATAGGGGAGTTGATCAAACAAGCCATTGATTTCTTATCTATAGTGAAAGAGTTGCTCTTGAAGTTTAGGCTTGTTATGGGTGTGAATCAACTTTCACGTCTCATCGGCAAGGTTAGATTCTCTCTATTCTTGGATTATCTTGATTTTTCTGTCTTATATCTTTTTTTTCTTTAAACCTAAAATTGTTGCTTGGGCAATGAGGAATTGTTCTTTTGTTGGTTCATTGCTTGGGCATTAAAGTATTTTGTTGGAAGGCTTTTTATAAAACTATGTATCAGAGTTAAAAAATTCAAATTGTTTTGACATTCCTTATGTTTTGTATTTTCCTCTAACTGTTTGGACTATATGGAAAGAAAGAAGCCTAAAGGTTTTTGAAAATAAGCATTCTGACCCTTCAAATGTGGTCAACAGAACCAGAGATCAGGTGGTGGAGTTATTTGCCTTGGGTTTTGATAATAATTCCTGCATGGTTCTTAAGGCTAGTCATGAAATTCCCTTTTAGTGGAGTCATTGGTTTTCTTGAGGGGAAATCATAAGGGAAATTTTGTCATTGGTTTTCCCAAGAGGCTAAGAGGAATGTCCCTCTCCAAGCTGAAATTTGAGGTTTACTTGAGGACCTTAGAATGGCTAGCCTTATGGGCAATGTTGACTTACTTATTGAAACTGATTGTAAATAGCTCCATGACCTAATATTTTATGTTAACTTTCCTTCCCATTATTTATATAACACTCTATTAGAGTGTAAGTCCTTGATAAACAAGATGAGGGCTTGCCACCTCTCCCACTTATCGAGACTGGCCAATTAAGTGGCTGATGCTCTTGTAAAGATAGGAATAGAGTTGGGAGAGCCGTCTTCATATTTTTATTCTTGCTTGGAGCAATTAAAGGACTATGTAAATGCTGATGTTGCCCACCTTTTAGCTTTAGGGTTGGGAAACTCTAGTTGTCGTACCCTTTGTTCGGACTGTATGAGTCATGAGCTGCCTATAGCTCTAGCTACTGGCCTTCCTTATAGGGCTAAGTTTGTTTTGTAACTATGCTTACTTTATTCCAATAAACATTAGTGAAAAATTTGCCCTTCTCCAGCAAAATTTGTCAACTTTTTCTAAAGTTTCCATGTGCTGTTGAGAAAAACAATTACTTTAGTGCTTACTTCAAATTTTTGGATCTTGATAACCAAAGGGGTAAAGATTTTTATGTTCTTTGTCACTATTAAAATCTATTAGTCCATTGATCATGTGATTTTGCTGGTAAATTATTATTATACGAGTCAAGGCAGGATGATGGAAAATAGTTGGTTATTAGGTTAGTGGAGGTGGTGACTAATAGCTCTCTTTTCCATTTTCCAAGTTTTCCCTCTTATAGTGAGAGTTATTTATGAAAGAGGGCAAGGTGTTACATACAAAAAGGGAAAGAAAATGATTAGGGGTCGATAAGGAAGAGGAGCAAGCAACTTAGCAAACTTAGGAGAATTGACAAGAAAAAAGATTTCAGGCGAAATAAGAAATAATAGTTCAGACAAAAATAAAATGTCAGGCAAAACAAAATATTAACTTTTAAAAAACCTAATGGAATCAAATATGGGTGTGGAGAAGAAAATGAAATATCATGAGAACTCAGTATGATGGGATGATTGTAAAAATGACATCTCATCAACATGGAAAATAGAAGCTATTTATAGGGAAGTCAGACACATAAGATTGCACCTTGTGTTTTTAGATCAACGATGCTGAAAAGTGTAACAGTCAGTTTTTAGTAATGGTTAATTTTTGGCATTCTAGGTCTGCTAGGTCAGTTGGAAATTTCAACGAGCCTTACTCCAAGTCTATCAAGCTAAAACTCTCTAAAATCATCCCCTTACAATGTCAAGCTAAAATTTCTGCTCAAAATTTTATATCCAACATCGTCAACCTAGAACAATCAAACAGTCAGTAAAATTTTATGAATAAAAATAATAAAAAATAAATAAATAAATATAAAATTACTAAATTACACCACTACATCCTTTTTTATGAGTTCCAAAACTTCAATTAGTTTAATCAGCGTTTTTTATTAGCCAAACGTTAGCTAGAGATGATGAAGCTCACCATTTTTATTTTCATTTTCGGGAACAATGCACTGTTATTTGGCCCACAAGATATTCAAATTTGTTCCCTTGCTTGCTTCACTGAAGCCAAGTTGAGTTCACCGATGTGCCACGTAGCCCTCTTGGTCTGTGTTTGGAGTGAAGTATTAATAAACAAAACCAGAGGCAGAGCCAATTTGAGGTAGGGGTGCCTGGCCTTATGTTTTTACAAAATGTATATATATCTTATAAGATAAAGTCTATATAATTTTTTTCTCTCACATGGCCCATCCTATAATTTTTTTAGTAAGTATTTTTAAAAAATTTTAAGTAATGAAAGTGACATTTAGATTCGACAATTTTATCTCTCTTTGACGTTCTCCAAAAATATGCATAATTTTTGTGACTAATATTAAAAAAGTCTAACATAAAATAATTAGTTTCATTATCTTAATAAAAAATTAATTATCTTATATCTTTGAAATATTTGAGAATGTAAGAAAATGACTTTTTATTTCCTTTTTGCTTGTTCTACGTCCACACCCTCACACTCTCTTTTCAAACTTTTTTTTGTTCATACATGCTAATACTTTCTTTCTTTTTACAAGAATTGGAATATAAAAGGTTAATTATTTTAATTGTTTTCTATTTCAGTGGATGGTTTGATGGTCTTTCTTTTAGTAATTTTTTTGTATAATTCATTCATGAAGTTTTCTAATTATCAATTTTTATATCTTATGAAAAATAATGTATTAAATTTTAGTTTTTTTATGATGGATCATTTTAAATTTATTTTATTTTCTCATTTTAAAATAATAATTTATTTATTATTTACCTTAGTTGTACCATTTCTTAGTCAATTTTTATGTTTGTTCTTAGGCGGCATTTGGTGAAAATTATTTATAAATAATTATTAGTGATTGTTTTATGTATGTAGATTATTTGCTTAGCTTGTATGCACCAATCATGGCTCTACAATTTAAAAGCCTAAAAAATCACTTTTAAAACATTTTTTCATAAAATAAACTAAAATTTTTTTATTGATTTTTCATTTTTTTTAAGCTGGGTATGAAAAAAGAGTCCATCAAAATATTTTTTTTTTAAGAAAATATATGACTCAAGTGAACATTAGAAAAGTTAGATATTAACTTTCTGATTCTAAAAAAATTTAAAAATAAAAATAATTATTTTTCAAGTATTTTCAAAATAAAGTCCATCCCTAAATAAAGTAGACCCGGTTGTTGTTTTCTGGAAAATGTTTTTTTATTAGGTTCACACAGGCTGTTTGTGCTTTTCTGTTGATAAATTGCCCTTTTTGACCTTTTTTTTGTTTTAATTTTTTGAACTTCAAAGAAAATTGTATTCAGGATTTTGTGCCATTGAGAAGCTTTTGCTGTCTTGTCTAGTCTCGTCGGGTCTCTTAAGTTGTGTGGTTCTACTTTCAGGTTGGCCTAGCTGGGCAAGATGATCCTTTCATGGTGCCAAAGAAACCTTCCCCCCTTCTTTCGGTCGCACACACCGTCTTGCGCTTTTAAGTCTTGTTTCTATGAACATTGTTTCACTAACATGTAGGTCCCTAAATTCATTATAATTTGAGGATAACCTTGCTAGGTTTGCTTTTGATTTTATGATTGATATGCTGTTTCAACCACTTGAATTACCCGGGTCATATTTGTGTTGACATGTCATGATATGGAAGGGGCACCGAATCCATGTCATAAACATTTTAGACATCATGGTGGTTTCAAAATTATAAACCAATGTTTGATGCAAGGTGTTAAATGCTGTTACCGTTGAGTATACCGCTTCTTGAATTTTTAAGATATAATGCATGGTATACCGCACCATATACAATTACTTTTTTAATAAAAAAATAAATATTAGAATATTATTTTAAGATTACATAAATTCAATAATTTTTTTTTTACATATTTTATATGTATTCTAATTTTTCTCATCATAATTTATCAAATATAAATAAAATATATATGATAAAAGATATTTTTTTAATACAAAAAATATAAAAAATGTTATATATAGAGCAAAATAAATAATATCCAGAAATAAACTAATTTATTGATATAAGAGAAAAGAAAAAATACTTTAATAATAACAATACATTTTCAAAATACCACATTAAGTTCCTAGGTAGCTTAAAGTAACCATTAAATTTTTATGTTAATTAAGAAAAGTAACCAAAAGAATAAAAGTAAATATTTATTTTATGATATGTGTGTTAATTATATTTTAAAATTTTATCTATTTATAATATTTTGATGTAAAATGACCAAAGACAATTTCTTACACACATTTATGAAAAATAAAATACGACAGTATTTACCTCATAGTATTTGTGGTATATCACAGTTTTTAGATAAAGTGTTCACAAAAATGAGTGGTATACGTACAAAATACCGCTATATACTACATGATAAAATGACAAAATGTAAAAATATTTATATTGTGTACCACTTACTCGCAGTAAGCGATATAACACGGAATTTACTTCCATGGTTTGATGAGAGTTGTCATTGATATGAAGAGAGCTGGGCAAGGCACTAAAATGTAAGTAAGAAGAATGAGAGGGGAGGAAAAGGTGTGATTATTGTCAGGCAAGTAAATTCATATCTTGAAGACACCATTTTGGCTAGTGGGAGTGACGATGGCTCTGTTAAACTATTGAGTATCAAGCAAGCAACTTCTATTTTTACACTTTATGGATGTCAACTTTGAAAAATGAATGTAATATAATTCAAAAGATTTCCTATTTTGGTGTGTGATATTTTTTACCTCAGACATGGGTTGCAACTGCTGGGAGCAAGCATTGGTACCATCAAAACAAAGGCCAACGTTTGCTATGTCCAGTTTCCTGTGGATTCTGGCCGTTTTCTTGCATTTGGTTCGACAGATCATAAGATTTATTTCAATGACCTAAGGAACTCCAGAATTCCTCTGTACACCTTAATCGGACACAATAAAACCATGAGCTATAGTTCCACTGACACATCCAAAATACAAAACGTTCAAAACAAAGAGGACATAACAACAAGCAAAAGAGAGACAGTTCCAATGACGACACATTCAACTTTTTTTTCCATTACCGGTCTTTGGGTTATACTCCCACCAGATTTCATTACTGCTACCTAGACGTATCTGTATGACTGCAACTTGCATTTGATCTTTGAGAATGACCTGGTTCCTACACCTGCTTGGTAAGGTGTCCGGCACATGGCGGCGGTTCACCTTCTTTTTGTCAACTAGTAGCTGGGTTCCCACAGACGTGCCATTTGATGGTGGTTCTTCCTCTGCGTCTCCAAGCCTGGCTCTGGTTGTTGTCCTGGATGTTCAATCCTGCTATCAATTGAAAAGGGAGTTCCCAGAGAGTTTTCCGGGAAGGGACCTCCAATGCCCAAGACAGGGAGATACTATAGTTGATACCTTTTTTTTAGGGGGGGGGGGGGGGGAACCTTCCTTTCTTTTATAAGGCGAGGGACCGTTTGTTATTCTGATCACATGTCAAGGGAATCTGGATTACTGGCGTCGCAGCACCCCACTTCGTCTAGTTACCTTCATTTAGCTACTTCGGGATACTGCCAAGGTGTTGCCACATATACTCCATTTTTATCCGAACATGGTACCTAGGCAAATGCTTTAGGGGTCCTAAAATACGTTATTCTGAAGTACTTGCCATAGAAGTCCAGGTGTAGATAGTAACTCATGGTGCTCATGTGCCAAAGATTCAATATCACCGAGAGGCGTGTTGCACTATTTTTGAAGTATTCGAGTTCCCTCGGCCATAACAAACATTTCACCATCTTTGATCATACTGACTAGCATGGAGGTTGGCGTTGAGAAGGTGAAGGGCGAGGCGGTGTAAGGCTTTGCACAGCAAAGGTTGTGCCGCCAAAACTAGAAGTCTAACAGATGATAGAGGGCGGTGTAGAGATGGGAGAGGGAGATTATTTGGGGCTGATAGTCTTAGTGGTGAACGTTAGAACATAAGAGAAAAAAAAAAATTGAAATCAAGAAGCAGTGCGCCATTTTCTCTTTTTCTTTTTTTTTTTTTCTTGCTTTTCTTTTTTCTATTTTTTTGTGGTGGTGAATTGACAGGCATGAGGTCAAGGAACAAAATGTGCTGCCTATTTATAGTTCAAGGATGAAGATAATAAAAGTCATAGTTCAGGGTTAAAAATACTCGAGTTGGATGATACAAAATTAATGAAGTCGGGCCTAAAATTTTAATGGAGTAACTTTTCCCCGAAAATTCCAAAATTTCAGTTTTTCACTTTCAACTTCTCAACAGAAGTTGAGAAGCCCGTAGACCAGCTTAGATTTTTGGCAGAAGAGAAAAATCGGACTTTATATCAAATTAAACTTACAATGAATCCATTAGGAGTCAAGCATTGAAACAAGTTTAAAAAACCAATATAGAGTAATAAAAAGTGGATTCACTAGAATTCAATTTGCTCAATAACCTTGAGCCATCAGCAATTAGAACTCACGAACAGAATTAATTTCGGTTTACAACAGAAAGAAATAAGAAAGAAAGAGTGGGAAGGCAAACCGCTTCCACTAAAATTCCAAGGCACATCCCCCTAATTTCATCAAACAATTATTGCGAAGGCTACTCTAGCCAGGTAACTTTAAAGTATAAATGAGTGCAAGACTGAAGTATCAAAACCATTAATTGACGGTGGCAAGGACTAGGACGAGGGCTAAACAGCGAGGGAATGAGCTGATAAACGACGGATACTTTAGTTGTCTGCGTTTTCGTAAGTCTCGGAAAAGGAAAAACGAGGTGCAGGAGCAGGAGCAGCAGATGAAGGGGGCTGCGAGATTGGAGTTGAAGCAGCTGCTGGTGCTGGTGCTGGTGCTGGTGTTGGTGCGCTGGAGAACACCGTGATTTTCAGTTTTTGGCCACTGATGCAGTGGCCGGGCACGCCGCATATGTACCACTTGTTGCCCAGCGTGGACAGAGTTATGATATCGTTCCCGCTGTTCAGAGGTTGGCCTTGCACTGGGACGCTGCAGTTTGTGAAGTCCGTCCCATTCACTTTGAACACATTGTGAACTCCCACAGGGTATCTGAAAACTGCATGCAAATAAATAACAATTATCGACAAAAGTCATTACTCCGATTCAGTTCTCAAAAGTATTCGATATAAATAGATGTACGGATAGATACCTAGTTTATCTCCAACATGAAACTGCTTGGTTGCAGCCCAAGCTTTATAATCAAAGCCAGCGGTCCAACCCGCGTCATCTCCCACAATAAACTCTTTGGCGAATGTGATGGTGGAGGGAGTGATGAGCACCACAAACAAAGCAACCAAGGCAGCAGTACAGGATGAAGAAGCCATGTCGAAATGATTGCTTGATGGCCACGAATTAATTGGTGTTAAGTCTGTGTTATGGAGACCCAATATATAGACAAATGCGGGGAGAAAACGTTACATTAAGCGGCCGGGGACGGCTCTGCCTCTGCTGCTCGAGAGATAAATTGGGAGAAGAAGGTACAAACACAAAGCACAAGGGCAGGCCAGTCCAGCAAGGCAGCCTGCCTTGGACGTTTGTTCCAACATTCGTACAAAGGGCGCTTTAGGTTAAGAAATATGCAAAGGAGTACAAATAAAATTTAATATAGTACTAAACATTAATATCTCTACACCAAAAAAAAAAGCATAAAGATTAATGTGTAATTACCTCCACTTCTTGAAATTTACGTTAGTATATATGCTAACGATTCTTACAATTATTTTTTTCCTTTGATATAACTTGAGAAAAAATAAAAACTCCGACTCAACGCAATGAAGATGATCAAACTTCTTGTAGCCACAAGTGCGGCAATCGAACTAACACTGATCCTTTGATTTCACGGGCCTGAGAGATACAAGTAACACCTACAGATAAATTTTTTGCCTTCCAAATGCTATATCAAGTTACTGTTGTCTGATGCAGTATTTTTTCCTTTGCCAAAACTGCACAATAGGTATTCAGTTTGTGGTGTAATGATAGCATTTGATACTCAAACTTTTAAATCAACCAATTTGCCAACTTTGTCCCAATAATCACTAAAGGTGTCCTAAAATCTTAGCTTTTACGCTTTTTGCCTCCAAACTTTCATGAGTTATAATCAAGTCCCCAATTTATACCGAAACCTCATAAACCATTACCAACTTGATTTTATGTCATATTTATGAAAAAGAAATATATATTTTTTTACTGATCTGCAAGAAAGAGCCTGACGCATTCCAGTTTGTTTCTAAGACCAGATAAAAAAGACACTTACAACCAAATTGAATGATTTATTAAAAAAAAACAAAAATAAAATAAAGCAAACCACACTGAAAGAGTGAAAAAATTTTTTTTTTTAAGGCCTGTACCTGAATGAAAATCAAACTTATGGCGCGGCACAAAATGCTTTCGACGGTCAATCAAATACTATCGTAATACGGAGTAGTCGCTTTGGACATGAAAGGAACAATTGGTCAACTAAGTTGACTTTTTAGATTTCAGAAATCAAATATTCTTTTGTCATAATTTGTGATGCACAAACGTTCCTCTTTCATACTCGATTACATGTAATTCAACTGCAGGATAATAGGCCATCAAACTAATAATTCATAATGTCATTTGCCCGATTGAACAATTAATCCCTAGCTGGAAGGAAATTAACATAATGAGATTATTTTAAAAAACATATATAAAATACAGAGCTAACTACATTGTCATGAAGATTCCAATTAAATACGTTGCTCACTAAGAAGAGGATAATTATTCACAATAAAATAACCCGACTAAAATTGGCAAAAAGAAATTTGGGGTCCTTATTTACATTCACAAGCACACTTTTTTGGTATGGAGTTGTTAGGAGAGTTCAGGTATATGATATACTAGTATGATTATCTCTAAGACACACATCAATTAAGTTTGTGTTTGGATTCTGTCAAAACTTATTGATATCAGAAATTGGTATTCAAGCTATGTTTATGAGTTGCCTGAGTTACACAAAGGAAATGATGATTTCACAAATTTTGCTTTAAAATAAAGTGAATGTTTGGAAGATTCACAAGTTGTTGGGGACATCAGCAAATACAACTGGGGTGCAATAGAAGCTTGGAGAGTACTAACGTGAAATTAAGTAAGGAAAGGTTAAATGGCATACCTAGAGTACCATGAGAGTTAAGGGGCCTATGGTAAAGTTAAAGGTGTCAAGTTTATGGATGTCTTGAGGCTAAAAGACCTTTGGGTGGTAAGAATCACAAGGATGAATCCACTAGAAAACAATAATCAACCTATTTCTGTGTTTCTAAAGCAATAATCATTCTAACTATGTCCATTCTTACCACTAGTGCATAAACTTATGTATGGTCTATTCCATATTCTTGTGTGTATCCTTTAGAGACCAAGCATGCCTTGTACTTATCAACCTCTCTTTGTTCATTATATTTCATTTTATAGACCCATTTTACTCATATTTTCTTAGAACCTTTATATAGCTCAATAAGCATCTAAGTTTCATTTTTTTTTCTATTGATTCTATTTCAGCATCCATAGCTTTCCTCCAGTTAGAGTTTTTCATAGCTTCTTTGAAAAGCATAGGACCAACTAAAGCCAAATTTACTTAATCATCAAAGATTCCTACTCCACTTTCACAGTCTTGTAACTATCCTGGAGGTTGTCTTCTTCTTTTTTTGGTTCTCCTTCATTTTATTCTCTTTCTGCTTTTTATTCTATAACTCTTTCTACATCATCATTATTGTTATTGTCTTGGTCAGCTTCTTCATCAGTTTTTGAATTTACTTCATTCTCATCCCCTTCTAGTTTCATCAAGATATATTTTTCATTGTTTTCATTCCAATTCCATTATTATTCTTTTTTGAATATGACATCCTTGCAACAATCCTTTTTGTAGATGGGTCATATAGTCTGTACTCCTTAGACTCTTCATTGACTCCTAGGAATACACAATTGAAGCTCTTATCATTAAGCTTAGTTCTTTTTACATTTGGGACATGAACACGTGCTACACTTCCAAAAATCCCAAGATGCTCTACTAATGACTTAACTCCCCTTAAAACTAAAAAAATAGCAAATCATATCCCAAAAAAAAAAAAAAAAAATACTGAACTATGGCCTAAAACCAACTGGGCTCAACCAGTTCAAAACAATTGCCACTATTCATCAAACAGTAACCATGTTTATATTTAGAATATAGTGTAATAGTAATAATACCCGGAGTTCTTTGATTGGGTCGGCCCAATCAGAATGTGCTAGATCAGGACCATATACTGAACCCGTAAGTCCAGCGGGCTAAGCCCGTACGCAGCTCCGTTCTCAGAAGCATAACATCACTGGTTCTCTTCTTCGGTTCTTCCTGCCCTGCATCGGTGGCGGTCCTCTCTTCTGCTTAATCGGTGGAAATGGAGAGATACGAACAAAAATCAGCTATTGGAGCCTCCGGTTCTGTGCAAAACAAGTTTCAGTGGTAAGTTTAAGCAGATCACTTCTTCTCCTGTTCCTGTGGCCCATGTCATCGATATGGGAGACGGTTGTTTTTTTTTTTTTTTTCCGGTTAGTAATTTGGTTGGCATGATTGGTAGGTGAAGTTGGAATGGGGCACTGGTAAGCTTCAAATCGAGATCAAATGAAGCGCCTGAGGAAGTTAGTTGTGCAATATGGAGCACGATCCCAAACCTTAATCCCTTCACGTAGAAACCAATCTTCTCCGAATGTTGTCTCGTATACATCTGTCTCGCAGAAGCCTTCGATCTCGCGAGATGATTATTTTGCTGCCATCCATCACATTTCCAACATTGTTCGGCACGAAATTCATCCTGAGCGAACGCTTAATCGCTTGGCCATTTCTGTGACGTCTGAACTTGTCTTTCGCGTGCTGCGCGCTTGCTCCCACTCTCCTTCAGAGTCGCTCCGCTTCTTCGCTTGGGCTTTCTCCCACTACCAACCCACCTCGGTAGAATTTGAGGAGTTGGTCAGGATCCTGCATCGCCACAGGAAGTATGAGTCAATGTGGAAAACTATCCAGCAAATGCAGAAGCAAAATCTTAGTCTTTCTGGTGATACTTTGTCTTATATGATCGAGGAGTATGGGAAGCACGGGCTCATAGATCAGGCTGTTGAGGTTTTTAATAAATGCTCTGCTTTTGGGTGCAAACAGACAGTTGGTATTTACAACTCGTTACTCGTTGCATTGTGTGAGGTGAAGAATTTTCATGGAGCATATGCTTTAATCAGGAGGATGGTCAGGAAGGGTGTGGTACCTGATAAGAGAACATATACTGTTCTTGTTAATGGGTGGTGTTCTGCTGGTAAGATGAGGGAAGCCCAGGAATTCCTGGATGAAATGAGTAGAAAAGGGTTCAATCCTCCAGTTCGGGGCAGGGATCTTTTAATTGAAGGGCTGCTAAATGCTGGTTATCTCGAATCAGCAAAGGAGATGGCAAGGAAGATGACCAAGGAAGGTTTTGTTCCGGATATTGAAACATTTAATTCATTGGTGGAAACAATATGTAAATCCGGGGAGGTTGATTTTTGCATCGACATGTATCATAGTGTGTGCAAACTTGGTCTTTGCCCTGATATTAGTACTTACAAGATTCTGATTCCAGCTGCCTCTAAGGTAGGTAGGATTGATGAGGCATTTCGCATTCTAAGCAATTTAATTGAAGATGGGCACAGGCCATTTCCGAGCTTGTATGCCCCTATTATTAAAGGGATGTGTAGAATAGGCCAATTTGATGATGCCTTTAGCTTTTTTGGCGAGATGAAGGCCAAGGGGCATCCACCTAATAGGCCAGTCTACACAATGTTGATAACCATGTGCGGCCGAGGTGGAAAGTTTGTGGAGGCAGCAAATTATTTGGTTGAGATGACTGAATCGGGCTTGACACCTATCTCGCGGTGTTTTGATATGGTTACTGATGGTTTAAAGAATTGTGGGAAGCATGATTTAGCAAAAAGAATCGAGCATTTGGAGGTATCACTTCGTGGTGTTTGAGTAGAACACTGTGTTTCTGCTTTATGATGCAATGGTAATACGCAAAGGTTGGAAGGTGGATTCCTTTTATATTCCCTGCTCACTGCATGCTTACTTCAGGCAAATCCCGAACCAGAATCAATAGCTTACACAGCGGTAATATCTGTCTGGACCAAGTACTTCTGGCTCATTCTTGCATGCTGCAAGTATCATATGGGAGAATATCCAGTGGAAGCAGTGGTTTTCTAATCGCTTTTTGTTCTGCAGGGTAATCTTTGTTGCAGCAATATGATATGCCAGTCCATGGCAATTCTTTTATGACTTGCTCATCGATGGGCGCAAGTGCAACTTCAGGAGTGTGTAAATTGATCGATGTTAGAAGGGCATTTTTTTTTATCCGTTTACTGAATTTGGCGATATTGTTTTACTGAATGTGGAGAAATTCTTTTACAGAACTTGAATTTCATCGACCTTGGGAAACTTTGTCATCCGGAATTCTTCTCAATGTGCAATGGTGCCAAGCGTAGGTAGTATCAAATGTAAGAATATGTTCATATCCTTTTTTGATTAATAAAATCACTTGATCCTTTTTGTTGATGAACTTCTTAAGATAGACATACAGAGAGATATCTTATCGCCATACAATGCAAACTAGCGAAGAGAAAATAAACAACACGAGCATGACTGGTAATATCATGCATCATGAACCTACTGATACTGCAGGCAGAAATCTAAATATAGCCTTCTATTTACTGTAACTAATACTATTTTAAATGTCATCTTGATCAACCAAAATTATTTACCTATGTATTGGGAATCCTCCTCAATCTGTTTCAGTACTTGAGGAAAAATCAAATTGGCATTCATGCCTATTGGACTCAATAAGCATCAACACAACTTCACGCATGGTTGGGCGATCCGAAGGGGACATGCTTGTGCACAGCAAAGCAATTTTCAAGACTGTTATCATATGAGAGATGGTGCTGTCATCTTGCAGGTTTAGTCGAGAATCAATTATGTCGGATGACAACGAGTGATTCTGGATGTAACGTTTTACCCAGGTCACAAGATCTCCACCTTGATCTAGCGGTTGAACTGGTGCTTTGCCAGTAAGTAATTCCAACAGTACAACCCCATAGCTATAGATGTCACATTTCTCTGTGACTTTCATGGTGTAAGCATACTCTGCCATTTACAACAATCAAAGATGTTAGCAAGTTGAGTAAGCCCAAGGACAACTAAAAACACATCCTAAAGATACTGTCAAATAAATGTATATCTGTGCATGCAAGGACATCTCAGTTAGAATATTGATGCTCTTCAACTGATTTTGTAATTCCAGATTAAGAAGTTATATTTTTACCTTATCATCCATCCACCGGCTATGAATATACCAACAATTTTTAGCATTGAATGAAAAGAAACAGGATGACCTGGACTAACAGTAAAAGCTGCTGCCAAATCTCAGTTCCTAAAATTCACTTGGTGAATGGCTTCAGGAGATAGCTTACCAGGTGCAATATAGCCATATGAACCTGCAATAGCAGACATAGATTTTGATTGCGGCATGTCGATCACTTTTGCTAATCCAAAGTCCCCGACATGAGCTTCGAACTTTTCATCAAGCAGTATGTTGTTCGACTTTATGTCACGGTGGAAAATCCTAGGTTTGCAATCATGATGCAAATAAGCGAGGCCTTGGGCAGCTCCGAGGGCAATCCTGAATCGTGTCCGCCAATCAAGGCTGCAAGATGTTCCATGAAGTAGTTCTCCTAGACTGCCCCTTGACATGTACTCGTAAAGAAGAAGATTTGAACCTTGGTGATAGCAGAAGCCATATAGCTTGACAATATTACGGTGCCTGATATTTCCCAAGGTCAGGATTTCTGCACGGAAGCTGCCATCCACACCGCTATTGCCCTCTCTGTTGGAAGAAAGTTTCTTAACAGCAATTGTATGACCAGCCGGCAAGACAGCTTTATATACTGTGCCGCAAGCTCCCCTTCCAATTTCAAAGCTGGCATCAAAATTGTCGGTGGCCACAACCAAGTCATTGAAAGTGAAGCTGTGCTTTGGGGAAAAGTAGATGTCTGAAACTGGAGCCCCCGATGGCTTTTCTTGCAATGGAGCCATCATCTCAACTGGCCGGCTCATTAGGTACACTATAACAAGAATTAAAATAAGTGAAATACCCCCGATAACTGCTGCAACAATAGCCACAATTTTGCCTAAACGGCTACCTTTCTCTTTTGTATCCGTTGGAAGAGAGAGTGCAGATGGTTGATTACAATCACCGAGAGGTTGACCACAGAGCCCCAAGTTTCCTACAAAGTCACTGACCGCCATGTTCTGAAAGAGAGGAAGAGAAGGAATTGGCCCTGTTAAGTCATTGTATGAAAAGTTGCAACCAAATAAGCTCTTCAAGTTTCCAAAAGAAGCTGGAATTTCACCAGAGAGATGATTGTTGTTGAGGAGTAGGTACTCCAGCATAACAATATTACCAAGCTGGGGAGGGATCACTCCAGATAGATTATTATAACTGAGATTCAATGCAATCTGAAGGCTGGTGAGAGAACCAATTTCAGCAGGTATACTACCATCGAATGAGTTCCCACCCATTTGCAGTTCAGTTAAATGCAAGAGATTCCCTAGAGCAACTGGAATAGCCCCGGAAAGTTTGTTATCTGAAAGTACCAGACGCTCCAAATGAGAAAGCGCTCCCACCACACTTGGGAAAGTACCAGAGAAATGGTTTCGGCTGAGGTCAAGTTGTTGAAGCATTGTGCAGTTAAAGATCTCCGGAGGTATCTCTCCAGTCAGCATATTGGATGAGACGTTAAAAACTACCAACTGATGAAGTTGGCCAATTTCTCTTGGCAACTTTGATGTGAAGTAGTTACTTGAAAGCTGCAGCCTTTGCAAGGCTCTGCATTCTCCAATCTCTGGAGGGATTGGTCCAGTGAACTCATTCTGGTCCAGTTCAACCGTAGACAAGTTTACCAGTTTGCATAGATCAAGTGGAAGGCCGCCTGTCAGACTGTTCCCAACTACACGAAGTTGAACCAGTGTCCTGCAGTTTGTAATCGCAGGTGGAACATTGCCAAGGAGCCTGTTTGAACCCAGGTTCAAGAGGATCAGGTTGGAGTTGTCACATAGATGAGGCGGAATATTTCCTGTTAGCATATTCTGTGATAAGTCAAGAACCCAAAGAGGGCTATACTTCCCAAGTTTGTGAGGAATGCTTCCACTTAGTGAGTTTCCAAATAGCTGCAACATGATCAGCTGTGTTAAATACTGAAAATCCATGGGGATAGGACCTGCAAGTAAATTTATAGACAGGTCAAGCTTTGTCAAGTTCTTGAGGGTGGTGAGCTCTACTGGGATCATGCCAGTAAGGTGATTCTCAAAGAGATACAGCAAACGCAACCCAGTAATTTTACTAAACTCAACAGGTATTTCCCCAGTCAGCATGTTCTCGGAAAAATCAACCTCTAGTGCAACAGAGAGATTGCCAACCTCCTTTGGAATAGTTCCATTCAGTCCATTTCTGTAGAGGTACAATTGCTCCAGAAGCACAAGGTTTCCAATCTCCTTCGGTATTCCCCCAACAAGTTTGTTATCATAGAGAGCAAGAGTCCTCAAATTTGTGCAGTTGCTTAGCTCATTCGGGATAAACCCAGAAAGTTGATTACTCCAGAGGATCAAATCCGTCAAGTTCTTCAGAATTCCAATCTCCCTGGGTATCTCACCGGTTAACCCATTTTGTGCAAGGCCAAGGTACTCCAAGCTCTCACACCCACCAATCTCAGGAGGTAAACTTCCTGAAATCAGATTCTGTCCAACTCGAAAGCTCCTCAATCTCTTAAGATTCCCGATTGAACGAGGCAGCACTCCACTGACGTTGTTGCTATAAGCCAGCAATTGCAACAAAGAAGACAGATTTCCAATCTCATTGGGCAAAGGCCCTGATAATCTATTGTTGTATATATTCAGGGTCGTCAAAAAAGCAAGTCTCCCAATTTCTTTGGGGATTTGAGCCTCAAATTGATTGTTGTTGAGTTTCAGGATCTCCAAGCTTGAGCAGTTCCCGATCTCCTTTGGTATATTCCGAGACAACTCATTAAAAGAAAGATCAAGGTAAGTCAAATGGACCAACTTTCCAATGCTGGGGGACAGAGAACCAGAAAGGTTCATGGAATTCAAAGCAAGAGACCAGACCACTGGCTTGAGATCATCATTGGTGCAGTTCACACCTTTCCATCCACAAGGAGTGGAATCATCAGGGTTCCAAGCTCCGAGAAGATTGAATTTGTCAACAAGTTTGTCCTTGATTTCCAGAAGGTATTGACCCTCAGCAGTTAGCCCTTTGGATTGAGTAGCAGTGAGGGAAATGACAGAGAGGAAAACACACAAAAACCTACATGCTAATCCCTCCATTTCCATCAAACAAAACTAAGGAGGGAGCCTTGGAATTGCATGATCAAATTTCAAAACAAGGGAGTAACGCAAGAACTCGCCCAAATGATCAAATTTATCAGGATCAAGCAGAAAGGAAGTTTGAAGATTGTCAACAGAAACTAAAACCAGAGTTTCAAGGGGGCAATGAGTAATAGACAAGAAACAGTCCTGTTACAGGAAACAAGAGAGAGGGAGGACTTTGGCATACCTTACAATTGGTTCTACTGAGTTCATGACCAATCAGAAAGAACAGAACGAAAAGAACCCACCAAATGAAACCTACAACTTTCCAGGAAGATCTTATTCATTTCCCAGAAAGTGCAAGTATTTATTAGAGATAAACGAGCTCTGAAACGAAAATAAAGAAATCGAATGATTCGAGAAGAGTTCCCCCGCTCTCTCTAGTAAATAATGTTGTCGGGCTTTGCACTGTAAACTCTAGTCGAGTGCAATGAATGACAACTTTTGAGTTGATTTTCTTAGCTTTGAGAAGAGTTACAAGCAAGAATGGCATGTGATTGTTTCTCCTGTGACGGAATGATTAAGAGAAGGGAAAATGTGCAAATTTACCACTGAACTATTAATCATAGAGCGATTTTGCCATCAAAATTTTTTTTGTCTCAAATTTACCATCAGCTTTTTCTATTGGAGCAAGCTTATCATTGTCTAATGTATGTCCAAAAACACCACAGTGGCTAACAAAATGTGTGACATGGCAAAAACAATGCTAAGTTTGGAGGAGTGACATGACAAAGAGATAGGAAAAAGGTGCAAATTTATTACTATCATTTTGGTCATAGAATGATTTTGCTATCGATTTTTTTTTTCATCGCAAATTTATCATTGACATTTTTTGTTGGGAGTAAATTTACAAATCAAGGGTTTGGGAAGAATGAATTAAGGATTAGGGATTTAGATATCTTACGAAGTCCAAATTAACACCTGTTTCATGAATTGAGAGGAAATTCGTGATTGGAAATAAGTTCACAAGAAATTTTCAGAAATTTGTATAAGAAAGAATGCAACTCTCACCTACTTCAAGTTGATCATCCTGATTCAAAAACCGTACTTTTTCAAGAGATGTTGGAATTATAAACATTGCCTAGCTGTGGGTCAATAGCTCATACACATTATTATCCATGTCTCTACACTCATGCAAGTTATAGCCAATTTGAACAAGAGAAACCTGAGACTATCATCACAAAAAAGTTACCCAAAAGTAATTGACACCAATGAGGAAGGTTAGTGTATAAAATTGCTCTAAAATAATACTTCAGTAGTAAAATTACTCCAAAACAAAATATGGATAGTAAATTTGAGGGAAAAAAAAAGTTCTCTTTGCCACGTTACTCCTCCAACTCAATATTGTCTTTGCCACATCATACTTTTGATTAGTCACTGTGGTATTTTTTTACGGATAGTGTTAAATTTGCTCCAGTAAAACAGACAGATAGTAAATTTGAAATGAAAAAAAACTCGATAGTAAAATCGCTATATAACTCATAGTTCAGTTGTAAAGTTTCACCTTTTCCCTTAAGAGAATGTTTCTTCCGCTGGATGAGAAAGAGGGTCAGAGTGGGATAGAGAGGGTGAGATGGGGTGGCCGACAAAGCAATAATTCCATAAAAAGATTCAACCCTTTTTTTCATTTTTAAACAGTCTTTAATCTCTAATTTATTTTACTATTATCATTTAACTTTTCATATTTTCTTATTTTTAATTATAACTTAAACTTGAATCGCTTGTTTTTTCCTAATTTTCATTTAAACTCTCAATATACTTTAATTTTTTAAAAAAAGTTTTAGTTTTAGAGATAAAAATAAAAAAATTAATTTAAATTACATACATTTTAATATCTATGCCCTGAAAAATGGCCCAATTTTTAGATGATGAGGGAATTATTATTTTGGTTCCTGAATAATCTCCCACCATTATTTTAGTGCTTCAAAAAGGCCAGGTGTTTTATTAAAGCCAATGGGTGGCTTTGTAATTCTTTTTCCTTTAAAAAGAAGGAAGACGAAAACCATTGGCCGGCTCTAAATTTTTAAAAGAAAAGTTAGTTATTTTTAAGAAAACTTACAATTACTCCTGAGGTATGCTTTAATTTACAGTTTGTCCTCTCTATTTTTAAAAATTTACATTTTATCTCCTATATTTTTTATGCTGTCTGGTAACAACTTTTGAAACTGTCTGTACGATAGTTATTTTTCAAAAAATTTAGTCTCTCTAATATTTTTTATAGTTAATAGACATTTTAAATTATCAATTTTTTCTTTATGTAAATATATTTTTCTCCTTGTAAATACATATAGTATTTTTTAAAAATCGGTTGGCTACGAAAAAAATATAAAAAATATTAAAATTACTAGAACGTGATTATCAGATATTTTAAATTAGGGTTTCAGAAGTTGTTGACGGACACTATATAAAGGAAAGAAGGGGTAAAGTGTAGGTTTTTTAAAATAGAGGGGGCAAAGTGTAGGTTAGACCAAACCATATGATTGTTTTTTGTAATTTTCCCTACTTTTAATTCATATTTCTTTCTTCTGCAATAGGCTAATATTGCTCCTGCCAAGTTGTTATTGTTTTTTTTTTTTGGGAATTACAAAAACTCTGTGGTGGTAGATCTTACACTTTACTTTCTATTTTTTTAAATGGTCTCACCATAACATTTTGAAACTGTAATTTAAAATATTAGTAACTATGTTCTAGTAATTTTAAGTTATTAAATATTTTTTTACAATTAATTGAAATTTTAAAAATATTATTTTACATTTACAAAAATGGAAAATAAGTAATTTAGAATGTTTGTTAACTGTAAAAAATATTTGAGATATTAAGATTATTAGATACCATCATAAAGTTTAAATTAGAGTTTCAAAAATTACTATTAAATAGTACAAAAAAATAGGAGTAAATTTTATTTTTTTTAAAAATAATAAAGTATAGATTAGGTAAAATCACATGGACTTTTTTAATTTTCCTTTCTCTTTTTTGCACCCCATCTTCATGGGTGAAGGTTATTTTTAATTCCAAAACTTTTCATTTTCCTAAATCGGTTCTAAACTTTGCTAAAATGTTTACATATAGTTAATTCTATATTTATTGAAAAACAATTACTGAACATAAAAATAATTTGTAAGTAGGAAAAGCTAATATTTTGAATGATCCATTAACTATCTAAAAAATATTATACATTTTAAATTTATAGAAAACTAGTACTTTACAAGAGGAAGTTTGTTAATCTATTATTAAGGCTTTTTGGTGCGTCCGAATTCGAGCTTTATTTTCTAATATTTGAGAGAGAGAGAGAGAGAATAATTTAATTGTTAAGAAGAAAACGTGATTGAAAATTGTGCTTAATTCTTTATTGCACGCTTGCGTTCCTTTAGAAATCAAGCTTTTTGATCGGACTAGAAGGTGGGCAATTTAATGACAAATGGCAGTTCCACTCTCTAGAGGAAGAATGCAAAATAACTTTGCCCTCCTTTTAATTCAAGTCGATCTTTATAATTATAACGGGACTTTGAGTCTTATTTCAATGCCAAGTTTTTCAATTCAAATGCATGTAGAAGATTGTTAGTCGTATCTAAGAGTGAGTTTTATCTCTTACGGAGACATAAATCTTCTTTTTTTATTTAGATTTTCCTCTCTACTCTTATAATTAAAGAAGCCTTTTATATATAATCATTCTCACAAGGTCACCCACAGCTAGTCATATATTGATGAAGTACTAAATAAATAAATAAATAAATTTGTTACTAGATGAACCTTTTTTTATGTAGGGATTTTTCATCATTAGTATGTGGTATTAATTAATCTAGACTAGTCTTATTAATTAGCGAATTAAGGCCTTTTTTTGGGGGGGGGGGGGGGGGGGGTCTTTCTTGGTGTTGTTCAACTCGAGCATGATGAAATATCTTGAGTGGCCATTAATATTTTTGTGTATTAATTTCCTCTTGCCACAACGATGCCATTTGGTATGACATAAAAAGTTATCTCATCAGTACACCTCTGATCCCACTCAACTTCAACTTCCTCACTAATTCCTTTTTTCTTTAATTAATTTTCTCCCCCTTTTCTTCCATGCTCGATCGTCATTGCTGACGACTTCCCTCAAACCTCATACTAATTAAGCTGTTACTTAGTGTTAATTACTGACTGCTACGTACTACTGCCGCATATTTTTTAGTATATATTAGAGCTCTACTCTTCTCTTCTCTACTGATCTAGCTAGCTAGTCATTTTAATCTACAAGCATTAATTAATTTAATTTAAGCCAATTATAGAATCTGATTTTTTAGCTGCACCCAAGTTCAACTTAGATGCTAATTAATTAAGAAAGATACATCAGTAATTTTAACCCCAAAATTAGGAGTTAATTTTTTTTTTTTTAACACTTGTAATGTTGCGCAGTTTCTTAGTGATGTACCATATGCAAAAGTCCACGGATGCCACCATGGCAAAATTCACAAGACTCTTTTCAACTCAGCACTTTAGATATTAATTTTGTGTAAAAAGAATAAAAAAAATGCTACGTCACACCAGAATATAATTATCGGCTTGTAATTTTTATTCTTTCTATTTAATTTGCCTGTCGAGGAACTTATTACCTCATTCTTAGTTTTGCAAAGTCATCGCGCATTTCACAGGTATACAAGTACTGGAATATTAGTGGTTGTTTCATTATCTTTCATTACTTTTCTTACAAGCCAAGAGAAAGGGGGATCAAAAAATTGTGTGAGTTATATTTTTTATTAGCTCGTTTAAGTTCATCATTAGTGCATGATTATAATAGTAGCTAGATATAGAAAAGTATTGACTTCGATAATAACCAAAGTTTTTACTTGATTATTAAAATTTCTGGTTGTTATTAGGGAATCCGGAAGCCATTTCATTTGGTCTCCCTCCCTCCACAAAGTACCAAAAACAGGAAAAGAAGAGCCTAAGTAGTTAAATGAATATCATACGAATTAATAATATATAAAAGTACTAGTATATTATTGTGCTCTTTATTTATACATATTCATATATCTTTATTTTTTTTTTGGTTTTTAAGAGGAAAATATTTCAGATATTTTATACTAATACGTTGACTATATTTAGCTAAATAAAGGTTAATTAATTAATTGCAGACTTAAGAACTATGTATGACACAAGCACATCTCTCCAGCTACTTCGGGCGATTGAATGATTGAGATTGTTCGACGGAGCGGCCAGAAAAGAAACGGTGGTGGTGCTGCCTGCTCTGCTGCAATAGTTTGGGGAGTCAATGGAAACAGGACTCGCCGAGAAAAGAAAAGAAAAGAAAAGAAAAGAAATCCAGTCCTGCACGAAGTGAAAGGAAGGGGAATGTATGATGAGCCTTTTTGAATTAATTTACACAGGGTTTTTGGTCAAAGTCAAACTGAGGCATCCATGTTGCTTTGCGGGACCCAGTCACTGCGTGACACATTATCCCAAGTGGATTTCTGGGCCCATTCGAGTCGAGCTTTTCCTTCCCCTACAACTCTTTCGCTTGGGTCACGAGTTTCTGCCTTTGGCTGTAACTTGTACTGTTTTCCAGTCAGAAAGAGCCTCGCATCATTCATCACTCCCCAAGTTATCGCAAGACTTTTCCTTTCAGGACTAAACTAACTATAGTTTACATCTTGAGGTTTAGGTAAGTTGAGGGCAAAACCTATTTCACATTGACAGATAATCTTCTTACAGTCTTATAACTTTTAATACAACCAATTTATTATGGCTACACAAATACATGCACATCACTCTCTGAGTTTGTCATGTAAGAACAACAAAATGAAAATGTTCATATCATAAATTAATGATTTAAACCGTTGTGTTTACATTTTTAATTTTATAATTTTTTTTTTCAAGTGTTGCACATAATTGTTACAAAAATTCATAGTTTTGCACCGACAATTTTCTACTTTGGTTTGGCTTGATTTCATGAGAAGAGGATTGATGAGAAAAAGCCTTGAGATATATTTACATGTTTTTATATATTTAAGAAGTCTAAGACCTAACTCTCAAACCTTTGACATCACTATGTGTATTCAAATGCAAGTTGTTATTAAAATAAGAATTCAAGTGCAATAACTTAAAATTGTGGATTTTTGTATTGACACTTGCCAAAACAAGATTTTTTTCCCAATAAAATAAAAAGCCTAATATTTCATGTAATGATTTTATATTTTGATATGTTGCATAAGAAAATTTAAATTTAGATGTGGTTCATGGAAGTTTTAAAGAGGGATATGATAACCCCATTCAATAGGCAGGGCATAAGGAGTATGTTCGAGCTTACAATGGAACTACAATTTGCTTGTTAAAGAGAGACTACAAATGCCTCTTATTGTATTTGAGTAAATCAACCTCATTCTTTTGTTATTCTTATCCATTTTAGTCCTACTTTTTTTTTTTTTTTTTTTTCATTCTTGCAACTCATGCTCTGATGAGCAGATTTGATAGGAGCCAACTTACATACTATTTGGGTAAAACTCATCCTTAAAAGTTAGTTTGTTGAGGTAAGGATATCTATGAACATATAAACAACTACAATCTACAGAGCCCCTTTTGTAAGTTATGTGAGATTTGTGACTCATATCATTAATTCTCTTCTATCAGCCCTTTAACCCTAATAAAACACAGGTATCAGCAATTTCAATTAACCATCTACTGATGCCATGAGCCCCACAAGTCTCCTATGATTATGTAAATCCATCGGACCAAACTTGACCCATGTTTTCCCAGACGTGAGACCTATCAAGATTGCCTATGCTCCTGATGGTATATGTCTTCCCTGTACCTTCATCACTTCTATACAAGGTATAGGACTATGATGGTGCCACCGCCAAGGCAGTCACAGATACATGGCTGTTTCCGAATGATATTGAGTCTACAGGGAACCCAGTCATTCGATGTTAGTTATCCATTTGTGACTACCATAGGCAGTGACCCATCTCTTTAGGTATACTATATCATCTTTTTGAGCTTTGTTTTACTGCTAGTATGTTTTTAAGTTTGTTTAAGCGATTTCCTCAAAATAAGTTACACTTTATTATATGAATCCATTATTTAATTTTGGGATATCAATCAAGGCAAGCACCACCGAGGACTTTTCATCGCGTCAGCAACACGATTGCTTGATTCACACTGCAAGCCATCGCAATTACACGACTTGATAATATTAACTTGCAATTACGCGGCTTGACAATTGACATAAGGTTTTTACACGTGTAAACCGTTCAACAGTATTCCAGATCTGCCTTCCCTTCCCTAGCGCTTGAGAGCAAGAGTTCCAAATATGGACACGGAAAAAAGAGCTCTATAAACAACATAGCTCAAACATAGCTTTCCCTGATGTCTTTCACATAGTTTCAGATTCAACACCAGGTTTTCATCTGCTTTAGCTTCTCTCGGGTTTCAACTCCTGATGTTTCAGCTTTTGACATGGGCTTTGCGTTATATTTGCCTAATAAAAAAGAGTACTTTTTGACAGGACAAATTGGGAGGTTCGGCTAAATTGATTCGTTTAAAATGCCCTATTGTGAGTTCTTCGACAGTTCCATTTCACGGGGTATAGGTGTTATATACAATTTCAACTGATACAACTAGAGAGCCTAGCATACAACAAAATTATGACAAGATAACGACGACTTACCACACCAAATCATGTACTTTTTTGAGGCAGTGTTTCAAAAGCGGATACTGTGTTCTTGAATTTAATCCGATGCAGAGGGGCACCACTTTGCTTTATAGCACAAGCTGTTTTATCTTCAAGAGGGCAACGCGCTTTCAGCATGGAAAAAACATGGTTGTTCAACCGTCTGGCTTTCTTCATTGCTTCAAGAAGAGCTTCCGAACCCTATCAAATGAACAGATGCAGCAAGAAAACTACCAATATCAGCACTTTTCGGATAATGGGCTCTTTAAACATTGAGTTCAGTATGCATACACTACTTGTGTATGCAAGAAACATGTAAGAGAGCAAAAAAACACTATCACGTTTGATACAAAACTTCCCAATTTCAAACCAAAATTGTTGAATCCAGTTCTGCTCAATTTATGTAAGCAAGCATTTTTGTATTTCAAGTCACCTCAATTCTCCCCAGCTGAACCATTCCACCAGATATGAGACAAACTCTTCCAAAAGGAACTTCTAGTCCTGCTCAGATGCAGCTTTGCCTTTTGAAATCATCAAACACTTTGTTACTTGGTAACTAGCAAGGCATCCATGGTTCAAGTCTACTGCCTTTGAAAGATCTGATATCTTTGAGATTAAACAATCTGAACCCTTTTTTAGCCTCCGCGCGCCCCCCCCAAAAAAAAAAAAATCCATGGCATAGTCCAGCAGGCCGAGTTCAAGTCACCGAAAGGGACATTCAGCCTTTGCCATGGCCAGGGTTTGAGCCCCACCCCCCTCCTCCAATATCAAACAATGCCATTAAATGTCGGTTCAGTCACCTTTGGGTCCCGAAAAAGCAGGCATTTCCCTTGTTTTCTATACTCCTTAAATCCTATACTTGTATACCTGATTCTGAATACCAAAAAAAAAAAAAAAATCTATGGCATGCATTGCAGAATTTCGAACCTGAGTAGGTTACACCTGGCAGAGCCAGTGGAAATCAAAACAGGTAGATTTAGATTTTTCAGTCTCCAAAGACAATCCTTCCAAAACCATTAGCCAGGCGTATCCACACCTATAATAGTTCTATTGGTTCAATGAGCCTTACCCTCTGAACGCAACAAGCCTGCTCAACCCATTATCGCATACCCTGACATAATCCCTCCCAGATGCTTCCTGGTATTTGGGAGAGACTTCAAGGCCCTGAGTTAGCACTTATGGTGGAAGTGCAGTGTAATAAAAACAATACAAACGACCACCTGAGGCCACTTGTCATTTGACAGTGTTAAAAGTTGGTCCACAGTGATCAGACTTGTCGTGAATGGATCCTTGAGGCGTAGAAGCAAGGTGATGAATGTTGGTGCAAAATTGTGTGAGCAACTAGAGAGGATGCTCTTTTTGTACAGGTGAAACTTAAACATGTAAAATTTGTTCTAGAACCATTAGCCAGGCATGTCCACAACCTACAATAATTCTATTGGTTCAATGAACCTTTTCCTCTGAACACAACAAGCCTGCTCAACCCATTGTTGCATACCCTGACATTATCCCTCCCAGATGCTTCCTAGTATTCGGGGAGAGATTTCAAGGTCCTGAGTTAGCACTTATGATGGAAGTGCAGTGTAGTAGAAACAATATAAATGCCCACCTAACGCCACTTGTCATTTGACAGTGTTAAAAGTTGGCCCACAGTGATCAGACTTGACATGAATGGATACTTGAGGCATAGAAGCAACGGTTGTGAGGAATGTTGGTGCAAAATTGTATTAGCGACTTGAGAGGATGCTCTTTTTGTACAGGTGAAACTTAAACATGTAAAAGTTGTTTACCTGGACAAATTGTGGGCCTTTATGTTGCTGCATGATTGAGGCAGCTTCAACTTCTGTAACATTGAGGACCTGATATGAAAAGTCAAATAGCTCGAAGTGCAGCTGTTGCCCAAGTAGGTATATTATTGTACAACCACCCCAAGCAACTGAATCCCCCAAAACCTCATGATTTGTTACTTGAACAGATTCTTCCAAGTACAACTACAGGTCAGGAATAAAATATATGAGAGACAGCAATGGTCATACAAGGATCAAATTGCTTATTCACATAACACTGCACAAGAACAGAAATGCAGTCCCTTAGCTGTTGTCCTTTACTGAGCATTATTCAAAGAGATACGTTGCTTATCAAGCCAAGGAGTTGCAATAACTATATCTAAGGGTACAGCAGGTTAGCAAACATGTAAATATGTATAAGATTTACACAGGTTGTTGCTTACAATTTGCAGGCCACTGAAAATACGATTGAAATCCTTCGAAGTTGTAATGTCAATAAACCCTGTCTTTGGAGATGCACTCCATTTAGCACAATACTTATCCAATGCTGCACTTGTAAATGCCAGTGAATATTCCAGTACACTTCCTGTATTCAAGTTGGCCTTGTACAAAAGATCTGCATTAAACAGGAAAATATACCAATAAAACAATAAACTCAAACTAGGAATTTGATCTGCTCTTCCTTGAAGGTAGACTCCTGCCTCTGGCAATGAAAACCAAACAGTAGCACTAGTTTAATAGTACAGGTTTTAATTTCTTTCATCAGCTCATGAAAGCACTAAACAAACTTTGAGCTGAAAACTCCTAAGAACATACTATTGTTGTGATTTTAACAACTTAATTATGGCCCCCAAAATACCATTTCCCCTCAACTTTGGTTTGACAACTCCTCAAAACATCCTTCACTACATAATAAACTCTACTTTTCTAGAACACATTCAAATTGACAAGTGCCTTGTTTCACTGTCCCCAATCTAACATCAAAAAGTTCTACTGACTTCTGCGCTTAGTGTGAACAATCTAATTTATAACAGAAAGAAACCATAGGAAGACCATATTACTTGCGATTGCCCACCTGCAGCCTCAGCTTGTTTTGACATTGTGTAAAAAGATGTTGGATTTGAGCACCTAGGATTTGACACAATTGCAGTAGTAGCAGATTTGAAGAGGTTAACCACAGCACTGTCTCCACCATCTTGTGAATGCACTATTTGCCCGTCAGCACCAGGTAGCAAACCTAGCCAAGGTGCTGTTTGCATGAAATGTGTGGAATCTAACTCTCTCTGTACGGTGGCATTGCAAAATTAGCCCATAAAAAAGACACTTTATCCATCATTTATTGATTGTACACGCCAAGCTTATGATTTATCAGCTTCTATTCCAGAAAGGAAATGAAGAAACCAAGCTAATATCAGAGAAGTGACATACTAACCATGACAATATCAAGGAGACCCATCCAATACAATACACTTCCAATCTCCTTTATTCCACGAAGAACCTGTACCTTCAGCTCTGATTTCGTACCCCAATTCAGTTGCTCTTTAACAAGCCTTACACAACCTAGTCATAGAGAAAATCTGAACATAAACTTCAATGATGTCACAAGGCATTGTGATAAAAGCCTTCACTTCTCCAACCAAAGAACAAAAGTCTTAAAATAAATTCAAACCCATGTAGTTCACTGATTAGTGGGAACAATGGCAAAATAAGTATTGTGAAGCTGAGGGGACAAGTTGAGGCTCCAAATTACACACTGGCTCAGTATTGAATACTTTTACTCTTTAATCAACTAAAAAACGACACAAATTAACTCCCCTAATAGCAGATGTGCATGCCTGATACCAGATGAGGAGTTAAAATACAGCACATGCAGTTGAAGAAAATGTTCCGCTGGTTGGGTGCAACTGTATTGAGCAGCCCTCCCGAATAAAAAGTAAAGAAAAGAGAGTGACGCTCATAAGAAGGAGGCCAAGGGGGAAGTAAGAGGTTGAGCCTTGGACCTCCTAGTAATAATCACAAGTCTTAACCATTAGGAAAAGATTTGGCTGTTAGAAAAAGTGACCCTTTCGATTGAAAAGAAAAGCATTACTCAAGATAGAAAAACTCCCTCCTTACCAGAAAAAAAGAAGATTGCTAGCTGAGTTAGAGCAAGTGCTCACAGGATCTTTTGGAAAAAAAAAAAGAAATTCTCCCATGTGCCAAACACTCCCCAATTCCTCTTTACCTAAGCACTAGCCTCATATATTAGCGAGTTACAGACTTCTAGATAGAGTTCTAAGGTTCTGTTTCATTCACATAGATTTAAAAAAAAAAAAAAAAAAAAAAGAAACATAAAAGAAAAAACTTTTTACAGCACAGAGTTCTTGCATTCAGAAACCATGTCAAGTGAATAACTTCATTTAGATTTTCTTCTTCAGAACAGAGAGAGGGAGGGAGGGAGGGATATATGAAGGAGTACGAAGAGGCTTCTGTACCTTCGAAGTTTCAAAATAAATATCATTGAAAAGACAGCCAAAAATTCCTGCAATACCTGTCACCCCACCATCAAAAGGGAGCAGTCCAATAGATTTTGGCAGTGCTTCTTGCAATCCTGAAACCATTGGTTCAAGTGTGGCTATCTGCAGTTAAAAAATAACAGATTGTCAAATAAAAGTTATAAATGCTGAGAGCCTGTGCCATAGTAAAGCAAATTCAGCACAATGTAGTGGTAACCATGTTCTATCCACTTGATAACCAATGGGCTATAAAAAGTCGGGGATTCTTTACTTCTTTTAGACATTTGATATTCCATGTCACCCAACATTCACTTAATCCTATATATCAGAATTTCATATTTAAATTGAGTTCGTATATGCCTCCAATCTTTTAGTGGGGAGTCTCCTGTAAAAAGGAAAAACTGCACATAATCTTTTAGATTAAGAAATTTGCCTGCTAAAATAATATCTTTGAGAACTATAAGCATGAACAGTTTTGAAAAATTGTCCCAGCCCCCCTCCCCAAAAGAAAAAAAAAAAGATGAAGAGTAGAAAGAAAAAAGAAGAAAATAAAATACCTTTGGCACACCCCAAGAAAAATGTCAAATTGAAATGGAAGGGATAGCATACCTTATTTGATATATGATCAAGAAGAGCTCTAATAAGCCATGGTAGTGATCTAGACCCCAAAAATCGAACAATAGAAAACATGTGGGGTATTCCAAAAAACCCACTATGGAGTCTTGCAAAGCTCTGATGTGCAGCATTTAAATCCTGCAATGAAAATGAAAAAATAAAAAAGTTAACTTGTCAATTGAACAATGATTAGGCACATGTCGGTTATGCAGAAACTAGAAAAGATGAAGAAAATAAATTTCAAATTGGATTGGTTTTGCAAGAAAATATGAAAAACTAATATACACAAATACATGTGCACAAATCATCACCATGTTTGATTGATACCTGAGTACCACAATAAAAGCTAGGCTTGGCATAAGGAATTGATGGCTTCTGAATAGGAACGGGAGGAGCTTTTGATGATCTGATAAAACGTTGAGTAGTATTGCAGAGGATAAAATTTGGCAAGAAATCACGTTGCATCTCTGACCAAATCTAGCATACGCAAATAACCTTGGGTAAGAAGCCAGAAGGGAGGACAAAAATTATATTCACCTGTAATGAGGGTGATCATATATGAAAATTTGACTTTACTTATATATCCACGTCTGTTAACACATAACAGAAACAAAAAGAACAAGCACTTAGGCTCTTTCTCTGATGTGTATGCTAGAGGCTACTGCAACTTTCGTACCACACACACACACACTGAAAGAGTTATGACTACAAAAATCCAACATAACTCTTAACTAATGATGACATGATACAATTAATACTACAAAACATGCTGCAAAGAAAACAAACTTTCCAGACCTGAGATGCTAGCCGACTAGAATATGACACGAGAGAGATGTTCTCCTGCATCTCATTCAGCATGAGACTGAATGAATCTACAGAAAGATCTTTTGAGAGCAATTCATGAGCATGTTTTAAGATATCTAACAGCTTCTCTAATTCCTGCAATAAAGACACTGTATTTGTTATTGGAACTCAGAATAAAACAAGGAGCTGGTTAGAACACATTTTAACGACTTACCACTATGGCACATAGATCCTGAGACTCAAAACGGTCAAAAAGAAACTCAAGATTCTCTCTGAAGACTCTATTCAGTCTCTGAGCAATCAAGCTTCTCAAATTGATAGACCTTCCAAGTAGCTATATAGAAAAAGTCTCAAGTCAACAAGAAATAGCGAAGTGACACAATTCAACAAAAAAAAAAAAAAAGTTGTCTATCCCCAGTGGAAAGGAGGGAGAGGCTCTACCACATAAAAGGCTATTGAACACCCCTTACCAGCTGGATTCACCAATTAACATATCCCCTTAAATCGCAAAGTAAAACAATTCAAGCAGAAGTGAAAAGACTGTTAAATTTAGCTCAAAATCAACCAGCACTGAGTGGAAAGCTCTAAGATAATAGTAGCTAGATCCACCAATTGACATATTCCCCATACATGGAATCAGACCAATACAACTAAGAATGAGCCTGTAATGTGTACCATGAGAACATGGTAAACATAGAAATAGGGCACCGGAGCTTAAGATTGGATACTGTGTTAATGGATCCAGCTTTATCAATTAACACTGGGTGGAGAGACCCAATCTCTATAGGAAGCTAATTAACTCCCCTCAACCATGTGGACCAAATTAATTAGTGGTAGCTGCATATATATATATATGAAAGAAAGTCAGAATTCCTCAATTCCACTTGACTGGGTGTGTGGTGTTATTCTTATTTTTGAGTAAATACATGGAAACTTTAAAAAAAAGAAAGAAAAAAATTGGATTTTTCACAATCACACCACATGGCTAAACCAAATATTTCAAAGCTCAACTGACCACACACAAAATCCACCAAGTAAAGATAGGAGGCATCAGGGTAAATAAAACCATTTTAGAAAAGAAAGGCCATTCTCTTTCCAGAGAAGGCCAATCATCCACAGATGCTCTATTACCATGTATCTACTTGGCCCAAAAAATGATATTGGAAGGAGAACTGTACAAAATGGTACATGTTGATGGCAGAAGCACAGATACCATGGGATGGGCTGGTATAGTAGTTTATGTGACAAGTTGTTTGGTTTTGTTTTTCCTCTGATCCATATGATTAAGCTGAAAACTAACATTAGAGACAGTGGTAAAACAATCAGTAAGCAAAAAATGAATCTTTTTCGCGGGAAAAATTAATATTGTACACAAAGGAGATAATACAGATTTATCTACAAGGGAGTCTATAAGAAGTGCAACTTGTGCCTCATTTAAGTAATTTCTCTTGAACTATTTATAGATTCAGGCTTTTCACCTTCCATAAAAAAAATTTGGCCTTTCTACTCAATTCATAGATTTGGGAAAGAGGAAAAAAAAACACACTAGAGATATGCTAACAGAATCATAAAAATACAACCAGTTGAAGGACTTAGAAAAGAGAAAACGTCTACAGCTTGTTTGGATTCAGGGAAATGGGGGGAAGGGGAGGGGTAATTACTTTCCCTCCCTTATTTGGTTAGATAAAAAACTGAAGGGAAGGAGGAGGAGGGACCACTTTGATCACTTCACATGCCTCATCACGTAAAGTTTTTTAAGGGCTCCCTTCTATTTTTTACGCTTCACTCTCCCCTCCACTTCCCTCCCCTTCCCTTAATGAATTATCCAAACAAAGCACTAAGAATGTAAGAATTTATACACAGTTCGATGATGCATGCAGGAAACTGACAAAGCATCCACAGCTCACCTTTACTCTAGTCATCTTTAGAAGTGATGAGAACCGCATTGGCTGGACAGAATACTTTTCTCCATCGTCCAATGCAAAAAGGAATGATGGATCGAGCAACTCACTGCAGAATTTGGCAATCAACACAAGTGAAAGAGCCTTCTAAAAAGTTCCATTCTCACAAGACAAAACATTATTGTTGAGGGTTACCTAGCAGCCCAGCTTTTGTAATATGTGAAGATTGTGTTACACAGGCTTGACACAAATATGTCAAAGCAATGGTCCACCTAGTAAAGAAAACAAAGAAAAATCAAAACAGCATGTGCTGTTGTTTCTTTGTTTTTTTAGAAAAAAATCTTACATGATTTTGAAATTTAATTCCCCCAATTTATTGAGTATATCATTTTCAGATATTCGAACAATCAAACGTGTGCATCACATCTCATATAGTTAGAACACGAACATTTCAAATATGCTCCTTGATGAATGATAGAAAACATTCCCCAGGGGACATTTAACATCATGTAAAATTAGCTCATAAACCACCACAAAAGCACTGCCACTAAAACTGTCCAACTTATATAGCACAGAATTCAGTAACGCTAACCTACTGTGGGTCCCGGGAATAAGAAATGGAGATATTAGAGTATGTCTTGTATGTAATGTATCTAGCTGTGTAAAATTTTGACAGTTCCAATAAGCTCCTAAAATAAGCTCAGAAGAGTGAATTGGAGGTCAACCACGATTAGGATGTATACAGGCACTGCATCACTAAAGGTCAAATGCCAAAAAAAGATTCATTAAAGTAGGAGCAAAAGTTTCATTACATGACTCAGATGAGGTTAATTTTCCTTATAAAGCCAAGAAAAGAAGCCAAGAAAAAAAGGAAAAAAATTAATAAATATAGGAGGTAAATGTTTCAACACATTACTGAAAAGCCAACTGGACTTCACCAAAAGATTCAGACTTCTAAGGGAGAGATTGAATGCAGAAAATCAAACATAAGCAATGAAGAATAAAAGCATATATGAAAAGAGGCTGAAGAGTTTTACCTCAGCCTCTATTTCATCGTAGAGGAAGCGCTGCTTCAAAGTAACTAATGCATATTGTGCTGAATCGTTGTAGATATCAAATGGTAGCAGCACGCTTTCCAGGAGGCCAGCGTTCTTGTATTCAAGCACATGATCCACCAACATCCAGGGAAGGGAGCATTCAATTGGAAACTGTCATGTGAAGAGAAGATACATTATAGCTAAGAAACAAGGACGGAGAACATGTTTGATGTTGGATGACTGTCAAATTCTGAGGAGAATTTGCTAGTGCCAAGCATTTATACATCAAGAGTTCAACTAGAAAGAAAAAGTCAGATAACAGCATTGAGATTCAACAGAAATCTTGTAGCAGCTTCAACTGGGTCACATCTGTTTAGTTAATCACTCAAACTTCAGGTCAATTTTCAACTGGGTCTCCTCTCCTCTGTTACATTTTTCAATTACATCACTGAATTTCAATAACTTTTCACTTAGACTACCTCATCACATTTTCTGTCTTCCAAAAAACAGAAAGTTCTAGGATGTTTGATGTTGGATGACAGTCAAATTCTAAGGAGAATTTGCTAGTGCCAAGGATTTATACATCAAGAGTTCAACTAGAAAGAAAAAGTCAGATAACAGCATTGAGAATCAACGGAAATCTTGCAGCAGCTTCAACTGGGTCACATCTTTTTAGTTAATCACTCAAACATCAAGTCAATTTTCAACTGGGTCTCCTCTGTCACATTTTTCAATTACATCACTGAATTTCAGTAACTTTTCAATTAGACTACCTCATCACATTTTGTGTCTTCCAAAAAACAAAAAATTCCAGGATGAGGCTCCTGATTATTTCCCCTAAACCTTCTAGTTACATTAAACAAGATTTTTTAAAATTTCTTTACTTAAATGCTACATCCATTAAAATGCTGGTACATTTTTGGGATATTTAGGGACTCTGGTTTGGCAACTAAAGCTAAATAAAGAAATCTGAGGCACTTGTTGTGAAAGGAAGATATACATTAAAAATGTGTCAACATCTTTTAATTCCTAGCAAACAAAAACAAGAAAGTTGAGCAATATAATTGGAAAAAACTAAGAAAAGTCATGCAATTGAAAATGCACTCAAAGTGTAGTGAACACTCCTACACTTTAGCCCTTCAATAAGCAATAGAAGTTCTATTGAAAAACATATAGATAATTATTTGAGCATTGGATAAATCAATTACAAAACTATTTCATCTAGCTCCTCCCTGACCTGGTCTTCGTAATGCTTAGGAGTCCAAGAAATTTCAAATTAAAAACATGATTTATTCATTGCTCTATATTCTACCAAGGCTAATCAATTGAAGAATAAATTTACAATCAAACAACAGATTGATCCTACCTAATTGAAGAGAGAGATGATAATATCTCATTGAGAATATGAATGGTTAATATCAACCATGATTAGCTGTGTAAAAGTAATTTTTTTATTCCTTGACTTTTATTCCTATGAATAGAAAAGCAGCAGCATGTCTTTACACAAGCTAACTCTCACATCCCCTCCACCGAAATAATATTATTTAGAGCAACATGAACCATGACACATCAAACCGGAGTGTTATGAGAACCTGATTATTGTCCTTACCTGGATAACTCGAGAAGATTCCAAGTAAAATTCTCTGAACCACAAGAAACCAAGATCTGTCAGAGTTGCTATTGTTGCTGCAGCAAACAATGATGCCAAGATTGAATCAATCAGCTTTTATAGTTAACAAATTCATGTTGCAAAAGAAAGGCCAACTTATTTTCTTTCCAAACTCTTAGCACCAAATTTGGAGTTAAGATGCAGAGCACAACAAAAAGCATCTGAGTTTTGCAGAAGTCTGGGATATAAAATAGTTTTAGCAAAAGTGAGTATTGTCCTACGTGAAAGTCACCCTCAAACGTCAACTCATCTTTTCAATTACAGATGAAGTTCTTAATATATCTTACCTCTTCCAATCTGTCTGTTAGGATGATTATGTCAAAAATATTATTTTGGCTAAGGATGTGGTTCGTGCATGTGTGTGAGTGTTGCATGTCCATGTATGTATAATTCACATGAATGCAACAATGTAATAAGCATGAGGGCGTCAAATGGATGCAATGGTAACAGATGTTCATTTGACTCAACATCAACTACTTGAACTAGCTCATTAGTATGCCATGCAGTAATGCTCTCACATCAGTGCAAACACAGCCCACTAAAGTCTAACAATACCCATCATATCACTTGCCATTAAACTACCTTGTATGGCTATGTTCCTGTTCATTTTAAGCAACGAAAAATAGAAATATAAACAATAAAAATTGATCAGGTAACATATTTATTGGAGTATAGATGGAAGAATACCTGAATAATCCAAGATATGCAGGAAAAAGCCAAGTTTGTAAAAGAAAGTCTCCAATTGTTTAAGATCATTCGCAGGAATCTCAGATCCACTATTGCCAAAGAGTCCTCCAGGCTTTCTTAAATTGCCTCCAGAGACCACTTCATATATCAAAAATTGCAAACAGTGGACCTGCACAGAAATCAAAATGTTCGTAAATTATTGATTAAACAGGGAAATATAAAAACTTCAGAACCCTTTAAAGATAAAGTTTTTTTCTCTGTGTGAATGTGGGTGTAAACTGGGTGTAATACGGCAATGTAAGGGGAAAAAAAACTATGTATGAAGAATTCTACAAAAAAGGTGCTGACACAAAATTCTGAGTTGCAAGTTGTCACAAAAGAAATGAAGAAAGTAATTCATCTGAACATCAAAGAAATAAGGCTTCAAGTAATTCATCTGAACATCAAAGAAATAAGGCTTCAGTCTTTCAGAAGCACTAGAACTAGAGCGTTTTGCCAAGTGATATGGTTTCAGTACTGTAAACCTCTGGGTAAACTATTTCTTTATGCCAGTGAACTGGGAGCAGAGGTTAATGACAAGAGGCAGTAGAAGAGAAGGGAAAGTTAACCTGAGCTGCTGTTGGAGCTACTGGCCTTGGATAAAAGAAGTTCGCTTTGCTTTCTTCACCTCCATGTTCTAAAGACTGAAACTCAGATTCTGGCTTGCTTGTGTTTGCCATCCAGTCAGCCGCAAGGGTTCGCATGTCAGAAACAATCCTGGAAAAGTGGCAAAATTATGTAAGATAGAAAGATACAGAGTTGGAAAAAGCTGGTAAAAAACAGATCATTACATATTACAAGACAACTTTGGTAGATCAAAGAAGTTAAAAAAATAAGAAAATGTTCTTGATTCAATTTCTCACTCTCTTCAGGATATTACTTCTTCCAATAAAATTACTTTTACAGCTTAGATCTTGAATTCTTAAGGGGAGATGAGCTTCATTGGTTAATGCCTGATCTAATCATGCTTTTCCATCCCCAAATCACATTTCTGGCATGCAAAACATTTATGTTGGGATTGCAGATGTCTGCTGGAGAATGATGATGTTAGGGTATACAGTCAATGGGAACAGCACATATTAACATCTCATAAAATTAGACTGAAATAACATAAACTAAACTAAATCGCACCGCGAGAGGTCTTTTTTCTTCCGGAATGTAGTCCGTAACATAGTTGCTAATGTATTCTGCACAAAGTCCTGGACCTCAGCATGTATTGTCTCCCATAGGGCATCAGCCACCAACGTATTGCATCTGAGCATCATGGATCCTATGCTCTTTATGTAGCTTACAAGTTCAACAAGTGCTTTCCTTTCCTCTGTGCTATAATTATACCGTACTACCTATGAAGATAATCCAAGAAAAGAACTCTAACTCAACAAAAAAAAACATGGCACATAAATTCCTGTAGAAAGACAACCACTTGTGCATATAGAAATGAGTTTATTGATCCACGAAAAAATAAAAAAAATAAACGAAAATAAATGAAAAGACCTACAAGGGTAAAATGCAAAAAACAAATAACACAGGACATGTCTTTCTGAGATTCCATGACCATGATTGGCTTAAAAGTCTGATAATCCATTAGTGCCAAAGGGATTCCTCATATTCTGAGGATATTTTATCAGCTACAGCATGGAAATTGTTTAATTGCATTTACTCCAATCTAAGAACTGAAAGTGACAGAAGAAGCTGTCATTCCATTCAAAACAAAATATAAGCTAGCAGCAATATATAAAAGAGTCTATAACTTATTGAACTGGGCCTTTACTATGTGTCATATGTTAGCTCAGCTCAAGTATTTCAAATGCATGTACGACCAGCATTCATTAAATTGTGACTGTATTTAGCTTAAAAATCTTGGATGCATTTTGGTTGGCCCTTGGAGCAAAATCTCCCGCATCACCTCCAGTGGCTGAAACATATTAGATACCTTCTCATAGTCAGAAACAGACATGGATTCTTGTGGATCTAAAGGAGCTGCATCCTTGCATGGGCGAGAAAATTTCCATGCACATTGTTCCCATATGCGTGCTGTCCATCTGCTTAACAGCTGAAAACCTTCAACAACCATGTCATACATGTTTCCTTTCACTTCTCTGCACCACTCTACATCCACACCATCAGTGGACTTCAATAACAGCAGCTGTAAATGCATTTGAAAATAGTTCTTTTGAAATTCAGAGAAGGAACAATAATGCAACCATAATAAATGGTCTAGTGTGATTCAAAGGAGGAGCTCAATCAACGTATTACCTGATTCGTGGATGATGCAAAACGAATTGCAAAATCATCATGCTCAGCACGAATTGCACCGATGTGGTTAACAATCAAATAGTGTCTCTGATAAGTAACTATGTCAAGGCAGCACAAAGAACAGTTCAACCTTAGAAGACTTGTTTGCAGTCAGCCATGTGCTAGATGAAGTATACCATGGAAAGTTAAAGACCATAACAGCACATTTTTTATATACAGATCTAGAAGTACACAAGAATCACAATCAACCAGAAAATGCGTGCCATGCTTTTAAACAAGTTCCATAAGCAAATAACTATAATAAGAAAACATAATATCCTAATATTATTAGCATAGGAACTGTATAGGATATTCTTGTGCCTCCTTTGGTGGAAGTTCATGAGGTCCAGGAAGAGTCAAAAGACGAGTTTGACTATTGAATTTTGGAAAGTACATAGACAATTCCTTCAAAATTGCTGCGGGAGATAGATGTAGATCTGGAAATGCGGGAATTACTGGATCATTCTGCACCAAAAACAGAGATATTAGAAAATTTAGATAGAAATTCTATGCTCATGGTATGTGCGTGACACACACATGCTCACTTCATCTAGCAAGATTTACATTGTTGATAATTAATTGATATATGCATACTTATGTCTCCTAATGTTGCATTCCTATTAATGGATGAACTCATATACCTTAAATAAGTTGATCAATCTGTTGATTTTCACCCTTTTGTACAGTGACTCGCTATCTTTCTCTGAAGATGTTGCCAAGACAACAAGGACAGGCAAAACACGGAGAAGCATGTGCCGATCAGGGAATAAAAGAGCGAAGTCCAACTCCAATGACTCAACAGCAAAAACTATAAGAATTTGAAGTATGTCCTCTACACTGTTTTCAGTCAAGGACCTCAGTAGAGATAGAAAAAAGATGGACGGAAGGAGTATATGCTCCCACCTCCCAAAACACAATTCCATAATTCCCATTGAGATACATTGTTTTCCTTTTTCTTTTTTCATGTTGTTACATTACTTTTCAGTTTCTTGATATACCAATCTTCAGAATAAACTGAGGATTACAAAGTGGACTACGGTAACATACATATAATAAAGTAAATCAAATAGGCTTTAAACTCAACTATTTGGGGTTGGCTACATGTTGCTTCCTTGAAAGGGCCCAAGAAGACAAGGTTTTTCTCACCATTTTGATACACATTAGATCAGGGTAACCATTCCTCCGTCTAACCTTTAAAATATAACCTAATATCTTCATGTCCAACAGTAACATGTAAACATTGAGCTTGAGATTTCAAGGTATCCTCCACTCTTCTAGCTCTCAATTCATTTAGCCTTAGTTTTGTATGTTATTACACAATCAAATGTAGTAAAAAACTTCAAAAGATTAGATGAATTTTTGTAGTTTTTTAAATTGAGCTACACCCATGTCAGATAAGAATGCATGACATCTTAGAGCCACCCAATTCACTTCCATGAATCACCAACATATGAACATTTTCTTGAACTAAAGAAAAAAATGCTGCATGACTAAAGGAATGGAGAGGGGAAGTCTAACTGCGTGCTGCTAAAATTATTCACAGAAGAATACCGCATTATCAATGTACAAATAGTAATTGTTTGTGGTAGTAAAGAAGGATACTTGTTCACTCGAAACATCTCAACATGTAAATTCAATAATATGGCCCACCTTGTACTCAAGAATATCTGTCATATTTAGATTGAAGGTAACAAACATCAGTAAACATCGAGACTTGAATCAATATCTGAAATCCATAATTCTTTCCTATATAAGAGAGAGAGAGAGAGAGAACAAAGAAACACCTGCAAATCATCCAACTCTTCCCTCATTGAATCAGTATCTTGCCACTGCACACTGACTTGTGTGAATGTCCTGACAAAATCCAGACAAAAAGGATAGTAAAGAAGGAACTAACATTCTTAAAACAGTCAACACAATATTGGACTTAACAGGCAAACAGGTCCCTAAATTGAGTGAGCTTCAACAAATAAAAAATCATACTGAATATGATCTAGTTTTTTGACAACTATTCTACGAAGTCAGATTAACTGGTATAGGATGGGTACAGTATGTACTGAAGATAAAAAATATTACAAAAATACTAAAAACTGCATCTTTCAATTTTGTGAAGATCAGTTGGGCCCACTTGCAGTTATAAGCACCATTTTTATTCCATAGTTAAATTCAGATAGCTCGCAAAACCTCAACTCTTACTGCTTTTTTCAAACATGCAGTCAAAACTCAAAAGTGCTCACTTATCCTTAAATTTTTCTTGTAGAAAATGTTAATTAGTATTATCTCACAAAGCTAACATTTTTTAGTCCTTTATATTATGGCAATGCCTCTGCAACTATTGTCCAACTGATTTTGGGATGGATGCCTTCTGGAAGAAAACTTTAACTATCTGCAAAAACCAAGTCAGGCCCTTATACAGAAATTCTGAATCTGTTGAAAAACTCTAATATGTTGACACGAAATGACAAAAAAAAAAAAAAAACAGAAAAGAAAAAACTCTTACCTTTTGTACCAAGAAAAATCATTTGGTATGCTTGCCTTTGCATTTTTCAGATGATCAAATTGCACTAAAACATCAAGCAACTTCAGCATTGACCTGGATTAAAAAAAACAAAATATCAATAACTGATGACCTAATACAGGTGGAATTATAATGACATGACCAAGTTGAAAAGTGACAACATAATAATGGCATAAAATGAGGAAATGAAGAAGAGAGACACAAAACCTATAAAATCATGAATGTAGCTTCATTTAACATTCTTCAACTAACTTAATATGCAGCTTACTGAAGCAAAAGTAGAACTGATGGACTTTCACAGCTTCTGCTAGAACAATTAACACAGTTGACACCAAAATGATGGACAAAACAAACAATAGCAACAGAATCTTGAAATATCAGAAGAACAGAAAAATATCCAAAAACTAGTATACCCACCAGAGATGGGTTACTGTAGGACCATTAATACGTCGTTCAGGCCTTGAAAAGCGTTGCATATCAGCTGCAAGCTGTTTCATAGTAATTGGAGGTAATGGAGAAGTAAAAGTGTAAAATCTTTTTTCCAGAAAATACAATTAAAGAATCTATCAGTTACTTTAGATGCAGCAGATGCTTGCCATCGCTGGATTTCACGCAACCGACTCATCTCCAAGTCCAGAACTTGATATGTTTCTAGATATAAGTCAGCTTGACTGTGCTTCATTGATTCAGGAAGCTGCATAGAATTGCCATGATTGTTTATTAACATATTTCAACACTCCCACCATTCCCCATCACTACAAGCATAAGCTTATTATTTGGATAAAACATTAACTCAATATTCCTTGTCAATACAAGGATAGGTCAGCTGTATGCACCAACAACAAATGGTACTCATGCATAAGGAGTACAACATCTCCTGAGATCAACATGAATGAAACCATATTCCTTTTTCGGCCATATTCAGTATTTTCCAGATGTTGTTGAACATATGATGCGGTCAAGAATAACATGATAAACATAAAACTATACAGACTAGAAGTAATTGAATGACAGCAGACTCGCACGGAGTTGCAATTTATGCAATAGCTTATATGACATCTAACTTCCAATCAAGTTATTTTTGGTGAATTTGATTTGCCCACCATAATGAGGATCTAAGAAAAATCACAAAAAGGGACATCCATGCCAGACACTTGCTTGAAACCTATCTTCGTCAGATAAAAGTTTTCAGAAAAATAACTGATAAAAGATTTTCAAATTTTCTGTCTGCTAAAAAATCAATGATAATTTGAATATATTTCATTACATTAAGAACATCCAACATGAAAACATATATGTTATTTAAATTTAAAAAATTTATGATAGATATGCTAAATATTCTGAAAATAGCAGAGGCCAAACAAGTAATGTAATGGTTAATATGATCCCATATTGATAGAATTGAAAAAGGACTCCACCCTGCTGAAGCATTTAAAGGAAGCGAAACCTGACTAAGCAAAACAAACACAGTTTATGTAGTTAACCCCAGCTAGTATGAGATTAAAGAGTAGCATCAATTGAATAACTACTTCAAAAAATGAGTATTATCTTTTTCCATCATGCACGTTAAAATAGTTGTACCATATGTAAATAGTTAAGTAGCTAATAGAAACCTGAGAGATAATAGATTCGGCCTACAAGCAACTGTTAGCATGCATGTCACAACTGATATCGAAATCATTTCATGCCACCAAAAATAATATCACGAAAACATGTCGGAAGAGCAAAATACTTAACAAACCCTAAATTTAATGCCAAAACACCTGAGGAAGCGCTTTGACACAACTGCGATATGTGTAAAGCATTGAGGCCATCTCCTTGCCCTCCTGTATTAGAATGTTCTGTAACACCATTACAAAATACCAAATCAAAGCCACATAGTCAACAAAAGGGGTACAATTTACAGAGTTGTTATTTTGCACAACTATAACAGGAATGAGAAATTAGGTGAAGTTTATAGAATCAAAGAAAAAGGGAAGAAAGGTAAATAAGTCGTATACCAACTGATTGAGAGCCTTTGTATCCTCTGAGAGAGACAGACGATAGGCAGCAACATCACTATACTCTGCAAATCGGAAGGGGTTTTTACCAGGTCATGAAACATACCGGACAGATATTGCACGTGCGTATGCGCACAAGAGAGAGAGAGAGAGAGGGAGAAAGATCTGATGAAAACCATCAGAATAACAAGCACCCAGTTAACCTCAATGCCCTCATAAAAGACAATCATTGCCTGCCAAATACTAGAACCAGGAGCTCCTATAGGCTATTCTTCCAATTCAGCGTTAGAAGCATCTAATGAAAAGAAGATAAAATGCAAAGCTTTGAGGGATGCCATTGGACACCGCTTTTGAAGACCCCTGAAGGCTATTTCACGAAAGAAGACAACTCCTTCACAAACATTGTCAGAAACCAGCAAAACTACTTCAAAGGAGAAAGATTTACCAATTGGACTTTCGGTCGCTCCTCTTTCCGTCGACACCAAAACTCCCGGACCTTGCACCTCCGGTTGTTCATCCTAACCAAAAACAAACAATGTAAAAGAAAATAAAACCGAAAGAACAAAAGAACACAAATGTTAGTTATAATGCATATAGTTGAATAATTACCTCTAGCGAGAATGTGGATAGAGCTGCAATTGCTTCTTCCACTGGAACCGCAGCCATTTTGCTTAAGGCCTACTCGAGAACGAAAGTCAAACTAGAACAGTCCCTACAATCAATATTTCTCACGCTTCACTTTTTCCTTTTCTCTTTCCTTTCGCTGCGAATCGCAAGTTTCAGTTTTGTTTTCTTCAACCTTCCGCAGGCCGCAGTGGAGAGCCAGATCGGAATCGGGAATGGTGTCTGAAATCAGAAACAGCGGGGGCCTCTTTGATTAGACACATATATACATGTTGTTGACTAAAATTACGCCGCTGCCACGGCGGTACTTCGCAACGGCTAATTCATCCTATACATAATACGGCGTTGCCACTACGTCGCCACTCTCTAACCCCAATTTTTAGCGGGGCCATACCCACTCGGGTCGGATGCACCCATTTCAGACTAATTTGTTCCGCAATTAGTTTTGTTTGCAAAACAAGAAGTCTCAAAGTTAGAAAACCTTCCTTCCAAGCGAAGGTAGTTACGAAAACGATTAGGTTGGCTACGTTATAATGTTGAATCCTGGTTATAGCGACTCGAATCATTTCTCTTTTGATTTCTTTGATTTTTTTTTTTAATTTTATCTTATGGTTGACCCTCTTTCAAGCAAAGCATAACCATATACCACTCCTTCGAGCACACATGGCTGCAACTGATCGAGCATTTTCAATCAGCAATGTAATTGAAGCAAAACGTCCGGTGCCAAAAAAATCCCCCCACACACACGTGTGTGTGCGACAAGTGATCATTCTACATCAGTTATACCTATAATTCTAGGTAACTAATATATGCATAAATGGACTTTATGTAAAATCACAGAGGAATTCAAAAGGATATGTATGATATGTTAGGGGTACAAAATATTTATAGTCAAAAAAATGAAGAATGACAAATATTGGAATGGAGATCAGGTATCATTCAATTGACATTGTAGTTAAAAATTGTAGATTCTTGAAAAAGAAAATGTTGCACCGCAACTTCTAATACATGAGAATTTATAGATACAAGGTACCCCATAATATTTGTTACATTTTTAAAAGCTTTTTGAAATTTTTTTTTTTTTTTTGGCTCGGGAAATTTCTCCATACATTACAAAATAAAAGTTTATAAGCACTTCGTATACCAAAAAAAAAAAATTGTACAGTTTCTAAATACTATTGTTGATGAAAAAATTCAAACTAATATGTAAAAATCAAGTCAACCTCCTAAAAAGTCGAAACAAAATGAGAGATATTATGAGATGGATATTACTTTCTATTGTCATTTTTGCAGGATAAAGAGTAGTATACTTCGAGATAATTATTGTATATATGGTCTTGGGCATCAATAATTGTAAGAGTTCGTCTACATTGCATCCAACTCAAGTTATCTGGGAGTTGGTAATTTGGTATAAGTTACCTCGTTTACCTCCATTCAAGCCCAAAAGGGTGCTCTTAGCTAGGCACTTTGCCTTTGTCATCTTGTTCATATCTTCGTTCTGAAAAATTGACACGTATACCTATTTGTCTGTGTCAAAACTTGCAACTGAATAAGGTATCAAGGTAGATTACATTTTGCTTTCTTTTACTTATTGTAGGAGGTGTCTCGCGGTAAAATTGTCAACAGGTCGGATAACAGTATTCCCATATTCTATCCATTACCTTAGATGCCCTATTCGCATCCTACTCATCACCGCGTCGAGTAGACAATTTTCACATTCATATCTTACCAATTTTTAAACGGATTTGGTCGGATAAAATCCATTCACCCACTACACTTCCACAAACCATAATTTTATTAAACTATGTTATGTCTAATCATACATTTGTTGTTGTTAAAAATATTCATTATACCTTATCTATTAAATCAACCTTGACTTATTTTTAATTCCATATAACTTATGTATTACTCTTTTATTTTCATCACATAATTAATAATAATATATTACACACAGAGACACACACATATATGAGTCAGATATGGGGTAGGTGAACCTCAAACTCACACCTATCCAAACCTGCCGATGGGTAAAAAAAAAAATCATATCCAATCTAAACTTGATCAATTGCCAAAAAAAACCAGAGCCATCGAATTGGATGAAATTGGATGCGTGCCGAATTGAATATCTATTAGCATCCCTATCTCGAGGATGGTATTTTTTTCACTAGAAATAAACAAGTACATTTCTTGTAAAAAAGAACAATTTCTTCTTTTTGATATCAAGATTTTAAATCTTGTACCAAACAATGTACCATTTTTTCAACGGTATGGTAAAGTACCAGTACCAGTACCGTATCGTGTCATTTCAGGTGTACCGTTTATATGTGTGTGAGTGTGTTGTGTGTGTGTGTGTGTGTAAACCATATAGATATATAGATATCAAATTATAAATGGAACATAACAACGTATTGAAAATTACAATATTCAACTCCAATGTTCAAGTCATACATAAGACACAACAAGTTATCAACATATAAAAAAACTAAAAAACATAAGCAATCATCATTTTAACATTTTTATCCATTAATTAAACAAATAAAAAAACATAGTAGAGTTCCTCCAAGAAAAAATCTATTGAGGTGAATTACAAATAAATATAAAAAAAATAAAAGGAATGGAATAGTTAAATATACATGAAAAACAAATAATTATTTATAATTGATACCCTAAAAAATTTAATAATTTTTAATTGGTTAAAAAAGTAGTTAAATTTTGGTAAAAGTACAAATTAGAAGTTTTTTTCAGTAGTTAGAATAATACAAAATTGAGACTTGTATGGGCGGAGGGCGGCGACTGGACTGGGTTCAAAGCAAATTAGTAATAAAAACATTAGTTACGTATTGTATAACAAAGAGCAATTGGCATAGTGGCTACAAATTCTCCAATCCTTGGCATGACGAGTTCGAGTCCCAGTAGCCCTATTGGGGGACCGTATCAAGTACAATATTTTAAGGAAAAAAATGTTACAGTTTGACATTTAATATGTCACTAGCCGTTAAAACCTAACTGTAAATGTGAGAGGTTGTCAATTTTGAAATCTTAGGTAGTTATGTAACTTTTAACAAACTTTAAAAACTGTGTTTAATTTATCATTTTCACTTTTTTATATGATAGCCATCTTTTTCCTTCACCAGTTCCACCATTGGTCCCTCCAGAAATAATATTAAAATTAGTAACCGCATTTTAATATTACAGATAACCCAAACTTCAATTAAATGAAACTCATTTATCAAATATTTATGTATTTATGATAATCTGCTTCCTAGTATGACAGTTTTTTTGTTTGAAAATAATGATATTCAACGCTACCTCCTCCTGCATCACCTCCGTCACTAGTGGTAAATCCAACTTAACCAATATAATGACTGACATACAAAGTAAATGAAAATGATAAATTATATAAAGTTTCTAAAGTCTATAAAAGTTACATTTATACCCCAAGATTTCAAAACTAACAACTTTACGCACTTACCATTAAATTTTTAATGACTGATAACATATTTAGTATCAAACTGTAATATTAATAGTCAATTTAGGCCCAAACTATGACTTTAGTTATGCAATCAGAACCACACAAAATTATAGTAACTAAATTGGTTCAAATCTATAACTTCGGTGATTTTTTTTTGTACTTTTCACATATTTAAAACACTGATTGATATTCCTCTATTAAGTTGTAACATATTTTAAAACAAAAATAAATTCAACTTTTCCTCAACCGGTTGCAAGTTTAGGCACAAAAGGTGAACCATGTGGCAATTTGTTAGAGCGAAGGCGGGCAAAAGCTAAGGTGGATCAGGCCTCAAACCAAAATCCTGGATCCAACAAAATTTAATCAACACTTCCTAGACAAATGTACTCAACAACCGCAGGTGAACTGTGAAAATTGCGTTATGTTTTTTGTGTGCTCAACTTGGCAGCTGAGTTGGAGACCATGAACACGTAAAGAGGCTGTTGGGTACCTTAAAACTATGCTACTGCGGAAGCACTCCGTTGTGAGTGCTGCAGGATTGAAGTGGCAAAAACTCTACACGTGAATAGGATCATGCACCTGCAGTCAAACCAATGAAGCATCACTGGCCCCACCATCAGCTGCTTTGCCTAGGAATAACCCGATCCAGTGTTTCATCTGGGACTTTGATTCCAGAAGTCTCCATATCTGCAACAATGGCAACTGCTGCATCTAGCTCCCCAACGTCGAGGCATAATGAGATTACTTCGTCATAAAGAGGCCTATAATAGAATAAAACAGAAAGTCATTGAGGAAAGCATATGAAGTTTGATAAACTTGAATCATTTGAGTAGTGCTTTATATTTCCCTAAAGTTGAACAAGAATCATCTTCTGGCAAACCAAAAAGACCACTAGGATAGCTAGGGTCCAAAAAGCATGTCTGAAACTGAAAACAGTTTTTGTCAAAATGCCTGCTAGATTGTTGCTAACAAGGAACGCACAAATTTTACATATGGCTATGATTGTCCAACACCCTGGTGAAACTTAAGGATCAATCTGCAAATTTAAGTTACAAAAAAAAGCAAAATTACGTGGATGGTCCCTAACTTTTAATTATCATTTTATTTTAGTCCATAACCTATTGAATATTCTATTTTGATTCTAAATCTATTAAAAACATTTCATTTTAGTCCTAAATCTATTAAAAACTTTTCATTTTGGTTCCCATTAGATGAAATTTTTATATCATAATTTAAACTATTCGGTAACTGTCTTACAATAAATTTAATCTGTATAATAATTTTTTTATAGTTAATAGCAAATTCAGGTCACTTTTTTTTTCTCTATAAATTAAACTTATTTCCTTCAGGAAGAAAAAATTACTAATTTAAATTGTCTATTTACTGTCAAAAAATATTAAGCAATCTAAATTATCTAGAAAACAATTATTGAATATTTAAATTAGAATTTCAAAAATTTGTGTCGGACAATTATTCTGAGTTAATGGATTTCATCTATTGAAAAACCAAAATGAAAATAATTTTAATAAACAGAACATTTAATAGGTCAGGAACTAAAACAAAATGATAATTAAAGCTTAGAGACTATCCACACAATTCACTCGGTACAAAACTTTCCAACAGCCACTGTTCCACCAGCGATGTTTCCAGAACAACAAACATTCATGGGCTACATAATGGGAAGATGATGCATAAATAATTAAATATGGAAAAGTGATACATATTTTGGGACAAACAAATTTGAAAAGGGATTTATATTACCCAATGGCCGGAGACTCGGGGTAATTTATGAGGGGCTTGTGCATGCTAAGGGTGGTCCGAATGGAAACGAAACATAAACATGATGGCCGGGCCAATAACTAAGGAAGATTAGAGGATGTCTTTAACTGGGCCATGCTTATGCTCTGCATAACCGGATGCCCTAATGTCTTCTTGAGCTATTTGTGTTTTCAAGTAAACTCGGAGAAACATGCTTAAGTGGGACAACATTGATAAATTTTACCGGAAAAAAAAAAAAAGCAAAAGGGAACATACGTGGGACTGGGAGTGTTTAATATCCTAAGCATTAATATAGCAAACAAACATAGTACACATATGTCTTCCACTGCTGATAAAAAAATGTATGGCAGTGATAAAAATTTTTTACACAATTTCAGAATATGTTTTTCTTTTTAATAGCAGAACAGGTTTATTTCTTTATTTAGATAAAAAAGCAGCATATTTTAATTGTACAAAACACAGGAAGAAGAATATTAAAGTTGATGGAGTAGCAGCATACTTTTATTGTTCCACCAGGAAGTGCAAGATTACCAGAGCCTAAGTAAAATAAAGTATAATCATGTTCTCAAGAGGAAAAAAAATCATAACTCCAACCTTTATCCAAATATCTAAAACATTAAGCAAAGAAGTATTTTAAGCAATAGGCAAATGATCCATGCAAGCCATAACTTGTCCATCAAGTCGGAAAATATTATCTTACCCTCCAAAGATATAACCAAGATTGTGTGTCATCTGCAGAATCTCCAGGAATGCTGAAGGCAAAGGAACTCTTATAGCAGCTCGTAATACCATAGCACAATCCCCAATAGTGGGTGTTCCCCCTAATTTTAACACCTGAAAGACATGTTACCACTTTTCATGGTACAAGCAAAAGCGGATGCCAACAAATTTATTGATTTTTTCCGACTATCACTGATCCTGTAGTGAATTGTATTTAGGTGGCCAAAATACAAACAGGGACTCTTCTGACACAATTTGCAGCATTAGCTGATCCATAGACGCCAATAACATGACACCAAAAAATCATAACCCATCACAACTCTGACAAATGTCAATGCATGAGCCACAAAGCTAATGATTCAAAAATTGCATATTTGAATTCCCGTAACCGATTTAATCAAAACAGAAACGTAATTCAAACAGAACTAAGATGAAATAATAAAGGGATGACAAAGAATTATACTCTGTGAACAGTGGCAGAAAAGATAGGCAAACACAAAATCAAACTTGCCTTCTGCATAACTTGAATTGCCAACTCAACTTCCCATTCCTGTGACCACCTTTTAGGTGGTTTATTCTTCAGTTCTCTCTCCCATGTCCAACCCCAAGCATCAGCTATGGTGTACATATCTTCAACATCAAAGATTTTATTCTCTCTCATCTCCTTAAATGCTTCAAAAATATCCTCAGAAAACCAATCCTCATCATCATCATTCTGGATGCACATGAAGAACATATAAATCAAACTTACAGTTGGCATCATTCACATTCATTCGAGATCAATATCCCAAAAGAGCTCTGAGAAAAGAATTAAGTACATTTTACGCTTGCAACGATTTAGTGTAGCTTACGGTACATACACTGAAGGATAGAATAAGAAATGAAGACACTAGAAGCATGGTAAAAGTAGCGGCAATTGAGGATAAAATCAAGGAGGGTCACCTTAACTGGTATGATCATATTCAAAGGAGACCATAGATGAGCTAGTGCCTAGGAGTAATAGGATATGTTTGGGCACAGGTAAAAGAGGTAAGGAAAGACCTAAACTTACTTGGATAGACTTGGTACAAAATGATCTTGAGGACTTTCAAAATAGCTCGCTGCCAAGCAGAATAAAGACATAGCATTCATGTAGCCCGCCCTATCTAGTTGGGATTATTAACGCTTACTTGATTGGTTGATAGTGAACATTTTTAACAAGCAAGGATTAGCCAAATTGTTAAAGATAGTAATTGCTATTGCAAGGTATAAGGCTCAAATCCCACTCCACCCTTGGCTATGTTCATATGTATCCCAAAATAATAGCATTTTTTTAAAATGTTACTCTGAACATACAAACATCAGTACAAAATTTACTTTCCCCCCACTAGCTTTGGACATTTTTACTGAAGAAAAGTTCTGTCCATATTTCATTATATGCTTTACAGAATATCGTATGTGCAAACATCTAATTAGTCAAAGGGCTAAAGATTGTAGCCTAATTCAGTCATCGAATCAAGGAAGATTGAAATGTTACTTGAGGTATACACATTTATAACTTCTAATTACTGTAAATGCATGCCAAAAATTTGAAACTTCTCCTTTTTTGATTTTAGCAACTAGGCTTTAAATGAATGGCACATATTAAAGCCTCAAGGGTTCATATGTCAGCACCTAGACTTTGAATGGAAGGCACCTAGCATAGTAGATCAGAGAAAATCCATTTTAATGACATTGAATACATTTTACCACACCACACAAGAGCTGTTAAAATCTAGACTACATTTACCAGCTGGACAGTATTTTTTAACCAATTATTGATCATACGTTCATAGAAAGTACTAAAAGTAGTAGATTAAATACATGCAAAAACAGATTTATAGATCAGCATTACAAGCAAGAAATAGAATAACGATTTTGATGTTTGCAAAAAAAAAAACAGTAAACAAGTTTATATACACTAAAACCAGGCAGTCATGACCAAAAAGCATGGAAGAAAGAAAGACCATATGTTTACCTCAACCAATACTCGGGAAGCTCTTCTTCTTGATTTCTTTGATCTGGTAGGAGTTCCATCAGAGTCTTTCAACAATTGGACACCCATCATTTGAAGGGTTTTCTTAGTCTCGACCTTTTTTCCCTTATTCACCTCGCCATCTTGGCTCTCAGGTTGTTCTACTTCTATGTCCTCATCCTCCTCTTCATCAACCTCCTCATCTTCACTATCCTCTACCACATCATCAATAGAATCTCCATCATCTAGCACATCCTCAAGTTTTGTTTCATCTTCATCTATAGGCTTAACACGATCTGCAATCAAGGCTTCCCCAAGAAACCTGCGCTTCCAGAATTCAGTATTTCCTTCTTGCAGCTTGATCCGTGAAATTAGTTTGTCCAGCTTCTCATCAACCTGCCATAAGTTTTGAGGAAAATGAGCATAGCCATAGAAAATACTCTTGTTAAATTTAAAACAGATGATACTGCACAGGAGAATGGAGGTCCATGAAAGACATGAATGATAAACCTCTTCTTCCTCCTCCTCCACTGGAGGAACCCACAGGGGACGCCCCCGAGAGCGGTTTATTCTCCTTGCTTTTTGGACACGCTGGTAAAGAACATTTCTTGTTCCATCAATAGGCAATCCCTGAGCTTCTAGCTCTTCCTTCAACTCGGATACTATCATCTTACTAGCAGCCTTGGGTTTTAGAACATTCTGATCTGGACCCTTTACTATTTTTTTTAATCTTTCGACCACTCTTACAAAATCAGATTCAGATGCATCACCTAGAGCAGCAAGCCCCTCATTTAGTAAGGTTTTCAAAAGTTTCCTATGGTATGTCTTCCAGTCCTCAAGGCATCTCTGTTTAAATGATGTTTCCATAGGATTGGAGTATATAAATCCAGCAGCATCAGGATCCAAGGGAGTTTTCCCTCTTCGGGGCACCCATCGCTTGCGGTCACCGGTAAGTCCACCTTCTGCAATGTACCTGATCTCCAGTGATGGTGAGTTTTTTGTAATCAACTATGGCACCAAGCAATACCAAATTCCATGCCATGATAATTCTTTTTCTATGTGTCCTTAATTTCATTTTCAAAGTAATTGTAGCTGTTGACAAACAGGCATAAGGGAATAATTATGTTTCACATTCACACAAGTGATGCTGCAAGAGGTGTTTGATCCAAACATATGAGTAACATAAAGTAAACAAACGATATTGCAACAGAAGAGCACACCTGGCTACATAATCAATTTCATAACCAAGCTCAGCTTCTTCTTGTAGAGGTTCAATCCATGAGCTAACCAGTGTCCGGTATTTTCTGCTCAGGATCATGGCTCTTAGTGGAATACTTACGTTATCTCTAGCCATGGCTTCCAATGCTTCTATAAGTTCAACAATTCTTCCTGCTCAAGCAAGAATGCAAACTTGTCAATGTCAAATAATGTTCCAATAAGAAAGGTCATACATTAACTCATTGAAACTAGATCATTCAAGAGCCACAAATCATAAAACCATGAAGAAACAAATAAAGGGACTTCAAATTTGCATTAAGCGATTCTAAGAAGCCAAACAACCCTGGTGAATAAATTTGACCTTAGATTCATAAAGGCCATAGTTGAATCTTTGCATCTGCAACAGATGACAAGCAGAGACAACCATACTTCAATTTGAATATGGTTGTTCATAGCCAAGGCTAACAGCTAGAGCGCACAACTTTGACAACTAGATCTAATAAAGTCTTTGCTAAGGAATACTAGAACTTCCAAGCACAATATATCAATACATGCACAAGAAGTACAGCTACAGAAATTTTTACAAAGAAACTATCTTTGTTGCATATGCAGACAAGTATACACCATACCTTCTCGACATAATGCTCGAAGGTACAAAGAAAGTGGATCACCAAAATTTCCATCATTATGTAGAACTTTTGTGCCCCCTTCAAAGTTTTTTAATGCTCGAAAATGTCGAATTGCTTCATTTATAACACAATACTTTGTAAAGCATTCCACTAGCAACCTGAAGACAACATAGTATATCCATAAAAACAATAGAAATGACATGGGTATGATGGAATCATATAACAAGTACAAGAACTAGAACTGAAACAATGTTTCGAAAAGCATGTAAGACCCACTTGGTTGAAAACACGAAGAGCCGCAAAAAGTACAAAATACAAGAAGTTACTAAATTTTTTAAAAAAGAATGGGGGAAAGAAAAAAAAATGGAGTTATATGTTCTAGTTCATCTTCATCTGTATTAGGACTAATTGGTGAGACTTACTACTATCTCCAGATGTGCAGCAACCATTAAAGCAAATCCCAACCATTTCGTTTTGCTTTCTCTTTGGAAGTACTTAACCCAAACTCCAATGCGATAAATAGTTACCTAATGCCCTAAGAGTTCACATAGGTCCCCCATCTTTTTTTCTCATAACAAGTCTTTCCATATTATCCTAAAAAGAGCTACAGAGACAATATTTAGCCTTCTTTTAATTACTGGAAACTTTTGCGTTGCCTCTCAGAACTCGCATTCTCTTGACGCAAAAAGGAAAACGAAATATCTATGTTTCAACTGGTTTTTTTTCCCAATGTTTTTGGTGATGACCAATTGGCTTTCACAATGTAAAGGACAAACCTGCCCCAGAAAACCATGATTTCACCTGAGCAACTAAAATTTAGTAAATTTACTAACTGCAATTAAGTAACAACCCAAGATGGTACTAAAGGAGCTAACAAAAAGAAAGGAAGTGACACAGATATGCTTGTCAACAAATTACCATGTCATAGAAAAATCTCTCTGAAGAGATTAAAGCAATAATATGATGAAAAACACAAGCAATTTGTGGTTAGCTAATGCATTGAAAATGGAGGTGGAAAAAGGAGATGGGGTAGATCTTCCTTACGCATAGGTTCTCACATTTGGCTGCAAACGCTTATGGTCTTCAACCATCATTCCAAGTAGCTCAGCGACATCCTGCACCCTATAGATAGTTCATTACCAAACAGGTATAGAAAGAAAGTAGAGGAAAGGGAATCTCAAGAACAGACATTTCTCATTCATGGTGCCATAACTGCAATCTAGACAGGATTTACTATGTACCACAGTGAAAGTTAGCAAAAACGCGACTATGAGACATGGAAAGAGTTGGTATCATGGTGCACAAGGTTGGTGCCAAGTGCTTTCTATAGTTACTTGAACAGATAAAGTCCCATGCAGATCAATTCATGAAACAAAATCCATTTCGCATTCATGATATATGGATTATACCTGTCATAAGATTCTGCCCTTGTATATGCTTGGATTACCCAGTTATATGACTCTGTATCAGGTTTCATGTACTCTGACACATAGAAAACATTAAGGCAGAGTTACAGAAAGCGAAAAATTAGATATATCATTCCAAGAAAAGATAGTACAACTTGAATGAAGAAGATGCAAACCTTCTCCTCCATATTCCATATTCTCAAATGTTGCAAAAGCTACTTCAGGTATGCCACAGGTTGCCTAAAATAATGGAAACCAAAAATTTGACAGTGTCCACAAGCAACAAAACTGAATTAAACTAAGAAAAAAGGCATATGCCATAAGGAAATGTCAGCATCAAAATTACGCCAAATTGCTTCCCAAAATAAGTGCAGTCTACATGCGCAGACCAAACCAGATCAGACAGAAATATATTTCCCGAATCCTTACAGTCGAATATGCAAACAAGGAATATGCTTATTAGAAATCCCACCTGTACACTAAGCAGGCAATTGAAATGGAAAGTGGTTGCCATTCGGCCAGCGGCCTCCATTTCATAGGCAATCTCCAAGGCATTGGAATGATCCCCAACTTTACAGTCCTCTTCGATCATCAGATCATACAACTCATTAGTAGCTTTAAGCCCACTTTTGGCGCCCTTCAAGAAGACATCATTCGCATCTGCTAAGTGCTTGTTCCTAACCAACTCCTCTGACCAGACAAAGTACAACGGAAAAGGAAAAGTACGAGGATAAACATCGAAAAATGACCAATAGGGTCAAAACTTCCATGTACTCTAGCTAAACAGCATACCAACAAGAATTATCCAGGCATGCCGGATATCATAGTTCATTTTCTCCATTGCTGCTAAGATTTCTAACCCTTTTGTGGCAAGGCCTTTCGAGCCAAACAGACGAACCATCGCCACCAAGGTTTCATGGAGCGGTCGAAGACCTGCACTCAGCTCTCTTCTCAAGCCGTGCATCTAACCAACACATTAAGGGTCGATAAATCAGTAAAAATCCGACCAATTAGCCTTCAAATTCAAATAACAAGATTTTCATTCAAAAATTAAGCGTGATTACCGCGCCCTCAACGTTTCCGTTGAGGGAGTTGGCCACAACAAGCCCGTGGAACGACCGCGGGCCGGGGGTGAGGCCAGCAGCGACCATGTCGTAAATTACGCCGGAGACGGCGGAGGCATCGCGGCTCCTTGCTTTTTCCATGAGCTCCTCCATGAAAGTGAGGCGAAGCGACTTCTCCAGCGCAGAAACAGGAGCGCCCGAAGAAATGGAGCCATTATCGTCGGACTTTTGAGGCTGTTGTTTCCTTCTTCTCGGAGACTGCTTCCTCTTCGGAGATGATACAGCGGCAAGCACGACGGTGTTTTTCCGGGCGTAGAGCGGAGAGGAGGAAGGGTAAAGAGAGTGAGGCTGAAAGACGTACATTCTCTGTTTTCACTTTCCATGTGAGAGTGGATAAGAGGGGCTTAAGAGGGAATCCCTCCTCCGACTGAAAAAAATAACTGGTGATGTGTTTTAGGTGGCAAAAATTAGGATGGCAGAGGAGGTAGGGTGAAATTAGTTCTTTTATTATGCACCTATGTCTAATTAGACATAGTAACCTATCCCTTAACCTTCTATATATAAGGTATAAATTATTAAAATAATTGACAAAAATACCCTTAGTTAAAATATTCTTCTCCACAAAAAAACCCTAGCTTGCTGCTGCTGCCGGCGCCAGCTGCTGCCGAACTGTCATACATCATGATCTCGCAGTATACGTCATATGTCATATTCGAAAAAAATGAAAAGTGTCTGAATGGATGACGAAAAGTGTCTGAATGGATGACGAAAAGTGTCTAAAAAAATATTTAGAAGTGTCTGACCAATACGTAGATAATTTACTCTCTTTAAAAATAACTAATTAAAATAATAAAAAAGTGTCTGAATGAATGTGTAAAAGTGTCTAAAGAAATATTTAGAAGTGTCTGACCAATACGTAGACAATTTATTCTTTTCAAAAATAATTAATTGAAACAATAAAAAGTGTCTAATAAAATGTGTAAAAGTGTCTAAAAAAAAGTGACAAAATGTCTAAAGCGTGTCTCTAAAAAAAGTGTCTAAAAAAAAGGGACAAAATGTCAATTTACTCCCAGCTTTGCCTCTGCTCCGATTGCTCCGATCCTGGTTCATCGCATAGTCGCCGTGGCGTTGTCGTCATCGAGTCGTCGGATATCAGGCTTGTTGCGTCGTTGGTGCATTCATGTCGCTCAATTGAATTGCGTCTTCGTCTTCGTCTTCAGGAGATCGCAAAAGCTTCATCTTCTCTGGCCATCGCTGGTGCCTCCAATGTCTGCCATCACCCTGCAGAAGCCGCCAGATCTAAGTATTTGTTGCTATGGCGGAGCCGAAGGAAGGGAATCGACTGTGATCTAAGAATCGGAGGCGGCACCGAGGCGAGGCGAGGCGAGGCGAAGAGAGGCAAAGTCAGGCACGACGAGAGGCAGAGAACAGGGATCCGATCGGACGATCGGTGAAGCGAACCGCGCAACGATTTGAGGAGGCGAGTCTCAGGCGAGTGTGGAGAGGAAGCGACGAGGCGAAACGGCAAGGTGCAGGGCGAGGCAAAGCCAGGCACGACGCGAGGCGGCGCTGATCCGACGCGATCCGAGGCAAAGCCAGGCGGCGCTGATCCGACGCGAGGCGAAGCCAGGCGCGACGAGAGGCTAGGCACGATTTGATCGGAGCAGAGAGTGCGGCGACGCGATTCGATCGCCGGCAATTTGTCTAGAACGAAGAGCGGCGGTGGTCGGCACTGGCGGGGATGAGAAAGAGAAAACGACTGGTTAAGGAAGAAAATTTTGAGGGCAAAATAGTAAAATCATCCATATGTCTAATTAGACATATGTGCATGATATCCATGGTAGGGTGAAATTAGTGACTCGCGAATATTCAATCTATAGGTTACAGATATTTAGTAAAAACTGCAAATGTTACCCATTACGGGTTTTCATTTTATCTTGTAGGTAGATTGGTTAAGCCCGTAAGCCGTCATAATTTTTTTTCTTTCTTAATAATTTAATTGTAATTTTTTTAAAAAATAAACTAATATAAAATAAATAAGTAACTCAAGTGATCAAAATGTAATTTACCAAATAATATAAACTTAAATTTTATATTCCTTCCACTCTACGTGGTCACTTCTTCTTCTTCTTCATTCATTTTCTTCGTTCATTCTCTCATTTCTTTCTTTGTCGCTTCTTCTCTCATCTTCTTTGCCCCTTCTTCTTTCATTTTCTTATTTGTCCCTTTTTCTCCCGTATTCTTTGCCCCTTCTTCTATCTTCTTCACCTCATCTTCTCTCAAACTTAAATTCATCTCATCTTTTTTGTCTCATTTTCTCTGATCTACCAATCAATGATCTTGGAACCACTGGAACGCTCCTTTTCTATTGCTCACTAACACTAATTGAAGGAGAGATGAAGAAGGGAAGTTCGAAACTAGTCATTGTCGTTGTTTCATGGGTAACCTACGGGGAGCCCGTCAGACCCAATAGGTGTGTGGCGGGTGCAGTCCATCCATCTTGTTGTCATCTCTGCCACTGATAATTTCTTTGAATTGAGTAGAGTATAGACCATCAAATGTGAATGAGTATGGGTTGGATTATTAGCCCAAAATATTAAGTCTTTCAAACAATTTTACTTAACTTAAAAATTGAGAATTAAACAGAATCAAAACCATGGATATGGTTTTTAGATTTTTTTTGTTCCTATCACATAAATATAACAATCAACAACTTCAAAATCCTAAAAAATTTCGTCTATAATCAGTTTACAAAATATTCAACATAATACACAACTTGATCCATACTTAAATATATGTATTCTTAGTATATTAGTAATTTAATAATATCATAATTTTTAATGTACATATTCATATTTAAATATATGAGCAATTTAGTAATGTACACATTTAAATGTGCATGTGTGTGTGTGTGTGTGTGTGTGTGTGTGTATGTGTGTGTGTGTGTGTGTAAACATATGAGCGATTTAATAATATTATAATTTTTATTATATATTTATATATATACCTCAGGTTTTGTCATGCCCCAAAACTCACCCAAAGAGTTTCGAGACGATGACATGTCACACACTCAAGAAAATAATATTTCTTTGAACATGCAAAGCTACAAACATTTCAAATAAATCCAAATGACCATAACTTATAATCCAAACTTATTCCTTGTCGTTTGGAATCGAGTGATAAAGCAACTGCAACTTAAAATCTCATATGAAATATCTTTAACCTAAGAGTATTCATTATATCTCACTTTAATGTTATCCCAAACCTTGAACTCTTATAGTCACTCCCCAACTAGCTAATCTTATATTACTTACTATCTACGTGAATGGGAAAAAGTGAGGTAAGCACAAATGCCCAGTAAGCGGTGAGATGTCCACCATTCCATAAAACATGAAAACAATTTATATAATGTATATAACATATAGATCAAGTAGAAATATAATCTTATTAGAAATATAATAAATCCAGTATTAATGATAAAATACAATAAACATATAAATAAGTCAATATATTCATTTTCTAGGAAAGCCATAGTATTCATAAAGTCAAAATATCATTTAAATGTCAAAAGAAAATACAATCAACTTAATCATAAAATATGATAAAATCAAAGGTAAAACTCATACTTGGAATCATTAGTTAAAACAAAGCAGTTCAAAATAGATAACAAAACATGATATTTCTTAACATAATGAATGGGGCGATTACTGTGATTACACTTTAACTACTATAGTACATCATGTCAAAATAACTATATTTAACTGCTATAGTACGTCATGTCAAAATAACTATACTTAACTGCTACAGTATATCATAGATAGACTAAGAATTGTCATTAGTGGAGCACCCAGAAAGACTAGTCCTGAACAGTGCACTACGAAATATAACAGAACAGAATATCCCACTTGAATAGTCTAAAACTACATTTTCCCAATAGTCAGGTACAGAACCAATACCCACTAAAACAGAGTGAAAACATACATATTCGTATTCGTATTCATATTCATGAACTTTCAAAATCTAAAGATCCATAAAAATTATAAAATCATATTGCCGTAAAAACCTAGGTAAAACATGCTTGATCCCATAACCATTAAAAACACATCTTATGTACTTAGAAACATAAATAATGCATATATAATTATTTCCAATATATTTAAAGAACAAAAATTTAGAATAAACTTTCAAATAATAAACATGAAATCAAGAAAAAAAATCCAAATATCAAATTCTTCATAGTTTAAAATCAAATTTTCAAATAACTAGAATTCAATGTGAATTCAATACTTTAAAAATCAATAAATCAGATAAAAAAATAATAATTTAAGTTTAGAATTATGGACAACCACTTACCTCAAATTACAACTTTTGAACTCTTAAAACAATTGTTTGGTCACCTAAAAGAATTGTATAAAATCCCTTTTCAAAACTAAATAAACTTAAAGAACAACCTAAAATTATTCTCTGTCAATGACCTAAATTAATATTTCTGGAATCTAAGAACTCGATGAACTAGTGCTAAAAGCCCCAGGTACTGATGTTGTTATTCACCCGATTATTTGCTTCAACAGCACACTTGCACTTGCAGTGACCAAGTTATAACAATATAAATATTAAGATCTCGATGAACCCGTATCCATACCCCGAGAACTACATTGGATTTAACCCAATTTATATCCAGAACAAGAGGATCTTCGTTTCTTCTCTTAGCAACCTCCTGCAAAGATTTGAATCCACTATTTCTCAACCATAGGGGCAGTTCGGCTATGTTTAATTGGATTAATAGGATGGAATTATTCTTTAGGTCAAAGGTGGGTCAAAGTAAAAATAGGAGAAGGGTTACGATTTTTGAGTTATTTATAAACTTTTGCCACTAACAAAACACTGTCGAAAGCACTCTCTCCGTATTAGTCCCTCTCCTCATTCCTTGCCCGCTCGTCATCCTCTCGTTGTTTCCAGTCTTCCCTGCTGGATCCGACCCTCCCTACTCTCATAGACTCGCATCTTCTAAGCCTTTTGCGTCGTTTTCTGTCATCGCCGTTGAATCCGACCCTCCTGTGTACTGTGCTCTCAATCCGTCTCTCGCCGCCGAATCTGACCCTCCATACTCCCGGAGACTCGCATATTTTGCGTCTTTTGCATTATTTTCAGTCCTCGCCGTCGAATCCAACCCTCCTGTGAACTGTGCTCTCAATCTGTATCTCGTAGTTGAATTCATCTCTCACTGCCGGATTCGACCCTCCTTACTCTCATAAAGTCGCATTTTCTACTGTTCGGCCAAATCCCGCCGTCTTTTGCACTCAATCTGTCTCTTGCCGCCGCTGTCCGTCCATCCGTTGAGGAAAAATTGTAGACGTGGAAAAGTAGAAGCAATTGCGACGGATTAGGGCCAAAATCACGGCATTTTGCTGTGATGGCACAAGGCCGTAATTAGGGCCAAGATCAGGGACTTTTCATAACAGACTACCTTGACCCACAAAAAATTCGACCCGACCCGCCATTAATTGATGCTCATTAATCTGATTTAAACCAAAACAAACTAGCCCATAACTTTACCGATCATTATTTCTAGGCCTAAATACCTATTGCTCCCATGAACTATGGTGACTCGTACAGTTTGTCCCTTGAACTATAAAATGGATCAATTCGAATCCTAAACTTTGATGAGTGGGGCAATTTGAACCCTGAACAATGGTGACTCGAACAGTTTGCCCCTTGAACTATAAAGTGGATCAATTCGAACCCTGAACTTTGATGAGTAGGGCAATTCAAACCTTAAACTTTGATGAATCAGTCATTTTAGTCCCTTGACTTAGTCTAATTCTCACGTCATCCATCTTTAACAGAGCAGCTGCTGCCGCTGCCTTCTCCTCCGCCTGATCTCTGCTTTCCATAACCTTTCTGGCTTCTTCTTCACTTTCCTCTTCTCCTATCTCTGACACTGAAGCAACATCCTCAACAACCGAAATAGCTTACTCCCTTCTCTCATTCATTCCTGACGCCGCCTCGATCCAACGTCACCTCTATATTTCTTCTGCCTACCTGAGTTTTGATTGGATTTCCTGATATCACAAAAACCCAATAGCATATTGACATCAGAGTTCCAATCGGAGACCCAATAGTGGATTAACATCAGCGGAATTGGATATGCCACGATTCTATGCTGCCACTGACAAACAAAGCACATGAAGAAAAGAATAGGGCCTGGAAGTCGAGCATGTTTTTCATCTCAATGATTCATCTGATTCGTTCAAACACTCTCCATCCGAAAAGTGGCACGATTCATCCATCTTAAAGTGACATGACGCGCTGTCAAATGAGCGGTGGGGGAGTAGGCTACTTTGGTTATGGAAGAGGCTGCTTCGGTGTTGGAGATAAGAGAAGAGGAAAGTGAAGAAGAAGCCATAAAGGTTGTGGAAGGCAAAGATCCGACGGAGGAGGGGGCAGTGGCAGCAGCTGCTTTGTTAAAGATGGATGACGTGAGAATTAGACTGAGTCAAGGGACTAAAATGACTGATTCATCAAAGTTCAGGGTTCGAATTGATCCACTTTATAGTTCAGGGGGGAAATTGTCTAAGTCACCATAGTTTAGGGTTCAAATTGCCCCACTCATCAAAGTTTAGGGTTCGAATTGATCCATTTTATAGTTCAGGGAGTAAACTGTCCAAGTCACCATAGTTTAGAGGAGCAATAGGTATTTAGGCCTTATTTCTAATTCATTCTAGATACTACCAAACATCTATTATTTCTTTAAACATCTAAGAAAAACTATCAAAATTTTTCCTAAATAATTTTATCTTTTCTTTGGTCACATGAATAACTATGACATGGGCATATCATAAAATTTTAAAATGAAACTCACCAAAATTATTACTTTTGAATAATAAACACCTAAACTCAGTCTTGATCTTCAATCATTGTTTATTCTTCTTGGTTAAGAAGAACGACAACGGTGTAAGCAAGGTTATTGAAGTTAGGATTCTACCTAGAGTCGTTTTGATTTCTTACAGTCGTAAAGTCATAAAATGTCGTAAAGTTTTAAGATTCTACCAAAAAAATTTTAAGAAAAGATGAAAAAATAAAATCATCTAAGTTATCTTAGGAAGTTCATATTTCACAAACAATTTAACCTATTAAGTTTCTAATACTATAAGTATTATACAGTAGACATACAACATAAGAATCAAGATTTAAATGTGTTGTTGTCAATTCAAATGGAAAATGAAAGATTTTTGTAGACATTTTTTGTGGTCTATTTAAAAATATAAGAAGTTTTGGTGGCTGAAATGAAATGAAGCACAAGTTGGATGGCTTCTATGAGCTTGTACAAGTTACTTGCCCTCCTTGGTACCGCCTAAAGCCAAACCAACAAATAGCTCATAGCCGGTGCAATGGCTGCAAAATCGGATAGCTCGAGATGAAAATGAGATAGAGATGTAAGTGAAGAATGGATAAGAGAGTGAGGCGACACAAATGAATGAAATAAAGGAGATGAGAGAGAACTTGTTGGTGGCAAATAATTTAGTTAATAAGTTGTAGATGACTGGAGAAAGGAGATGCGAGAGACGGACAGAGAAGATGCCAACATCGCACATGGGCGAAGTAAAGAAAGAGGAAAAATAAGATAAGTTCTATAAATGGTTGCAAGTTTGCTTTGTTAAGTCATGAATATACCCCAGCGAATAAGGCTATTCGATTAATGGGCTATTAGCCCAAGTTTGGGTTTTAATTTATCCCAATTAGTCCAGTTAGTTAAAGTCGTACAATCTTCAATGACTTTTACGAGTTAAATTGGAGTTTCCACCATTTTTACCATGTTTTACATTTCTAGTCCAATTTAAGGCCTTTTTTGCCTCTAAAAATGTAAAATAATATGATTTCACGTTTTAAAACGCATTTTTTATAACTATGGGCATAATAGTAAAGAACTATATCATATTTTTTTTCCAAAGGTATATATATATATTAACAAAGCACTCTTGTAGTATGTATCTAACTCTCTTTCTTTATTTTTCCCCCTTTTTTTTCCATTCTTCTTCTCCACATTTTCTTTTTCACATCTTTCTTTGTTTTTTTTTTTTTATCATTCCTCCCTAAATTCCTTTATTATTTTTTTAAAATAATTTATTTCTTCCACCTTTAATAATTGGCCCAATTTCAATATCTTCCTTCTTTTTTTTTTCTTGATCCATATATAATTAACTTAAACAAACTATACCTAATAAAATTTTATGGTTGTTACAGGTTTAGTTGCACCTCACGTTGGTTTTATATAAAACTGGAACCAACCTGAAAATCAATATCGAACCAACTCGAGAACCATGATCTATTTTTACCCAATCTAACTAGTTCAAGTTTATCCAACTCATACTCACTCCTTGATATAAAGTTGGCTAAAATCACCACTTGTTGCCCGTTAACTCAAGCCTAGGTGGACAACAGACAATGACGTGGCATACAAGGTAGTGAGTCAAGTCACTCTAATAATATTTTCCTCATTTTCCAAAGGATTTAAAAGCTTATTTGCTGCTTATTTCCTAGAAGCATTGATATGGTTGGTGAAATTGTTTGTTCTATGAATAAAATGACATTGAGTGTTATTGCCTCTACGTCTATGATTATCAATCAATCAACGGAAGTAACTCATTTCTTAAGCTGTCTTCTGGGCTTGAAAATGCAGCCACTTCTTTAGGGTTTCCATGAAACAATTTCCATCAGATGTGTCAGCCCATATCTAATAAAATGTAAATTAGTTACTTTAAAAGTTTTAGCAAAATCAAAATTTCTGATCAAGTTCATTTAACCAAAGATCAAAAATAGATCAATTATCTATGATTTTTTGTGTTCTAAAATTGAGAACAAGTTATCATCAAGGAAATAGAGACATTTCAATCCTGCTGGAAGACTTACACTCATCTAGATTTCACTAACTTCTATCCCTATTTTTATTGTGTCATTCTTCCACATTCCAGTCATTACGTGCGAGTCACTTTCTAAATCCTTTCTCAAACTTTGGTGGCAAAGTTCTAATCTTGATCTTGGCATTCATTTCAGAAAATAAATTTCTTTAAAATCTCCCTAAAATGTATGGTGGTTTAAGTATTAAGGATATAAGGCTCTTTTAATCAGGCACTGCTTACCAAATGCTTATGGAAAAACATACATAAGGACTTAAACTCTCTTGTGGTATGAGTTCTTTCAACTAAATATGGGAAAGGAAACTCTTTATGGAAAGCTGGCCTTGGTTTTAACTTGACTATGATTTAATAAAGCATCATTATCGGATAAGAATCCATCCAACCTAATCTATGTTGGAAGATCGGTAATAAAAAGTTTGTTGATATTTGGAAGGATTACTAGGTTCCTGGGCTTCCTTTAAATAAATTGATTACACAGAGTTTTTAGCTCACTACTCGAAGTGGCGATAAAGTTAGGGATTTGTTCATACCTTGCACTAATATGTGGGATGTAGGTCTTCTTTGCACTATCTTTTATCAGGAGGCAGTTAAAGTAGTCTTACTGAACACTTTGATAGATGTTAATTTATTGGTCAAATATGTTGACTTTTTGTCAACTTTGACCACCATTTTCTACTTTACCACCCAACATTTTTCAGCTAATTCTTTCTTCATTCCTTCATTTTGTAGGTTGGAGAAACGGGTCGTAGCAGTTGAATGGAACCGGGATGAGCAGAACGAAAAATGAGCATACGGAAGTTAAAGCGAATTTATAACCGTGAGGCTCAAGCATCACAGTTCAAAGTATTTTTGCCTAAAAAATCACCTCCTGAGCCCTGTGCGCCGCTGGAGGCCTAAGCCCTAGGCATCATCGAGCCCGGAGGCCTAGGTGCTAAAGAGCCCCTTTCTGAGGCCTAGGCGCCAGATGACCCAATCTTGAGGCCTAGACGCACCTATACCTGGGACAATGGTCCTTCACCTCAATTTTGAACCTAAGTTTGCTATTGGCCAATGATTTCTATCCAAATTGGTTTGTGGGGTAAAGATAACATATCCAAAAGTAAAAAAACCTGTAACTTAGCAAAAGAACTCATTCTTCATCTTCATCTTCTCATCTTAGAACTAGGTTTTCTTTTTCATATTTTCTCTCAACTGTCATCATCTTGTGAAGACATTTATGGAGAGTTACTTGGATGAGGCTTGGAGCTTTTGAGGATTTTTTAAAGACTTGATGAATCAAGCTCATTTAGTTTACTTTGGTTCATTCTTTCCTTTTCCTTGTAGCTAGACATGAATGTTGTTTTGTGTATTTTCATGTTTATGTTTAGTTTGATTATTGAGTAGTTTTCTTTACATTTTCTATGGTTGTAGCTACTTGAATTGGTTATGTTGGTTGGATTAATGGCTATTTGATTTTAGTTTTCCTCCATTGTTTGTTTACTATTCTTCTTGAGCTTATTGTTTTGTTGATTGATTAAGGGCCCTAGTCAATTGTACCTTAGATTTCTTTTAAACTCTTGGAAAAAATTAAAAGGAATTGAAATTAGGAGAATAGTGTAGTGGATGGGCTTGTTGGGAGACTAGCCTAGGATACTAGGTGAAGATAAATTGAACTTGTAATGCCCCTCTTGAACTAGCAATTTAGGTGGGAGTTCGTTTTGGTGTAAACATGGGAGAGTGACTCTTTCACTTGAGAGAGTAAAGGTCTGATTAGTTAACTTTACCAACAAGTAAAAAAGCCAAACTATTAGCCCTAATTCACTAGCTAACCAAGTTAAATGGTGAAAATCATAGGAAATATGTTTCGTTAATTCACTAGAAAACCCCTAATTTGCATTGTGTTTATTGTTATTGTTTAGAAGTGATTTAAGTAGAGTTGCAAACTTAATTATTTTCATAGTGAGTGAATCATCAATTGTTGTTTGTTTAGCTAAAGTGAGTCTAACGGTAATGGTAATTAGCAAATAATACAAATCAATCTTCGTAAGAATGATATCTTATTCACCCTATCTACACATATTCCATGTGCTTGCAGATTAGGGTTGGAAAAATCAACAACACACTCAGCACATAGTAATTCTTGTGATTTGCCCAACTCAAGAATATTTCTGCAATCTTAGGGCCGTTGCATTTAGTGCTCACTTATTCATTCCTAAAACACCTATAGGTTTCTAATCTTCCTTCTAAGACTAAGATTTGTACCTGGAAGTGTATTCATAATGCCTTTCTAACCAAAATAGAGCTTTTAAAGTGAAATGTTATGTCATCACCCATTTGTCCCCACTGTGGATCTGCTGATGATGATATTTTTCATTTATTCCTTCATTATTCAATGTCAAGGAATGTGTGGGTTAACACCTTAGGCATTTTAGTGCATAGTCTGATGAAGATTTGGATGTTTGGCTCATTTATAATCTTCATTTGAATTCTCATTGACAATTTAAGATAAGGGGATCTTATTAAGAAAGGAATAATAAGAAAGGAATAATAAGAATGGAAATAGAAGAAATACACACCATAATCCTAAATGGCTATAATATCAGGATAAGAGCCATTTGAAGAAACAAACATTTGCTTTTCCCATTAAGCAGTTTAAAAGAACTGACTTAAGCAATTCTTGTTCCTGCCATTAGTTATCTCATCTAATGTAATTGAGTGATGTCTCTTTGTAAGTAGGTGAATATTGTCCAATTGCCCACGTTTACACCCAAGACTCTGTAAAGCAAAGTTAAACTCTTGACCATCGTTACTGAAAAGCTGGCTACTTACATTTAAAGACTCGTACCTTAAGTTGAAAGGGATAAAACATCTTTTCTCAACATGTTGAAAAATGAAACATGTTGCCACATGTTTGTTTTGAAGATGTTTCTTATGACAAGGTTTATTCTCCTTCCTCTTCCTTTTGCTCTTTCTTGTTTCATGATTAGGTGATTGATGAACTATAAAAAATGATTTAAATCTTTGGTTTGTCTTGCACTTTTAAGTGTTGGCACATGACTATTTGAAGAATGGCGGTGAACTTTGCCCTTCTGATGTAGAACTTTTTCCTGAACATGCCAGCAAGGTCTAAGTGTTTCAAATTCTCACAATTCAAGCAAATGTGAAAAGCTTTCTCTTGCTTGTAACTAACTCATCTTCCTTCCAAATATGAAGTTAGAATCATTACCAAAAGTTTGTTTGCAGTTAAAAGTTTAAATATGTCCAATTGCTCGGTAGATTCTTAACGAACTTTTCACTTAAAGAATATAGTTCTTGTTGAATCAGTCGATTTCTGTGTTCAACATTTGCCAAGTCCACTTGTGAGGCTGATGTTATAGCCTGGAGTTCATCATTTGTCTTAATTAATTCTTGATTAAGCCGTGAATTTTCAGCTTCTGTAGCTTTTAGCAAATCATGAACCTCTTTTACTTTAGTCCCATGATACAATTGATGCTTATCCAAAATAGATTTGAGTTTTAAATTTTCATTTTCTAATTGTGAAGTCTTGGATTTCTCAACCATTGGGTTGGCCACTTGAAAGACATGAGGATATTTTGCTAAACAAACTAATAAGAGAACTTCTTATAATGATGGAACATAATCAGATTTCTTGCCATTATGTATTCGTAACCGAGTCCACTCCTCAAGACAAACCACTTCAAATTCACTTAGCTCATGCATAAAAAGATTTCATAACTCTCCCTCAACCTCAATTCCTTAAGGTAATGGATCCTATTGACTAAGACAATCTTCCATAGAACCCAAATCAGCCATATCATCTTCACAGAACTGAGACAATCCTTCTAGCATAATATTTTTTCCTTTATCCTTCATTTGTGTGAAGGTAGAAGCAACTGAATTTCCATCCCCAAGAAGGAAGACAACACAAAACAACCAAGAATAAAAAAGACAAAAACACCACAATGGGATGGCCTAAAAATTTGCTAGTAGGACAAGGAGGCAGAAAGAAAAACAACAAAAGAAGCAAACATTAGCCAACTAGGAACTGAAGAATAAACAAAGTCTTAATACCACCAAATATGAGCAAAGATTAACATGCAAGCCAACTTCAATAAAAGGACAAAGAACCAAACAGGATGGTAATTAAATGAAATAAAATGAACCACTAGATACCAAAAAGAATAAACTACTAAATAAATATGAGTTAAACAGACTAAAACAGCAAGACAAAAACCACATACAACAAGGCAGATGATAAAAACTAGCACAAAAACATAGAAATGATATACAACCAAGACAAGAAACAAATGAACATGGCTTGAATAAAAGTAAGAAGGGAGAATAAGGCAACAGAAAATTTAAACACCAAACAAATGATAGCGGAGTAGGGAAAAAAGATTGTTAAAATGAAATCGAGAAACCAAAAAAAAATGAACAAAAACAAAAAATACAAACAAATTAGGAAAGTAATAATCATAAACAAAACCCTAGAAGAGACTATTGAGGATAGCGAAAAGGGAAGGAGGATAACACAAGAAAACTTAAGGCAAATAAAAAATAGGGGACAAAATGGAAAACACCTAATCCAATTAGTTTGAAGAAGTCCGGCAAGGCAGAAGTCTATGGCTGTCAAAGAGGATGGAAGAGCCTCGACATTGTATGCCACTGCGAGAGTTTAGTAGCTATCGACATAACCTGGATATTAAAACTAGCAGCGTTGCCCGCGCATTGCTGTGGGTAGTGGATTATATATTGTTATAATCTTATAAAAATTGTTGATAACATCAGGGACTTAGTTCATAAAAAAGTGTTCAATAATACATGAACATTAGATAAAAACAACAATGTAGATTTTACTACTTACTGGAGTACGGGAAAATAAAATGTACTACAGACACATGGTGCTTAATGTTTTCTTTGGTCAGACCATGGGTCATCAAAGTTCCTGGTGATAAAAGGGAAAGAGCTAATTGAACACGAATAGTTGGTGGAAACAAAAGCACAAATAAAACACTCACATCAAACAAAAAGAGAGCAAAGGCCATTCAATTGTTTCTTTCAGGCCTACACATAGAGCACACCAACAACAACTTTGATTAACTAAAAATTTTTCTCTACCACAACATCAAACCAAATTGTCTATATATATAGCAAAATATATTTTACCTGACAAAAAATAATACCTAAAGGTCAACCAACTCTAGCCTCCTTCAGACATTATGTGCAATAGCAGAGTACTAAACTATAAAGGACCTTACTATAAATATTCTAGCAAAATGCCTATCATTAAATGTAATAGGAGTAATATGCATCAATGCTGTACTTGAATGCTTTTCAACATCCACAAATACAACTTTTAGTGGATGAGTTATTGTTAAGTACCTCTAGAAAAGTAAACTAGCAGCCTTTTTGTCATTTTATGCAACTTGCATAATGCTTTCCATTGTTTCTTCAATCTTCTAAATCAACAGAAAAAAGAAATTATGAAGTACTGCAATTCAAAAAATCATTTAAGGGAAAACTAAGGCAACCCAACATTATCAAAATCAACTGAAAAATATATCATGAAAAATGAAAAAAAGGCCCCTTTTTCCAAATATGCAACAATTGAAAATGTATAAAAAATGCTCCTTTTTTAAATATATAGTTGAATTGAAATACTTATCCTCTCCTGGTAGTATTTAGTACCCAAAAAGGGGGCAAAAATACACAAAAATAGAATCATAAGCTTATGCACAAAACCATAGCTCAAGAGGCAATAACTTGTGGTATTAGTTACCTATGAGCTTCCTCCAGGCCAAATCTTACTTAATGGAAGCAACTGCAAGGAATGACACATACATGGACTTATTCAAACTTTTTAGAAACAAATCTTGCAGCCGAATCATGGCTATAAGTATCCAAGATTGTTGAAGAAACCAAAGAATCTAAGTTACATTAAGAATCAAAGTACAAAAGTAACAAGAAAAGTGGACATGGAGCCAAAAAATTAGGTCCCAAGCACTCATGTTTGTACAGCGCTGCAATCGAGATATGCCAATATTGATTATAAAAAAGAATAGAGACTAACTTGACTGATAAAGAACTTCAGTGCCCAAACGCCAACCTTTGCTTCTTCCAAAGCCGAGTGAAGTTCTTGCAGCTCTTGCACCAAAAAATTAGAAAGGAAAAAGGAGGATTTGTCAGAAAAAAATTAATAAACATATATGTCACAACAAATATGTTAGTGTACTATTGGGTTTACTCGAATATTTTTTTTTGTGTACGTTGTCACTTATTTAAATATATATCTCATAAAGTTAAAATAGAGCAAATAAGAGGGATAACGAAAAAAAGTACCAAGATTACCATTTCTCTGCATGAATGGCTATGGATCCAAGGTGTGCCATCCAAAACATAATTAAGTGAACCAAAAACACAACAAAAAGGCAAATTTTTATTGTAAGCAACGAAAGAGGAAAAAGAGCTCTATCAATAGATATTGGAGTTGGACATGTGCAATTAGGATATAAGGAGTTCATACAAAAAATGACACATTTGTTCCAATACATCAAAAAGTTTAGCCCCAAAACCTCCATTATATATGGTCAACACAGAGGAAGAAAATAATAAAAAAGAACACTATCCAACAATAATTTTTCTCATAATTGGAATCTTCTCCATCTTTAAAGTACTAAATTCAAACTAGAATAGAAAGGCACAGAATAAGAACTTAATAAATAGCCAGCAACTCCAAGATCACATATTTTAACAGCTCAAAAATAAAGTTTTTTTTTATCAAAATCACATAACATGAATAGAAGAATTGCCACGATAGCCTAAACAATTTGCTGAAAAAAATGATTTGAGAACTAATGAACAACAAAAACAAGAACAAAAAAAAATCATATAATAATAATTACCTAGCCAAACTTCCCAGTTCTTTTCATTTTTGTTGATGACAATCTTGATACAAATCGATTTTTACCAAGAAAAAACAAAAAAGAAATTGAAAAAAATTATAAGAACCAGAAAATACAGGAAGCACAACCAGCAAAGGCATTTAATTTCAGTGGTTGAAACTCAGATGGAGAAGGAGAAGCTCAAAGCACACAGAAAATTAGCATTTGACCTATGGGCTAAGGCTGCTTTTCACCGAGAATCACAAGACATAGTGTTTTGAATTTGTCAAAGATCGATCGAGAGCACAACTGAGATAAGGTCGAAGATAAAATGGTGGTGTGGTCAAAAAACTGAGAATGCTTCACTACCCATGCTCTGGCCATGAGAATTGATGAAGCCAAACAAAGCTTTTGGGATCTAGCAGACAATCTAGTGAGCCTAGGGCTTTTGGTCTAATCACATGAGTTGATCTGGGAACCCAATACTCAGAAGAAAAATTGGCAACATTAATAGAAGCATCTTGAGAGACCCAAATTTGGACAAACCCCGCAAACAAATAAACAAACACATTGTGGGGAAAATTATACCGGAGAAAAATAAAAAAAATCTAGATGCGAAGTACAATCATGAGTTTTATAAATGGATATTTCGAAGAGCAAAGGGATGAAAGAGATGTACGCTGGTGGACATGTGCGCCGAACAAAGAGAAGTTGCAGGGAGGGATATAGTCAAAAAAGATTAAGTTATGCAACTTTAGATAGATTGCAAACATGCAGCTAAGAAGGTGCACAAGTGGTTATAAACACGGGCAGATAAGCAATTAAATCATGAATGCATTTACAACATAAACTAAGATTTAGAACATATTTGGGTTGGAAACGTAACAGAAGAAAATAGTTAAGGTCTTCTATTAGCATTAACTCAAAATTTAAAATTAGTTTGATGCCTTGTTATTTGGCCCTAAAGTTTTTTCCCTTTCATGGAAGACCATGTAAAATCTTGAAACTTGGACACAAAAATCATTCAACTCAGGCTTCTTGATATATTGTACCAACGAACAAATTGATATAGAGTTAGACAATTAAACAAAAAATAAACAATAAATTCCTAAGGCTTTTATTTAGGGATGTAACTGCAACTTTAAAATGTTTAAGGGTTTGACCAGAACAAAAAGACAAGCTAAAGCCCTACATTGGGTTTAGTCCCCAGGTTGGGAAACACGTGTCTCCTTCTAAGTTTTCGGACCAATTAAACCTAAAAAATCAGACCACAAACTCTGATTTCAATACTAAAACAAAGCAAAAAGAAAACAAAACGAAAGCAAAACAAAGTAGGACAAGAACTGAAGGTGGAAGGCATGGAAGGCTTCACGGAGGCATGTACGGTGTAAAACAATTTTCTTCTTTCAACTGCTGCCGTCACTACTAAAAAAATCATATTTTTCCAACGGCCAATTTCCAACGGCCTCGACCATTGGAAACTATGAAAAAAAAATTGACACTTGCAAAAAAAAATCTCCAACTGCTTGACTGTTGGAAGTGTTGAAAAATTTCTAACGGAAACTTTTCCAACGGCCTAAACCATTGGAAAATATTGTTTCCAATGGCGCAAATATTTTCATTTTTCCAATAGCCTAGGCCATTGGAAAATTTTTTATTTTTCCAATTGCCTAAGCCGTTGGAAATTTTTTTATTTTTCCAACTGCCTAGGCCGTTGGAAATTATGTAAGTTAAAATATACATTATTTCCAATAGCTTTGGCCATTGGAAAATATTTTAAGTTTCCAACGGCCTAGGCGGTTGGAAAATAATTTTATCATAATATATGTGATAATATGTATTTATCATAATATATTAGTATAATATAAAATTTATTATAATATAATATATTATATGTTAAAATGTATCATAATATATAATGTATCATAAGTATCATATATATATAATATCATAATTATAAATATTATTATCAATATTTATAACAATATGTATACATATTATATTAGAAATATTTATTATAATATGTATGCATGTACGTATGTATATATGTACGTATGTATATCATATATAAAATATTTATCATATATATATATATATATATAATTTTCTACAACCCAAAAAACATAATCTATTGGGCCAAAAAAGCCCAAGCCCAACCTTAACCTTAACAATAAATACTACTTACTTACCCTCCATCTCCCTAAACCTCTCCTATCTGTCTCATCTCCTCTTCAGGCTCTCACCGCTTCGTCTCCCTTTTCGTCTCCCCTCACCCTCTCCTCGCTCTACCGTTAACGCCGTCTCTGCCCTCTATCGCCGTCTCTGCCCTTCGTCTCTTCTCTATGCTCCACCTCGTCTCTGCCCTCTTCTCTGTGCTTCGTCTCTTCTCTGCCCTCCGTCTCCTCGCTCTGCCGTTCATCGTCACTGATCACCGTTCGCTCGGCATCTGCTTGACCGTTCATCGCCGTCTGTTCTACCGTTCGTCACCATCTGCTCTACCGTCCGCTCTCCCTTCATCGCCCAGATCTGCTGCACGTAGTTCGTTCTCCTTTCAGCTCTCGGCTCTCGGCTCACGTTCTCCGCCCAGATTCACACTAGATCCGTCGCTCACCATCCACCGGTCGCCTTGGCTCTGTTGCGCACCGTCCGCCTTGCTGATTTCGCTTCGCCACCGTTCACTGTGTTTGCAGATCTGTTTGTTGTATTTGTTTTTTAAATTTTCTGGATTAAGTTGTATTTATTTTGTGGGTTTGTTGTATTTATTTCTAGATCTGTTTGTTGTATTTTCTGGATATAGTTTTATTTATTTTTGTGATTTTGTTATTATTAGCTCATTTTTAGTAATTTTGTGGTTTTTGCCTCCTGCTTTTGAATTTTGTTTTGTAAATATAAGATATAATTTTTTTAATTTTTTTGTAAATGTGTTAGGGATATATAAATTATTTATATAATAATAATATATCATTTATGTAATAATAATAATATTGGAATAAACATCATTGGAAGATTATTATTATTATCATTATTGGAACAAATAGCATTGGAATAAATAATATGAAAAAAAATTATTTCCAATGGCCTATTTTTCCAACGGCCCAGGCAATTGGAAATTTCCAACAGCCTAAGCCGTTGGAACATGAAAAGAAAAAATTAATTACAGCCATTGGAATTTGTCCAATGGCTGACTGTTGGAATTTCCAACGGCTCTCATTTGGGCCGTTGGAATGACAACTTCCAACGCATTGATTACCAACTGCTTGATTTCCAACGGCTTCGTGTTGGAAACTAGGAAATTTCCAACGTGAGGCCGTTGGAAAATGCCCATTTTTTAGTAGTGTGTTTTCTTAGCAATTAACGATTTCTATTATACTTGAGAAAAACCAATGCATTGTAGCCTAAGGCAGCACCTTCCACCAAAGCATCGTAGCCTAAGTTCATAGCACTTAGGTTCATTTGGCTTTAACCGTCCCCTAAGACAATACCTTCCTTACCAAAATTCAAGGAAAAGAGGATCATAGAAAGCCTTACCTTGCTCAGAAAATGGCAGCAATTGAAAGAAGAAAATTATCTTGCACCGTATATGCCTCCGTGAAGCCTTCCATGCCTTCCACCTTTGGTTCTTGTCCTACTTTATTTTGCTTTCATTTTTTTTTCTTTTTGCTTTGTTTTAGTATTAAAATCAAAGTTTGTGGTATGATTTTTAGGTTTAATTGGTCCAAAAAGCTTTGAAGACTTCGCCAAGTTCAAGCGGCAAATTCGGCCAAGCAAAACTTTTGACCAAATTTTGGTCTAATTCCACTCGACTCCCCTAATTTATTTTATTTAGTCATTTAACTTGCTTATCCCTTATTATGACATGTTTTTAGCACCCATCTCAACTTTTAACTTGGTCAATTTAACACGTGTCTCCCTTTAAGTACACATCTTTGAATTGAATAAATGTTTGAATGAAACAAATTGAAAATGTTAAGGACTTAAACTGACATTAGCCCATAGGTTGAGGGACATATGCCACACTCTCCTTCCCTTCTTCCGCTTTAGTATATACACAAGGTTTATGGTGTCCGCACGTTGCAATGGTTTAATCCGTGTCAATATTAAACAAGAACATAAACAGTGGTGCTTATTGATGAAGAAAATGAGTTTCATAAAAACAAAAAAAGAAAAGCAAGAATTGAGATAAAAAGTCAATGTAAAGTTTTTGAGCTAAGAGAACAAAAAAAAAAAAAGATTCTAAGTACCAAAAGATAAATCGTATAGACTAAAATTTTGTTTTAGAAAATAAAAATAATATAAAAAAGTTAATAATATAAGATAAAGAGTAGAATTTGGTGATAAAAAGTGAGGTTTAATGATTAATAAATTAAAAAATAATAAAAAATGATCTTCAGGTCAATAGAGTAAATGTAAATATTTCAAGAAACAAATTGTGGTTACGCTTTAAAAGACAATAAATAAAAAAATTAGAGACCAAGAGAACAAATAGAAAGATTTAGTGACCTGAGCATTGTAACAGATATATTTTATAACAAATTTTCATAATAACAGTGCAAAACAAAATACGGTACATACTTTGAAACAATGCATGTTTTTTTATAATTAAAAAAAAATTCACTAAAAATTTTCATATCTTATTAACTCAAAAAATCTAATTTTTAATATCAATGAAAAATTTATCTAGAAAAATCCACTTTTAAATTTAACAATTATGGACCAAATTACCTTATTAAAGTATAGAGCTTGAAGCAAATAATTGATGCAATAAAACTCAATAATCAATAATGATAAAAAAATATCAAAATACAAAACTATGTTTAATATATGTTAATCAATTAACATTCTAACCATTAATTTAATAAAGATAAAAAAGAAAGTATAAAAAAAACTGACTAAAACCGAATTAACCAAAACCAAGCCAAACGTAAGTAAATTATAATGATTAAAGTTTCATTTTAGAAAACAACAATAAAGAAATTCAATAAAAAAAAGTTAGGATTAAGGCAAAAAATGGAAAAACTTTATGTGTTAATGATTTAATAATTGACTTAATGGAGATAAAAAATGGTTTAACTAAAAAATAAATAATTTATGGTCATCAATATCTTACTTAAGAAGATAGTATATAAAAAACAACAAGAAAAAAAAAACTTGGGGGCTAAGAGAGCATATAAAATATCTAATTAAATAGTTACAAAATTCGGAACCAATTACAACACGAACATAGCTTAAAGCTTAAAATGGAAAAATTAGAAAATTAGGGACTAAAACTGCATTTTAATTTAAACAAATGTGAGACAAACTAAAACAAAAAAAATTACAACATAGGCATTTATAAAGATAAGCACTTTGCAAAAAGAGGATCAAACTAAAAAAAAATAAGAGCAAATTGCATCGTAAAAAAGCAAGAGAGAGAAAATTAAAAAAAAAAGTGACACAAAACTGTTCACCTTAGTAAACAATGAAATCTTTTCCTCTTTTAAAATATAGTATAATAATATAGATATATACATTAGCCAGCAGGTAAAGTTTTCAGGAGATTTGTAAATTCACAAATTTTTTACTAGAGATCAATTACTTGCTCAACTAGTGATTGTCCATTTTTTTACAATAATCTTATTTCATCCAACTTAAGATCTCTAAAAAAAAATCATTCAACTTAAAACACAAGTAGTAATTATTGTAGCGGTGATTTGGACATAATATTCCTTCATTATGCCTGATGACAATTAAACTAAAACTAATTCAAATTACACAATAAAATTCATTCTTTCAATTGAAATAACACTTCTAAAACATCCAATAAAAAGTACATTTTGAAGAAACTTGTGAAATTTTAAAATTAGAACATTAAACCATGAATTAGTTGTGTGATAATCAAAATTCAAGTTAAATTGATTGGAACAAATCTAGCAATTTGCCTTCTTTTATGATGACACAACCTCTTTGAAAAACCTCTTAAGAAAACAAGCAGAAAAACATTTTTGATAAACTCTACAAGATTAATTACAAGAGTTCAATCACTTTAACAATGAATCATCTATCTAAAATCATGATCCTCCTTACTCCTACATAAAAATTCCATGCAATTTCCCCCCTCACTTCTTACATGCATCTTTAAACCAAATTTACCAATAAAGAACATAGTACTATTTCTCACCTTGTTTGTCATAATCAAGAAGGCACATTGAAACAACCTCAAATTTTTTATTTAGTCTATATTGTTTGGGTTAATTGTTTAAATATCAAGTTAAAAAACATTAGTTACTAAAATAAGAGATAAAAATAAATTGACTTAATGGGCAGGGACAAATATAAAAAATGGGAAATTAGGGATATAAGGAAATGTAAGGGTAGGAAAAGATTAAAAAGGGGAAGGCTTATTATGGCAATAGAAGGAAAAGTAGGTGACAAAATTAGAAAAAAAAAAAAGTAATAAAAGGTGTCAAGAAATCAGCTTATAATATATATGTATCTATACCTTCATGGAAAAAAAGGGTTTAGTTTTCTACTTTTACATTGTTGTGGTTCTTTTCGATTAAGGAGAAGAAACAATGATTGAAGATCAAGACCATGCTTAGAATTTTTTTTCTTCAAAAGTAAGTTTAATGAGTTCTAATTTAATATTCTTTTGTATGTCTACCTAAAAAATGTTCACGTAAATTTAAAAAGAGATAAAATTATTTGGGTAGGATTTTGATAGTTTTTAGATATTGAAAGAAATAATTAATGATTAGAAATATTTAGAATGAATTAGTGACAAGTTTAGTAAGGTTTTGGCTAGGTATAGGTGAAATTCTTGAGCTGCAGGGAGGTTGGGAAGAAGAAGATGAAGATGTCATGTTTTTGGGAAAAATTGGGTTAATTCAAATAGGACCTTATTGTCTAGAGGCAAGTTCATCAAGATCCTAATATTTAAAATGTCACAATTTGATCACTGCAAGTGAGGCTGAACGAGATAATTTAATAACCATACCAGTCCCTAGGGCTTTCAACACTAGTTCAGCAAGTTTTTGAGTTCTAGAAATATTCGTTTAGGCCATTGACAAAATAATTTTAGGTTATTTTTAATTTTGTTTGACTTGGACATACATTTTTATATAATTATTTTAGGTGAATAAATCTTTGTTTTGAGAGTTGAAATGTTGCAATTTGAGGTAAGTGATCGTACACTATTCTAGACTTAAATTATTATTTTACTATCTATTTTATTGATTTTAAAGTATCAAATTACATTGAATTCTAGTTCTATGATGCTTTAATTTTAAAGTATGAATAATTTGATTTTAAGGCTTATTCTCTTGATTTTACCTTTATTATTTGAAAGTTTACTATAAAATTTTATCATTTAAATATATTGGAAATAATTACATATGCATTATCTATATTTTTAAGTACGTAAGTTGTATTTTAATGATTATGAGGCCAAACATGTTCTACTTATGTTATTAAAAGAATATGATTTTCTAATTTTTAAGGACCTCTAGGTTTTAAAAGTTCATAAATATGAATATGTATGTTTTCACTCTATTTTAACGGGTGTTTATTTTGTGCCCATACTATTGGAAAATTGTATTTCTGGACCCTCTATATAGGGTATTTTGTCTATTTTCTTTAGCAGTGCACTGTTTTTAGGACTTATCCTTTTGAGCACTCTACCGATGGTGATTCTTAGTCGATTTATAACATAGTACAATAGCTAAAATGTAGTTAATATGAAACATAACGTCTTACAACGGTTAAAGTGTAGTTATTATGACATGACGTATTACAACCGTTAAAGTGTAGTTAGAGTGATCGTCTCACTCATTATATTAAGAAATATCTTTGATTTGTTATATGTTCTGAATTGCCATATTTTTTTGGTAATCAGAAATAATATAACAAACCATGAAAGCATAAAAGTAGCAACAAAATAAGCAAGCGAGACATGAGATCTTGGGACCATAATCACCGAGCAACGGTGCAAAGAATTCAAAAGGTCCTTCATCTGACAGAAGGAAGTGTTAATGATGTTTCCTTCATTCAGATGACCAAATAAAGCCTGGAGAGTCTGTGAACAATCTGTTAATATCATTATTGAGGTGAGCGAGTGGGTAGTTTTGAAAATAAGTACTTCATGTACTGCCCGTAGTTAGCCTGGATAGTGGATTCATAGTCATGGACGAGAATGCCTTGACCGTGCTATGGTGATATATTGATACCTAACCAAACCCATGCAGTCGTTCCTATTTTGGATGAATAGCACCAGGCCCATCAGTGATGAAGATGTCAAGCTGTGATAGGGGTAATTATCTCTAAGCTGGCCTTAAGAACAATACAAAGTAAGGGGAGGATTAAAAGGAAAAGGAAGAAATTTGCACTGAACATCCCTGGCATACCTAAGTTGGATGAAAAGCTCATCTTACCTAGCAATAAGAGATGGCATATGAATTGGGGCATTCTAAAATATACATTTGTTTTGGTCAATCCAAATAATCTAGAGTGTTGAGATAATGAAATGTAACCATTCCACAAAAAAGTTATTCTATTAATACAAGAGGTTCATAAGCCAAAACTCAAAAAAAGGGTAAGCCAAAAAAAGAGGTCGAAATAAAAATTTTCCTCATAAATCCTGTGATCCTTGGCAGTCTCAGAAGAGATGGAACATTGATTCTAATGCAATGTGGCAACGGGGACAGAAAGGGTCATTAGTCCTCTGTGGATCGCCAAATTCTCCCTAATAGGTAATGCACGTGATAAACACTTCCAAAGAAAAGATTTAAATTTTGGTGGAATAGGCTAAGCCCAAATAGATGTGATAATAGTGGGAAAATCTACATGTTGAGCACACATCAATGAGTTACTTGCTGGATTAAGTAAAGCAGGGGACCATTTTTTAATCTCCAAGTTACAGATTTGTTTAACAGTGTAGGTCCCTAAGTGACTCCCAAGCCATTTGTAGAGAATCCTGATTATCCATGCTTAATGGAGTGGGAATTTGAAGAATAAGATCCATTATCAGTGGAGGGAAAATATTGTTGAGTGCATCAATCTTCTAGCAACCATCTAGAAAGATGTAGAGATTAGAGACCTAAAGGTTAGGGTCTTTATCCACATTTAGAGCAAGATTTCTTAAAGATTCAGATGCAATACCTGGGAGCCAAGCATCCTCCCACACTTGAACTGTAGCGCTATTACCAATATTCCAATGTAGATGCCCTTTTAACAGATCCCTGCCATATAAGAGGCTTCACCAAATTGCAGTTTCATTTCTTGTTGGTTTGGCTAACCAAATTGAAAGTGATTTATCGTATTTGGCCCATTAACACTTTACGTACTAAGGAGTCATCTGTAATGGTGAAGATACATCAAAAGGTTTTTGCTAAAAGAGCTTAGTTAAAAAGTCTAAGATCTTTGATACTAAGCCCTCCAATACATTTCAAAAGATGAAGAAAAGTCTGGTGCTGAAAATAGAGGTCACTTTTATCCTGTGTGCTATATTTTGACTAATAATTTCAAGTATGAAGTTCACTTTTATTTTATAATATTATATGATAGAGTTAACTGCATTTGTTTTTTACACTTAAATGACTTTTTAATTTTTATGAGTATGACTTTTCTACAAAGTAAATTCTGACTTATTTATATGCTTGCTATATTTTCTGATTAATATTTGTTTTACGATCCTTTAAATAATTTTTTTGCATAGATAGTGGACAACCCGTCAATTACTAGGCATTCGTGATGCTTATCTCATCTTTTTCTACTTATGCAGATGGTAAGAAACACAAGTTTAATTAGTTGAGGAGTGACTATAAAAGTTCGAAGTTTGAGATAGTATTAAAGTGAGTTGTAATATATGTCATAAGCTTAGATATATTAACAAGGTTAATTAGTTGAGGAGTGACTATAAAAGCTCAAATTTTGAGATAGTATTAAAGTGAGGTTTAATATACGTCATACGCTTAGAGATATTATGTACAAGATTCTAAGTTATAGTTATTTTGCCACTCAATATTAAATGACAAGTAATAAGTTTGAATTATAAATTACAGTTATTTGGATTTGTTTAAAATATTTGTCACCTTGCATGTTTATAGAATTTTATTTCTGCGAATGTGTGGCGTGTCATTGCCCTGAAACACATAGAGTAGGTTTTGGGGCATGACAGAAGTGATATAAGAGTAATAGATTCAATAAATTGTGAGGCCTTAGGTTTGAGTTATAGTACTAGGCTTTTGTTGTGAATTGGACACTAGTTTTAAATGGTCCTAATTGTTCACTATCCTCTGTTCTTGTAAGATATTTAACAGTGGAACAGTGTTATCAGTGTTAAAGAGCCAATTTATTTTAACTTAAATCAACTAACTTATTTTTACTTTTATATCTTTTTTTACCTAAAACTAATTTTATTTAAAAGTCAATATTATGTAGATACATTAATCCATTTGAAAATAGATTTTTATGATGTTGTTAAATTTTTATGATTTTTTTCTTTTTTAATGTCTTAAACTAGAAAATTTATAAAAATTTAGTAAGATTACAAAAAATTGTATTTTCAATAAATTATTACAGCTGTATAATATTGACTTCTGATTAAAATTAATTCCAAGCAAAAAAGACATAAGAATAAAAATAAGCAATTTTAAAATCAATTAACTTAAGTTAAAACAAACTGGGTGAAAATTCTCATGATTGCAAACCTGTTATAGTGAGTGACATAAATGCAAATTCAAGGTGTGACAACCTTTAAATGAAATAATTAAGAAAAATGCTGGTCCAGACTGACTCTCTCTCTCTATATATATATTATAGAAATTCAAGAATTCTATAGAATACATAGTGAAGCAAAATTATACATCTTTCAAAAGGGTGTCATGCTACTGGATAAGTCTCTGCATGTCACTTTGGTCATTGAGGGTTTCAATGAGAAGGGGAGGAGCAAACTGGGCAGTTCCTTGGTGCTCTTCTGAGTCCTGGCAGAATGATAGGATTATGGTATCAATAGATGTCTCTACGACCCCAAAGAAGAGCACAGCCACTATGTATCCAAAAGCCCAGCATACCTGCAAAACATTTTGCAAACATAACTGTAAGCGCTGTATCATCTTACATGACGACAAGAGCCATATGCTTTATATAAGGTTTTGTGCCCATTGATTGATATAAGAGCCATATGCTCTACTAAAATAAGAAACACAAGTGCCGCCAACCTGTTCCTAATGTGTACATGTAGGCTAAGCTTACTACTTATTGATTGGCAGGCAAATCAGGTGCACAATGACATACCATAACAGGAAGAAGTGGTGAGGATATCTTGTTATGAGCCGATCTGTACTTGTGACTATCCAACATGAGGAACGCAAAAACAGCACTTGAGAGGCTGACACATAACTTCCCAAGAAATAGAATAACATCTCCTATTACATTCATTCTCCCTATTCGAAGGATGTTGTTCATGATCAGTTCGGTTGCAATTGCAGAAGCCTTACAGAAACTTTTCCCTGTTATGGCAATCTGCAACAATGGAAAACATCCATTTAAGGCTCACAGGTTATGGAAGAATAAAATGCTTACAAACCTCTAATAGCATCTCTTGCTTCAGAAAAAAATGAGGTCATGAGATGGGCAAGACTGTGTGCTTGTGCGTATTCTCAATGTTCTGCCCAGAGTCCTTTAAACCAAAGCAGAAGTTGCACGCAGTCCAGGTCAGGGTTATTCATCTTATACAGTACCAATAAGTCTGGGGAAGGTTACAAATCTTGTCTATTCCATTGCTGCACAGTGTGGCATGCACAGGTACAGATTATATTCGGGCTTTCTTCTGATAATATTCAGTACAGATATGAGCATATTTAAGTGCAAAGTTACATAGTTTTTACTGTGTTCTTTTGATCACACGAGTAAAAGTTAACTAAGGAACTTTTAGACAATTGAATGTTAATCATGTGACCATATTAGTGGGTATTTCACATGAAACATGGTTTGTCGTTTCCTATAATTGTTTCAGCATATCTTATTCAACATCAAGAGAAAATGGAAGAAGAGAGAGCTTAATGGCAGAGCTATGGTGCATGAGAAATGGGCTGTATCAAAGCTACACAAATGGCTGCTATCCAACTGGAGGTTGAGCTGGGACTGCATGACTGCTGTCCAACTCATCAACTCCAGGAATGCTTCATTATCTTCACTAACTCCTATCAAATGATGCAGGTTGTTCTTGTTGGAGCTTCGAGTTCAGAAGGTTTGGCACATTTTCAGGTTGTAATTTATGATTACAGTCCTACTTTATGAAACTATGTAAAATTAAAACTCCAAAATACATGCAACAGAAACCTATATCTAGTAATGAATAAAGTTCCCTTTAGATTAAAAACAAGTTTAAATAGGTGCACTAAACCACTGATACTGTATCAACCACTTCTAAGAAAATCTGACATGCTACCGAAACACTCACAATCTGATAAGGCTATTTTGAGCTTGAAAAGGTAGGGAAAGTGGAGGAGAATCCCTTTCGTCAATATGGGGGTGACAAAAATTAATCATGCAGGTTGCAAATTCTGCTTGTGTCTAGTAATAGGCAAAACACAACAACCATATAAAATGCAGATCTTGTTACTTCTGAATCTAGTTTGGAATTTACCATTATATAGCCATTGCGGTTCACAGATTTGATGGCCCACTCAATGCATTTTAAGCATCCCTGTGAAGTATGATTTGCTGCGTTGCCAAACCAACTATCAGGCATAGTATTGACCACTTTCAATCTACGACGGATTACTTCAAGCATGAAACGAATGGATTCCACAAAAGATACAATTAGAGAGCCAAGAGCCATAGATCCAAGGCTGTATCGGATAAGCCTTTTCATGGATGAAAAAACAGGAAGAAATGGAATTTCTGGCTGTAGATAAAGAATAGAAATCAATCAGAAAACATGTAAATTTGCATTGCAATCTGACATACACAGTGCAGAACAGTATTGTTCTATATAAACTAGCGGAAAATAAAAGAAAAGCTTCAAAAGCTTGCAGGACATAGTGGCATAAGCACAGACCAAAATTAAACAAGTTGATGAACAGCAAATTTTATAAGATAAGCTTCAAGCACAGCACATTTGACAAACCAGCTTAAATAGTTGATGCACTTACTGATGTTTCACCACGAGCCCAGTAATAGGAAGCAACAGACCCAGCAATCACAGTTGAAGAGCATGCTATAATAAATTGTGTTGCCCAGTAGCATCCAAACAGATGAAAAAGGATGGCAATACCAATATGAGGGGTATAACGGATACTGTAACCACAGCAATTATCACAGTTCACACGCTTTGACACAAGGTCATAAGCACAGCAATTTGAATTGCAGTTATTCTGAAGAACACTTCCAGAACTGAAGAGATGAAGAGCAGCTGATATCCATAGCATGTAAAAAATGGCAAGGATCATGTATGGCATAATTGGAAAGATTATCAGTGCTTGAACTTCTCCTATGACCTTTGCAGCAACCTGCCTCAAATTTATACGTAAAGATCATAAGATTCTTTGTGAGTAAATAGTTTACGTTGCAAAGAACAACCTTAATGAACAAGTGAAAGCAATGTTGCCTTGGTAACGTAGCTTTATATTGTGTGATGGAATTCAGCAGAGAATACAAATGATATTAATTTCAGTTTCTGTACTTCAATGAATGGATCCCTAGGTTGGGAAACAAATGAAATACTTCGAGTGATAACTGAAAAATGTTGAAGCTATGAGGATCAGCCTTAGGAACGAGACAACCAATATTACTCGACAGGAGCATTCTAACTCTTTGTATATTTCAACCATTGTAGGGCTAACTGTAGCTTTGACTTTTAGCCCTAGGGAAAAATCATTTTCCCATATCACTGGAAGGCTTACCTTTAATGTAGATATTAGGCAGTTACTAGCAGTAGTACTACTAATCACACTAAAGAATCATCAGATTATGCTTGCCTTGAGTACAGATGTAGCCATAAGGATGCGGCGGACTATGGCAATTGAGGTGAGGACAGAAACAGCCATGATGAATGTCATAACAACAGCAACTCCACGGAGATGAGTTAGTTCCTGAAAGATGATAGAGCACATAAGTTTCAAGCAACCATATCTATATGCTATAACAAGGGGCAAAACATTAAGTACCTCAAAACCTGAAAAACTCACCCGCCCGGAAACATGTATATAAGGATCATGCTCACCAATGATAGGGGAGATGGCATCATTCCCAATCCATCCAGCTAAAAATGAAACAACCGATTAGATTCAGCATTATTTTCCATGGACATTCATTGCATTTAATTATACAAGAAAATATAATCGAACATTGGGCATTGCCTCAGAATGCTTTGGTAGAAGGTATGCATAGGAGTTTTAGGACTTCTTTGACATAGCTCGCACATTTTAGCAAGTTGGATGAGCTACTATGGATTGTCACGCATGAAGCAGGATGGATGCATATCGTCCCACCCATGTAGTGGAAGGTCTATCTAATGGTGTTGGCAGACAAGAATTTTTCCAGATATCAATGGACCCATTTAATAGGTTTTCAGTTGGATACTGTCAAGCAGTTGTCAATTTGCTCTTTTGCATGGATTTCTGATGTTAATATGGCTTTTTACAGTTAATAGACAACAGACAACCACCCGACTACACTGGCATTAAGGTTTCAATATGACGATGATGAGATTATCAACTAAAAGTTATTTAGCTTTCAATAGATTTTGTCACTCCATTTTCATTTCACATCAATGGGACAAACATTGTAACAAGAGCCCACAGAAACACAATAAGCAAGAATGAAATATTAAAACAAACAGTTGAACATGAAGACCTAGATAGCCAGGAAATAGAAGGCGGCAAAGTTCACATAATATATTGTAATGCCGATGTTAGTTTCACCAGAAGTTCACTGATTTGGGAAGTTATATACTGGTTCAGCAAAACCTGGAAAATGATAGTAAGGATTCTTTCTAACCTTTTAGGTAGTAAAACATTGTAACTGATATGATGAGAATATTGAAGACAGCAACTGTTATCCAAGGCATCGCGGCAACAAAATGTCGAATCATTAACAGCCAAATCACTGATAGAAACAATGGCACAAGTCCTCCACAAACAATCAAAACAGGCCACGTCTTTCCAATATCAGACATGTATCTCTGCAACATGACACAAGATAAACTTCATTTGCTATGATGTAAATATGCAACGTTTATGTATCCTATTAAAAAGAAAGCAAACTTGAAGTAGGCAGCCAATTTTCAATTTAGCCTTCTCAGGTGCATAAATCACCAATGACAAACCAAAATTCCCATACAGAAATATTCCTCCAAGTGATCCCTTGCAGAAAAAAGGAAACACTTGCTAAAGTTACCTTCAGGACAGATGACCGAGAATTGATGGACTTGTGAATAGCTTTGTCAATGACAATATCCTCATTGATTTTGCCTCCACCCATCTGCTGCCAGTGCCTTAAAGATATGTTTGATGAACGTGCAATAAATTGGCAGCTCCAATAAACTGCATTTAGGAACCAAATATTATGAGCATCTTATGGTATCCACAAGTGTGCTTGCCTACCTACACTACAAGGAATTGCAATTGATACTTCCAAATAAGGCTAAATGCAAAACAGTTGCACCGTGTTTCAGTATAATGAACTGAACTTACCATTTACAGTTGGAAATATAACAGGGTAACAAGGACCCTGGAGTTGAAGAGAAGTATTTCGCATCTCAGGTGTAAGGAATTCAAAATAATCATAATTCCTATCAATCCAATCATCCATGGAAAGGCGGATTTCCCCCTCTGGATAGTCACAGACCCAATTGAGCGAATCATCACCTGGAATAGGGCAATCCAACAAGCATATACTCCTGGCATTTTCCAATTTGAATTGGCTGCCTTTTGAGCCACTTTGGTAAACTTGGTTTGGATTCATCCAATATCTGAGTTCAAGTTGACGAAGGCCAGGATGTGCACGCTTGTCCCCACACACATTTCCTTTATAGTCAAGCCCATACGTAAGCCTGGTATGCCATAGAGTGGTTTTATAACAAAGAAAATAAAAAATGAATAATAAAGACAAAAAAACACAATTTACTATGACTTCCAGTGAACTGCAACAAGCTACAAATTGGTTTAAAAAGAAAAAGAAAAAAGAAAAACCCAAATGGACTGAACAGGAAAAGAAAAACTAGCAAACGACTTAGAGAAAACTTTAGTGAACTTCATAAAAAGGCCAGAATCGATTCCTGCCCAGGAAAATGTAAAGGCAGGAACCAAGGACCTTGGCACTCTTCACTGTACTGTTTCCAACAGCAATCTCAAATGGCTAAAGTAACGAACAGGAGATGTAATTCATGAGCAACTAAGTAAATTCTTTCAACAAACAAATCCACACGAGTTATCTGAAAAACATCTTCTTTATTTGCAAGTATTAGCTGTCAAAATCCAAATATTCTCGTAATGCCACTACTAGTAGCTTGTTCTGATACCTAAATGACTAGCAAGCCATCATCAATTCCTTACTTGGAATTGCTTCAACCGTGAGATCGAAACAGTCCAAGGAATTCCCTCGCCCTCCCCCACTTAATATTCACTTTTCACATGACATGTCTGCCGTAATCTTTTCTTATCAAGCGAACTTCACAAAAGAGAACTAGAAGTCCAATTGGAGACAGAACCAAGCTAAAGACAAAGCCTTCCTATACGTGAATGTTACTACCTCAAGCAAGGGCAAGAACAACCAACAGATACAGGAATATAAGCGGCAGCTGATACCTAAGAAAACATACCATAAATATTAAAATATGATTTCGCATTTTCCAAAATACTAGAAGAGTCCAACTAGGAAATTCGAAGGAATGTTCAGTGGAAACAAAAGCTAGCAGATCCTGACCTTAATGGGTCTCCTTGATTGAAGCCAAAGCTGGAGTTAACAATCATAGCAACCCAGAATACTATAAAAATGACGAGAAATGTAATATCTCGGCATTTCCTGTTGTGTCTAATGATCCCTCCAATTGGGGTAGTCCCGTCACTTGAAGGGTACCTCCCAATGACAGCCCCAAGAGGACCTCTCATCTCCTGACCCGATCAAGCACAACGTTTTGTTTCCCAACTAGAGGAGCAGGAGAGGAAGTCCAGGAATTTGCAGAGAGAGAAAAAGAGAGCTTTTTGAGAGTGTAGAGTGGAAGCTAGCTGAGTGTGAGAACAGTGAAGAGAAGTGAAGAAAAGGGTTTTTAGATTTGTAATATTTTTAATATTTTCTATTTTGGGTTTTTGGGACAGAGATACCTTTTTACAATGCTTTGGTTACTTTTATTGAACACAATATTACCAGCTGCTTAGAATCCATGTCTGTTCTGATTAGTGGTGGCTCGGATATGGACAGTTCCATTGGCTGGCTTCGCTTGGCAGCTCAGCTGCTGCTACGCTAGTAAGCCGACCGAACCCATCCAAGCCGTAGCTTGCATTGTATAAGACACAAGATCATGCAGCACAAATTATCTCTTTTTTTTTTTCTGTTTTCTTTTCTCATATTTTTGTACTTCTAAAAATTTTTATTCCGTTTTTTTCTTTATTTTTTGAAAAATACAAGCACCTTTTTTTTATCTGAATTTGAAGAGAAAACTAACTGAGAAGATATGTCTTAAATTTCTGAAATTTCTTTGACAAATTTGAAAGCACCAACTTCCTTTTCATAATTTCATGTCCTTTCCCTGACATTGAAACAAAAAATTAACAAACTCATATTTTATTAATACAAAAAAAATTGAAAATAAATTTAAAAAAAACTGCAATTAAGTGGTGCAACTTTAAAATCATGTTTATGCGAACATATGAAATTCAATCAACAACTTGATTTTAAAATCATTTGAATAGTGAGTTTAGAAGTAGAAGTTGAGCAGCGGCGGGCCTAGGCAGCCGGGCAAATGAATGAAACGAATTGATATCGAGCGCTGAGTGTTGCTTCGGTGCTTCCGGCGCAACTTGAAAACTTGATTATTTTAATAATTTTTATTTTTTCAGCAGGGAATTAATTTTATTTCAAATTAATATTTTCATTATTTACTGATCACTTATATTTATATGTTTTATAAAAAGCAACTAAGTTTAATTTTTTCATTATAAAGTTTAAAAATAAAAATTAATAAAATATTTTAAAAATGGATTTAAAATTTTTTAAATTATAAAATTTTAATTAATATACAATTGAGCAAAGAACTATTACATCTAAAATTTAGAAATCACTTTTTAATAGTTTTCCCCAAATAAAATGTGGATCGATGCCGACCTCTATCTCACAATCTGTTTCTCTCCATTAAAAATTATGTTTTCGCTTTTCTTTTTGTTCTCTTTTGGAAGAGGTGTGCTGCTTTTCTATAGTATTTGTCTCATTATCTACATGTTTGTAAGTAATTAAATAATAAAATATTTAACATATTATTTAAGAATCTTAAAAAATAATTTTTAAAATATTATTATTATTTATTCACTTATTGGACTAGATATGAAAAAACATTTATAAACGGTAATCACATTTTAAAAAATTATTCCAATAATTATTAAATATATAAAATATTAAATTTTAAATAGCATTACTTTTTTAATATTTAAAATTAATTACATTATAAGATTTAAAGGTATATGGACAAAGAAAGATGAGCGATGTCTCAAACCCGGATCAGCAGAGCTCTACAGACAAAAAATCATCAAGAACGAAAATAAGTCATGAAATAATGAATTATTTATCTTTTCATGTTTCTCCCCACCTCCGTCATCGTTGATGGCTTCGAGATACGTATTATCAGGAGATGGAAAGAAAAACACCCGCCTTCTCAGCCCTGTCTATATATCACCAATATTTACGTTTGAGTCAATTTGGTCGTTGTGTGTTTTTTTTTCCTGGTCAAATAAAGCACTGAAATTACAAAACTGAGTCAAAAAGGCCACACTCATAAAATTGAGATCAGAATTGAATTGGAAAAATGGACAATTTTGCCACTAAAGTATAGGACCAAGGGTAATTTTGATACTAAAGTTCTATTCCGAAGAAATTTGCCACTAACATTTTGGAAATAGGCATATTTGTCATCAACATTTTAAAAAAGGGGGATATTTACCACTATGGCAGTTAACAGTAAGAATATTATGTTTTCACAAATAATATTCCGTCAGAGTGAGAATGAGTTGGATAATTCATCGTTATGTCAGCTAATATATGGTATATTTACCATCAATATTTTTTAAATTGGTAGTTTTGCCATTAATATTTTTGAAACAGGCATATTTATCATTAAGCTTTGACACCAATGACGATGGTGATATCCAAGGATTGTCCAATGACAGTAGATCGCACACGAGATATAACAAGTAACAATTGCTCAACAATCACAACGGGCAAGCAATAATTACCCAATAATTAATGCTGCTAGAGTTGAGCAAATTCATGAGTTTAGGTTACTGCGGTTAGAGCTGAGGCTGGGGTTAAAAATACGGCAATTGTGTGAGCTATTTGAAGGGAAATCATTGTGGAAGAATTTGTCAATGCACTTATCTGGCCTTCCATTTCCAGCGGGTTAAGGAAGACAAGTTGAAGATGATGGCTCTGGTGTTAAAGATGAGGATTAAGGTGAAAAGTAGGGAAAAAATATAACTTTAGTGACAATATAACAAATTTTCCTTTTTACCATTTCCATGTGTGCTCTACATCGACAAAATACCACCACTTCATCATTTTGTTAGCATGTCTTGACATGTCACTGACAGTTGTGGTAAATATGCCCATTTTCAAAACGTTAGTGGCAAATTTCTTCTGAATAAAACTTTAGTAGCAAAACTATTCCAGACCCTATTCTTTAGTAGCAAAACTACCCCTTTTACCGAATTGAATTCAAAGTCATCACCAAATCAAGGTCATTTTACCATGACAAGGAGAGTTAAAAGGCCACACTCTCATTTTGCCCAATAGTTGTTGTCATTGAAAAAGTTGTTGATTTTAGCTTTCATTAAACTAGGTCGTTAAATCATGACTCAATTTAACATCACCAAATCAAAGTCATTTTACCATGACATAATATTTGACAAAATATTCTTCTTATTTCATCTTAAATGGTCTTACAGACACGTTTCTTAATGCATCAATGATTTATTCTTTCATGTTTAAAACAACCATGATTTATTCGATTGCTCCTCCTTTCCAACAAGTGATGTGGGTGGGGATGTCAACTCCTTTTTCTTCAAGCAACCATAGAAGGAAGCCTTCTAGATATACGACTTTCTTGATTTAAAAGAACAATGACGAAAAAAGAAAATGTGCATGAGAATCCGATTAATTCAATAAAACATGTACATGTGCTCTTTTGTGGTACCAATATCATATTCAAGTAGTATCAAGATCAGGTTCCAATAGTACTTATATCAAGTTTAAGGGTACCAAAATTAGGTTAAGTGATACCAAGATCAGATTTAAGTGACACCAAGATCAGGTTCAAGTGGTACAAGATTAGGTTAAATGGTATCAAATTCAAATTAGAGTGGTACCAAAATCAACTTCAATTAGAACCAAGTTATCGTGAATGTGATTCCAAGTTCAAGTTAAGGTAGTATTAATATCAAGTTATATATAGTGATACCAAGTAAGATCGGGTTAAATGGTACTAAAATCATGTTCAAGTGGTACAAAAATCAAGTCTAAGTGATACCAAGATCATTTTAAGTGGTATCGAGTTCATGTTAGAATGATACCAAATTTCCTAGGCCAACATCCTTTGTTCCTTGGCCAATGATTCAACATGCCTGAAAAAATAACAAAATAACAAGGCCTGCAAACAACATCACATGGTAAGACTCCTGTGACTTGTGATTGAGAACCACAAAGCGCACCATCCACTTGAAATCAATCGCGTCCTAACGTGCATTCATCGCATAAATGGATTACTTTCCTTGCAAACCATTGTTTTTCACTTTTACTAAATTAGTTAAAAGTGATTACATTACAAGACACTCAATACCAATAAAATGAATTAGTCAAAACATTTATTTAACTACCAATCCAATATTTCACGTACATGTAATTATTGTATGCGTTCTTTAAGTACATTTTCAACCCTTTGCTGCATCGCCATGATTTGACCTGGTAATTCTCTTGCTTCCATCCTCTTTTATTGTTCCCTACAAAGCCAAAATACATAAATGTTGGCTCAAATGCAACCAAGAGGGGGGTGAATTGGTTGAATTAAAAAATTACCTAAAATGAGTTTTTAATCTCTTAAACAAAAATGCAATTCAAAGAGCTCAAATAAACTTATTCTAACCAGAAAATACTACCACAATGATCCTAAATTTTTCTTTGAAAACTTGCTTTGAAGTATTTTTGAAAACAAATAACTTCAACTAATGAATGAAGACAAATCACCAAGCAATAATCAAGCAAGTAGAAGAAGAAAAGCTTGCACACAATGATTTATAGAGGTTCGGTCTCTTTTCTTGAGAGCCTACTCCTTTCCTCAAGTTCACCGCTTGAGAGTTTTCATCTCCACTATAAATCACAAGAGTACACACTCTTTTGGTAGTTTTCTTTACCACAACCACTTACTAGTTTTCTTAAAAGCTAACTAGAAACCTCGCTAACACCCTTTCCCTCACTAGTTTTCTTAGAGGCTAACTAGAAATCTCACCAACTCAATCTCACCAAATGGTGTTTGCAAGGTTACAAAGTGGTAAGAACAATAGAAGCTTTCAACGCTAGATAAACAAGTGATAGCTCAATTTTTTGGCATTTCTCAAACTCAAGCTCTTTGAAGATTAAATCTTTTTTCCAGTTACCAAGAGTTATTTCCAAAGTGTTTCCCCATGTATTTATACTCATTTGGGAGCCAAAGAGATGTTGAGAACCTGTTAGAGTCATTTGGGAAAGCTCCTGAAAAACTGGTGACCGTTGCTCTGTTTTTCACGCAAAAAATGATGCTCCAGAATTCACGTTAAGTTTTGAGTTTAACACGTTAAACTCAATTTTGTCCTCCAACGGTAAAAAACGGTTAGAGATAGGTCATTAAAAGCCTTGCCAATGTATCCAGGTGGCATCCTCTGATTCGCCTGAATGATATTTCAAAACTTGGCTGAAATTGCGCTAGTCGAAAGATTTTGGGGGAAGCTTTTAAACTTGCGAATAACAGGTTAAACTCGGAGGTTAACACATTAACTAATGTTTCGAAAAGTTACAGGAATCTCAGATTTCGGATTAAGCCATTTTAACACATTAAAGCATAGACTTGGGAGCTGGGAAGACTTGGGTGATAAAAAGACATGTTAAACTATTTCTTTAACGGATTAAACATGAAACAACTTAGAAAAACTTGTCATTTGAAAATCAAACTTGATTCAAACACCAACATAAACACCAACATATTTTGATAACCTACTAACTTATCTTCAAAAACAAGTTTTATCATCAAACTTAAAACATATTTTTTGAAATAACACTTGAAATACTTGAAAATCAAACACAACTTTAACAAATCTATTTTGACCCAATAAAATGAGATTAAACACACTAACACAATACACTTGTCATCATCAAAATTAAATATTTGCTTAGAATAAATCCAACAATAAATCTTAGATGAGGGCAATGGAACAATAGTCATTCCAATAACCAGTGGATAAAGCTCAACTAAATTGTGGCTCGTAGAAACCATAACTAGTTAGTAAGGAAAAATCTATCCAAGACATAAATTAATAAAGTGAACTTAGTTATAAGTTAAAGCGGTGCAAAAATAATACTATCACCTTGTCCTATAATTTCATATGTGGGCTTACTTACAAGTTCACAATATTTGATGCCATTGTCGATATTATAAACCAAAAAAGCACGATCACAGATGGATCATGTGAATCCTGCAAATTTTGCAGCTTCTATTAGCACTAAAATTAATAGTACCAAGATTAAGAACCCTAACCAAAATTAGATCTGAATTGGTGAACCGGACCTCTTTGTCTGTCATTATCCACACCAATATAAAACCTCTGATATCGCCTAGCACTTCTCCCAAAAATCAAGTTATAATTACTTAAACAATCTATTCATGACCTTGGTTTCAATACGTGATTCAGTTAGGAGCTGCTTCCACCTGCGCCTGACAATTCTTTATGTATCTAACAATCAGACAGGTATGGAAGAAAAAGTCATAAATCAGGTTACAATTTCACAAATCTCATGCCTATTTAAACCTCAATAATGCTAAAACACCAAACATCCTAGTCTTTACAATCATTATCTTGTATTATATATCCAAACTGGGTTATTCAAGTAAAATACCTATATCAATTATCCATACACATGTCGTCCCAACCAAAGATTTGCGTACAAACTATTTGTGAATAAGGAAGGTGAAGTTCAACTTGACTATTAACATCTACTTTATCCAACATTGTTGAGGAACATATGGCCCTGTGCTGACAAGTATAGTTCAGTATCTATAACATAGCTGCTCCATTAATAAATAGTTCTTCCATTCACTAACTTTCTTTAATCTTCCTACAAAGAGCCAACCTCTTCACAAACATGTTGCAATATAAATAGGGATGGCAATGAGGTGGATCTAGCATAAATACCTCTACCCGATATCCATGTCCATGATTTTTTTCTAACCATTGCTTTGTGGGTTATCACCAAATGCACCTAAGTTCTTCTTACAGAACATGCCTTTTTCTTTCTTTTGTGTGTGTGGGGGGGGGGGGGAGAATTTTATTCAAGCGCCAAGAGAGTGCCAAGGAAATTATTTACAAAATGCTTGGTAATTATATGTGATTGTCTTCTAGGATATGCCTAGTAATTTCCAAGTCAAAAAGCCTACTACAAGAAAGACAGGTACACACTGTATGCTTTGCACGAGAACAACCTGAGTCTTTCAGGAGCACCAGAGTTATCTCGTTGCAAATCAGTCGAATATAAACACATTCTCCATTCCTGCATAAAAAGTTCTTTAGCAGAGTTCAAATGACTAATTGTGTCATTAACACTATGCCTAGAGAAACTAAATCCAACTATTGCTGAAAATATTACTACAAACTAAATGAAAGTGTAAGCATAATTGAGCATGTCTTACAAATTCAGACTAGCTAACTTAATCAAGTGCAGAAAGATCACAATTTTCACATCATCTTTGAAGAAAATGGTTGAACTGTCCCTTGACCTAAATAATAAAAATAAAATTGGTAAGTTAAAGATTGTACTTCAAAATTTTTGTAATAACCGACAGAAATAAAAAGAAGTAAGGAGAGCACTCAAGCAAATATTATGAGCAAAAAGAAATAAAACATATAAAAGACATGATAAGAACTATGACAACATGCGACTCAAACATACTTTTGATCATCTTGTGGAAGCTTTATGAAAGGGCAAGTGAACAACTCGGCAGAAAGCAACAGCAACAAAGCATGACCAGAAAGGGCCGAAACAAAATACAAATTCAATAGCAAACTCAACAGAACAAAACACAAACTACAAGCCATTCAACTCCTCTATGCAGACCAGAGCTAAAAGAAGAAAAATGAGAAGTAGTAGCAAGCAGCAATGTCTACAAGATTCCTATAAATTTGATAGAACCATAAATCATTCTTCAATTAAATGAAAATCTAAAACAGAAGACCCGATACAAGCAGAAACACAAAACAGAGAAAATGGAAGCCTTGCAAGATTCACTAATGGAAGGACGACATTTTGGCTTCTAGGGACAATCACACCAGCTTCTGCATCTTTCCCGTCCTTGATTTCTATTTGTGTAGAGCATGGAAGGTTAATTAATCGCTTGTCGAGAACGAAAAGAACAAAATTCAGAAAAAAGAAAAACAACCACATTACCTAAAGACAAAGATAAGGTTGGTCGTGTGACCCAAAATAGAGATAAATTCTACCTCAGTCAACATTAGAAGGCCGCAGGGTTACTTAATTGGTTGCCTGAAATGCAATGGATTTATGTGGAAGGGAAGAAGAGATTAGGTCTAGTTTTGTTAGTTTTTAAAGGTAATATATGAATTTCAATACTTGGCGGGTTTATAGGGTGGATTTATGTGTGATAGACACTACTACTATCCATGAGTGTAATTTGTTCTCTATATTCGAGTGGGTGTTTTTATCTACTTACTCATTTGTCATAATCAACTGTTAAAATCATGATTCAAATATTAGAATGTTACAATTTTAAGATCTAAAAAATAAAAAAAAATGATTAGACTAGATTCTACAGTTATCAACACTAATGACTTTGATTCTAATTCAATTCTATGACAATAATTTAATAAAAATAAAAAAAATTCTATTTAGAGTCCTGATTTTAATAAACACGTATCTCATTTTAAAACAGTCCGTCATCCCCACTCCTATGAATATGCTTCATTTAGAAATAATGAATAAAATCAATGTAAAAAATTAAAATAAATTATTAACAATTATTATAGATTTTTCTAAGTATGGATTCTAAAAACTACCATTAAATAATTTTTACAGCTTCTTAGACTACAGGCTTGCGTTGTTTTAAGATGAAGCATTACGAGGGAAAAGAAGTGCTCCCTTTGCTGTATTCACCGGGCGTCGGACCTCCAATTTTCTTTGCCCCCCCCGTCAATTTGCAATTAAAAAATGGTTGCAAGTAAGAAGCTTCTGGAAACGGTACTGTTGTCTGAGCAGAGCTCAAGCAGTTACTGCGCTTGCCCGCCTCTCTTAATCTATTCCTCTTGCCCTGCAAAATCATGTCACCCGTCGCCGCCGCGGCCCTATCTCGCCGGATTTATCTATTCAACCGCCTTAATCCTCTCTCCTCTCTCTTTTCGCGCACGCCTCTCCCCTGCCCTCCCCCATCTCGGACCATCCCGGAATTCCTCTTTTCTCCTTCCCCGCCTCGAATTCCCCTTACACGATTCTGCTCCTCCTCTGCCAAACCCACGACTGTGACTACGAAAATCAACACCAAAGTCAACTTCTCGCTCCCTTCCGACTCAGAGGATGAGGAAGAAACCAGTCCCGCCGCCGCAGGCGAAAGGCCACCCGACAAATCCAAACTCCCCCCGCCCTACGACCCCTTTAACAAGAAACCAGTTATCGAAGAAGCCGAAGATCCGACGGATTTGCAGCAGGTGTTCCACAAGATGCGAACAGAAGGCCTCACTAATAGTGCAGTCAAGATGTTCGACGGATTGTCCAAGGACGGATTGACCCACGAAGCCCTGGAGCTCTTCAGGCAGATCAAGGACGAAGGCCACATGCCCGATGTGGTGGCTCACACCGCTGTGATCGAGGCCTACGCCACCGCGGGTAAGGCCAAGGAAGCGCTGAAGGTGTTCATGCGGATGCTGGCTTCCGGGGTGGCGCCCAATGCTTACACCTACACCGTTCTAATCAAGGGGCTGGCCAGAGATGGGAGTAGGCTTGGGGAGGCCAAGAAATACCTGATGGAGATGATGGGGAAGGGGATGAAGCCGAATGCCGCGACTTACACGGCGGTTTTGGAGGCGTTTGTGCGGGAGGGGAAGGTGGAAGAGGGCAAGGAGTTGGTGAGGGAGATGAAGGAGAAGGGGTTGGTGGCAGAAGAAAAGGCGGTGAGGGAGGTATTGGCGGGCAAGAGGGGACAGGTTTATCGTTCTGTTATTGACATTCTCTTTGGCAGTTGAATCTTGATGTTTCTGTTGTCATATTTTTGCTGATAACCTGCTAAGCTGCTACATTGAAATGACCAATCCAGTTTTCTGGTACTGCTTGGTTAGAATCCCTCAATAAAGACGTTATTTGATCCTCTTATACAGATTCTATCCATCTGCAGCCTGACGCAAAGTAGTAAGCCTTGTAATCTTTCACGCCCCATGGCTCTTTGCTTTTCTTTGATTTTTTCTTTTTTAGTTTTTGGGTTATTGTCAAGACGTGTTGGTGGTGTGCCTCGATTTGCGATGGGCGCCTGAGGCAGACCCATGTTCCAAGTATTCGGCACAAGTCGTTAAGACAGTTTGTGTGATAAGGGTAACGGGTGTATAGGCACGCTCTTCGCTGGTGCAATTTTGAACAATTGAAGGAAAAACATGTCAGCAAACACAATAAAACTCCGTGATGTTGATTCTTGGGGCCAATAAGACATAGACACACAGTTTTAGGGATTTAATGATTAATTAATCCTGAATACCGATTATTTTAGGCTAATATTAGTTATTATTTAGTTATATAATAATTAGTCAATCAATTTGTATATCAATTGAAGATTATGCGTGGAAAAATGCAAAAAAAGTATATTTTTAACCTTTTTTTTTTAAAAAAAAATCATTATTTTTTTTATAATTTTATTGATTTTTATTTTGAAATAAATTCATAAAGAGTAATTAATTTTTAGAAAAAAATTTATTTGAAATCATTATTAATTAGATAGAGTTTAACCTTTCAAATGACATCTATTTTAGATTAAAAAAAAATGAAAGTACTTGATTATTTTTAATGAGAAAAATAAATTAACACGTGGAATTGCAGTGGCAGTCCCTAAGAATTCGTTAACTGTAAATGGAAGTCACTGAGTTTTCTTATCCCTCCATCAAACCTACGTCTCGCCATCTTCAACATTTGCATTCCCAAACACTCCTCCACCACCACACCTTCATATCCAGGATCCTTGATCATTCATTGGCACTCAGGTTTGCAATTCCAATTGATCAATGATACCCTTAATGAAAGTGATAGAAGTGAGCAAGATTTCAGTTCTATCAAAATAACTGAAAAAAATTTCAATTTTCATTTAACACTTTTTTGTGTGATTTTAGCTTTTGGTTATAATCAAAACCTGAAATACAAGTACGGTTTGATTTTCGATTAGCTGAAAAAGTTGAATTTTACTTCTACTAGCGGGCTGGATCCTTTGTTTGGATTCATATATTTCTAATAGGCATTAAGCCCAATCCTTAAAGCCCGATGATGATAAGAAAGAAATGGGAAAATGGGATGATTATGTAATTTCTCCTTAGGCGTGTCCCGTTCTCTCAAACTCTCAAGTCTCAACCTCACTTTTCGATGAACAACAAAAAGAAATCAATAACTAATAGGTTGTGCACCATTGGAAAGGCATTGGAAGGAGAATAAAGTGAAGAATGTGGTTGAAATGTTAAATTCATAAAATTTAGAGGTAATGAGAGCAAAAAAAACTATAGGGACTAAACTTAACATTTTACGTTGCGATTTGAACCAACTTAAAAACTTAGTAATTTATTTGGCCTAAAAAGAACATTAATGGATAAATCCAGCCAACTTGAAAACATCACCTGCTAAACATACTACCAAATTAATTGTTACAACATCAAACGTGGCTCATGTGAACCCACAGGAGGGCTTGAAATTTACTCAATGATAGTTATTAAACAAAAATATGGTTTATAGATAGGAAAATTAATAATTTAAATAATTTATTAAACTGTTAATAATAATTTATGCAGCTTGAATTTATCAAAAGATAGAATGCCAAATTATTTAAATTAAATTTTTTAGAAGAAATGTCAAAAAATTGACATCAACTTTTTAAAATTTTAATTTAAACTCTCAGAAACTATATTTCATTAAATTTAAACTATTAATATTTTTGGCTTAAATACCAAATTTACCATTGAAAAGTATCAAAAAGACCAAATTTAACATCCAACTTTTAAAAGTATCAAATTTAATACTGAACTTTACTTTTAAGACTAAATTTACAACCACAGTTATTTTTTTAGTTAAATCACAGTTTTGGTCTTTCATTTTTTATGTTTCTTTTACTGTTGTCCTAACTTTCCGTATCTAACAATCATGCTATTCTTTTTAACAAGTCTAGCACCAAGTTCAATTCTAGCTGTGGCTGGTCTACTTTCTTTGAAGGTCTCCCTAAAGTCATTAATTGCACTGTAAACTTTCTTCATTTCCAAAGCTTGTTTCTTGATAAGCTCGAATCTTAACAGTTTTGGTCGTACTCTTACCAACAAATGCTTAATCCTAGAATAGTCAATCCTGGCTAAAATAGCTAAAGGCTTAACCTCTAGAATCTCATCAATTTTTCTTCATCTTTGCCCAATCTCAACAACATCAACTAGAAATTATGAGGGAAAACACACACAGTTCTAGTTTATGACAATAACCCATAATTTTAGTTTATGTTGTATCTCGGGGAAAAAAAATGAAATAGTAACGTTTAGGAAGATGTTTTGTGAGGGTACAACGGTGAAGCGGTAGTCGGCTGGCATTGTTGGCGCAAGTGGTCTTTCATCTATTGAAGAAGATGACATGATTATTAGATAAACAAAGTTAGGAAACTAGAATAAGAAACATGAATGAAAAATTAACGACTAGAACTATTATTTTCACATTCAATTTGACAGTCACTTAACGGTGTAATGATAAATTTGGTATTTTTTATAAGCTCAATAACAAATTTGATTTAAAAAATAATGTTTAGTATGAGATTTGATACTTTTAAAAGTTTGATGATAAATTTGGTCATCGTTAATATTTTTTTTATCGTAAATTTGGTATTTAAGCCTACTTTTTTATAGTTAATGGCTACTTTATTTTTATATAAATCATACTCTTGTTATATAATGATCTTTAAGTAAGTTTAGCAATTGATACCTTTGTTTTAAAATTGATTTAAGAAAATGAAAAAAAAAATTGTAAGAAGAAGCACCAAGTTTTAGGATAAATTTGTCTTTTAGCCAAGGGATGTAGTACCAAAAGCATATGACAAACCCACAAGTGACACGCGTACCTCTCTCTCTCTCTCTCTACATGTGTATATCTTTCTCTCTATCTCAATAGTTGTCATTGTCGGCAGCCATAGAAGCAGACCTCTTGCTCTGGAAATTAAAGCCCTAATTTCTCCTCGGGATCAGATTGTTTGCTTTCGATTTCGGGCCTGCTGCAATGACTTACGAGATTCTGAAGCAGTTCACGCCCACCTCTAAGGGTACTCTATCATCTCCAGAAACCCATATACAAATTTATGAGTAATACAATAATGTTTAATTCGTTTCTTTTAAAATCGTCTCTTTTGGTTCACAGACGGCTTCTACGCGAGGAACAATCAATTCCAGTTTAGTGGCCCCAAGGGATTCTACGAACTGAAGCCTCTGGAGAACGGGGACTTGTACGTGCGAGTTGATCTTCCCGGCCTGCGACTTGAAGATGTTCGCCATTGCATCGATCCCACCAGAAGGGTCGTTTTCTTCGGCGGAAAAGCCCCCAAGAGGCATGCCCTCGAGACACCTCGCACCTACCTCGGCCTCACTGGCCTCGCCTGCGACTGCTGCTTCATTTCTGGGATCGAAGCTGACTTCGTCGACGGTGTTCTCCGGATGATTCTCAAGAAAACCAGCAAGAGTACTCATGCTCAAACTTCAGATGCTGCCGAGCAAACCAACAACACTTGCTCCGGTTCTTTCTCTTTCCTAATCTCACTGTTTGATTGGCACTTCTATAGATCTATACAATGTAAACTAATTTTGGCTCAGGGTTTAGTTAGTTAGGGTTTTAGCCAAAAACCCAGGACTCTTTTTATTTTGGGGCGTGTTCATTTTTTTTGTCCTTTTCGGACCTGAAGCCTGCTTAATCTGCGTCTGCCCCCAAACCTTTAGTTGCTTGCTTGAGATATACTAGTAAGCTGTGACAGGGGCGTCTCCTATTGAGTCAAACAACTGCGAAGATTTTCCGATGGGTTTTTTTGCCCGGCCCGTTGTGGGTTTCCTTTTTTATGCTGGTGTCTTACTTTACTTTCTATTCATCAGTTTTGTTTTCCACATTTTGATATAAGCACTAGTTCAATTTTCTTTTTCTTCTCGATCGTTTCCTGATTTCAAAAAATAGCTATCCTATTTCCAGCTCTTTTCTGGGCTACCCAACCAAAAAGCAACTTGCCTTTCAGAAGATTTTAATTTCCCTGTGGATGAACTTTTATGTACTTCTTTGGACTTGAGCTTTTTAGGAGATTTTTACAAGTTATCATCATAACTCAGTCCAGATCATCAGTTTGCACAAATATTGCCTCAATCTAGTTTTGAAAGTACGTAATCGTTATTAAATTACCTTGGTCAAATTAGCCATTTAATTAATTGATCGAGGGATCACCAATAGGAGAGTACATCCCCTCTAGTACGTATCTGAATTTTCGATTAACTAGTTAATTGTAGTATACAAAAATTCCTCGTTTCCAAAGTTTTAAGTAATTATGAGTAGGATTTTTTTATCTTTTCTCCTAATAATACTGTGACTGCAGTTAGGACGGATTTAGTCATGCATGGCATGGGTCTTATCATATCACATATACAAACTCGGGTCGTTCCTTTTCTTTTCGTTTTGATAAAAAAAAAAAAAAACTTTTGGGGTATAATAATTTGTCAACATATAATATATGATTCCTGTGAGACGTATAACCTAGCTGGTCATGTCACATAACTTGTTAGATATATGGAAAAAAGTTTTTAGAGCCTTTGCTAATTTCAATCTAGGTCCTAGCTAGGGAAACCTTTATTAAGTTTTTTTTTCCTAATATAAAATTCTTATAAGTTGGCTGTCCATTTATATATATATATATATGTACTAAAGAAATGAAAGAGTAGGTTTTATTTTCTGACTCATATATATACGTTATTTCATACAGGTGGCTACCTCTCCCCAATCGCAGGTACATATATATATATATATACATATAGAAATTACGTTGAAATTATTCTATGCTACGTACTCCTGTGTTTATATATCATATATGTGTGTGTGTGTCATTCATCCATTCATTTGATTCATATATATGTAAGAAATAAATAATTAATTAATTTCGAAGAAAATGAAATTAAAAAGACAAATGGAAAGAAAATGGGATTAATTAATTAATTAAGCAAGGTCTGCTGAATTACAGTAGGATGCACATCTATATATATTTGGTTGCTTAATTGAGTACGTGTGTAGGTGGATCAGGAAGAATTATAGAGAAGCACCCATTTGTGGTGGAAGGGAACGGGGAGTCGTGCGAGTCGAAGCTGATGAGTGAGGATGGCTCTGGTAGTGGTGGTTTGCATGTGCGGTTGGATGTGCCGGGGGTGGGCCGTGATGGAGTGAGCGTTTTCTTTAAGGACGGCGCAGTGCGATTCTTGGCCGTTGGCCAGAAGGGACACCGCCACGATGACGGCGGCCGCGAGTATATGGGGGAGTTCTGCTCACCTCGCATCCCCAAGACCATCCTTCACGGCTTGCACGATGGGGTTCTCCGCCTCACCATTTCACTTTAGATTGATTACACCCACCCTAGGCCAAGGGCTTCACTACTTACGTACGTACGTTTAAGCAGACCCCACCCCCACTGCTTTAATCTCCACTTATTAACTACTTTAATTTGCATGCATATATGATTAAATCTGCTTGGACTTGGAGGGATATTTTATATATTATGTTTCGCAGCTTTTGCTTCATCATGGGACGACTATTCGGATTTCTGGTTTAAATCCGTACATGTCTACTTCAGTAATTAACTAATTGCTCTCGTACTTTTATTTCTGGTCTTCCAGCCGAATAGCGTTTGTATACACTTGTCAAATGCGCTATTAGTATTCACACAAATATTTTCAAATAGATTATAAAAGTCTCTAAAGTTGCCCATATTTGTGGAATTTTGAATTACTTGGAAAATCCTATCACTCTCTTCCCCACCGTCAATCCAGCCAATTTCTCATTTTCTTTTTAAATGTTCTTACTCTTCTTTTCCTTAATTTGGACACCAACATGGAGAGAACAAAGACTTTGGTAGCGGAGAAACAACTAGAAGTGTTGGGTTTTTTCGGATCTAGCTATAAAGTGAAGGAGGACACAAATCCAGCCATAGAGTGAAGGAGGACACGAATCCAGCCACAGGCTGGAGCCCGATGTTCCGATAGAGGATGGAGGGAGCCAAATATGCCAAGCACGACTATTGGTCACACAAATACACGTTAATACTTCAATTGCTCTCGTCCTTTTATTTATGGTCTTTTGGCCTTTTAGCGTTTGTGATCTTTGTTTGTTATATTTTAATACAATTGTATTAATACATTATTCACACAAATACTTTTAAACAAAAATAATACTATCACCTTGTCCTATAATTTCATATGTGGGCTTACTTACAAGTTCACAATATTTGATGCCATTGTCGATATTATAAACCAAAAAATCACGATCACAGATGGATCATGTGAATCCTGCAAATTTTGCAGCTTCCACTAGCACTAAAATTAATAGTACCAAGATTAGGAACCCTAACCAAAATTAGATCTGAATTGGTGAACCGGACCTCCTTGTTTGTTATTATCCACACCAATATAAAACATTTGATATCGCCTAGCACTTCTCCAAAAAATCAGGTTATAATTACTTAAACTATCTATTCATGACCTTGGTTTCAATACGTGATTCAGTTAGGAGCTGCTTCTACTTGCGCCCGACAATTCTTTATGTATCTAACAATCAGACAGGTATGGAAAAAAAAGTCATAAATCGGGTTACAATTTCACAAATCTCATGCCTATTGAAACCTCAGTAATGCTAAAACACCAAACAGCCTAGTCTTTACAATCATTATCTTGTATTACATATCCAAACCGGGTTATTCAGGTAAAATACCTATATCAATTATCCATACACATGTCGTCCCAACCAAAGATTTGCGTACAAACTATTTGTGAATAATGAAGGTGAAGTTCAACCTGACTATTAACATCTACTTTATCCAACATTGTTGAGGAACATATGGCCCTGTGTTGACAAGTATAGTTCAGTATCTGTAACATAGCTGCTCCATTAATAAATAGTTCTTCCATGCACTAACTCTCTTTAATCTTCTTACAAAGAGCCAACCTCTTCACAAACATGTTGCAATATAAATAGGGATGGCAACGAGGTGGATCTAGCATAAATACCCCTACCCAATATCCATGTCCATGATTTTTTTCTAACCACTGCTTCGTGGGTTATCACCAAATGCACCTAAGTTCTTCTTACAAAACATGCCCTTTTCTTTCTTTTGTGTGTGTGGGGGGAGGGGGGAAGAATTTTATTCAAGCGCCAAGAGAGTGCCAAGGAAATTATTTACAAAATGCTTGGTAATTATATGTTATTGTCTTCTAGGATATGCCTAGTAATTTCCAAGTCAAAAAGCCTCCTACAAGAAAGACAGGTACACACTGTCTGCTTTGCACGAGAACGACCTGAGCCTTTCAGGAACACCAGAGCTATCTCGTTGCAAATCAGTCGAATATAAACACATTCTCCATTCCTGCATAAAAAGTTCTTTAACAGAGTTCAAATGACTAATTGTGTCATTAACACTATGCCTAGAGAAACTAAATCCAACTATTGCTGAAAATATTACTACAAACTAAATGAAAGTGTAAGCAAGAAGCATAATTGAGCATGTCTTACAAATTCAGACTGGCTAACTTAAGCAAGTGCAGAAAGATCACAATTTTCACATCATCTTTGAAGAAAGTGGTTGAACTGTCCTTTGACCTAAATAATAAAAATAAAATTGGTAAGTTAAAGATTGCACTTCAAAATTTTTGTAATAACCGAAAGAAATAAAAAGAAGTAAGGAGAGCACTCAAGCAAATATTATGAGGAAAAAGAAATAAAACATATAAAAGACATGATAAGAACTATGACAACATGCGACTCAAACATACTTTTGATCATCTTGTGGAAGCTTTATGAAAAGGCAAGTGAACAACTCGGCAGAAAGCAGCAGCAATAAAGCATGACCAGAAAGGGCCGAAACAAAATCCAAATTCAACAGCAAACCCAACAGAACAAAACACAAACTACAAGCCATTCAACTCCTCTATGCAGACCAGAGCTAAAAGAAGAAAAATGAGAAGCAGTAGCAAGTGGCAAGGTCTACAAGATTCCTATAAATTTGATAGAACCATAAATCCTTCTTCAATTAAATGAAAATCTAAAACAGAAGACCCGATACAAGCAGAAACACAAAAAAGAGAAAATGGAAGCCTTGCAAGATTCACCAATGGAAGGACGACATTTTGGCTTCTAGGGACAATCACACCAGCTTCTGCATCTTTCCCGTCCTTGATTTCTATTTGTGTAGAGCATGGAAGGTTAATTAATCGCTTGTCGAGAACGAAAAGAACAAAATTCAGAAAAAAGAAAAACAACCACATTACCTAAAGACAAAGATAAGGTCGGTCGTGTGACCCAAAATAGAGATAAATTCTACCTCAGCCAACGTCAGAAGGCCGCAAGGTTACTTAATTGGTTGCCTGAAATGCAGCGGATTTGTGTGGAAAGGAAGAAGAGATTAGGTCTAGTTTTGTTAGTTTTTAAAGGTAATATATGAATTTCAATACTTGGCAGGTTTATAGGGTGGATTTATGTGTGATAGACACCACTACTATCCATGAGTGTAATTTGTTCTCTATATTCGAGTGGGTGTTTTTATCTACTTACTCATTTGTCATAATCAGCTGTTAAAATCATGATTCAAATCTTAGAATGTTACAATTTTAAGATCTAAAAAATAAAAAAAAATGATTAGACTAGATTCTACAATTATCAACACTAATGACTTCGATTCTAATTCAATTCTATGACAATAATTTAATAAAAATTAAAAAAATTCTATTTAGAGTCCCAATTTTAATAAACACGTATCGCATTTTAAAACAGTCCGTCATCCCCACTTCTATGAATATGTTTCATTTGAAAATAATGAATAAAATTAATGTAAAAAATTGAAATAAATTATTAACAATTATTATAGATTTTTCTTAGTATGGATTCTAAAAACTACCATTAAATAATTTTTACAGCTTCTTAGACTATGGGCTTGCGTTGTTTTAAGATGAAGCATTACGAGGGAAAAGAAGTGCTGCCTTTGCCGTATTCACCGGGCGTCGGACCTCCAATTTTCTCCTCCCCCCCCCCCGGGGTCAATTTGCAATTAAAAAATGGTTGCAAATAAGAAGCTTCTGGAAACGGTACTGTTGTCTGAGCAGAGCTCAAGCAGTTACTGCGCTTGCCCGCCTCTCTTAATCTATTCCTCTTGCCCTGCAAAATCATGTCACCCGTCGCCGCCGCGGCCCTATCTCGCCGGATTTATCTATTCAACCGCCTTAATCCTCTCTCCTCTCTCTTTTCGCGCACGCCTCTCCCCTGCCCTCCCCCATCTTGGACCAGCCCGGAATTCCTCTTTTCTCCTTCCCCGCCTCGAATTCCCCTTACACGATTCTGCTCCTCCTCTGCCAAACCCACGACTGTGACTACGAAAATCAACACCAAAGTCAACTTCTCGCTCCCTTCCGACTCAGAGGATGAGGAAGAAACCAGTCCCGCCGCCGCAGGCGAAAGGCCACCCGACAAATCCAAACTCCCCCCGCCCTACGACCCCTTTAACAAGAAACCAGTTATCGAAGAAGCCGAAGATCCGACGGATTTGCAGCAGGTGTTCCACAAGATGCGAACAGAAGGCCTTACTAATAGTGCAGTCAAGATGTTCGACGGATTGTCCAAGGACGGATTGACCCACGAAGCCCTGGAGCTCTTCAGGCAGATCAAGGACGAAGGCCACATGCCCGATGTGGTGGCTCACACCGCTGTGATCGAGGCCTACGCCACCGCGGGTAAGGCCAAGGAAGCGCTGAAGGTGTTCATGCGGATGCTGGCTTCCGGGGTGGCGCCCAATGCTTACACCTACACCGTTCTAATCAAGGGGCTGGCCAGAGATGGGAGTAGGCTTGGGGAGGCCAAGAAATACCTGATGGAGATGATGGGGAAGGGGATGAAGCCGAATGCCGCGACTTTCACGGCGGTTTTGGAGGCGTTTGTGCGGGAGGGGAAGGTGGAAGAGGGCAAGGAGTTGGTGAGGGAGATGAAGGAGAAGGGGTTGGTGGCAGAAGAAAAGGCGGTGAGGGAGGTATTGGCGGGCAAGAGGGGACAGGTTTATCGTTCTGTTATTGACATTCTCTTTGGCAGTTGAATCTTGATGTTTCTGTTGTCATATTTTTGCTGATAACCTGCTAAGCTGCTACATTGAAATGACCAATCCAGTTTTCTGGTACTGCTTGGTTAGAATCCCTCAATAAAGACGTTATTTGATCCTCTTATACAGATTCTATCCATCTGCAGCCTGACGCAAAGTAGTAAGCCTTGTAATCTTTCACGCCCCATGGCTCTTTGCTTTTCTTTGATTTTTTCTTTTTTAGTTTTTGGGTTATTGTCAAGACGTGTTGGTGGTGTGCCTCGATTTGCGATGGGCGCCTGAGGCAGACCCATGTTCCAAGTATTCGGCACAAGTCGTTAAGACAGTTTGTGTGATAAGGGTAACGGGTGTATAGGCACTCTCTTCGCTGGTGCAATTTTGAACAATTGAAGGAAAAACATGTCAGCAAACACAATAAAACTCCGTGATGTTGATTCTCGGGGCCAATAAGACATAGACACACAATTTTAGGGATTTAATGATTAATTAATCCTGAATACCGATTATTTTAGGCTAATATTAGTTATTATTTAGTTATATAATAATTAGTCAATCAATTTGTATATCAATTGAAGATTATGCGTGGAAAAATGCAAAAAAAGTATATTTTTAACCTTTTTTTTAAAAAAAAATTCAGTATTTTTTTTATAATTTTATTGATTTTTATTTTGAAATAAATTCATAAAGAGTAATTACTTTTTAGAAAAAAATTTATTCAAATCATTATTAATTAGATAGAGTTTAACCTTTCAAATGACATTTATTTTAGATTAAAAAAAACAAAAATGGAAGTACTTTATTATTTTTAATGAGAAAAATAAATTAACACGTGGACTTGCAGTGGCAGTCCCTAAGAATTCGTTAACTGTAAATGGAAGTCACTGAATTTTCTTATCCCTCTATCAAACCTATGTCTCGCCATCTTCAACATTTGCATTCCCAAACACATTCTCCTCCACCACCACACCTTCATATCCAGGATCCTTGATCATTCATTGGCACTCAGGTTTGCAATTCCAATTGATCGATGATACCCTTAATGAAAGTGATAGCAGTGAGCAAAATTTCAGTTCTATCAAAATAACTGAAAAAAATTTCAATTTTCATTTAACATTTTTTTGTGTGATTTTAGCTTTTGGTTATAATCAAAACCTGAAATACAAGTACGGTTTGATTTTCGATTAGCTGAAAAAGTTGAATTTTACTTCTACTAGCGGGCTGGATCCTTTGTTTGGATTCATATATTTCTAATAGGCATTAAGCCCAATCCTCAAAGCCCGATGATGATAAGAAAGAAATGGGAAAATGGGATGATGATGTAATTTCTCCTTAGGCGTGTCCCGTTCTCTCAAACTCTCAAGTCTCAACCTAACTTTTCGATGAACAACAAAAAGAAATCAATAACTAATAGGTTGTGCACCGTTGGAAAGGCATTGGAAGGAGAATAAAGTGAAGAATGTGGTTGAAATGTTAAATTCATAAACCTTAGAGGCAATGAGAGCGAAAAAAACTATAGGGACTAAACTTGACATTTTATGTTGAGATTCCGTTAAATTTAATGGTTAAAGTTATTAAAGTGCGATTTGAACCAACTTAAAAACTTAGTAATTTATTTGGCCTAAAAAGAACATTAATGGATAAATCCAGCCAACTTGAAAACATCACCTGCTAAACATACTACCAAATTAATTGTTTCAACATCAAACGTGGCTCATGTGAGCCCACAGGAGGGCTTGAAATTTACTCAATGATAGTTATTAAACAAAAATATGGTTTATAGATAGGTAAATTAATAATTTAAATAATTTATTAAATTGTTAATAATAATTTATGCAGCTTGAATTTATCAGAAGATAGAATGCCAAATAATTTAAATTAAATTTTTTAGAAGAAATGTCAAAAAATTGACATCAACTTTTTTAAATTTTAATTTAAACTCTAGAAACTATATTTCATTAAATTTAAACTATTAATATTTTTTTGGCTTAAATACCAAATTTACCATTAAAAAGTATCAAAAAGACCAAATTTACCATCCAACTTTTAAAAGTATCAAATTTAATACTGAACTTTACTTTTAAGACTAAATTTACAACCACCGTTATTTTTTTCAGTTAAATCACAAGAAAAATCACAATTTTGGTCTTTCATTTTTTATGTTTCTTTTACTATTGTCCTAACTTTACATATCTAACAATCATGCTATTCTTTTTAACAAGTCCAGCACCAAGTTCAATTCTAGCTATGGCTGGTCTACTTTCTTTGAAGGTCTCCCTAAAGTCATTAATTGCACTGTAAACTTTCTTCATTTCTAAAGATTGTTTCTTGATAAGCTCGAATCTTAACAGTTTTGGTTGTACTCCCACCAACAAACGCTTAATCCTAGAATAGTCAATCCTGACTAAAATAGCTAAAGGCTTAACCTTTAGAATCTCATCAATTTTTCTTCATCTTCGCCCAATCTCAACAACATCAACTAAAAATTATGAGGGAAAACACACACAGTTCTAGTTTATGACAATAACCCATAATTTTAGTTTATGTTGTATCTCGGGGAAAAAAATGAAATAGTAACGTTTAGGAAGATGTTTTGTGAGGGTACGACGGTGAAGCGGTAGTCGGCTGGCATTGCTGGCGCAAGTGGTCTTTCATCTATTGAAGAAGATGACATGATTATTAGATAAACAAAGTTAGGAAACTAGAAGAAGAAACATAAATGAAAAATTAACGACTAGAACTATTATTTTCACATTCAATTTGACAGTCACTTAACAGTGTAATGATAAATTTGGTATTTTTTACAAGTTTAATAACAAATTTGATTTAAAAAATAAAGTTTAATATGAGATTTGGTACTTTTAAAAGTTTGATGATAAATTTGGTCATCGTTAATATTTTTTTATCGTAAATTTGGTATTTAAGCCTACTTTTTTTATAGTTAATGGCTACTTTATTTTTATATAAATTATACTCTTGTTATATAATGATCTTTAAGTAAGTTTATCAATTGATACCTTTGTTTTAAAATTGATTTAAGAAAATGAAAAAAAATTTGTAGGAAGAAGCACCAAGTTTTAGGATAAATTTGTCTTTTAGCCAAGGGATGTAGTACCAAAAGCATATGACAAACCCACAAGTGACACGCGTACCTCTCTCTCTCTCTCTCTCTACATGTGTATATCTCTCTCTCTATCTCAATAGTTGTCATTGTTAGGCAGCCATAGAAGCAGACCTCTTGCTCTGGAAATTAAAGCCCTAATTTCTCCTCGGGATCAGATTGTTTGCTTTCGATTTCGGGCCTGCTGCAATGACTTACGAGATTCTGAAGCAGTTCACGCCCACCTCTAAGGGCACTCTATCATCTCCAGAAACCCATATACAAATTTATGAGTAATACAATAATGTTTAATTCGTTTCTTTTAAAATCGTCTCTTTTGGTTCACAGACGGCTTCTACGCGAGGAACAATCAATTCCAGTTTAGTGGCCCCAAGGGATTCTACGAACTGAAGCCTCTGGAGAACGGGGACTTGTACGTGCGAGTTGATCTTCCCGGCCTGCGACTTGAAGATGTTCGCCATTGCATCGATCCCACCAGAAGGGTCGTTTTCTTCGGCGGAAAAGCCCCCAAGAGGCATGCCCTTGAGACACCTCGCACCTACCTCGGCCTCACTGGCCTCGCCTGCGACTGCTGCTTCATTTCTGGGATCGAAGCTGACTTCGTCGACGGTGTTCTCCGGATGATTCTCAAGAAAACCAGCAAGAGTACTCATGCTCAAACTTCAGATGCTGCCGAGCAAACCAACAACACTTGCTCCGGTTCTTTCTCTTTCCTAATCTCACTGTTTGATTGGCACTTCTATAGATCTATACAATGTAAACTAATTTTGGCTCAGGGTTTAGTTAGTTAGGGTTTTAGCCAAAAACCCAGGACTCTTTTTATTTTGGGGCGTGTTCATTTTTTTTGTCCTTTTCGGACCTGAAGCCTGCTTAATCTGCGTCTGCCCCCAAACCTTTAGTTGCTTGCTTGAGATATACTAGTAAGCTGTGACAGGGGCGTCTCCTATTGAGTCAAACAACTGCGAAGATTTTCCGATGGGTTTTTTTGCCCGGCCCGTTGTGGGTTTCCTTTTTTATGCTGGTGTCTTACTTTACTTTCTATTCATCAGTTTTGTTTTCCACATTTTGATATAAGCACTAGTTCAATTTTCTTTTTCTTCTCGATCGTTTCCTGATTTCAAAAAATAGCTATCCTATTTCCAGCTCTTTTCTGGGCTACCCAACCAAAAAGCAACTTGCCTTCAGAAGATTTTAATTTCCCTGTGGATGAACTTTTATGTACTTCTTTGGACTTGAGCTTCTTAGGAGATTTTTACAAGTTATCATCATAACTCAGTCCAGATAATCAGTTTGCACAAATATTGCCTCAATCTAGTTTTTAAAGTACGTAATCGTTATTAAATTACCTTGGTCAAATTAGCCATTTAATTAATTGATCGAGGGATCACCAATAGGAGAGTACATCCCCTCTAGTACGTATCTGAATTTTCGATTAACTAGTTAATTGTAGTATACAAAAATTCCTCGTTTCCAAAGTTTTAAGTAATTATGAGTAGGATTTTTTTATCTTTTCTCCTAATAATACTGTGACTGCAGTTAGGACGGATTTAGTCATGCATGGCATGGGTCTTATCATATCACATATACAAACTCGGGTCGTTCCTTTTTGATAAAAAAAAAAAAACTTTTGGGGTATAATAATTTGTCAACATATAATATATGATTCCTGTGAGACGTATAACCTAGCTGGTCATGTCACATAACTTGTTAGATATATGGAAAAAAGTTTTTAGAGCCTTTGCTAATTTCAATCTAGTTCCTAGCTAGGGAAACCTTTATTAAGTTTTTTTTTCCTAATATAAAATTCTTATAAGTTGGCTGTCCATTTATATATATATATATATGTACTAAAGAAATGAAAGAGTAGGTTTTATTTTCTGACTCATATATATACGTTATTTCATACAGGTGGCTACCTCTCCCCAATCGCAGGTACATATATATATACATATAGAAATTACGTTGAAATTATTCTATGCTACGTACTCCTGTGTTTATATATCATATATGTGTGTGTGTGTCATTCATCCATTCATTTGATTCATATATATGTAAGAAATAAATAATTAATTAATTTCGAAGAAAATGAAATTAAAAAGACAAATGGAAAGAAAATGGGATTAATTAATTAATTAAGCAAGGTCTGCTGAATTACAGTAGGATGCACATCTATATATATTTGGTTGCTTAATTGAGTACGTGTGTAGGTGGATCAGGAAGAATTATAGAGAAGCACCCATTTGTGGTGGAAGGGAACGGGGAGTCGTGCGAGTCGAAGCTGATGAGTGAGGATGGCTCTGGTAGTGGTGGTTTGCATGTGCGGTTGGATGTGCCGGGGGTGGGCCGTGATGGAGTGAGCGTTTTCTTTAAGGACGGCGCAGTGCGATTCTTGGCCATTGGCCAGAAGGGACACCGCCACGATGACGGCGGCCGCGAGTATATGGGGGAGTTCTGCTCACCTCGCATCCCCAAGACCATCCTTCACGGCTTGCACGATGGGGTTCTCCGCCTCACCATTTCACTTTAGATTGATTACACCCACCCTAGGCCAAGGGCTTCACTACTTACGTACGTACGTTTAAGCAGACCCCACCCCCACTGCTTTAATCTCCACTTATTAACTACTTTAATTTGCATGCATATATGATTAAATCTGCTTGGACTTGGAGGGATATTTTATATATTATGTTTCGCAGCTTTTGCTTCATCATGGGACGACTATTCGGATTTCTGGTTTAAATCCGTACATGTCTACTTCAGTAATTAACTAATTGCTCTCGTACTTTTATTTCTGGTCTTCCAGCCGAATAGCGTTTGTATACACTTGTCAAATGCGCTATTAGTATTCACACAAATATTTTCAAATAGATTATAAAAGTCTCTAAAGTTGCCCATATTTGTGGAATTTTGAATTACTTGGAAAACCCTATCACTCTCCTCCCCACCGTCAATCCAGCCAATTTCTCTTTTTCTTTTTAAATGTTCTTACTCTTCTTTTCCTTAATTTGGACACCAACATGGAGAGAGCAAAGACTTTGGTAGCGGAGAAACAACTAGAAGTGTTGGGTTTTTTCGGATCTAGCTATAAAGTGAAGGAGGACACAAATCCAGCCATAGAGTGAAGGAGGACACGAATCCAGCCACAGGCTGGAGCCCGATGTTCCGATAGAGGACGGAGGGAGCCAGATATGCCAAGCACGACTATTGGTCACACAAATACACATTAATACTTCAATTGCTCTCGTCCTTTTATTTATGGTCTTTTGGCCTTTTAGCGTTTGTGATCTTTGTTTGTTATATTTTAATACAATTGTATTAATACATTATTCACACAAATACTTTTAAACAAATTCTAAAAGTCCCTAAAGCTGCTAACATTTATGGTTATACCCTAGTCTCACTACACATCCTACCCACTCGCCTTGTCTATTAGACCTGCAGGCCTGTTTCCCACTCATCCGCCGCCTATCCAGATCCTTTCCTGTTCAGCTTCCAGCGAGTTGATAAAAGAAGAAGAGGTGCCGAAAGAAGAAGAAGGGTAAGGGTGCCTTGTTTGCATGTTTGTAGAAGAGAAGAATGATGTTGGAGTAGCAAAGAACAAGGGTGAAGACCACCGGCCTTGTCTCTAGCTAGGCGGCGACAAGGAGGAAGGACAATAGTGGGGTAGGGGAGAAGTGAAAATGGGTAGTGGGCCTGCCCAATTGAGCTAGGTTTAGTCAGGTTTGAGCACCATCAGGATAATGACGGGTTAGGCTTGAGCCAATTTTTTCTTAAAAAATTTGTAATTTTATAGAAAAATTATTGTAATAAATTGCACAATTTTTTATATAAAAAAATATCATCGCCGGTGTAAAATTTATTAAATAAAAAGCCTAGGGGCACTTATAATAACTAGAACATGCCTCACATGAAATAATTGCCCAACGTTAAAATAAAAACATTAAAAACCTAAGGCTTATGCTTGATAGCATAGTTAGACCAATTATACTATATTCTAAAAAAGAAGCGGGTGTTATAGTTCATTAACAGTAGAATTCACGTGGCTCTCTATTTTTTTTTTCTTCTTCCAACTTATGGTCAAACGCCTCTCTTGATCGCGAAATTTTCACATCTACCATAATGCTCATCTACTTTATCATTCTGTCGACAGCTAAAGGGTAGACCATTTGCTGACAATGATTTGATTGTCACATCATAAAAATTAGGAACATTACTAGATATAATAAACATTGTAAGGACCCAACATTATTTTATCCCTTTTTCTGATACGTCCTCCTACAATTTCAGTTTTGTTTCTCTCCTGCAGAATAGTCAAATCTCTTCTTTAATCCCTGGATATAACATTTCTGCTATAATGATCCCCAACTTTCATGATCTGTCATAATTGTTTTTTTTTTCCTTTTTACTAATCAAAATTTTTGTATATATTAAAAGTCAAAGGTTTTTAAGGAGATGGGAAGAAGGCTATCTTAATCCCTGGTCACAGGCGTGGCAAGCTTTTAGATACACGATATGAATTTTTAGAAAAATAAAAATTTTGATGACATATTTAAATTCAAAATGATAAAACCTTAAATGAAAGTGAATGACATGCTTTTATTAACCATGTTACATGTCAAAAGCTTTTTCTTTTGCGTGGTTTGACTCAGAGTTTTAATTATATAGGTTTGATTCAAAGTTTTAATTAGTTGAAACAAATGTACACTTTCCATAATGTGTAAGCGCTTTATATATAATTGATTTATAGTTTTGATTTGTTGAAATAAGTGAACAATCTATTATATATATATATAAAGCAGGATACAGGTAAAGAGTTTTGAGTCTTTTCACTTAACAGAATTAACAATGAACTGACAAGTGACATTTTCTTTATTTAAGGAAATAAAGTCATGTGTTTTCATTGCGCATTGACAAAAGTACCCACATGACCATTTTAACAGAAGGTTTTATTTTTCTTTTTAGTTACCATATTAAACGTGGGTTTGACAAGTGTAATTTTTTTATACGATTTAATTTTTTTGTTTCGATTGCTGCCATTTTACCCCTGCCAACATATCAATTGGCTTTCCGTTTTGATTTTGAATGAATTGTCATAAATCACTTTCCTAATTAACAAATTTTCCTCCTTAATTTCTCTTCCAATCTGGTTACTTCCTTTTCTTTCTATTATTTTCCAATAGAAGATCATCGCTCTTCCAAAACAGACACGATAGTCGCCTAAACCTGTCGTAGTCTTTTTCTCTTTGACTTCTTCCTCTGTTTTACTTCAGCCACCCAATTCAGTTTTGGGAAGCGACTATCAGATTAACTTCTCGCCTCCACTACCGCCAATGGATTTGTCTATAAAGAAATCGATGGAGAGGAGAGGAAATCAAAATCGATTTCTTGGTGCCAAACAAATCGAGAAGAAAGGAGAAGCAAGGCATACCAAACAGATCGGGAAAAAAATTAGAAATCAGGAATATATATATAGAGAAAAAGCAGGGTGACGATTGTGATTAAGTACGAAATTTTTTTTATTAGCTCTTTATTTGATTTTATATGTCCATGTAGATCATATAATTCTTCCTCTGGTTTTACTTTGAAGTGATACTATGGTTTAACTGCTGCCACTGCCAACAGTGTCAGGTGCACGCCGCTGCAGTCGAGGCCTTCGACGTCACCACCGAAGAGACATCTCTGGTCGATAAATTTATCAACAAGGTTAGGTTCTTGGTCGTCGATGCCGTCGAGAAAGCTAATTCAGGCATTTGTGCTCGTAGGAACATTCACATAGATCAGGACAGGCCCCGCCAATGTGAAATTGGTCATTGATTTTGATATATCCGTGGATGAATATGGAGGATTTAAATGTTTGTTCTTTGTATTCCGCAGTTGATGAAGAATTGGACGGTGATTTTCCATCAATTTTGACTGAGTTATTAATTGCCTTTTTAGGATAGGAGTTGGAGAAAGTATGATATAATATTATTCATTTTATTCCTCAGATTTACTCATTATATTTCTTTTTAATGTCTGGTATAATGTGAAACAACAGGTGTTTGAATTTAACATGGTAAAAATGTTGGCTTTGGTTGTGGTAGATGCTCGGTATTGATTTGTGAAGCGTGGAGGAGCGGCTGTGAGAAGCGCGGGCGAAGTTGATCAAATGGACTAGTACTGATCTACTTGCTGCTAGACCATGAAAAAGTACACATTTATGTGTCTTTGTTTTGTTTTATGGACTTGGTGCTTAGTGCTTCAGCTCTGTTGTTTGGAAGGATGCCTTTTTACAGTTAATGTAGTAAGGGTAAGCTCTAAACAATTACTTTGTTTCTTTACTCTTCATTCTTAACTCGAATTTTATTTGTTTCTTTATTTCACTTGGCATTTTTCTCAAGGCAGCTACTGCAACAATCTGTGAACTTAGAGTGGCTGAGTTTACAATAATTGGTGGCAGAGTGAAATGGAAGCAGAAAGCAAGAGGAAAAGGAAAGCTACATGTCAAGATGATATTGAAGATGTGGCATTGATGGGCTAGCCTTGAACTATGATTCGGTATTTGATTTCTTTGACTTTCTCTGCCTTCCATTTGATTCCTCGCATCGTTAGCTTCTTCTCATTTCTAGAGCTCTCAAGTCTGGAGTTCTAATTTTCTTGGTCCTTTAGAATCTTTTCCTCTCCACAGTTTTGTTTGTGTATATAGGTTGTACAGTTTAGTCTTTGTAAGCATAAGCCTCGCTGGTTTTCAAGTGCTTGGTTGGATCTCGATTTGATGTTATTCATGGAGTTACTTGAGTTGGGATCTCATAATTTTGTCATTTTTTATTCTTGAATAAACTGAGGTGTCGGATGGGTTTCTTTTAGTTTGAAATCCAAGATAAGGCTTTAAGAAAGAACCATAACATTGACTCAGAATTTTGAGGACGAAATAAACAGTGGAAGTTAGTTTTGAGTTTTTGCTTGCTGAAATCAAAAGTAAGTTGAAGCATTTTATGGTTAGTTCCATCATCATAAGTGCATGTTTGAGTCACTAAATTGTCTGTTGGACTCAGATTGCCCGTATGTTTATTTTGTATATTCTCATTTGACTTCTAAAACTCACCAGAGGAAGCAAATCTCATCTGTGTGGTAATGAAGCCATCATCCCAGCTTCTTCCAGGGGTACTAATAGGAGGCATATTAAATTCAGGCAGATCTAGAGTCTTGCCCAAGGTTTTTGGAGTCTATTTGAAACATCCATATTTCCATAACCAGTGTTCAACAGATCAGAAGTTGTTTCTTTGCTTCAAAGCAGATGTTAGTGACTTTCTGCTATGAAATGTGAACAACCTCATGTTCACATTTTCTGAAGTCTTTAGGCCCTTTCAGCATTTCTTCTTTTCTAGATAATGATGTCAGTGAAACATGGTTGAATGTTTTATTTGTGGGATTATGTAACAGTTTTTTGTGTGCTTGTGTGTGTCTATTTCTTCTCTTATCTAATTACTTGGTAGGTGGTTTTATTTATATCCTTTGGGTCAGATTTTTTTTTTAGGTAGCATTGCTTGAGTTTAGTATCAGTTTTGCTAACTTCAAATCCTAATGAGTCCCCCATAAACTATAATCTTATAGGGTAATGCATTGAAGGAAGTCAAAACCATGCTAACCAACAATTTTTTTTTTGTACGTTGTTTGATTCTTGGTGAAGTTAAATATCCATGTCATTTATTTGTTATTGAGGCTTGTAAAATTGTTTTCTGTTCAAGAGTTTGCCTTCATTTTCTTTTCTCTAAATGAAGCTTTCTGGTGGATGATTCTAGGATTTATAACACAGGTTTGCAAATCCCTTTGTTTTTTTAAAGGAAAGGACTTGAGTAGGCAAAGAGCTCCTAGAACCCAAGCATATTGAGGAAGACAATTAAAGAATTTAGTTTGCATCCGTTATGTATCTAGATGTAAAATGTTTTTGATGTGCATATTTCTATAATATTCCATAATCATGTGCTAAATGAAAATTTTTCAGTTGGCTGTACAAAAAATGGAGAAAGAAAAAGAGAGGAGAGCCAGAGAAAAAAAATAATAAAAAACTAGAAGAAAGCAAGGCAATTGCTCTTCTATCGCATCAAGGCAAGCCCTTTGCAAAATTTTTATAACATTTACTGAAATGGACCTGTAGCTTCCTTGGTTTTGTTGTACATTAATCCCTTTGCAATATTTATCTTTATTTTATTTATATTTTCATGTACATTTCTAATAAAAATATGCACATTTACAAATAGTTGAGAAAATAAATATATGATTAAACAAAGTAATAGATGAAACTTTAAGTTATAATGTGACTTTAATTTGTGATAAAAGTTCTACTTAAATATAAATATACCAATTGAGGAGTGGTGCAGGTAGTGTTAGGTAGGATTGGTTAAACTCATACATTTCTCAAGCCCTCACTTTTGGTTAGTTGGGTTCAAAGGGTAGGTGTGAGTAAGATATTTTTTATATCTCTGATTGTATCATTCATATAAGTATAAATGTTCATTTTTTTTTATTTAAATGGTTTCATATAATCTCAAGATATGCACTAGCACCAGTTTGTTTTATTTAGTTGTGGTGAGTAACAGTTTCACTAATTATTTCATTTAAACCAATTATTATGTTGCTTCATTCACATTTTTTTCCCGTGGTAACGCCGGGTATTTAAACTAGTTGGTATTATGCATAAGTGCACAATTCTTTAAAGGTTTTATTTTATCACTAATTCATTAGTGAGCAAAAATCTGGAAAACCTATGCATGTATATTATGCAATGTTATCCTACACTATAAACACTAGAAACTTTCTTTCTCTTAATAGTTTAATTGAATTGATTAATAGAATTACTTTAATTATTTTTCATTTATTATTTTTAATGCTTTTTTTATACTATATAAACACATCTTTAGTTGACTACTCTATGTGCTTATAATTATTTATACTCAGATTTTATTTAATGTCAAGGTCAGTTTTACACTTTTACATTGTTCCATTAATTACTTATATTGATTACATTACTGCTAACCCACATACCTCGCTTACTTCTAAAAGTCGTGGGGTTTTTAATGTTCATCATTGAAGATGAACAGATTTTTCCCTTTTTTCAAACACAATTGACTATTCCTTAAGTTCAATTCCCTTTTCAAAAGGTACTCGCACTTTTTATGACCCATTTTACAATTTCTCCAGTTTCAGGTTGTTTGGTTAAATGTCAGTTTAATCCCTAAGCTTCTACTCTTTTCCACGTTCATCCCTATTTTCCATCCATCTTTTATTTTGGTCTTCAAATTTAATAAATATTTAACTAGATTATTTCTATTTATTCTCTTGGTCCCCAACATTTTTATTGTTTTTATGTACGATATTCTAAAGTAAGACATTAGTTATCATAATTTATTTGTTTTTGTGTTAAGCCATTTTTGTACATTCATTAAATCAATTGTTAAGCTTTTAACACCTAATATTTTTTATTTTCAATCTTGGTTCAAACTTTTTTTGTTGCTTTTCTTTAATTTGGTTTTTCAAAAATAAAACTTTAATCATTATAATTTACATCCTTCTAGCTATGGTTCTGAATGATTTAGCTTTAATTAAATTTTTTATTTTTATCTTTATTAAATTAATGGTTAAATTGTTAATTTATTAACATAGATTAAGCACAATTCTGTGTTTCAATCATATTATTTTGTTATTCATGATTGCATATTGTAGTATGAATTGTTCTCTATGGTTTAATAAAATAATTTGGTCTATAATTACTAAAATTAAAAGTAAATTTCTCTAAATAAATTTCTCATTAATATTGAAAATTAGAATTTAATTTGATAAAAGAGAAAAATTTTTAGTTATGTTATATTTATATTTACCTAATTTCAGTTATTGTTAAGGTAGTTCAGCTTTAATCATTTTTTTTTTCATATTTTTTAATTATTTATTATTTAAATTTTTTGTACTAAATTTATTACAAAAAATACCTACTACATTATGCGAGCAAGTGTACCTCATTATATACTAAAATTGAAAATGAAAAACCAAAAAGAAAAATCACACCTCATCGTCCAAATCAGCACCTCATCATCAAAATTCTTAAGATGTTTGTTTTGCTGTTGTATAATAGCAAGACCACAGCTGCAAATGTGAGCCCATCAACATCCACAATGAACACCTCATCGTCGGAACTCTTATACCCAATAATGCAATTGGGCTGCCTGATACATTCACTCAGAATTAATTGCATTTCATTGCAGTTCTTATTCTTAACCTGCGTTGAATTTATTTCAAGTTAAAAGGATTACATTTATATTAAGAATTCAAAAATAAAATAAAATATAGACTAATGACTGCAAGTATAAAGATTTAGTACGGAGGGAGTTGTAATTAGTTCAGCAACGACAAGACAACGTGTCATAACGTACGAATCCAATCTTTTGTTCCATTTTGCGTTTCCATGCTGTTTTGTGTTTCTTGAAAATTTTTCCACGTTTCCCTTTTAATTTCAAGCAACCAAAAAATTTGACTGAAACCACCAAAAAGTCTACCAGAGTAGTATTAACGTACATATTTGAGCAATTGCAACAAAAGTCCCAAATTTTAATTCTCATTGCAAATTGGTTCTCATCCTCCATTAAATTACATTTTGATCTCAAACTTTTATAATTTGTTGCATATTAGCCTTTAGCCATAGTCAAGATTGAATTGGAATAGAAATCTAATTTACAAAAAAAATTAATAGCTTAAATGGTTCATTAACTATAAAAATATTGTGAGACTAATTGAATTTAAAAAAACAAAAGACAGTTAACAAACAATTTAAATTTGAATTTAAAAAATTGATGTCAAATAATTATGTGAGAGTTAGAATTTAAGTTATTTGATATTTATCTTCTCATAAATGTAATATGTACCATAAATTTTTAACAGTTAATTGCCTATTTAAATTATCAATTTTTCTTTTCTATAAGTCAAGTTTTTGTGTTGATTCATTTTTTTTAAGACTAGGGACCAATATCAATGAATTATAAAGTTTGAAGCCAATATGAAACCAAATGGAGGCTAATGATCAATTTACAATGAAAATTAAAGATTCAGGACTTTCGATGTAATTTACTGTACATATATACAGGTGGTGGTGGCAAAGTTGATAGCGAACATTCTCGACCTGACTTCTCCTCTCCCAAGTGGCTTGGCCAAGAGGAAGGTGGTTGTCAATTTAAAATCTAGGAGTTATTTCCAAATCATAGGTGGGTATCGGCGAATTGAGTTATTTTGTTAGACAAAAAATCCTGGGTGCTTATGGTCCCAAAAAGAGGTAGATGGCTGGCAGAGGAATTTTTTAGGCTGGCGGAGGAATTTATTGAGTTTTCTTCATGGAGCCAAGGGGCAGCGGGACAACTGTACATTTCAAAAACATGGGAAGGCATCTGTAAATAGTACGAAACCTTAGGGGGACAAAATGGAATTTACTCTATCTTCATTAGTATCATCAGGTGCGGCTCAACCTCATACTACCTTGCTGTACAACTGAACAACCGAGAACTGGAAGGACACCAAAAAAAAAACGACTTGAACGACAAACTTCTGAGACAACCACTCATGGGGATAAGACATATAAGCAGTCAAATTATCAAAAAGGAAGCAGGAAATAAACTTGCATTTAATGTACTAAGCTATACATGGGCTTGACATGGAATGGGTTTATTTCAAGGGATAAGTATCTAATCACAGGCCACTGAAACTTGATAAGCTTGAAAAACAAGACAAACTACCAGAAAGAACCTTACACAAATTCTCATAAGAACTTCTCTATGCTGGTGGTCAATGTGGATTTGGGAACTGCACCGATAACGGTATCCTTCTTCTCGCCACTCTTGAAAATCATGACGGTTGGGATGCTCCGAATCCCATACCTTGTTGCTATGGCAGGGCTCTCATCAGTGTTAACTTTATAGCATTTGAGCTTCCCAGCATACTGCTTCGCCAGTTCGTCAATTATAGGATGGATCATACGGCATGGTCCACACCAGGGAGCCCAGAACTCAACGAGAACAGGTGATTCAGAGTCCAGAACGAGGGACTGCCATGTTCCATCATTCACAGCTGCTACTGCTAATTTCAGGAATCATATCCTGGTCTCAGAACTTCATTAACACAAAAAAAAATCTATTCTACGAAAACAAGCAGGACCACGGAAGAACAAGAATGAGTAAGACACTACACGCCTACTACAAATGAAAATGCGAACTTCCATGTCAGGGCCAACAAATGATTTTCTTTAGCAGCTAATCAACTATTCTGTACTTGCAGACAGCAGACAAGAACAAGATCTCACGAGTACAATATCCCTTGTCAACTTAGACCTTGTGGTCGTTCAACTATATGATTCATCCTCAATTTTCATTCCCTGAACTCAATTAACTTGTTTAGATGCAAGTTTCTTTGAAACAAAGAGCTAGAAGAAGCATACCCAATGATTTATCAAACACAGATGACTGCTAAACACGCAATTAACACGCTAATCATCATCAGATGGAGAATTATTATGTTGGAATGAAGGGAATAAAACCATAGCAGGAATGCAGCAGCAGGCAACAAGAACCACAATGCGAAGAAGATACAGTTTTCTAAGAAATCAGGAGCACGTATTAGGCAGTAATATTCAAAAAGTGGTATCTATTGGCAACTTCCACTCAATCTATCCAATTCCATCTTGATTATGACAGATGGCTTTGTCGTGGATCCGAAAGGGGATGGTAATAGAAACAATAGTTGGCACACACATCCAACTCATTTATTGCTAAAAAATCGGATAATGATAAAATTCCAACAACCAATCTATATACGACTCAAACTGAAGGCAGCCAAAGAATTGAATCCTCACCGTCGACAGCCGTCTCCTGAGCCTCGCACATGACTCGAACGAAGCGACCGCCGCCTGATCTTGGAGTGGGGCGGTGGCTCAGTGATCGGAGAGAGGGAGCAGGCCTGAGCTTGAGCCCTCTAAGATCGGAGAAACGAACGGATCTCCGGCGAGCGGAGAGGGTAGAAATCAAAGAAGAGGAGGGGACAGTGACCGGGGAAGAGGTGAGCGAGGCCATGGGGGAAGCGGGCGGCTCCCGAATCGATGGATCGGAGGGTTTTTACCTGAACAGAGAGTCAGGAGAGGAGAGGAGATGGGAGTGAGTGAGAGCGAATGGGCGAGCATCGTTTGGTGGGAGGTGGTTTGTTGTTTAGCAAGGGGCAGTCTGGATGAGAGAAGAACGTGGACAGCGCTGATTGGGAGCTAATTTTCTCTGCTGGATTTTTCTACGCGTCCATCTAATTTTGGCCTCATCTATTCTATTCATTGTTTTCAAAATTTTTATTAGCTTTTTTCGGCCCCCTGTTTTTTCTGCGGATTCTTTTGAATATACTACTGCTATACGGGACAGAATTTTGAGTCTTGTTTTCATATAAAAAGATAATGAGAAATGACATAACTTTCCCAAGGTTTGCTCAACCCACACTTATTCCTCTATTTGAAGTACCTACACTACCTCCTAATAAAAAGTTAATTTTGTGATTCACCTTTAAGACAAAAAAAAAAAAAAAAAGAGAGAGAGAGAAAAAAGAAATGAGTGAATTTCATAAATGATCCCTAACCTTTAACTACTGTTTCATTTCAGTCACTAATCTATTAAAATGTTCTGTTTTGTCATAAACCTATTAAAAAGTTTCATTTTAGTCCTAAATCTATTAAAAACATTTCATTTTGGTCTCCACTGAATGAAATATGTTAATTTAAAATATTCATTTGATAAAAAATTTTTAAATTATAATTTTAACTATTCAGTAATTGTCTTACAATAAATTTAATCTATATAATAATTTTTATAGTTAATAGAAAATTCAAATCATCTTTTTTTTTCTTTCTATTAATTGAACTTATTTTATTCAGAAAGAAAAAATTATTAATTTAAATTGTTTATTTGCTATCAAAAAATATTAAACTACTTAAATTTACTGGAACACAGTTACCGAATATTTAAATTTAAATTTTAAAAATTTATATTAAACAGTTATTCTGAGTTAATGAATTTAATCTGATGAGGGACCAAAACCAAACAATTTTAGTAGGTTAAGGACCAAAACAAAATAATCAATAGGTTAGGAACTAAAATGAAATGACAATTAAAGTTACGGACTATTTACGCAATTTACTCAGAAAGAAATCCCTAATTTTGAAACTTTGCCCCCTCAACTTTTGCATCTAACAAAATGACCTCATCCTCTGCTGCTGGCACCGCTAGAGTTGTGCCCTCCACCTACCTTACAGTTGCCTCCACTTTCAGAACTAGTAGTTGCCACCATTACCCCGTTGAGCCCAGATATCGAAGATCCAGTCCGTCGCTCTACCTTGATCTCTCTTTTCCTCTCTTTCCCTCAACGACAAGCTAGTAGAAGTCATGGTTATAAAACTGTTGTCCCCTTCCATTTCAAGCACCATATTAATCAACCTCGTTTGTTTCCCTTCGCTATAGGCATCGTTGCTTAATTCATGACCGTCCCTGAAACGCTGGATAAACATCGGATTGCATTCTTCATGTCCTAAACAATGATGTTCTTACCCCAAACAAAAGTGGCACTACCTTGTCCATGTCGTCTCCGCCATTGGTTGAAGGTGGTGGGTCGTTGTGACATTGTCTGTGGGGAATGGGGTAGAAATTGAGGAGTTAGCTGGTGAGTAGGTATGTGGAGCCTACAAGCACAAGAACTGCATCTTTTAGTCCTAAAACTTGTTATATTTTCCTGTTTAGGTTTTTAAATTGTTAACTTTTATAGATCCATTGTAAAGCTTTGGGTGTTAAAAGTTAGTTCTATACTTTCTGAAAGATAGTTACTAAATAGAAAAAAAAATTTAATTTACAAAGAGAATAAACTAATAATTTAAATTATCCATTTACTATAAAAAAAATTAATTTCACAATTTGAATTTTTTGAAGATAGTTACCAAACAGTTTAAACTATAATTTGAAAAAGTTTGGCACCAAAAAAGTGATTAGGTCTAGGACTAACTAGTATTATAGCTGCAAAGTTTTAGGACTTGTTTAAAAAAGTAAAAAAAATCTCAGGACTAAATTGGAAAAGCATGTAAAGTTTTAGGACTAAAAATCATATTCCCCTCTCCATGACCTATGTTACATTGTTACTGAAGTTAATTTATGGGAGCAAAAATAATAAGAATATTCACACATTGCAAGTGTAATACTTAGTGGTATTAAAATCAATTACACTACCAAGTTACCGCTACAATCACCTGAACGTCCCAGACATGTGATATGTATGAGCCACCAGAATTAGCAAAGTATCGCATGATTGACCCAACATAAAAAACATGTTTTATCCAACTTCCAACACTAATCACTAATGATCTGTCGTCATTAAGAGTCATAAACAACAAGAGAAACCTGCTTTTTAGGGCAACGAGAGAAGCATTTGGGCATGATTTGCATGCCGGGCAAGACAAGAAATCATAAAAAGGAGGAAAGGGAAGAAAAAGAGAAACTAACAGAAACAGAAAAGCAGAAGAAATGATCACACAAAAAGAGTCTCGTTCACCGAACGTTCGGGATACACATATCCACAGTTGCAACTCATAACGCAACGCAACTACAGCCAGGTCCGGGAAAGGTGAAGAAAATGCATGCATGTTTTTGGGCCCTCACAAGAAAGACATTCCGTCGAAGATCGGAAAGTTGCAGAATGCAGCTCGATGAAGATGGGAAAACAAGCACCAATACCATCCGGATTTCTACTCATGCATCACTTTTGCTGCTTTTTCACCAAATAAACGTCCTGCTCAACTTCTCAGAAGAGTGCATAAACATTTATGTCATCCTGATCAAAGCCGAACCAAAACACATCCCTTCCAACCTGAAAAGCTGATTGGAGAGACCTAGGACAAGTTCATCTCACGCATCAGAGCTTCAATTTTCTCTACATCTTCTGGAGTGTCAACACCGTGAGCGTCATGGTCAACTTTTATAACCTGTGCGACCAAAAAAGAGAAAAGGGAGACATTTTAGTCATCTTAGATCAAGTCCAGGCAAGCATGCTAGACTACATACTACAAGAATATAACCGAGAACCCTTTTCCTTTTTGGGTACATCAGACAGGATATATGGAGGCTTGAACCCTAGCCATGTAAAAGGTAAGGACAAACACCTAACCATTTTCACCCAAAAGGCCGGTTCATATTTGAAAAACCTATTAGATCTGTATTATGAGGTTTTCTTATTTTTGCCTACAATCTTCCAGTGAAACATATGGGATATTCACATTAAGACAAAGGGAATATGTTTCAGAAAGACAGAATTAGAAGATTAATCTTGATTTATTATCAGAAAGATGAATCACGAATCATTATTGAGAAGTGTTCCTCAAGGAAAACAAACTGGCTGTAGGCTCTTTGAATATGAAGACATCTAAATATCTGAAGATAATCTTGATGTTTCACATTCACAGCTAAGATGAGTAGGAAAACATTTCCCCGCGGTTCTTGATCTTCAAAATTCCCTGCTTCAGGAAAACTGAGCTCCAACACCATTGATTTAATTGTGCAAGCAGTAGACATAAATTCCCAACTCAGAAGCCTCTGAATGGATGATATCCAATGGATATCCATTGCATTCGAAGTTCACAACAAGAAAGTCTTATCAGATGCTAGGGGAGAAAAGGGAAGTTACAACTTTCAGAACACCCAGTTTTACCACCTGCTCAAAACCTTCAATAAAAAGTTGCTATATTATATTACTGGACAAAACAAAAGAAATCAGATTAAAAGATCACCAATAGCATCAATGCATTTAACACACCTTCATTTTATAGCCATTCTCAAGAACTTTAAGTTGCTCCAGATCTTCCTCTAGCTGTAAAGGAGTGGGTGGAAGCTCTGGATATAGCTCAAGAAACTTCGAATCATAGCTCTGAATAAATTTGAGAAGCCAGATTGTTAATAACAATGAACAGAAGTAGCATAACACCATAAAATTGCAGAAATTTGTAAAATCCCAAAATTGGGGATAAGGAGAAGTTATTCAAAGTCTGTTTCAGTGAAAGACACTTAAAAATATAAAACGCAAAAAGGAAATGCCAGTTGGAAATCCGGTTTTTTATTCTTAAAAATACAGTTCCATCTCAATACCTGAATTCCAAGATGAAGCAAGTACGGAAACAGTGGATTCACCTTCCCTGACCTGTATTATGCAGGCAAGCAAATCAATATATCTAATAACAGCAAAAACATCATAAACATACAAACACAAAAAACAAACATAGAGATGTGTTCTCTCACTTGTTATATGGAATCAGTCCCCTTGAGAAATAAATAGCATAACCACGATTGTCCACAACACATTTCACTCGGTTTGGATCAAAAGCATCTTCAGGCTTCAATGATGTGACAGCAGTACTAAACACAGCATCTGGAGCTGCCTGCAGTTCCATTAAAAGATTTGAGATGACAATGAGGCAATCAGTACAATGGAATAACATGAACAAAGAAATCAGTAATTTCAAGCAACAAATACTTTGATATGGATCCATATCTATGACAGTTAAAAGGATAAGCAATGCTCTTGAAAGTCAAGATTGAAAGAAATATATATCTCATGTTCCAAAAGGCCAGCAGGTATTAGGTAGAGAAACTTTCAATCAGGTAATTGACTACAGAAACAAAAAGAAAACCTCACCTGTAGAGCTCTAACAATACCATCTATAATCTCAGGTTCAATAAGAGGTTCATCCCCTTGAATATTGACAACGATGTCGTATTTCTTCCCTAGCTTTTGCAGTGCCTCACTGCATCTTTCTGCACCTAAAAGTATGACTCAGAAAAGTCAGTCGCCATAAAACATTTCACCAGGATAGCATAGTAAGAAAATATTTGGACGTTACAAAAAATTTAAGGGCTTCTATACCATTTCGACATGACTCTGAAGTCATAATCACATCAGCACCAAAATGTCGGCAGCATTCCGCTATCTTTTCATCATCAGTCGCCACAACTAGAGAAACAGACAAAATGCAAGAAAGATTATACTGAATGCAGAAGTTACTTCTGCACATAAAACTCCTCAGCAATCACTTGCTGATTATCAGGAACTCACGTAAAAAAACTTGCCCCAATATTGAATTATTAGGAGAAAAATATCTTAAATATTAAGGACAATATTTGCATTGGCTATTATTTGACATATGCCTAACCTCATTAAAAAAAACACTATGATTGTTACTAATAGGAGAATTACCACTATGTTCAACATCTTTCTCAGCCCACTTCAAGAAGCACATTATCGAATATATTAAGGTAAGTAAGATAGTACTACATTTTAACTTTTCATCATAACTGAGATATGTGGCCCTCTTCCCCTTGCACGAACACTCAAACAGTAGACAGTTCTACAATGCATATGCATTGTTTATAGTAAATTCAAGAGTATAATTACCAATATGATCCAATGTGGTCGCCAGTTTGGACCTCTCCCATGTTCTCTGTGCACAGGAGGAAACGTGCATAAGCTTGTTGACAAATAGTACCAGAAATTTCAAAATTTTCCATAGAAAACAGAAGCAATTGATATCTTAGTTCATCCAAAATGAATATAGTATGCATATAGTAGGCCATTAAATCAAGAGAAAGTAATGCCATTTGCCTTCGGCAGATTGGAGTAAAGAAGGAAGCAGGAACCTTGAAGTGCCTCAGTCACGAGTTCTGAATGTTAACAGGCATATTGGAACAAAAACAGGAAATTTCCATTAGTTGTAGAAACCTAAAGCCTGGAACAGTCCATCTTCATCCAGCAACTGGTACTTCATAACTTTCAAAAGATTTTATGAGCATTAATGCTTCTTTTCTTTTTTCCGTCAATTAATGAGGAGGCACCATAAGGATTGGCTTTCCACCCCGGCAGTCCACTTCAACTCACACTCCATAGTGTTTTCCATTTAGTTAAACGAAAACATAAGTAAACAAACGGGAATTCTGTGAATACTGAAACAATACCACGTTTTTTAATATTGTATCCGTAAATAGGAAAACCAAAACCACAATCCATGGAAGAAGAACAATAACAGCAACAATTTGAGCAAATGCGTGCCTAAGAATAAGGAAAATTATTCACGTTCAAACGCGAAGGAAACAAGACAACTGCAACAAGAACAGTATCTCTAAATTATCAAGGTGCCGACAAGTCCTATGGGAAATGAGGCCAAACAATATCTCAGAAAAAGAAAAGAAGGCCAAAGATGAGAAAGGTTTAAGGAATTTGGGCAAGGCAAATAAGGTACCTGGATCATAGGTTTGCCGAGAATATTAACGAGTGGCTTGCCCTGGAAGCGCGAGGAAGCAAAACGGGCGGGTATGATGCCGACGACCCGGCTCCGAAACTTCCTGTAGCGACCCAGATAGGCGTGTGCACCTATCCCTATGGCAATCGCGGCTCCGGCGAGAATGGTGTGCACGAACAAGGCTTTGGAAGAGGGCGAAGATATAGACGACGAAGAAGAAGAAGAGGAAGAGGAAGAGGGAGAGCAAATCGTCATTTCGGCTGCTGGTGCTCTGTTTTTCACTTTCGCTTAACGAGGGCGATGATTTCAGATTTCAGAGCGGATCACGAGGCAGCAAGTATAAACAGGTACCTAGTATGACCACAGACACAGCAGTGAATCGCGTCGCTTCAAATGACTACTTGCGTCCCTGAGCGCCATGTCAATTGGCGTGAGGAGATACGATCGATTCCCCTCCCCCTTCCTTCCCCCCAAGTCGAACACAAAAATTATTGTTACTGATTTGCTTGACCTTGACCCCGATCTTGAAAATCAGAAGTTCTCTCACTTTTTTATGTTATAATTTTTTCGAAGATGATTTTATATGTTAAAAGAAAGGACAAAATACAGAAAAAGCCCCGTAACTCTGTTGATAAGGACACTTTCCCCCCTGAACTTCAACTCAGGGCAATTCAACCCCTCAACTTGAAAAAAGAGATCAGTCAACCTCCTTGACCACTTGTGCACCTCACTTGACCCCCTTTAGTCAAACGGCATCCATCCCATTTCTTCAATAGCTAAAGACAGAGGGCACGTGTGCCCAAACTCCTACTTTGGCTGCCGGTTTTCAAAGAGCATGAGCTTAACCGATGGAATATTTGGACATCTCAGATGAAACAATGCTCCTGATTCATAGAATTTTCACCTGTAAAATCAATGCAAATGGTAGTGATAGGAATAGGAAGATTACTTAGCTATTGACTAAACCTCAAAGATCTAAACCTCAAAGATTTTCTAGCTAATGCTCGTCCATATGCATATTTCTGATTATATTTTTTATTACAGCTTGTTCGCCACATAGCAGGAAAAAGAGACAGGTTTTGTTTGTTTACATTTGCGATGCCAATGCTTTGTAAGAAATACAAGGTGGACTGAAGGCAATGTTCCATGCTAGAGACAAGCAATCTAAGCCGGTAGTTAATGACCCATTTGAGATCGGAACCATTGACGCACGCTTCACCTAGAAGGAAAAGTCAATACAAGGTTTATGTCCATCGGCCATAGCGTGAGGACTGCGGGACACATGGAAATGATTCAACATAGCTTAGGTGAAGAAAAGTTCATGGAAGAAAGGAATTTGATGGTGGATCTAAGGTCAGAGAAAAAGGATGTTACAATGGTTGGGTGATGCTAGATGAAAGAGAAAAAGTCAAGGCCAATGCAATCAAGGAAGAGCATCTTTTCATGAAATTTGGAGCAGCTGCGTTTTGAGGCTGGTATCGCCTGTTGGAGCGAAGGAAGACTTAATTAAAAGGTGGGAAGCAGGGGCTTCTGGGCCAAAAAGAGAGGGGAAGTCATGGTGCTTGGCGAATGGTAGCAATAACAGTGAAGGCAGAGGAGACCATGTCACCGCCCCAAGAGCCTCCACATCAGACACGGTGACAATAACAGAGATGCATGTCGTCTGACTAAAGTGGGTCACATGAAGTGCACAAGTGGTCAAGAGGGTTAGTTGATCTCTTTTTTCAAGTTGAGGGGCTGAGTTGCCCCGAGTTGAAGTTTAAAGGGAAAAGTGTCCTAGTCAACTGAGTTAGGGGGCTTTTTCTGTATTTTGGCCTAAAAGAAACTATTTTTTTTTTAAATTAGAAATAAACAAAATAACAAGGTAATAAGGAAACTGCAAAATTGTGTGCTAGAGTAACATGCTCCCGAGATACGATCACCACCGAACAACGATCAAAATTCTTCATTTAATGCAAGATTTCTTGTATAAAACTTACCATAACAAGAATAAGAGAAATAGAGTTTTGAAAAGCAGTAAGGACAATGGTGTAATCTATAAGGACAATGATATCTTGAATCTCTAACCGAATAGCTGCTGAAAGAGTTCCATTCTAGTGACATGATTAGAATAGTTAATCCCAAAATTTAAAAAAATTAATCTATGTGATAAATAGTAAACAACATCAAGGAATTTTAAATAACAAAGAAATGTTTTATATTATGATAAGCAATTCTGTACTTTATTCAATAACGTAGTCATAAAAGCCTATCTAATAAATCAAATCTGACCCTAAATAATTTAGGTACAATGATTATAATCACTTTACATAGCACTAGCTAAAGAATTTCTAACCAACTCTCTTCTATGTTCATCACTTTCATCTGCTGTTGGACAACAACGCTGATGTCGATTCCTAATTTGTTCGTCAACCTTCACTAGAATGCTCTCATCTAGATCAACACCAAGGAAATAATTACACTATATACAACATATTAAAATAATCAATTTATATGTTTTAACCTCACATATTAGTTAATTGACACTTGATATAATGGAGAATCTTTTTTTGAGAGCCCAAAAGCTCGTTCAATTGCATTTCATAGAGATGCATGATGATAGTTAAATAACTCTCGTATGGTTCTCGGAGGGTCACTCAAAAACTCATTTATGTGATATCGAACTCCTCTGTAAGATGTGATCCAGCATTCGCAATATAATATTTTTCTAAAATAAAAGAAAAAAATTTATTATAAATTGAAATATTTATAAATAATAAATAATTAAATAATTAAGAATTTAATATTTCTAAATATATTATTTTTCAAAACCTTAAGTTTGTCTTGTTTAGATAATGCATCTTTCAGAATTTGTGAGTCAGATACAATACCTTCCTATTCAAAGATAATATAAGTAAACTTGAAATCAAAAGAACAAAAATATAGTACATTCATTGTGGGGTAGTCTTTCCTCTCTTGACATCATGAAGCAACTTGAGCAAGCACTTTAGTCCGAATATATGTGCTAGCAATCGCCCCTATGCAATCCTATTTTTTTTAATCAAAAAAATTAAATGTCAGTCAACCGTTATTAGTATACATAATATGAATGTTGCAACATTAAAAAATATTACTTTAAAATATGGGAAAAGTTTATTATTTTGCTCAATTTCTAGTAGGGTTACAAATCTTCTAACTTTATAATAGCTTTTAGAACCCGATGTAAGTGATGGCTTTTTGTTTTTTCAGAACGCTTGAACCAAAAGTTTACTGCACGATTCTTTACATGATGGTTAATATGTATAAGGATTTGTTTCTTGACATTGACACACCATGTTGGTCGAAGACCACCTTTCATTTTGAATAATTTAGATAATTGTATAAAAGCCGTGGGGCTCATTTCTAATTATATCATGGCTTGTCAACCCCAATATATCATGTATAACTTGAGTCCTGATCTTCTTTCTTCTTTCAAAGTTAATCATATTATTTCTTATTGACAACCAATGTTTTGTTTTTTAGAGAAATGTCAATCAACAACAAGTATTAACAAATATGTTATTCATATTCAATGAGTGTGCATCCACCAAGTATTGTATTGCAAAGATTGTATCTTTTCCATAATTGTCCATTTAAATATAAAATACAATTAGTAACATACATACTAAAAAGTAAACATAACCTCAAATATATATATATATAGGACTTTATCAATGACCACTTTCCAACTAATTTGTTGATTATGGTAGGATTCAATTATAATTTGTAACATACTGTAAGTTTGGATTCTTGGTTTTGTTTATTTGTTAATTAGCTTAGACATATCATAAGCAAAAAATAATGACCAAACATGCATACAAAACACAAATCAATTACATACATAAAAAACTGGTATTAAAATTAATAGTAAATAACTTTTCCGTTTATATCCTTTTCGAGTAAACATTGGAAAAAGAGACAACCTAAACAAGCAGGAATAAAACAAGTGTTAGAAAAATTACAATGAGAAATACAAATTCTGTACACATCAAAATTTATAAGAAAGAAACTTGCATCCAATTCCTTAGTTTCAGCCATTTAATTGCACCACATATACATCATAATAATTTATTCATGTCAAACTTAGAACATTACATTTTCTTTCAAAAAGAAAAAAAAAACCCTTCAATGAACTTTTAAAGTTTTAATAGTAGTTGTTTGGTTTATTTGCAAACTTACTTAAAGTTATCAGCTTCAATACCTTTTTAGAAAAGCAACAAATATAATACTAGATTAGATCAAATACATAGGCAACCAACTAGCAAGGAGCTAGTTAGTCGATAACCTTTAGCTTGCATACATAAATAATTAATAGCTAATAGTAGCTAATCTGAACTTTCAATACACCGCATAAGCTAACCTACAACAAATATAAAAGAATAAAATTAGGAGTATTTTTGGGGTGGAGGAGGAAAATCTTCTGAAGAACTTTCATAAGGGGTATCATCAATTATTCTGATACAAAACATATGATGATTTACCTGCTACAACTCTAGGAATCCAATAAGAAACAAAAGACTCTAAAACTTGTGCAAATTTAAACACCATCAAGAATGAAAAAAGAACGTAGTGAAAACGAAAAAGTAAAGGACAGAAAGAGAGCAAATCGATATGTTTCATTCTTGACATTTGAATCCTGATGTGTATAAAACCTGTATTTATACAAAGGATGCAAGTCAATTCCTCTCGACACATTGTAATTTTGCATAAGGAAATTCCAAAAGAATAGACTTTTTTCAAACCATCTGAAACAGAAAAGGCAGATCAACAAAAACAGAAAATCTTAGAGAATCCAAGAGCAACTACGAACCTAAACGGCCACTGTCTATATCTCTATCGATGATACCGCAATAGTTTTCAATGTCATCCTCACTCACCGAAGCTTTTGAGCTGCTTATCCATGGTTTCGTTCTTCAACAACTTATATAATTATTCACCACAAAAAGAAGGGCAAATTTGTAAGCAAATTTTTTTGAAAGAGTCACTAAATTCTTCCTTCCCATTTTTCGCATGATTTAGGGTAATACATAAAATCAACAGACCGAAGGATTTGAGGAGAAGAGTCCAACCCTTCCTTAACTTCCCCTTCTGTTTTTATCTAATCAAAACAAAGGAGGGGATGTAATACTCCTCTCCCTTCCCCCTGTCCCCCGCTATCCAAACAGACCCTAAGAGTGAAAATGAAAAACGAAAAAAATTCATGCCTTGTCATCGATTAACACCTCATCATTGAAACTCTTAAGAGTTCAATCTTGCTTTTGTTTCGCAACAAAACCTTAATCACGGTTGCAAACATAGATCTTAATGGTCGTAGGTGTCAACCTCATCCATTTTTTCTAATCACTCATTTACTTGTACTAGAAGCAAACTCAAAAGTAATGGTTGAAATCAGTACAACCAGAATCTCTTAGGCAATAATGGACAATATGGGAAATCTGTCCCTTTTGTTTCTCCACCATTCCAATATCTTTGCATTACTTAGCTCAAATGAAGTGAAAAAGGTTGTAGATGTAGAAGAGAGATTGTAGATGTTGGTGTGTGAAAGAGCGGAAATGAGTATCTTTATTTATAGAAGTTCCATTATTTTTTATTTCCCTATAATACCCTAAAAAACTAGCCATTTATAGTCATTGAAGGGGACAAAATTGACTTTTGGTCCAAAAAGTCATTTCTAGCCATTGGTAGGCTTCTTAGTAATTTTCCCTTTTTCAAACTTGGCCTCCTCTCCAACGTTTGGCTCAACCCAAGGTATGGGTTGGATCAATTTTAGGGTGGAACTAAACCAACTAAAAAAAAGTCTCAGTTTTACACATTTCCTATCCAACCTGAGAATAAAAAACCAAACAAAATCAAAATCATGATTCTGGGTTTTTCAGTTCTGGTTCTTAAGTTTTTTTATTTATACACATACTATAACAACACTAAAATCCATTAAAATTTGTCCATAACCAATTTATAAAGTATTCAACAAAATACAGAATTGAATGCACAACAAAATACACATGTACTTAGCAAAATTTAAAAGAGGTACACATGTTCTTTTAGTTTTTGAGCCTTCGTTTCACCTATATGTGATTTCAGTAATGCACCTGCAAACTCTGAATGATCACCTGAGAAAGAGAGGAAGCAAAATATTTCATATTTACCATAAAATATTATATATATATATATATATATAAACCTATAAATTCTATAACATATTAATATATACTTGGGTTCGATTCTTTACCTAGTTGGTTCCATATGGATCCAGAATTAACCAGAAACCCGAGGGTTTTTTCATAGATGAGATCAATCTGCAAACCATGATTAATTTTTATCCAACCCAACTCATGCCTATTTGGTTGGGTAAACTGTAGTGAAGTTTTAAACCCACTATTCCGCAAGTGCACGGTAAGTGTGTAGATGGGTGAGTGGGTATCGTTCCCACGAAGATTGATTTAATTGGATGCCAAGTACCACTACTCAAGTTAAACTTTAGCTAAACAATCAAAGTTGGATGACAATGTAGGCAACGTAAACAAGTGACTACCCTTAGCTAGATGGAATACTATTAACCTAGAATGCAAGTATGCAAAGTAAAATTGTGGTTTTTATCAAGTCAAGAAAGAGCACTTTCTATGGGTTCACTACTTGTCTTGATTTGTTGGAGAACTTAGGTAATTGGGTTAATTGCCAATGTATGTTGGTAAAGTTTTCTACTCAATTCTTACTTTTCCAAGTGAAAGAATTAATCTATCTACTCTAGACTTAATAAGGATTTCCATCCAATTACAAGCTTAGAAAGAGGCATTAGAGTTCAATCTACCTTTACCTAATGCTATAAACCAATTTTCCAATAAGCCCATAGACATTAAATTCATCTCCTAGGTCCAATTATTTTTAATCCTTTCCAAGAGTTAGAAGCAATCAATAGTGTAACCAATTGTGGCCATCAACTAGCTAACACAATATTAAGCTCAAGAGAAGAATAAACACACATCTAGTAGACAACCAACATCTCATAACCATAAATTCATCCAACATAATCAATCCAAGTAGCTACATCCATAGAAAGTGCTAATGAAACTACTCCATATCAAAAGAGAGCATAATCATGAAAGTAAACATAATAACATCAACTAGAAACTATAAGGGAGATGAAAGAGTAAACCAAAAGAAGCTAGGAGCACTTGAATCCAAGTCTTCAAGCTAGCTCCAATGTTCACCAAAAAACTAAGAAGAAAACTCTAGAACACCAACTATGGTCCTAAAAACTTTCCACCCTTAAGAGAAAAGATGAAGATGAAGATGAAGAAGATGATCTCCAATCCCCCCTTTCTTTGCTAAGTTCTAGCATCTTCTACTCTTCAGCCTGTCCTTTTCACCCACCAACTCCATTGGATAAGAATCCTTGACCAATAGCAAGCTTCAATTCAAACATGGAAGAAGGGGACCACTTTCTCGCGTGACTGGCGCCTAGGCTCCAGTAGAGGGTGCCTGGGCGCCTAGGCGCCAAAACTCTAGAGCTCCTGGAGCCTAGGCGCCTAGGCGCCAATATGTAATTTTCCCATCCGAGAGCAATACACTGTGGCGCCTAGGCGCCACAGTTATAATTGCTGTTTGACTTTTGCGCTCCCGTTTTTCGTTCCGCTTATTCCGGCGCCACTCCAATGCTGTGGTCCACTCCTTCAACCTATAAAATGAAGGATCAAAGCAAGAATTGGCCAAAAAAGCTTGAGTGGTATGGTAGAAAATTATAGTCAAAGTTGACAAAAAGTCAACAGTTTGACCATCAAATTCACATTTATCATAAACCTATGGTTCTACCCAATCCATACTCACCCCTAGCTTAGCCAGTTTGGGTAGTCTAGGTTTTGGCCTGGGTCTGAGCCTGGTTAAAGCACCTCTTCCTAGTCATGCACAGTCTGCCTCCAATCAGTCCACTTATTAGGCTGGGCCAGGCCCAGTTTGATCGATTCAGTCTGGCCAATGCCCACTCTACTAGTTATTACATTTTTTTACTAAAAAAATTACCACAATAATTTATTTAAAATAAAGGTTAACGGGCTCTTTCCTAGTTTTTCTTTATCATAATTAATATTAGGGTTTTTTGTATTTTTAGTAATAAAAATGTCTATTTTTATTATTTTCCCAACAATATCATTGTCTCATTAATTTTAGAAGCAAATTACAATATTTTGCTCTTCATTCGCTGGTTTTTTGGGTAAAAATTCCATCTTCCTCACTCCTACGTCCATGCCCATTTTTCCTTCCCACATGTTTCTGTTCGTCAAGCAGGTTCCCTTTCCCCTATTTTTTCTTGTCTTTTTTAACTAAACCAAGCACTATATTACTCCTCGTACCACTGCTCAGAATTATCAAGTAGGCCAAGATTGTTTTGCATTAATATGACCAATTTAACATGGTTTTATCCAAGTCCACCTCTGACACCTCTTGAACAAATGTAAAGGCCATCAAAAGATGCCATATTTATAAAAAATGCCACCACATGTGAAAATGCAGGAGCATGTGAAACAAAGTTGAGCAATTTCAAGAGTAAATTTATGATTCTTTGGGGGGCAATTAAGGAAAAAATTTGAGAGATCCACTGCAAGTGTCTTGTCCTCCAACTAAAAACACAATAACTATACTACATTGGTTAATCTTGGCCAAACAAGCAACTCAAGCATGGGTATGCTAGACTCGAGTTTAGACTCATCGCTAGATTGAGATTCATCTCGACTTGTATAAATTTGATAGCCTTGCATATGAATTACTCGAGTTCAGGTAGTTTTGTCATAAATTCTCCCACAAACTATTCATATATGGTAACATGCAATTCTTTTCTAATGTTTTATACTTCTAAGATTTTTTTTGTGTTTTATTTCATGCTTTCAGAATTGTAAAACAATACATTTTTGGTGAAATTTGAAGGCTAAAATACCCATTCAGCTCCTGAACTCGGTTGACCAAGATATTAATCTCTCCAAACTTTAACTCGGGTCAACTCAATTCATAAACTGGCTTAAGTTGGTTAGTTAATCCCTTAACTGACCCCTTGCGTGTCACATGACATGAGACCATTAACATTGTTCACCCATATTTGCAGTCCATTAATGTTGTAAGCCAACTTCTCCTAACTCTGATTCCAATCTTAAGTGGGTGGGTGTCATTGGATCTACACAATTCTAATTCTGGACTCTCACAAGTAACAACAGATTCTACTGTAGCTTTCATTTAGTTTCATTCAATTCCAAATGGCTTGGAAAGAAATAGTTGGAGTGAACGGTTCAAAATGAAATTTAGCTTGATGCAGAAAAAAAAATGTTCTAGTATGCAAAGAAAGTTGGGTGGAAATTGCAGAAGCAAGACAATGATCTTGCTCAAGATTTCTGCAAAGAAATTGAGGTCAACAAAAGGGTGCTATCAAAGCTCAACTTGTATCATTTAATTCATCTGTAGATTAAAGGACGACGAAGACTCATTTGTGTCAGCATGTGCAATTGCATCATTGTCAAAGTGGTGGTTCAAATTCTACAAATTGTCATTAAGGTTCAAGTGGCCATCATCATTTTATCAGCTTCTCCATCATATCTTTCGCCTAAAATTAATTTTATTTGAAAACCAATATTATGCAATTGCAATAATCCAATTAAAAGTTAATTTTTATAATGTCATCAAATTTTTATAAATTTTCGTTTTTTAATGCTTTAAACTAGAAAAACTCAAAAAAATTTAGTAAGATTATAAAAATTTCATTCTCAATGAATTATTACAGCTACATAATATTATCTTTTAATTAAAATTAATTTCTGATAAAAAAAATGTAAGAATAAAAATAAAATATTTTAAAATCAATTGACTTAAGTTAAAATGAACTATATGTTCACTAAAAAATTTGAATCAAGATATGAAAGAAAAAAAATTGCAAAACCTTTTCTTTGGTTTTTTAGTTGTCATTGTCACAAATTTTCTTTTCTAATTAGATAGAATATTAATGCCTCCATCTCAAAAATCTCAGATCCACCTGGAAAGTCTTACAAGGATATTTGACAGATATCTTCCTCCAGCTCTTCTTTCTCGATTTCGTGTTCCTATTTTGGTGGTTGTGCATCTTGTTTTTGTTGTTTGGTTGCAGAAGAACCCATCCAGCTTCCCACTTTTTGGCACTAGATTAAACAGAGGATTAGTGAAAGAGGTGAACGTCGTTATTGGTCTCGCATCACGTGGTTGTCACAGCTCAGTCAAAGGGGTTGCTTGACCCACTTACATAGGTTCAAGGGTTGAGCTGGCCGGAATTGAAGTTTTTGGGAAGGAATTTTGGGCAAATTTTAAATAGATCCTCATGAAAACCAATGTCTCCCAATTCTAAAACATAAAAGAAAAAACATTGAAAACAAAATTTTCATACCTTCAGTTTTCTCCAAAATTTTCACACACAAGTGTGCAGATGATGCAGAGGAATAAATGGTAAATCACTAAGATGAATCGTACCTGTACAAATGAACCATCGACAAATACAGGAGCAAAACTGCTACAATGCCAGCCCCAGGCCGGACCAAAAGGAATAGAATTGAACTCAATAATCTGATCATTGCCGAGTTCAAGTTCAGCTTCAGTTTCTTGCGCTAGACAAATTATCTGCCTAGTTCCGTCGTACAGACCCTGCTCCTCTGGTTCGTTCTGTCATTACAGGTTGTCTGTGAAGATGTACATTTCTCGGGCCAGCTAACCAGACTGAATATCACCAGTGGATGATCATGACGTCTATGAGAATCAGTATGCCTCTGCTGTGATTATGTTCTACCAAATCGTGATGAATTGCCAAAATGGTTACTTATACCATTGCCAAGATTGGAATTATGCTTCAATTTCTTCTTCTTCTTCCCACTCTCTCCTTTCCCTGAGCCAGGTTCTACCTGCTCGCCCTTGCCTAGATCACCATTTTGTTGTACTTTTTTCTTACCAGAACTCTTATATGAAGAAGATTTCCTCTTTTTCCCAGAAGGCTGAGCACTGGAATCTGTGAAAGCCTCATTTCCTCGAGGGAATGGCGGTTCATCATCCAACTGCCAGTTACACAGAATATCCGACTGTTCTCTGCCATGTAGTTGCAGAGGCTCCCCGGCTCCAGGGACCACGCTAGCAAAACTCATCCTACCACTGGACCCCCCTTTGCGATCCAACAACACTGGATCAGGTCTAATTATGGTACCAAGTATACTCCTGTTAGCTCCTAGACTCAAGATATTCTTTGGATTTGTTAATGTGGTACAAGCCATTGCAAAGGCCGACTTAATCTGCAGTAGACATTCAAAATACCTACCACTTTAAAAAAAAAACTTGATAGAGCAAGAGATGCAATGCATTTCTAGTATGTAGACAGACAAGCAAGATAAATCATCAATTGAAACCCTAAGAAAGCACCTTCCCAGGGTTTTTTGCATTTAAATTAAATAAACAGAAACTTGGAAACATACCTGAGCATAGTTAAAAGAGTTCTTCCCAATATCATTATCTGGAGCCTGTTTCATTCATTAGGGTTAAAAAGATAAATGATACTGTTATTGAAAAAAGTGAAGCATATCCACAATTGGTAATATCATCTTAGATGGATGCAATCAGTTCCAAGACAATTTAAATATTTTAAGTTGCCATATGCATAGAAAACCAGACTGAATGGAGCAAAACCCAGCACTGGTGGAGTCACATTTGAATGAACTTGAACGTTAGAAACCTCTAAGTTAGCCAGAACCCTTTATTATTCCTTTTTTTTTGGCCCTCTTTTTTCTCTCTTTATACAGATAGCAGCAAGCTTTCCAGACACACCTTCTGCCCCAAAAACAAACACTTCTGGAAACTTTGATGCAACAAATGAAAGGCACCAACATACATTTGTCATATGATTTCGTAACTTTACCCATAATATCTAAAAGTTTCAATCATTCAGTATACATGCCATGGGACAAGGGAGTTGAAGTAATAATTACTAAAAAGGCTGAAGTGGGTGAGTGTGTCACAACATACTTAAAGTTCGTAAACTAGAACAATGGCTACTTTTTGGGATCGAGAGAATAATAAAGTGAAACCAACCCAAGAACAGGCGGCACTACTTTCCCAACACCTTAGAACTTTGCCACTGCACCAAACATGCACTCAGCCATGAGCATCCATGCATATGAAACGGTTGCAGCATACCTAGGGTGGGAAGCATGAATGCCATTAATATTACAATAGCAAAAAGGAAACAAAGATCTGCAAGATAACCTGTGGGTCCTCAATGGAGATCAGCATTCCCCTGCCTTTATTTGTAAACCTAAAAGAAGTATATCACTGATAAATATGTATAAACAAAAGCAACGTTAGGAACAACATGCTATTCTCAAACACGGGAAATAAATTACCCTTTGCTACTCTTTAAAAAGAACGTGCCCCTTCCATTGCAAGAAACACCAACATTCACTGTATTCAGTTTCCGGCCATAAAAATCAAAAAAATGTACCTGTTTTATCAAAAGACCCCATGAGAAAAGGAATAAGAACACAAAATCACTGCAGCAACAATTCACCCCAATTTCTCCATCCATCACAAGTCCACTACTCCACTTCCTTTCTCTTCCACAGAAAGGAAGGACAAATAACTATCAACTCCATGCAAGTTCTGGTTTATTCATGCCCCAGTGGTGGATGTATTGAAAGGAGAATGATAGACTGATAGAACAAAAACAACAGCAAGGTTAAGGCTGAGAAAACATACCAAGAGGACACCCAAATTATATTCTGGATAAGCTTGGCTATCCCGTAGATTCTGTAACACCGGATACACATTTTTTCAGACAGTTGAACTTGCAGGACGAAGTATAAGAAACACAACCCCCACAGATTTTCAATCAGATGCTGATTTTAGCAGAACCAAATGGCAACAACCAGGAATTCACTTTCACTTAAGTTTTCTAACCTTATTCCCACAGAGCTTAGATTACTTGGCGTTAAAAAGCACACATTCACTAATATAGCAGGAACCTAAGCTTTTTATTTTTTTCGTTGGATTGGAAGTTCGGTGGTTGTGCAGGGGAACTCAACTGCAATCATCAATCTAATGTTGTTGAACTCATTCCACGAAACCAGGACTAAACACTTTTAATTTTCAACTGTAGCTTTCAAGTGATTCCTTAGGTTCTCTTTAAAAATTCCAGCTGTTTTGATGACTCAGAGCTTGCCCTGCCCTTTATGGCATTCGTTGGTCCCAGAACTCATGAAACACAAATAGGCTATCTCAGTCATATAATTAGCTTTACAGAATGCAAAACCGAGAGCAGTTGAGTCCCATAATCTGTAATAGTGTTTCAATATCTTCTCTCTGTTTTTGTTCTTCTTTCTTCCCTTTCTAATGAAAGTTAATCAAATACATAAAGGGTCACAAAGACCACCATGGTCAAGCCAAGGCTGACAAATCAAAACAACAGTATCAGCACCACCATTCAAGTGTACAATTGAGGCACTTGTCTCTGTCAATATAGATTCAGTTTTTGCTGATAAACACAAACACTATGTTACACTGAACTTAACTCTGACTATGACATCACAAATCAGACACTTGCTTCAAACCATCTACTTCAGAGTGATAATAAATGCTTATCAATTTTATTGAAAAAGCCAATGCCGCTGAAGATTTTCACTTGCCTGCAGCATTGCCATAAGCATGGAAAGAAGGGCATATGATCCTATTCCACCCGAATAAACCTTCATGTTTAAAAAATTCCAAAATCATGCTAAGAGAAGTAGACTTTGTTTTGTCCAATCAAAAGGATATAATTGACATTTATACCACAGGGAAAACCACTGACCTCATTCAGTTCCCTTTGTTGTAAAAATAATTTCAATATCAAGCACAGTGGTCGTATGGGAGGCCACTTTAGCACCGCTTCCTAAAAGAAAACACCAAGTCATGGTTTAAACTTCAGTTCATTCACCACAAACTCATGGAAAACAAGAATAGCTTCAAAACTCTACAATAAGACAGGCACTAGGCCAGTTATAATTCTGAGGAACATCTACAGTATATAATCCAGGAAGGAAAATGAAAACAATACGCTGATTAACACGAGGCAGGAGTAAGAGATGGAAGATGGAAGGGTTAAACAAATAAACCTTGATAAACTCAGCAGCTTTTGGTCCATTGTCTACATCAAAGCTGTAATGATAAGCACCAGAATAAGTATCAACATTAAGAGATATTAAAGTAAAAACAGAAAATTATCAACATTTCTCCACAGATACTAAACAACCAATTTTCTCATCTCATGCATGGCAAAATAATTTGCATCTTAAGGCAGAAGAATCCCAGTAAACTTCAGAACACACATTAAGAAAATCAAGTAATACATGGACTTAATTAATGTACTTCAATACAGATGTTAACTGATCAATAGCAAAGATGTAGACCAAATGCCATAGAATATAAACAGAACACTTCACAACTGTGTGTGTGTGTGTCTATGTATGTATGTATGTATGTATGTATAGATACATGCATACATATATCAGTATTTTGATGCATAAGACATGTATGTATTTATTAAGTATGTGTGTGTATGAGCATGTATAATACGTAAGTAAATGTATGACGTTGCCTATTTTAAGTTGATAAAACTATGATCCTTTTTTAAACCAGTCAAAGTTGAAAGTTTGCACCATCATCCAATCTTTGGCATCATCGAATTACTACATCTCATATTTCTCTGCAATCCTCTTGATTAGCAATATCTCATGCATCACAATACTGATCTACACTCCCATCCACTAAATATTAGAAAACATTTCACTTTTAATGCTTTGAATGCAGCAAAAAGGACCAAATCTGAAAAGGAGTAACTCTCTTAAGTACCACAGTGAAATAGGCTTCCATAGATAAAATTCAGATTCTACTATTATGTTTTACATTATTCGTGATAAAATGCAAACCAAGATACGTGTATCTTTTATAGAGCAGATGTAGCTGATTTGGAGCACAACTGTAACTGGAAACAATATAAAAGATATAGCATACAACCTTATATCAAATGCAATACCACTTCTCTTTTCCACAAACTTCACAATGGGCACACGAGCTTTTGCAATCACCTAGTAGATGTTGACACATCAGGTTAGTGTGTTAAAACTTGAAAGAAAAAATGATAGACAACTATTCATTTGTTTAGAAATATACATGCCTGTATCCTTTTTGCAATTCCTCTTTGTGCTAAAGCCCTAGAAAGAGCATGCAAGCCGGTCTGAGGATTTTGGATACCTGACCCTAAAATCACAACCTACAAGATGTCATTGACGTCCTCAGTCCAATTCCAGATATAGAATGATATGGTAAGCAGTAGAAGCAACGGAAAATAAATAAAAACCCAGACAAGAGCTGTAAGTGTTCATATGTTCATTCTTATAGTTCCACAATTTGAAATCATACCCTTATTAGAGAAAGAGTAAAAATGCAAGAAGTTAGCATAAGCCAAACAGTCCCCTTGAGAAATAATATCCCAAAATGTCTTACTTTCTCCAATAGTTGCTCACCATACTCAAGAAGTGTGCGTTTCTAGCTAAGTCTGGTTAAAGAGAATATGTAAGCATACTTACATCGATATCACTAGTTGGTAGGTAAAGGCCTGTACTGAATGACCCAAAAACTTCTGGCTGCAAGATAACTTTTGAATGAGTACAAAATAGAAGAAGAATTCTGTGTTTGTGTCTGGGTTTGGGCTTGAGAGAGAATGATACCTTGCAGCGAGGCCATATATATTTAATAACATCAAAAACACCAGAAACTGCCACATTGCGTGATGCTTCCTCTTCAGGAGTTGGGGAAAGGAATTCACAGAAATCCACTATCTCTATATTATTGAACAAAAGACGCCTGGTTAGAGGTCCATTAATGATATTAAAGAAAAGGAAGGAAAAAAAAAAACCGAAAAAACCTGGAACAAAGCGCGTTTCCTACAAATATCTACCAAACCAAGCAGCCAATCCACACACTTCAGACTAAATTACACATGCACCCGATCAGAAGTTACAAGCCTATATCAGATTGCAACTCTAAAAATCACAATTTAGAACGTAAATCACAATCCCCAGTTCTCATAGATAGCGGTTATTCAGTCAGCAAAGTTTATGAGGGGAAAGAAAGCCGTTTTGCATTCTGACACAACTCAACTTATATTCATGAATGACTGACATTAAACAACAAATTAAACAATGTCACACAATCAAATTCCAAACGTAACTATTAAGTTCAAACCCAAACCTCATAAAAGAGCATGCACACTTAGAAGGGGAAAAAAGGGATAAGTTGTTTCCTCCACCTTTATGCAACTGAAGCATAGGACTCTTGAATCGGCCATTCCCCCGAAACCATCCACTCTCAAGGGTAACTGCCTCCTCGGGCTCCCTGGCTGGAGTACTGGGCTCGGATTCTCTGGCCGGGGTACTGGGCTCGGGTGCGGGGTCGGGCTCGGCCTCCTGCTGTAATGAATCGCTGACAACGAGTGAAAAATAATCAGGAGCAGTGGAGTCTAGAGCAACTGAATTAACATAGTCGAGAGAGATCTCGTTGCGGAAAACAGTGTAGGGGTCGGCTGGTTGAGCGGGTACGGGAGACGGAGGAGCAGATAGAGCGGAGAGCGAGATTGAGCTAAGCGTGTCGTAAAGGACGGGTTGAGGTGGCGATTCCATCGGAGAAGATGGAAGGGCAACGGCTGTCGGCAGTGTAAAAATACACGGAAACAGCAGGCGTGTTTCTAGGTTTCTGCTTAGGGTTTCTAATTTCCGTTGATCAACAAAACTTTTCCGGCCAATTTGTAACTAATTAGTATACTATGTACCTATATCTAGTTATATGTACTTATATCTAGTTATACATACTAATTCATCCTTAAATCTCTATACATAATTCACTTTAATTAAAAGAAATTGACAAATTTGGCCCTTCCCAAAACTCTCTCTATCCCTTTAAAAATCCTACCTTACTCCCACTGCTGTCACCGCCGCCGTTACAAAATTCCATCATTACTCGCATCTACATAAATGTAAAAAATAAATATGTAAAATGTCTAAAGTAATTGGAAAAGTACCTGAACAAGTATGTATAAGTATTTTAAATAATATGCAGATCATTTGTTCTCTTCAATAATATACAAAGTATTTGTTTTCTACCAAAATAATATGTAAACATGTAGAATTGTTTGAATAAATATGTTAAAGTATCTATAGAAATATGTAAAAGTATCTGAGTAATATGCAAACAATTTATTATCTTAAAAAATTGAAAGTGTTTGAATCAATAAATAAAAGTGTCCAAATGGCCATGTAAAAGTATCCAACGTAAATATAAAAATGACTATAACAAAATACATAAAATTTGTTATCTTCAAAATTAAAAGTATCTGAAAAATTAAGTTAAATAGTCTAAATGAATATATAAAAAAATTTTAACAAATATATTAAAGTATGTAACAAATTTTTTTTACACTTGGATATATATATTTTTTTTCTCTTGGGAATTGGAGCCATGGAAGCATGCTCACACAAATTGCCGGTTCCAGACCAGATGACGGTGCAAGGGTACGCCACCATCATTCTCGACTTGCAACCTGGCCTCAGCATTAGACCATTCATCGGTCTCAGAATCTGATGCTGCTTTGATTTCCTCATTCTAATGTGAGAAGCCTTCGTAAATCTTGCCATTGATTTGATTTCGAGATGAAGATGGCAACGATTTGATCATTAGGAATAAGACAAACAAACTACGGCCACAATTGCATAGTCGGCACAAAAAAAGGTAGTGATTGGCGATGCATGGTGATGAAGAGGAACGCAGAACAGCAGCAATCGTCATGATGAAGAGGAACGTAGAGCGGTGATAATGGGTGGCCGTTGGATTGTCGGAATGAAAAAGCAGCGGTGATTAGAAGTCGAAATGAACGAGGGAGAAGAATGTCAACGAATTGAGAAAAAAAGAAAGAGAGAAATATTGTTTGAAAATGAGAAAAATTAGGGGTAAAATTGTAAAATAGCCATAGAGTGGATGAATAATGTGTGCATATGCGCAATTAGACATAAAGCGCAAATTTACCAACTTACCCATTTTTACCTAGCTAACTCTAATCGTGTCCATCATTCAAATCACATCTTCGTCTTCAACTGTGCTTCCGGCAGCAACTCTTCCACCCCGAAATCTTCTTTTTCTCCAGTTGTCTCTCCAACAAACGTTTCAGGTGACAACGAGCAAAGATCAAGAAGATCTTGGAAGAGATGTGATGATCAATGGGATTTGAAGTGAACATGTGATTGAAGGCGAGTTACAGCGGTGAACAGATCAACGAGATGAGAAGACGATGATGATAATGATAACAACAAGATGGAAAGACGATGTCAACCACAAATTGCCGGGGTGAGCAATGACAAGAGGTCCCGGCAGCAGATGTGACCAACGGCAGCAGCTACATCTGGAAACTGTTGAGGAGATCACGTGGTCGCGATCTCCTCTGCCTTAAAAACTAGTTTATATAATGTTTTAAATACTTTTATATGTTTTTTCAGACACTTTTAGCTATTTATTTAAACATGTTTTCATATTAGTTTTAGACGCTTTTATTTATGAGAAAAAATAAATTATTTGCATTTTGTTTTAAACACTTTTACCTATTAGTTCCTACATTTTTATAAATTTTAGTACACACTTTTATATATTTATTCAGAAATTTATTGCTATTGTTTTCATAAACATTTTTATAAAGAGAACAAATTGTTTGTGTATTTGGTTCAGACATTTTTACTTATTGCTTTATACACTTTTATTTCTGAAGGGATTAAATTTTCTGTATATTCCTCCATATGCTTTCGCCTTTGTTTCAGATACTTTTATGTAATACTACAGACACATTTATATATCACGTTAGACACTTTCAGACTTTACATTTTTATATGAAGAAAACAAAATATGTACATATTGTACCATACACTTTTTTCATACTTCTTTAAGCACTTTTGGATATTCTTTTAGACACCTTTACACTTTGTATATTGTTGGAAAGAAAATAAAATATTTAGATATTGTGTTATACGCTTTTACATACTTTTTCAAACACTTTTAGTTATTGTTTTAGACATTTATATATCCTCTCTTTGACATTTTCTTTCATTTTGTTTATGCACACAGTTCATTGGTTGCGATAAACTGAGGTGAAGAATGGAGGCAATAACGAGCGATCTGGAAGTGATAACTGACAGATCTAGAAGTAAGCGACAATAGAATAATTTAAAGGTGAACAACGATCTCACATGATCGTGAATGGGAATGATTATTCAAAGGCAATGTGAGTGGTGGTGGCTTGATCGCAAAGGTGAGTGATAATCTAGAGACAAGATGCAACGATGTGATTTGGAGAAAAGTCAATGCAATTCGAATATGATAGCTGGAGGTGAGGGATGGTGAGATTCGGAGGCTAGCAGATGCAAGATACAGAGGCGAATAGTGATGAGATGTGAACACAAGCGTTGCTAGTGACATTTTTTTATGATGATTTTGAGTTGATGACAGTTTTCGAAGGCAATGACGGTGGTGAAAGCGCCGACGGCATTGGTAAAGTAAGGCTTTTTTATGTGTGAGTTTTGGTCCAAAGGTAAATTAGTCAAAATTTAGATTGGGTTATGGGTTTATATAGAAAATTAAGAGATGAATTAGTATGCCTAATTAGATATATGTTTATAATATAATAATTACAGTCCAGATGGATGTCCATGCCAAATTAGAAGGAAAATTACCCAGACCCTGAAGTATAAGCCAACCTACACAATTCTCCTTATTTCAAGTACCTATATTAAAAAGACTTTATTTTTTTTACCACGTGAACTAGTGTGCTTCTCTCACCTCTCTCAAACTTGATCACTCATTTTCCCTTGTTCATGCAATTTTTCCAGATCTCATCTCGTTTTCTTGTCTATTTATTAGGATACGATTAGTTTCAATGTCATCTTCTTAATTACTCAAGATGAGAACTGTGATTCAAGTTCAGCTACTGCTAATTGATTGACTATCATGGTTAGGGTTTCAGATCTAATTCAGAGTGAGTTTCTCTACCATAGGATAACCATGGATCACTGAGACTAGGTTGAAATAACATTGATTGCCTTTGATCTATTAGTTTCATTTCATCTGGTCAGGTTTGATCATTTTAGTAATGATTACCTTTGCTTTAGAGAGCTTTTGTTCATCCTTGGTCTTTATCAGTGGCTTTTATGACTTGTTATTCATCACACTCTCTCCCATTTCCAATCAATTCACCAGTTATAGAGTTTCTACAGAGTTATTTTGCTCTGTTGAGGGATAGCTTTCAGTGGCATGATTTTTTATTCAATTTTGGTTTTGTTTGGTTTGGTTGGGCTTTGCGTCTGTGGGATTTTTATACTTCAGCTTTGGTCATTTGATGGATATCTAAAGGCACAAGATGAAGTACATCATACCTCATTGTAGTTCTTGTTCGTTGTCTTTGGGCACTATTACATATTCACCAGATTACCTGTCTCTACAGATGGTGGCAATTTATGTTGATCAAGTTTTGCTAGAAAGCACAAAAGATTACTTGCAATCTACTCTCCTTATTCAGGTAGTTGATTGTTAAAATTTTTTAGTATCTTTCATTAGCTTGTTTATTCAATCTATATGGCAAACTAAGGATAAGGTCTCATTGATTGGCAAAGTGGGACAGAATTAGTTCATCATTTGCTTTCATAGCTAGAATGATCTTATAAATATGGAAACTATGGCGCTGTGGAATATGGATGGTTCCTTTATCCTTGTTTGGCACCTTCAGCCATACTTATGAACAAAGGATCATGATTTCCTTACTATCCCGGTGTGGGTGCAAGTTCATAAATTACCGTTTATGTATCTAAACCTAGCTGTGGCTAAAGATATCTCTGAGAAGATTGATCCAGTGTTGGAGATTAATATGCAAGACCATAGTAAACACAAGTGGAATTATATTCAATTCAAGACAATCATTAATTTTAGGGAGCCATTATTATATGGATTCTATCTAAAGATGGGTAATGATAGAACACCAAGGATTCCACTCCGATATAAGAAGATTTACAAAGTTTGTAAACAATGTGGATGTATTGGGCACTCTAAATTACATTTTAGAATGAAAATTGGAAGCCACCTCAGTTGATCCATGGTGTTCAGGAAGATGGACCATAAGAGGGAATTTCCTAAGACGATCAGTGTCCCTGAAATTCAAGCCTTCCATTACCAGTCATGTTCAAATGGCGTTTTAGACTAGGAAATTATGGATGAAGTATTTGATCTGATAAACTATTCCTTTATAGACGATACTTGTAGGATTAAGGTAGATCAAGCTCACGGATGCTTGGACCTAGATACACACCCCGAATGGTGGATTAGAAGAGCAAGATGGGGAGGTAACTCTTAAGGAGAATTCAGAGAAACAATTGAATGAAAATGACAAGAGTTTGCATTGGTCAGGAGATAAGAGGCCTAATTAGTTGAACTTTTCAAATGACCTTTTTAATGACCCAAATTCTAGTGACATTCAACCCATTGACATCCCTAAGGTCAAAACCTCAAACGTATTTAGCAATTCCTCAGTGGAGTTATGTTGTACAGTAATGGTCTCAAGCCAAGCTCTAGAGCCTATTCAACCTAAAGCATTTAGCTTACTTTTAAAGCTTGGTCAAATAACAAAACAACAAATTTAAACCATAGTGTGTTTTTGTTTTTCTTATAAATCAACATCTAAAATATGCAAGCTATTGTTCAGAGGGTACCAACACAAGACAAGATTTAGTTCCAGGGCCATGCTACATAATTATGCAAAGCAGCAAAAATTCTCAATGAATTACTAAACTTATTACCAAAGTTATTTAAAGGGTTCGCCAAATGAGCATCACTACATAGTCCTTTTGGATTCTAGATGCCCATAGAAGACAAGAAGAATGAGGTCACCTAGAATCCAAATAAAACAAAAGTCCAAGGATGCCATGACCTCTCGTCCATTGAAAAGGCCAAAGTCTACTGCTGCATAGGTTATTCAAAATATGGGATATGATTATAGTATGTCCTTTGATGAATTTGTAGCACATATAGGTGAATTCTTATAGAGAATGTGGCTCAACCTGCTGTACAACACAGAGCATAATGGTCACTCATCCAATTTTCATAATGATTTTTTTTTTGTCTGAACCTCATCAAACCCTAAGCACCAAATGAGGATATTGAGTTTTAAACATAAAGGTTTAGACCATCCTATGGCAGTTAATAATCTAAGGAACTTAATATGGAATAATCGGCCCATTTTTCTATATCTAATAAAGACTAAAATGGATAGAACTTTCGTAACTGCTAAGCTAGCTTCTCTTAGATTTGATAGCTTTGATTTCATGGATACAACGAGACATAGTGAAGGTTTCTAATTGGGCTAGAAATCAGAAATCTAGTGCATTATTCTTCATAAAGATCTTCACTTAGTTTTGTTGCATATCAAGGATAATATTGGATCATTATGGTATCTTTGTTATGTTTATGGTCACCCAGCAATTCAATATCATCATCACACCTGGAAAGTATCTTGTCAATTTTGAAACAATTTGAGGGACTTCTAGTTTTGAATGGGGATTTTGATCAAGTTCAATCCTCCTTAGAAAAAATCGATAGAAATGCTCATGTGGTCCTTTAGTGTTGAATGGCTACAGTTTTTTATTGGTGATTTATAGTTAATTCAAGTTCCTCTGAATGGTCCGGTGTATACCTAGTTGAACTTTTAGGATGGGAAAAAAGTTGTCTATGAGGTGCTTGATAAAGTCTATTGCAATGAAAAGTGGTGTCATTTAGTTCCCTCAATTAAGGTTATAAATTTAGCTATTCAACACTCAGATCACTCTTATTTGTTATTGAAATCATCTCTTCCTTCTGTGTTCTACCATCCTCTTAGAGTATTTGAAGTATTTTGGTTGAGATACCCAAAGTGTGAAGAGATAGTCAAATCAATTTGGTCATTCTCAATCTAACGGTTCAAAATGTTTCAAGTAGCTTATAAATGCTCTCATATGGTCCCAATATTTAGGCAATGGAATAAGACATCTATGGGTAATTTACAAAATAGAATTAAAATAGTCGAACAACAGTTGGTGGCGAAGCAAAAATCTCTGAATATCATGATTAATCATGATCAGATTTCTAGTTTGAGGGAGCAACACTTTTCTTTACTTGTGGATGAAGAACATATGTGGGCTAAAAAATCTCTTATCACTTGGCTTGCATTAAGGGATAAAACATGATATTTTTTTATTTGGCAACTAAAAGTAGACATTTTTTATCTCAGATCTCACTCCTTAAGTTGGATAATGATGCTTGGATTTACATAGATGAAAAGATTAGAGGACATATTAGATCGTACTTTGTTAACTTTTTTACTAATTCATCCATTTCTAGAGAAGAAGCACAGAATGTTTTATACTCTGCTATCCCAAGAAAATTATCAGAACAACAGGTTTTTAGCCTTTCATCTCCATGTACCAAAAAGGAAGTAAAATGTGCAGTTTTTGATTAGGGGACCATGAAAGCACCATGACCAGATGGGATCTCTTCGATTGTTTTCAAGAAATATTGGCACATCTTAGGAGACTTAGTTGTTGATGCAGCTCTATCATTTTTTAATGGGGTTATCTCCTACGTCAGATTAATCGTACCTTTATTACCTTGATACCTAAGCTTAGGGAATCTCAGGTAGTCGAAGACTTCAGGCCAATTAGTCTTAGCAATACTCTCTATGAAATTATCACAAAAACCTTGGCCAACTGATTAAAGCCAATTTTTTCCAACTTGGTTTCAGATTACTAAAATGCTTTTATTCTTAGAAGGAGTATTTAGGACAATATTATAATTGCCTATGAGATCTTTCATGCCATAAAGCATACGAGTTTACATAATAGACCCTAAGGGCATAAAATAGTTCTCAAATTGGACATTCGCAAAGCCTATAGTACTTTACAATGGTCCTTTATTAAGAAAGTTATGATGGCTATGAATTTTTCAAACAATTGAATTCACTTGATTGGTTTAATGGTTGCACCACTAATTAGTTTAATTCGAAAGCAAGTATTCGTCAAGGAGACCCTCTCTCTCTCCTTATTTGTTCATCATCTGCATAAAAGCATTTTCTTATTATTTGATCCATAGTTAAAGATCGGGTTTACTTATCGGTTTGAAGGCAAGTAGGACTAGGTCTACTATCAACCATTTATTGTTTGCATATGGTTACCTAATATTCTTCTGTTTGTCCAAAGAAGTTGTCCAAGTTTTCTAGAATCCTCTAAGCTTTATTCGATAGTGGTGAGGTATGAAGTAAATTTTAGAAAGTCAAAATGGTTATTCAATCAAAATGTTCTAGGGAATAGATAATAAGAATATTATGAGATTTTTCCATTCCAAAATTTCACGTATACTCCATTACCTTGGTGCCTCATTCTGTCAAGGCCTTTCCAAAACTGCTACATTTCATTTTCTAGTGGATAAGATTAGAGCTCAGTTGGATAACTGGAAATGGAAGGTGCTCAATAACATCAAAGGCTTACCCTAATCCAATCCATTTTAAGCTCAATCCTAATTTATATAATGTTGCTATTCAAAGTCCCTGTAAACCTTATCAGCTTCAGTTTGTAAGTCTCTTATCTGCTTTTGGTGGTTTGGATCTTGGGGAAAAAAAAGGTATTCATCTAAAACAAATAGCAATGTTGATGCTTTCAAAAGGTCTTAGGGGACTTGGAATCAAATACCTGCGATTATTTAACGAAACATTATAGGGAAAACATTTTGGTGAATCTTTATACGAGACCTAAATAGGCTAAGCTATAGAGTTCTCACTGCCAAATACAAGTTATCTCATTCAGTATGGTTGGTGGATGTTAATGGTTCTACTTCTCCTATTTGAGAAGTTTGACCTATGAGAGAGAATTTTTTAAATAGTCCCACTAATGGAAGGTTGGAAATGGTTCCTCTATCTAGGTATGGGAGGATCAAAGGATCCCGGACATAACCCCTTGCCAATTAAGATCCTTAATCCTTCATCACAGTATTACCCACATAGCATGGGTAGCGGATTTAGGCCTTCCTAATGGTGTGGGGTGGAATATGCCCCTACTTAGATACGCCTTTCCAAAAAATATCATCAGATAGATAATTACTTTGCCCCCTTCTTCCGCATTTAAAAGCTCTAATGCGGTGGTTTGAAAAAGAAACTCTAGAGGTTCGTATACCACAAAGAACAGTTATTCACAACTAGTGATTCAAAGGTCAGCTCATCTAATACATCCAGAATGGGGTTTAATTAGATCTTTTCTAAACTTAAATTTCTATCAGGTAGTGAATAAAGTATTAGGTTTACAAATTCCACAAAAATTTAAGATATTTTTGTATATGTGTCTACTTAATGCCCTTCTTATGAGTAGCAATCTAGCTTTCCATGTTGGCCTTTAAAGTTACACTTTTCACCATTGTAATGTAGAAGAAGAGACAATTCTTCATCTATTTTGGGGTTACTCTAGCTCTGCAGATATATGGGGTACCTTCTACACTCATCTACTTCTGGATAATACTGTTTCATTTGAGGTCTGGTTGTCCTTTTTCCTGAGTTCCCACATTGAATGGTCTAATTAATGGATCACAATTTTAGTATGTATTCTATGGATTATTTGGCTTAGAAGAAATGTGTGTATTTTTCATAATGCATCTTTCAATTCTCAGTCTTTGATAACCAATAAAGAAGCACTTATGCAATAGATTTTAGCCACTAGAGACTTCCAAGTCTTTTATGTTGACCCGCCCAATAAACCTTGTCATTCTTAGGCAAGTAAGAAACTAATGGCTCCAGATTGTAACCCTATAACCTTTGTGGTGGATGGTGCATACCGTAGATCATTAGGCCTTAGAGTAGTTGCATGGTTATGGATGGGCTTTAGTGCTCCGCCTCAACATCAGCAAGGAAAAATGTGGCCAAACTGCTTATCAGCATTGGAAGCAAAATTGATAGCTATATTAGGGGCAATTACTACAGTGAAAGTTTTTTCTTTGCATTATATCACTATCTTATCAAATTGTTTGCAAGCTTTGGAGGTTTTTCACACATAGAAGCTAGTAGAACCACCCTTGGTAAGCATTGCACACCAAGTTGTTACTGAGATGAAGAAGTTTTATCATTGTTTGTTGGTTATAGTTTTGTGGCAGCTTGTTTCTCTGGCACACAACCTAACAACATCTCTATTCCCTTAGTCTATTCTTCCTGACTCTGAATACCAAAAAAAAATACCTATACTTACTTCCGTAAAAATTTGACTCAGTCAATGACAATTATGACAAAAAAGAGGAAATATCTATGTTTGCCCTCCAAGTTTTCTTCCCTAAATAATTTCCCCCACCAACTTTTGCATCTAACAAGTTAGACCCCAATTTTGGACTCTTTTCTTCGATCCGCCAAGCATATTCCCACTCCCAGTCTCCTAAAACCCCAATGGCGAGGCTCGACTCTGCCCTCTTATTCTGCCACTCTACCAGCTCCTTCGATAACCCCGATTTGGAGGCCAATGACTTTAGGACAAAGAGGCAACACCTCTCCCCACTTGCTTCTAACTATCTTTCGCATCTGGAACACCATTAGTCCCCTTGCCTCTATCTTTCTCTGCATTTTAATCCTTTCTCTCACCCATAAATATTGCCATTTCATGACTCATTTGTTGTCTCTACGTACGACCTCATCTCCAAGTGTCCTTTCTTCGGTCTTTCGCGGATCTTATCCAAATCACCATCCTCCTTTACCAGTTACCCATGAGTCTTCCAAAACCCCAACGGCTAAACTCAACCATGCACTATTCGGTCCTGGATGGCTTTCTTCGGTCTTGATGGGCTTGGCTCTAATTTCGATCCCTAAACATTCCTTGGTGTAAGGTTCTATCAACATTTCTGGGTTCCCTTAAGATCTTCCATCAGCCGACCCATTCAAATCACTGTCTTCCTCTATTGGTTACCTATGAATCTCCTTCCCCTCTGGCAAACTTGAGACTCTCACTATCGACCCATCAAAAAATGATGCTCATTGTTATTATGGCGAAGGTGATGACGCCAACGGGCTAGGTTTTTTATGGCAGGAGGGCCCAGATAATTCAACAGGTCAACCACCAAGGCAAGGTCAATTGAGAAACAGAGTTTTTGCCGAGATTTATTTTTTAAATTTTTTGAATTTTGATTCGCATTTGGGTAGTGGTGGTGAAGGTCATGATATTATGATTTCTGGCAGCAGGATAGTGGAGCCGCAGCCGCTGAGGGAGACGTTAAAGATGGAGGAAGTGGCGGGGATGGTGTCGGTGCCGTTGTCTGTGGAGACAATGATGGCTGGTGGAGATGAGGTCTTGGTGGAGGCGAAGGTGGAGGAATAGGGGAGTGGGAGGGATGGAGGTAACCATTGCCTAGATTTTTAGGTGCAAAAATTGGTGGGACAAATTTTTAAGTAAAAAAGTTAGAAGGCTTAAATTTCTCATTTTGTAGTTATCGAACCAGCCTTAAAGTTGAACTTGACCTATATTTAAAATTCCAAATGTCTAGTGAGCTAAGTTTCGAGTCCGAAAATGTTCACTCAAGTTTTTATCGAGCCTAGTGAGTTTAATATAAAAAATAATATTCCTCAAGCTCGGACCTCAAATCAAGCTCGAATTTATTGAACCTCCAAGCTAAGCTCAAATCCCAACTATTGAGCTCAACGAATTCAAGCTTGAGGTGAGCAATTCTTAAAAAACTAAACTTAAACTTGAGGTGTTTTGGCTCAAGTTTGCTCGTTTTCAATTTTACTAATGCCTAGTCAAGGTGTTTTTTTTTTTTTTTTGTCAGTGTTTTTTTTTTTTTTTTGTCAGTGTTAGATATACCTAACTGCACCCTTATTCTTCAATTTCAGGAAGTGGTATACAATATACATATTTTAACATTTTATTAAGGTGCTATATGATAAATTACAGTATTTCAAATACTGTTGCAATTTTTTTACCTTTTGTTCACTATATGGTGGACTGGAGTATATGAGTGTGGAAAACAGAAATTTCTTTCATTTTGAATCATATGTGCATACATATATAAAGGGCAACATGGGTAAATTTATTGTTGAACTATAGGTAGTAAAGTAATTTTATTACTGAACTTTTTTTTAGAGCAAATTGCCATTAATTTTTTTAAAAGATGTAAATTTGCCTTTGTTGGGAGTAAATTTGTTACTGACCGTTAAAATTGAATATCGTGATAAAAGTGAAGAAATGAGAAAAGCAAAAATTTCAATTCTAAATTTCCTTTGTCTAACATTATGTCCCCTAAGTTTTTTAATCTATCATTTTTATTACCATCTTAGCTCTCACAAATCCCTGTAGCCTTCACCACCCTTTACTCTTTCTGTCACGATATTACCTCCACTTTTTCATACATCCTGCAACATTCATGGAAAGACTTCTTAGAACAAATCCTGATTAAACAAAGTTTGATTGATGCATATAAAAATGCTGTAGTTATAGAATAAATGATTGATAGTAACAACAGTACAGGATTGTTCAATAAAAATGGGGAATGTGAAAACAATAAGGCTTAGCTAATGAGAGTGTATGGTCAAATATAGAGTTTTGACTCATCTAGATATTGTAAGAGGTTTGTATAGCTAAAGGATAAAGAGAAACTTTTCAAGAACTAGTTTAAGAGTTATGTTATAGAATATTCCGTGAACAAATATAATATTTCTATCATTTAACACTAGTGATAAAATTGCTTACAATGAATCAATGGCAAATTAACTTGCATAAAAAGTTTGGTGGCAAAATTTCTATTTTCATATATTTTAATTATAAATTTACCCCTTTTACCCGTATATGAAGTAACAAAATAAAATTGATACACATTTATTTCATTCCGTTTGCTTTGAGGAAAAAAATTCAATTGATAAACATTAACATGACTGAGATTTAAAAAACATTATAATTATTTTTGTTTATGTTTATCTCTCATTTTATTTATTGTTTTATTTTAACTTTCACATGATTTCTATCTCTCGCCTAGTCGTCTTGACAGCTGTTAGCTACAGCGTGCAAGCAGCTACTCTTGTGAACAAAATTTTTTACAAATTGGCTGCTTTTTATGTAATATTTATCGAATTAGGCTCCATTTTCATAAATATATTTTATTTATATAGAAAAAATTATGATAAAAATAATCAAAGTGATAGTGGAATTTTTTTTTTTACTAAATACTTTTCATCTTAAATATTATTTTAATATTTTTTAAAACCAGTAACAGTAGCAGCGTGAAATGCTATGTAATATATTTACCGGCAACCAAATTACAAACTTCACACATAGCCAAGTCCACCAATAGTTTCCCTAGGGCCGATTCTTGGAAAATTGAATTGATTCAATCATAAACAAGAAAAATGATCCTTATGTAAATCAATCTTATGATTTTGGTTCGATTTGGAAGTAACTTTTATTCCAATTTTTATTATTAGTATTAAGATTTTAGATAATTTATTAACAGTTAAGATTAATTCATAATTAAAAGTTAAAAGCTAACATTAAATAGTAAAATTCTAAAATCAATCACTAACGTGAGTTTAAATGCATGGGTAGTCAAACGAAACCGAAAAATCATTATTTTATGATTTTATCGAATTTTGTGTAACATTTCGTTCAGCATACTTATGTTTTGTCGTATGCATATAATTGGTCAGGAAGTCAACAAAGATTGTAAAAAATACGATACTGTTTTCAAAAGGGTAAAATCTAAATTTGGTCTCTTAACTATTTAGTTTGTCCTAAAATTGACCCTTAATTCTAAAAGTAATTATTATGGTCTTCTAATTTAATTTGAGTCTTATCTGTTACATTGGCGTTATTCTTGATAGAAAATACATACATGGCACTTAATACCCCTTGCTTGGCCTCACAATCCCATGTCGCATCTTTTTTTATGACAATAAGTGACAAAATTGAGAGAATAATAAATTCTAGACTAGAATTGATAAAAAAACCTAATTTTAGGGACTTAAACTATTAATTAACCAAATCTTCCCAAATCTAATCTCCCCACTATCACCATCTTCTCTCTTTTCGCCAGCCAAATCGAATCAAATCGGTATAAATTTTCAACCATGAATCCGTATTTTCTCGTAAAGGAAGAGTACCCTGGTTCTAACTTGACCTCGCCACCGCACGGCCACAAATTGACGATGATGCCAGCACCACAGGCTATGGAGGACATCCATGACATTGGACTGCCTTTATTTTTGACATGGTGGAATTTGATTCTCCGTAAAATTTTTTAGCACTAATTACATAGTCTCCTGGAATTTGATTTTAGATTTGTATAATTTCCGCTCCTCTACTCCTCTAATTCCCTATCCCCATCCCCCGCCCATTTGATTCTCCGCCATCTGTCTCCTCCCGCCTCTCCAATTCTCTGTCACCTCCCACCTCTTCGATTCTCTATTTCCATCTCAAGTTAGAGGATTTGATTCTCCAATTCAACGTGGTAACGAAGAGAGAGAAGATTTGGCTGGTGTAGGGAGAGAAAATGGTGACGACGGTAAGAGTAGATTTGGGGAAATTTGGTTAATTAATAGTTTAAGTCTCTAAAATTATATTTTTTTTATCAATTATAGTCTAGAATTTATTATGTTCTCAATTTTATTACTTATTGTCATAAAAGAATATGCCACGTGGCATTGTGGGGTCAAGCAAGGGGTATTAAGTGCCATGTATACATTTTTTTGTCAAAAATAACGGCAACATAATGGATAAGACTTAAATTGAATGCGTTGCTTACGTTAAGGGACCGTAATGATCACTTTTAGAGTTAATGGATCATCTTAAGACAAACTGAATAGTTAAGTGGCCAAATTTGGATTTTACCCCTTTCCAAAGACACAAAGATGCTAAATCCACATCATTTCCATAATATATTTCTTAATCCTTTTGCATTTTTTTTTTGAAAAAATATGAATGTTTGTAATATAAAAGTATAAAATATGTTTCTCCAAAATTACTTACTTTTAATAAATATCAAAATTACAACAATAAGTATTTATGGTTTTATTATGAAAGAATTTGCGTTAAGAATTTACGGATTTTTTTTCCTTTTCGATGAAAGCGTTCAAGAAAGTACTAATTAGCAATTAAACCCAAAGCTTGTTTTATCAAAACAAAAAAAAAAAAAAACCCCAAAATTGTGTCCTTTAAGGTAAAAATTAAAAAAAACACTAATAAATTGTGGAAATCGGCTAGAATCAGTCACTAATATTTTTTTATTAATAAAATACTAACGTTATTTAAATGACTGAATAAATTACTAATATTATTCAAATGACTCAATTACTAGATGTTAAAATCCAGTGAAAATATTACTCCCCTCAGGGCAATCTTCCTTAATTTTGATATAATTGATTCTTTTAAGTTAAAATAGTTCAGGTACACCACCTTCATGACTGCAATAGTTTAGATTAAGGAAAATTACAATTACTTTTTGACGTTTACTTTAACTTACAGTTTGCTGTTTTTATTTTTGAAAACCTACATTTTGCCTCATAGTTCTTTTATGCTATATGATAACAACTTATTAAACTGTAACTTAAACTATATAATAGTCATTTTTTAGTAACGTTGGTCTCTCCAATATTTTTTTATAGTTAATAAATATTTTAAATTATCAATTTTTTTCTTTTTGTAAATGCTTTTTTCTTCCTATAAATATATATCAATATTTTTTAAAATTCGATTAACTATGAAAATAATATAAATTTTTTTGAAATTACTGAAATATGGTTATCCGATAGTTTAATTTATGGTTTTAAAAGTTGTTGTCGGACACTATAAATAAAGTACAGGGTAAAATGTAAATTCTTTAAAATAAAGGAGGCAAAATATAGGTTAAATCAAATTGCATGAGGGCTTTTATAATTTACCCTTTAGATTAATCATTGTGGAGCATTCTTTCTCTTTATACGTCAAAGTGATATCTGAAACTTCATTATCCAACTCTCCCTCTGCCTGGGGATACACGACATCTCGCATCAACAATAATATTGGATTTTAAGAGAAGGTATGAAGGAGAAGGCTGACTCAAAGCTAAAGTCTTTTCTATAAATAGTGGCGGTAGCTAAGAACAATGATTTCTTAGTCTCAGTTAGCAAAAGTAATCTTATTATAAGTCTCATTTAAAACCATTTAAATAGATATCTCATATTTTAAAAAAATAAAAATAATGAAATAAATCACTAATGCCTCTAATTTTCTTTGTAAATAATAAAATAAACATTTAATATTTTCAATTTTATCCACAAAATTCTAACTCTAGTATCCATAAAATGTAGCAAAAAAATCAAATTTAATGGATAATAGGCAATTTACATTATTTAGAAACATTAGTGGTTTATTTAGCCTAAAAAAAAATTAAATAGCCTAATAGGTTCAACGAAACATTTTATTGATTTATTTGACATTTTACAAAATATCTCATCCAAAAAATGAAATAGCTGCCAAGTGCCGGATTTGAGCGAGCTGGTGAGTAAGTTCAGTTGTTTACTTAACCACCAAAAACAAAAACAAAAAAAAAAATGGTGATTTATTTGTCATTTTTGCCTCTTCGTTAACATCTCACTCCTTACTGTCTAGTGGACGAAAGTTTGGGGTCATTCCTCATACAACATTGTGTTAAAGACACAAGCTCTTCTACAGGTGCATGAGTACTAGCTCTGCGACTTAATAGGGGAATGTTAATGTGGGTTTTTTTATCTGCCACGTGAGCTTCACTGGGTCCCGCAAAATTCTTCCTAAAATGTCCCCATAATTGATGGTAATTACTACAACTCTGGCCAAAGGAAACCCCCAACGTGCTAAAGGCTGCTTCACCCATTATCTTCATCCATGTTAAACCTCAACTTCGTTTCCTTACTCAAAAAGTCCATCCGCCAGGTTTTAGAGTTTTTAGTTCTCTATGCAAATGTTGACTTTTTTTATTAGTTCGTGGGATGTTTTTCTTGGTTGGGCACCATTCATGTGCACCCTGAGCTTTTACTGTGGCATATTAATGGAACACATCATCTCCCTGAGCGCAAGATTTAACTCACTGTCATTGACTACTCGGCTTCTAAAGTCTCGATTGAAGAAATAGTTTATTATACCCCCAACAGATAGAGTTCTTCTCCACAAAATAGAAAAACCATTTCCTGGCTTGTTAGGCCCGATCTGGTGCACCTACCGACTTTCTGGTGGTCCACCCCACCTTCAAATGAAGTGCTTCCTACGTCCAACTCAAGTCAAGTGGAGGAAGAACCAGATGTCCATCTGCAAGCCTTTACTCAAATGACTTTTGGATAAACAACCCCACTTTCCCTTCATGTACAGTACTGTTTGCAATAGATTAAAAGAAAGCTTTCTCACAAGAGCTTTCTCACAAGTCTGGGTTGATTGTAAATAAAGTCTCCTTTGATAGCCATTAGTTTCAAAGTCAATATGTTAGACATGCCAACCCACAGAAACACGTTAACTTTCCCATGTTAAATCCAAACGATCCGGGAGTCCTCTTTTAAGACTTAACGGGCTAGTTCAATCTATTGTTTTTCTTTTTTCCTGCAGGGTATAGCCTCTGGTAACTCGTCTTTCATATAGAACACTAGACCAGACTTATTCATCGAATTAGTCGAAATCTGTAAAAGCCGGAAGAATTGTGCAGTGGATCGCGAAATACCAATAACTATATGAAATGAACACAAATCATTTTTGAGATTAGTGCCCAGATTGATCCAATCCCAGAGTGGCGAGTTTAGTTCATAACTCTAAGCTCCCTTTGACAAAAGGTAATTAAGCGATAAAAATAAAAAATAAAATCACCAATTCTTCTTCTTCTTCCCGTCATCCTCATAGTCGTCGTCGTCGTCGTTAAAATCTGCTTCGCCATTAAAACCGTCATCCCAATCCCTATCCTCATCATCAGGGTCGTCATCGTCTGATGACTCTCCAAAACCCTCATCCTCGAAGTCATCCTGGGGATCGATTTCCGGGAGCTTCTTCGACCGATATCGCGACGAGAGGTCGAACTCCGGAGATTGCCGATTCCTGACTTCTATGAACTGGTTCCGCCATCCACTCGAGCAAGGAACGGGCCTTTGGGCACACGGAACCTGGCTCGGCGCTTGAACCATTTGCTCGTCTTCAAGGATCGTTCCCAGGGATAAGCTGTTCACACCAGAGGGGAAAAGAATCTGGCGACGAAGAGATTGGGGAAGGGACTTGCTGCTTTGGAGGAGCATTCTTGCTGCCGCCATTGATTCTAAGCCTGAGAGCTGCGGAGGGTTTTTGCTTGCGATCGACATGCGGAGCATTATATAGAGAGGGTTTAGGGCTTTAAGTAAAGAGGCGCCTGGGTTTATGGCCACGTGGCATCTCCGGGCATCGCAGATGGATCTAGAGACTCGTAGCGGGAGAGGCAGCTGTATTTTCGAAAAATTCCTATTTATTTGATGGATATTATTACGCACATTGCTCTTTTTTTTTTTTCCCCCTAATACTCATGAACGGGCAACAAGGAGTATGTTTGGTTTATCATGTTTCTGATAAAGTTGTTTGGAATCACACTAAGAATGAGCAATTTACTCTTAAATCTACTTATAATTTGTTGAAATCTATTGTCACGAGCTCCCTTGATCTTAATTGGAGCTCAGTGTGAAAAACTCATGATGTTCCTAAGATACTGCACTTCATCTAGTTAAATTCCAATGAAAAATTACTTACTGCAGATTAGTTGAACCATAGGAAGTATTTTAGTGCATCAAAGCTGCAGCTTGTGTGGGTTGTAAACAAAAAACTGCATGTATTTATTTGTTGAAAACTCTTATAGAAAACATGTGAGCCTTCTGCTCAATATTGTTTGGCTTCAGTTGAGTAATTTTTTTGACATCATGAGGGATGTGTACTCTAATTCTTCTCCTTTTCATCACCATGAAATTCCATGGGATATAATGAGAAATCTGGTGTGCAAGGAACTTGAAAGTGTTTGAGAACACCTTGCTTCTTATGCAAAGAGTTGCTGATAAAATTTTAAACTAAGCTGCTAAGGTGGCTTTCTTGATTATCAGCAAAGTAAGTAATGATGGAAAAAAAAAAAAACAGGCTAATATGGGATGCCCCCTGACCCTCCAAAACCAAGGGTTCTAAGCTGAACAGTGATGCCTCTTCTCAACTTAATCATGCTCTAGCAGGGGCTGGGGGTGTCATTAGATATGAGTTTGGAAATTTTGTGGTTGCATTTGCCCGAAATGTAGGGGTATTCAGATAGCTTAAAGGCTGAACTATGGGGACTACGATAAAGCTTGAAATTAGACTAGCAATTTGACACTTTCCCATTAATCATTGAGATGGATTCACAAGTGGTTGTGCAACTTGTAAACTAATCTCAATGCACTTTTGCACAACTAATGCCATTTCTTTTGGATTGTAGGTTGCTAATCCAGGGCTATCAGGTGAAGGAAGTTCATCACACATTCAGGAAGGCTAATGTGATGGCGGACTACTTGGCCAATAAAGGAGCAAGCCTGGAGGTTGAGGGCACTGTGGTCTGTTGGCCATGCCTAGATTTTCTTATTAATTATTGTCTGTCTGATGCTATGGGTATTAGACCCCCTAGGACATGTAATGTTAGTAGTAAGTCTGTTGGTTCCTCTTCTTTTCAGCAGCTAGACTAGTTTCCTTCTTGACTTTTGTTTTGTACTGGATCTTTTTTTTTTTCTTTAATACATTTCCCATTCAACAAAAAAAAAGAGAGTAATAATGGTCGGTAGAAAGGAAAATTTAAGGAAAACGTGAACACGCAAAGTTATGTGTTCGAGCAACATGCTTACGAGGACAACCACTATCTTATTGATTGTATTTTTAACAAGTAGATACTACTTCCTCCGTCCTAAAAGTTTTAATACATTTAACTTTTTGTTATATTTTGACTTAATTTTATTCATATTATTATTTGTTAGAAAAAATTAAAAAAATATATATTTAGAAACTACATATCTTGAACTATCATTCATATACAAAGATTTTTTTTATTTATACATTAAAATGTTGAAAATAAAAAATTATAGATTAATTGTAAAAAACAAATGGAGGAAAATTTTTAAGTCAGATGGAGTATTATTTTATTATTTTAATAGGTCTTAAGAAATTTTTTTTTTACTGAACAAGTATTGCCACTAGAACAGTGAGCATTTGCTAAATATTAGGTCGTTTTTAACTTTTTTAATTATCACATTTCTTTGCATTAATATTAGGGTTTTCACCTAATTAGGATACTATAATGTAAAGAGGTTAAAAACACTCACTAAATAACATAGACCTAATGACATATAATTATGTTGGTTAAATTATCGTTCAGCTCGCGTCACAATCAAGAGTCGAATCTTTACACCTAAAGTTTAGTTGAGTTCCCTTATTCTCCCTATTATAAAATGGCACCCCTTAAAGGTCTAATTTTTTAGTAGTCTAAACCCAACTTAGTTATCTCAAGAAAACAAATGAACACCATCGTCTAACCAAGTGATTTCTATGTCCTTAGTTTACCAAGGATTAAATGCTGATGACGCTCTTTGTGAAAGTAAAAGTAGAAGTGTCATTTTTATAGAATTTACAGGAAGTTGTTAAAAGAAAATACAAATTTCTTTGATAAAAAAAAAAAAAAGAGTTGCATAAATATACTATTTTTTATGATAAATAAAAATAGTATACTGCTTAAAATGAAAGGTAAATTCTTCTTATGGACATTGGGCCACTACCAGTATTTTATCTTTTCCTTTAACAACTTTGACGGAGTCATTTATTCATTTTATGGTACAGAAGGTTTACTGACATCACATTTTTTATTTCATAAATTTCATAACAGTGATAATAATTTTTTCAAAAGGACAATAAAACAAGCTTATTAATTTTTGTAAAGCTAATTAAGTAAGGGCTGAGGCCTTCATATATATGTTACATCCTGCTTTAGTACGTCTCAGCAGAGAGCAATTATTCAGTACAACCAAAGACACGTATAATTTTACCCCGAATTGCAGTTACTCCCTTTCCACAGACTTCCGCCAGCATGAATTTCTTTGGCAACAAGCAACGGCCACCAAAACACTGCTGCAAGAATATGATTATGGCAAACAAAAGAGACACCGTAGGAATGACCACATCCCAGGTGGCTGGGTGGAAATCTGTGTCAGGATTCGCGTAAATGTAGTCCCCATTGCGATACTGGGTGTGAAATTGCTTGCCCTATAGAGATCATAGCCGTGTGGTAGAAGGTGAACCAAAGTGAATCCATCGTAGAAGAAATGTGGAAGAGCTGGACTTTTTTGAGTTTTTGAGAATGTTAGAGAGAACTTGAGGGAGAAGAAAGCTGTCGGGAACTAAACCTGCGTATGCTCTTATGGTTCCAAACCCATTCTTCCTATAATCCATGACAAAGGCTATAATTAATTAATTCCTCTGGTTATGAGTGGTGATAAGCAAGTGTAAGTCTTCTTTTTGTTGATCAATGTAAGCTCCTTTTTTTTATGTGAATCCAGTGGAGAGAAATGAATGTTGATGAGATTATCGTAGTCCACTAACTCATCCTTAGAGGTGTTTAATGATATTATCTTTCTGCAGCCTACCATGCACAGGTCTCCTGTTTCACTATTTTAAGTCCATTCAGCTGTAACTTGAACATACCTACCCACCTTGGTAGATACATTTCGTGGATCAAAGGCCGCAGACAATGCTACCGTACCGATGGAAAAAATGTGAAACTCTATCTTGTAGCTAATATTCAAAGGGGCATTAGCAGTGCCGCCACTGGTGTTTGTTCCACCAACAGAAATTGTTGGTTGCAATTTTGATTATGATAGAAAATTCCAAGAAACAAACTTGTTTCCTACCGAGAAGGGTCACGAATAGCCCCAAGCAACTCTGGCTACAATGCTTCCGATTGTCATATCAAAACTCAAGCCAGAAGAATTAGCATTTCCAGATTGCTTTCTATTTCTTGTAGTCTTCTTAGCTGAACATGAGTTTTTAGGTCCATCAATTCTAGTTTACCTGTACTCTACACCTGGAACTGCCAGCAGATCATTCTCACTATTTTTCAAAGACAATCTAATCAAACTAGCTCAAGTCCTTCAAAGACAACACTCCACATTTGCCCTACAATTCCACAGGTGTTTCTGATGGACTAAATTGCTGGAAATCTCAAAATCAACCTGATTGTACAGTTACCAACATGAGAGGTATTTGGAAAACTAGATCAGCTAATTATTCGACATGCAACGATCTGAACGATCTGTAGCCGTTTTTTTTAATCACACCATCCAACTCCAACCAATGTTACATTAGGAACGAATGAGGGGTAAAAGCCAACATAGCTACTATTAGGAAATTCTACCAGAAATCTTATACTATTGTCTGAAAGTTGTACTATGCTCAAGGAGAGGGCCTATGGTAAATATCTGATTTTATCACCAAAAAGATTAGACTACTTTGAACTGCATCCAATCGAATGCTCAATTTCGAATGCATTGACTGGACTTGAGAACACCGAGCAAATAGTACCCGTCAGTGGCAGCCCAAACACTACAACAACCACCACAACCATGACCAAACTCTTCTGTAACCTCTAAGTAATTGTAATTTACTCGAGGAAACATGATCAAGGAAAATGGGTCAAAGTTATTGAATCACCACCAGAATTTAAGCTAACCACAGTCCTGGTAATTAAACCGGTGACAGAACTTGAATTCTTGACATGATTAAGCTTCACAAAATCTGCAAGATTCAGAAAGTAACCTGTTTTGGAGTAAATATGAGTTTGTCCCTCCATTCAAAGTTTACTGATAGCTCGTGAACAGAACAACTCCAATCCAAATCCTATAGCTTTTGGAACAAATATTTAGTCACCTCCAAAATGGAAACCAATTTGGTTTGGAATGAAAGGGGAAATGGAGAATGCGAGAGCAATTGGGGTTGCTTCAGGTGCAAGCAAAGTACATTGATCTTTGTAAGAAATTTTAGCTTCAGAACCACAAACTAGGGTGGGAAAGGAGACCAATGAAAAGAGAAACAACAGTGAAGCTTGATGCCATGGAAATCTCAAACTGGTGATCCTGCAAAAACCCATGCCTAGAGACAAACGATAGAGAGGTTGCACAAATGTGATGGGGAAACATTTTGTGGAGCTTATGGTCAAGTCTAAAAGTCTCTCCTTCCTGTTGTCTTTGGATTAGACCAAGCCAAAGGATTCACTATCCACAAATTTGCTCTCTGCTAGCAAATGAATGGACAAAATGGAGCAACTTTGAATTGGTCAGGGCAAGAAGTATACTTTACGCCCAGTGGTTGGACCTGGATTACTAATTTCCTTTTAGCAACAAGCCAAGTGATTAATCATCTTGACTTAAAATTCTTGCCTCATGATCTTTTAAAGTCAAGTGGTCCCATATGTTGTTTTTCCATGTCTTCTTCATCCTTGCTCTTTGACTAATTAGCATTGCTTCATGGAAGTAGCAAATCATGAATCTTTTTTCTTTTTTCTTTTTTAAAAAAATGGTACCGATTTTTAACATATACTTTATTTCACTTGTCAAAGGAATTGTACTGACCCGTAATTATTTATATATATGATTTTCATAATTTCGTACAATTAACATAGAAAGATTTTCAGTTGAAGAAAAAAATAGTCACTATTCTGCTTTCCCTATCAGTTTGCTGCTAAGTGTACGGGAACTTTCATATACAACAATTGAGGGAGTCTGTAAATATTCAAGTTCTTATTTATGAAACTGAAGTATGGAAAAATCTTATAAAACCTTTTGGCTTACATGCAATTACATTCTACATGGAGCTGGAAACTCACTTATTGGTATCCTGTTGTTTTCTTTTACAAGAGATCAGGTACACAGGACCTAATGTGAAGCTTAAGCAATCTGTGTCAAACCAAAATAGAGAACCATAAAATCCAACCTGAGAAGTATGATAGCAGTTATATTAGTATGGCCAGAGACTTTTGAAATTTATGGCTCACTTATGTTTGGCAACCTATCATACACGTCAAATTCTTAAACTTCAGTAGTAAGATGCAACGACCACCGAACTTATGCTGCAAGCTAATGATTGAAGCAAAAAGTAAACAGCTAAGAGGAACAACAACAGCCCAAGCAGTTGAATAGAACTTTGCGTAAGGGTTCGCATAAATGTATGAACTATCATAATTTTGTGCACAGATGTGGTTCCGATAAAGATCATAGCATGTGGTATTACTCTGAGAAAGGAAATGCCCACATAGAATGGAGGTGAAAAAGCATTTACTCCAGAGTTCGAGAACATGTTGAAAAATATCTAAGGAATAAGAAATCCATCTTGTACTAGACCTGCATAAGCCTTCAAGTCCCTCCAACTGTAAAGGAAAGAAGAGAGTAGCAAATCTTCATGCCCACTCTTGAGCCAATTGACAAGCAAAGTGATGAAGACTCCAATGGCATATAATGGCACGGAAGAAAGGAGGGTCAATTTTTCTGCAAATCACAAGTCCTGTCTGCGTTGATTATTCAATCTAGATGACCATGATACCTGGAGAAGACGGAATGCAAGAAGAAAGCTATCATTGTGGCTACCTTCAGAAGTACCTCATTACCCTGGAACCATCTGCCACCACGAAGCAACACAGCATCTTGGTCATGAGTTTGTGAGAACAAAGCTTCTAAGTTTAACACAAGAGGAATCATGTAACCCAAAATGAGAAGCGAGAGCAAGACCAGTGAATTGCAGGGAATAACTTCAGGCCACTTCCGAACATGATGTAGCTGCAATAACACAAACACACATGCAAGTGTGTTGGATGCGACAACCTGTTCTCTAGATCCATTCTTCTTGAGGCAAAGCTTTGCTTGACCTTCATAAGAAACCTCCATGCTCTCAAAGTAAAGAGGATCAGAAACATCTCCTAAGCTTTTGATGCTTCCAGTGACATAGCCTTCATTTCTTTTTTGATATAGTAGAGGGAAATGAAGGTTCAGAAAAATCTCACAATCCATTGAAGCTGGCACTGAAATTTGATTCTTTGCTCCTGTGTTTCTGCAACCTATCATACATAAATTAGAATCATGAACCCCTTCAGCTGAAATCCCCAGTCCTGTGTTTGAGTGACCAACTGTAGATGGCCTTTCACTTGCCTTAGACAGCACTGACACACCTATCCTGTAGCTGATATTAATAGGGTTGCTTCTTGTCCAATTTACGTCAAACGAAGATCCTTCAAATGTTGTTGAATAGCGCAGGTGCTGCTTGTAAAGCATACTGCCAATGTAACGAGGTATGGCAAATCCCCATCCAGATTTTCCTTTGGCATTCTTGATGTAAAAATCAAATTTCATATCAGAAGAAGAAAAATCATTAGGATATTACTTACCCTTCACGCTTGCTGCCTTCCTTTCCTAACACAACTTATTCGCTTTATCAATCTGTGTATTGATACTCCACAGTATTCCCCCCAATCACATCCTCAGTACCTTGAAATAGAACCTGATCAAAATAACTAGATCATTTAGGGTCTTGTTCATCCAGATTTTCCCCATCAAAAAGCTTGGCTCGACAAGACTTTACGAAAGCTCAAGGTTAATCTTGTTGTGCAATCCCCAATCCGAGCGTTAGACCAAGACTCTTCCATATCCAGAAAACCAACAGCTACAATCTGAAGTTGGTGCTTCTTATCATCCCATGATCCCTCCCCTATCAAGGTTTCATGGGGATCAAAATGCAAGTTTTGAACAGAATAGCTGCCATCCTAGAATTTTAATCCAATCCGCAATCTCTTGTTATCCTCGTTTCACGCAAGTTTATTTAAGAATAACGTAGAAGGCAAAGAATCGCCAAATGGAAGACAATTCTTGGAAGTAATGCAGTTATTGGAGTACTGTAAATTAAGACCAAAGTATGTGTTTATAGAGCAATCTTAACCCTTTTGGCAATGGCAAGTTTTTCTTCTCATCAAAACTTCCGCCAGAAAACTCATCGAATATTCCTCTTGAAACCAAAGTATACTTGTAGTCCAGCTGTGGAAAGATCAAAATTAAAGTTTGGTCAAAATAGCTTAGATCATCACTAGAACTCAAGCTCTCCAGAGTTCCAGTAGCCAATGTCATGATTGTACCGAAGTTCTTTAGATTCCTAAGCTTAAGAACCACGTCGAGGTGGAGGACCCTTTTCTCTAAGTGTGAGTGCGAAGAACTTGATCCAACTAAACAAAGTTGCCCAGAAGACAAAGACCACAAGCCTTGAAGCTTGAACCTGGTTGATGAACTTCCAAGAGCTAAACTTGCTTGAATCTTCAACACATCTTCCTGATCAGTTCCACGGGTAGCTGTTGTTGTAAATGTGAAGAAATTGAAGGTCTGGTTTTGGAGAAACTCAAGCCTGCGATCAAAGTGACCAATTTGCCGTCAATCAAGAAGCCTGGTGAAAACTTTCCTGCCGGGGATTGCCTCAGGGAGGATTAAGGAGCAATGGTCAGAGTAAGAAACTATGTCTGCCATTGCTGGGACATAATTGAAGGAAACGCTAGTTATCAGGTTCAAAAGCAAAATTGCAGAGACAGAAAGTCCTAGCATCTTTGAAGCCTGGACAGATAAGAGAAGCTGGTTGCTTTCAAGGAACAAAACTATCTCTTCAATGTGGTCTTATTGACATTTTTGTAGAAAACAAGAATGAGTGCATGGAAGACTCCTCCCTTATCTGTACCAAACGAAAACCCGCAAAAATGCTTTCAAGTTGACCGAGCTTTAAGGAAATATCTTGGTTAGCCTGCAACTGCAGTACCTGTCTTTTTTTAAACCCTTTTTCTGGGAAAAATTACCTGCTTGAGAAGTTCGTTTACATATCTCAATTGGAGGACATTGCTGGCAACATAATTAAAATATAATTAAAAAAGTCCAGGCACAGGAAGCAATAGTTTTTAAATCTGAATCTGATAGCTATTTCTAGAAATAGGGTCCATAAAATATGATAGGTTCAAACTGTACATTTTTCATCAAGGAAAACACTAAAGAAACAACTGCTAACTGAGGACACACGGCAAATTGCACAGATTCTGTGCCCCCATCCATGCTCATATCACATCAGTCATGTAAAGCTCCATCTAGAATTATATGAAAGCATCCCTGTAGATATAAACTTTCAATAGATTACTCTATAACTTACGCCTAAACCACTGTACGACTAAATAAACTAAGTTGCATTTGTCAAATCTGAGGCTATTCTTTACAATATGAACTTCAAAATTGGGGTCTCTGATAGCATGCAATCAAATTGCAGGCTCAGGCATGCTACTTCTTCCATTGCTGAGATTAGTGATAAATTTCTCACAGTCCCTGACCCCGAGTTGCGTGAATTCTTTAGCAAGAATATTTGTACTTGCCGCCACATTTTCTTTAAAGCTCTGAGAACAGCTGTGGCCACCTTCATCAACATCCTGAACACCACCTTTGAGAATGGAACCCACCTGAGCACCATCCTTGTATGCTTTACATGCCAATAGGATATCATGTGCACGATTGTAAAAGTGGCCTGCTACAAAGTCCTCAAAATGCTGCAGCCAAGCATAAATTTATAGGACAAAAATATCAGTTGATGAGAAGAAACACTTTTCAGCAGAGTCTGGTGCATACTTCAGTCAACATTAACACTGAAATCAGAACAATCAATTTCTTTCAACTTACTAAAACAAAGTGCACAACCAAGTTCCGATTTTCTTCCACATGCTTAACGATAAACTAATCAGTTCAACTCTTGTTCTTTCTGGATATTCAATTTGTCAAATTCTTGAAACAGAAACTGTAACCAACCTTAAATTCTAATACGTTTATTTGCAACTAAAACTTTCTCATGTCTTGGCCAAGCCAACCAAACAGACTTGACTCGGGTAACTTATTTCTCCTGGCATGACAAACTGATGTAGCATGGAATCTAACAGCTAAAAGTGCAGATTTCTCATCAAATTCTAATGTCACATTCAGTTTCATGGTATGTCAAGAACTGCACAAAGGAAGGAATACCAACAAAAGCAGGACCCAAAACAAATCACCATAAGATTATGCCCATTCTACTGCTTAGAGTCTATGCTTGATGGTGTCAGTACAACAGTCTTCTTTTTTTGTGGCCAGGTAAAAAGTAACAATAATCTAAATGAAGAGAGTTGCAATAGCTAAGGCATCTTTCATTGCGGGAACTAAATATAGGAGGTAAAGAAACTAGAAATCAGGTTACCAAACAGATACTACCCATACAAAATACATAATTCTCAAAATAAAATAAAATAAATGAGAATTTGAGTTATGCATTCACTAATAGCACAGTTCATTTCCCATTTTTTATAAAAGGCATTCTTTATATTTTCGCTTCCTTTTTGTATAGTTACAAGGAGACCTGAAAGATAATATTTTATATGCCTAATAATCATTTCAATTATATTTTTTTTACAAAGTAATTAAATTTTAATGAACTTTTTCCTTGCCCAGACTTAAGAGAACAATAGAAATTTTTTTTTTTACCAAAAAAAAGAGTTTTATAAGTGGGTTTCAGGCGTCTTGAAGTGTGGGGTTCAATTGGTATATGATTTGAAACATAACCACTGCATACAGAAATAATCACCTTTCAAAAGCCTCCACCAAATACACCCACACAATGCAAAAAAGACAGGCGTGCAAAAAGAAGAGGAATTGTTTCAGGTGAATGAGGGCACATTTACTGCTCAAATCTTCTACTATTAAAAATCCTCATTTTTTATTCCTCCTTTATATCCTTCCAGCCAAGCCCAACCTAAAGTTCATATACCTCATGATATCCTTGTTCCTAATGTTCCTAGTAGGGGCAAGTTAAACCAAAGTGATGCTAAAAAGGGTAGGAAACTGGACGAATTATAAAGTCAACTAGTGACCAGTATATGGTGAAGTGGGAAGTTGTGTCATACGACCAAAGATTATATCGCTATGGATTAAAATGGAAGCCCATAGGTTCAAACGCAAGGCCATTGTCATCATCCACAAACTGAAGCACATGATCACACCAAAAATTACAAAGGAAAATAGAAGTTCCTAGTTGCACAGGTTGCATCTTCTTGTTTTTTTTTCCTGAAGGAACCAAGCATTCTTCGCATGCCTTTTATCTGATAAGATTCTTTAGATCTGACCTTCAGATTTAGGTTGATTTAGGTTTAGAACCTCATAGTTAAGTTTCATAGCATGTTAAATTTTAAGAGCAATGGGTACAGGGATATTTGTTATACAACTGCTAGAAAGTTACCTTTGGCATATTTTGGGTTGTTTGTGTTATGTTAGCTTGTTGCAGAACAATGGTCCAACTAGTATCAGGTTTTTCATGTTCATAAATTCTCCCTACATAGGCTCATGATTCCTTCAAATTACAGTTTAGTGTGCGACTGTCAAGGTTTCTTCATTTTTTTTCCAGCTTCTTTCAATCTGAGCACTGTCTTCACCCGTGATTATAATTCAAATTTGCCAATATAATCCTAAATCAAAGCACCCAGCAACAATTGCCTCATAACCACACTTTTCAGCCCACACCCAAGATCCTGTTTCTGTTGTACTATATCAAGGTTTACCTTTGGTGGATTCCTCATTGTGTACAGCATTGTCTTCAATGATAGGAGAACAGTGCGTTCATTGTATTCGTGGGCCAATTTCTCCCCCCTTGCTGTACCACTTGATCGTTCATAACCAGGTTCGTTGAAGTAAGGTTTTTGATTCAAAATCAGAGCTTGAATTGAGACCAAAACTTGAAGCATAGTTGACATGTCAGGGATCCACTTCTCATTCCCATTTCCAGCCCATGTGTTGAGAAGACTGAGACATACTTTACCACAGCTATATAAGTTAGGATTCAGTCGAAGTCCACGAGAGTGATAATGAACCAGCTGCAAAACCAAATTTCATCGGTTGGAATCAGTATCCATCAGAAAGATTGGGTAGTTGAAAATGAACAAGATTATTGGACAGCCCGTAATTCACTTACTGGAGGTACTCTAGGATAGGTATCAGGAAAGCAAATATCAAAGAAGAAGAGACCATCATGGTAGGGAGTACCCTCTGCGCCTATGATCACAGCCCTCAATAGATCCATCCTTGTTTCACACACTCTAACAAATATAGTATCTAGTCAAAAGATCAAGAAGAATAAGAACATAAGAAAAGAGTCAAGCAAAAGTTGTCAGGTAAAAGAACTTGATTGCTTTCAACCACATTCACATTTACCACTTTTTTATTCAAGTTTGGTGGCGTTGTATATTATAGCATGTACTCAAAAGCAAGTTAATTTAAAATAAGAGACAAATATTTCAGAGAAAGTTGGATAAGCTGTTCACCAGGCAAATCTTTCTGAAGCATTCGCCACTCCTCCTGAATCCGCTTTGACAACTTCTTAGGTAGCTATTCATAACAACCATATAAAGGCAAAAAATAAAAATATAAAGGCCCAAAATTGAAGGTATACATCCAAAGATTTCAATACGAATAAGGGGATGGAGCAACACAGAAAGTGAGAGGTGAAGCTACATACATCATGGGAACTGCTTGCTGTGACACGTTTCTTTGAAGAACCACCTGATGAGTAGTGATGATCAGAAAAATCTTCAACTGTATCAAACTGTTTAAAAAGTTGGAATTTTCTAAGAATCTCCTCTTCATTCACAATGTTCTGTTTCCTGATGGTCTCCAATTCTTGAGGACTTATGCATGGGTTATCTGTATCATTGTGTGAGCATGCATATTTACTATAGGTACTAAAATTTGGATGTGAAGCCATAGCTGGTGGAGGCAAATGTACAGGTTTTGGTTGAGATGGGTACGGTAGATAAGGACTGTAATCAACTGGACTTTGTAAGTGAATGGAAGGATGCTGTCCCCAGATCAATGGTTCAGCTCCATGTTGGAGAGTAGTAGCATCAGATGGTTTAACACCAAAGTGATTTCTTGTGCCACCATCCTGGGAAGCCACAGGAAAATGCCCAAATGAATGTTTTCTCCCTTTATTGCTATTTGTATGCTGTGAGCACACTATTGGTGAAGATGAATTAGCTCCACCAGGATGACTTGAAGCGTCAACAGGGTTCTGGGAACTTGAACTAGCTGGGATTGCCTTCTTTTTAATATGCATGGGCACTAATGACGGAAAGGACACAGACTGGTCATTCCCCTGGATTTCCAATCCACTATTTTTTTGGAAGAAATTTTTTTCAATATGAACAGAATCTGAAAACCAAGGGATAGGAGCCTCAACTCCAGCAGGAATATCAATACTATCAAACTTAGCTTGAAGAAGGGAATAGTCGTCAACATTTGCAGTATCGTAGAAGTAATTACTGGAATATATATCATGGAATAAATCAGAATCTAAGTCAAGTTCATGTCCAGTTAATGGTTTCCCAGAGGGTCCAATCTTGTCACCCAAGTCAGGAGTTCCATTTACAGGATTCTGAAATGAAGTAAGAAGGGGAAAACGAGATGTGTTAATGCACCAAGAAATAACAAGAATAGCGGAGATAATACAAAGATATGCAGTTTAAATTGTAATGATTAAAGAATAAGAAACCAGGCATAAGGATTCAGGAAATCAGCAAGGACATACTCATTAGTCTTTCAATACATGCCATACCTTACTTTGGTAATTAGTTTCGACAGCAGAACTTCTCATCAACGCTTTCCCTTTCTTCTTTGTTTCAACCTCCTCATCAAGGATCATGACATCAACAAAAGCATCATCATTGTCCAGACAAATTACCTCTTTAGAGACAACCTGGCAAATGACAAAATAAATGCCTCTAACAATAAAAGATACAGATCAGGCTCCTTCAGACTACCATAATTATTGATAGAAATCAATTAACAGAAGAAACAAGACAAAAATTTCATTCAATATTGGAGTGATGGACAACAAAGGATTTAACTGATAAGTGCTTATTTGTACTGCATCACTGGACTTGTGTATGACCAATTAACTTCTCTCTCTGTCTGTTCTTCCTCTGCCTTTTTTTTTTTCTCTCTTTTTGGTTTTCGGGGTGGGGCCAGTAACATTGTCTTGTTGATACCTCATCTGGACAGTCACATTCGATGCTCTGTTACATAGAACCTGTTTCTTTGTTATTATTACCGACTTATATAGAGACAGTTCAACTATGATTTCCAATCTAAAAGACCCTGAAACTGCCCTTAAACTAATTTTCTCATCTAGAAGAACTTGTGACCACCACTGAGCTTTATTTAGCTTCGTGCACACTTCAGATAGGCTCTACCACGTCGATCATGCGTCTAGATGGACCAAATTTTCAAAGTGCGCAGAAGAAAACCAAGTGATCCTTGGTCTAGAAACAACCTAGCATTAAAAATTCTGAAGAATCAAACCGCAACAATCATTTAACTATCTCGCAACTAGCCACAAAACCGAATTGAAAACAAATGATACGAAGAGGAAGACAAAGAAAAGCTAATCAAGAAAAACCTCTTTCCGTTTAGCCCGAGTAGAACGAGGAATCGGAGGCGGAATCTCGATTACTTCAGGGTCCATGAACAAACTGGAACTCGGAACAACCCTTCTCCTGTTCCGGAGAGCAGGAATTCCGATAAAAATGCAGAACAAACATAAAGGAAAGACCATAAAGTAAAAGAAAGAAGCCATTTTTTATTTTCTCCCATTTTTCTGAGAGGGTGAACCCCGGCAAAAGCACGTACTTTGACATCGGTGGCCGCTAGGGATTGGTCGATCGGCTTCGCTGCGATAAGAGAATGGCGGCGCTTGGGTGAGCTTTGATTCGGAATTTTGGAGAATGGAAGTGGAAGCGAAAAAGTTTTCAGTTTTGGTTTTGGAGAGAAATATCTGTGAAGGGAACGAGACAGAATCGGTTCGGGGATTTATTATTCTACAAGCCTTCGCGACTTATTTTCTTAAGGCTTAAATCCATTTTTCTCCAAAAATTCACTTACGCGGTCATTTTGCCTCTCAACTTTGAATCAGACTGAATCGTCCCTTGAATTATTAGAAGTGGGACACTTTACTCCTCTAACTCACAAACTCAGTCATGTGCTGTATATTTGATAGGAGCAAGTACTAAATTTCTCACTTATGTTTGGCTCCTAGACATGATTATCCATTAAAGTGCTCTCTAATACTGATATAATACTTACATTAAAGTTTGGGACTAAATATGTTACTAATATTATTTTTTTGTGCCGAATGTGTCACCAACCATTAAAACCTAACGATAAAAGCAACAAGTTGTTGGTTTTGAAGTCTTAGAGACTAATGCAACTTTCAGTAAACTTTAGAAGCTTTATGTAATTTATCATTTTTATTTTTTTTGTGCGTCAGTCACTACATTCGTCATGAAATCTGCAACTAGTCACTTCAGAAACCAAATTCAAATTCATTACCCTATTTTGATGTGTTTTCTAATCACTTGAATTTTGATCAAATGAAACTAACTCATATAATATTGATGTGTTTCTAAGTTTCTCCATATTGTTTTCCAATCATCTGAATTCACCACTGCCCACTACTTCGTTGATTTCTCAAACCAATTTCGGCCAATGAAGAATATTTAGGTATAATTCCTTGTCGTCATCCCTGAATTCTTAATTCATCACCCAATTCCACAATTAACAAAGTATATAATTTCAATCAAATCAGACAGGTTTGAATCTAGGCATTGTGGTTGTTTTGTTGTAAACACTAATGTCCAACACTACTTTCTTCAACATCACCTCCATCATCTGGTGGTGAAGCTGGTGGTGACAAATGTGATGACTTAGATTTTTGCATAAAAATATAAAATGGTAAATTACATAAAGTTTTTAAAATTTGTTAAAAGTTACATTAGTATCATGAAATTTCAAAACTAACAACTTCTTACTTTTACTGTTATATTTTAATAGTTGGTAGCATATTCTATAACATTAGCAGCATATCTGATCCTAAACTATAACATTAGTGGCAATATTGATACCACATAAAACTTTGATACACTATTTGATTCAAGAGGCAAACATTAGTGGGAAATTTGTTACTTTTCCCTTACTTGATAGGAGTATTACATCTGTTAACTTGTGGGCATTATGAAAGGATAAAAATAAGAGAAACTATAAGGTAGACCCGACTCATACTGATATACCAAGTGTTTTATGATAATTGCAATAGATGTCATCGCTTCAAACTTCCACATAATTATCAATCCTGCATCCATTTAAAAGTTTTAAATAATGGTAGTATTTATAAGGTGGACACGCTTCAAACCTCTATAAAATTACCAATCCTGCCACAACCTCAAACTCCAACATAATTACAGAAGATGTTACCGTATAAAACTTCTACATATTTACTATACATGTCACCACTTCAAACTTTCAAATAATTACAAAACTTGCCACATTCCCAAACTTTCCACATAATCACATAAAACCAAATAATATCTAATTTTATTTTCAAAATCAAAAGCTTCATCGATACGCTTCCAAACACTAATCCACACGAACAATTACCTTGTTCGTACAATCAGCAATCTTTCCAATAACCTCTGAAAACATATGACATTTTAATATCAAGCACTACACTATTCTACTTTCATCATCCTAAAGAACACCATTCAAAAAAACTAGAGTGTAAGCTTAAACAAACTAGAATATACTTATTCATTATATTGATTTTTTAAAAATATTATTGTGCTAAAAAGTTTGCTATGAAAAATGAAACATGTATCTTACTTGTGAAATGTACATCCTACATGGTGGACACCATGTCAACCATGTGCACATGATTCACACAACTTTTTCATGTTCTGTTGACTACAATATAATTGAAAATGATGGTGATGTTCTACTTTGTTGTATGCATTGATCTCTTTAACTATTCAGTGATGTTCTCCTCATTACAAAGTGTTTTTCTCTTAAGTTTTTCATATTGTGTTCACTTCAATATCTGCCATTGTTCGTTATTGTATATGATGGTGTTGTTTTACTTTGCATTTAGTGTTGTTCTATTTCATTAAACGTGTTGTTCTAATTTATTTTTTAAGTATTTTTATGTTATAAATGTTGTTCTGGTCAGTGAAATAATATCTAGTGTTAAATGATGTTCCAGATTGTTCAATATGATGTTCATATATTATTAGTAAAATTGTTGTTTAAGTTTCGGACAGTATGTTATTCTTCTATATTTTATCTAAAAACACAGTTTATTTTATGTAATGTAGTGTTCTTGTTTTCCATCAATGATGTTCCGTTTTGTACTATTCTGATATGTGTAAGTTATTTTTGTTTTCTGTTATAATTGTTGTTCTAGTCATTGCAGTATGATGTTCTTATCATCACAATATGCTATTTAAATACGTACAATGTGTTGTTCAAATTTATAAAATGGGTTGTTTGTGTTCTTCAAAAATTAAGTTTCGTGTTTTGTTATTCTGATGTGTAATAGTTGTTGTTTATTTCTGTTATAGTTGTTATTATAATACTTTTAACTCTTTTACTTTTGGCAGTTTTAACTTGATAAAAAGATGATTCACATAGAGGTTGTAAAAAAAAAAAAAAAGGATTTAGTTTGCTTTTTGATCTGAAATACATCCAAGTGAGAGGCCGCCTGATTGTTTCCGTGCACTTTGTGATATATGCCATCAACAAAGATAGTGTTTATAATAAGATCCTGTTCATATATTTCTATATTGTTGTTTTGGTTCTTCATCAATGCTGTTTTGGTTCCTTCATGAATAATATTCTAATACTTTGTCCTAATATTGAAGAAAATATTATTCTAGTTTTCAAGCAATGTTATTCAAGTTCATGTTCAATGCTGTCTAGCAAAATAAAAAATTATGAATAGTATAAAAGAAAGTTGTTCTAGTTAGCATAAAATTATGTTCCTATAATTCTACAATGCTGTTTAGGTTTGACATGAATGTTGTTCTAACACATTGTTCTAATATTGAAGAAAATGTTATTCTAGTTTTTTAGTAATGTTATTCAAGTTCATGATCAATGCTGTCCAGCACAATAAAATATGATATACATTATAAAAGAATGTCGTTCTGTTTAGAAGAAGATCTTATTCATATACTTTTATATTGTTGGTCTGGTTCTTCATCAATGTTATTCTAGTTCTTTTATGAATGTTGTTCAACACATTGTCCTAATATTAAAGAAAATGTTGTTCTCATTTATGAGCAATGTTATTCTAGTTTTTTAGTAATGTTGTTCAAGTTCATGTTTAATATTGTCAATCACAATAAAAAATAATGTGCAATATAAAAAAATGTCATTCTAATTAACATAAGATCTTGTTTATATAATTCTACAATGTTGTTCAGGTTCATGTGAATGCTGTTCAAACACATTGTCATAATATTGAAAAAAATGTTGTTCTAATTTTTTAGTAATATTGTTCAAGTTCATGATCAACGCTGCCCAGCACAATAAAAAATGATGTTCATTATTTTATCTAAAAACACTATATTACTCTGTGTAAGATGTTGTTCTTATTTTTTATCAAAGATGTTCCATTTTGTATCATTTTGATATGTGTAAGTTTTTTTTTTGTTATAGTTACTGTTTTGGTCATTGTGATATGATGTTCTTATCATCACAATGTGACGTTCAAATACGTATAATGTGTTGTTCAAATTTGTACAAATGTGTTGTTTGTGTTATTTAAAAGTTAAGTTTCATGTTTTGTTGTTCTAATGTGTAACAGTTGTTGTTCGTTTCTCTTATAGTTGTTGTCCTAATACTTCTAACTCTTTTACTTTTGGCATTTATGACTTGATAACAAGATGCTTCATATGGAGGCTATTAAAAAAATGGGATTCAATTTGCTCTTTGATCTTAAATACATCCAAGTGAGAAGCTGTCTGGTTTACTATTTTGGAAACCTAAACGAGGAGTTATACAATGAACCTGATCTACACACTAAACCCATAATTTCATGATATTTACAAAATTGTCACCTTATCTTGAACAGTAAAAATAGAGAAATGAACATCACTCGTACAAGAAGGCCACCACATTTTGAACATCATATCTTACAATATTTCTTACCGAATGAAACAATACTTCTTGCTAAATGGAACAGTACAATAATCTTTCTCAAAATAAAATATGTATAATTTCTTTCTTATTCTTTTATTTATTGTTAAAATAGATAAACACATTTGAAAAAATATAAGCTACAAAAAAAAGAAACATAACAAATATGTGAGTGAATGAGAAAACAATCATTGATAATTGTTGACACCCAATTTCGTCCGGGTGTTTTAAAATTTTGAAAAAAATTTTATTAAAAAAAATTAATTTAAAAAAAAATATATTACTATTATTATTAAAAAAAATTTAATTAGTTTAAAATATATTTTTGTTTTGTGAAAATTTGATTTAAAATGATATATGTGTGAATATGTGTATGTTTGAAATAAAATAAAATTTCATGAAAAAAATGACAAAAAATTAAAAGTTTGAGGTAAAAATGACAAAATTGAGAAGTTTCAGAAAAAATTGACAAATTCTAAAAGTTCCAGGAGCATTTGGTAGTTTGTCACATAAAATTTTGAGCCTGCCGACGTTTTTGGCTCAAATTGACAGAAAACGACAAAATTGTCAAAATCAAAAGCTTCAGGAACTTATCCAGAGGCTGAGAGACGTAAAGGACTAAAATTGTCATTTTACTAATTTAAAAGATAAGTTTGAAATTTTTTATTAATTTATCCATCAACAGTTCATCCAAACTTCCTCTATAAATAGCCCCCCAAATTTTGTGCTGAACACAGAAAAAAATCAGAGAAAAAAGTTTAGAGCTCCATTTTATAAAAAAGAAGAAAATGCAGCCTTAGCCCTCAGCCTCTCCTCTATTTCTCCATAAATCCCAAAATTCTTCCTTTGTGACGAATATACCATCTTCTTCCCTCATCCGTTTCTTTTTGTTCTCTTTCTCTCTCCTCTCTCTTGCTTCGTTTTACCTCGCTCTGCCACCGTCGTTCGGCCCAGACACGCCTACCGTCGCAGTCCCGTCGCCGCCGGTCGCTCCGTCGCCGTCCCGCCGCCGTCCGTTTTGCGTTCTCTCCTCTCCGGATTTCTTCACCGCCGTCACCGCCCCTCGCCGTCCGCTGCCTCGCCGTGCCTGGCCGTCGCGTCGCCGCCGTGCTCGCCAGCTCCTCCCCCTCCGCCTCGCGCCGGACCACCCTGCCCTTCCCTCCTTCCCTGCCGCCAGCAACGCCTCCCTCTCCTTCGCGCGTCCTCTGTTATCAGAATTCAAAAAAATTGTCTTCAAAGGTTCAATTCTCATTTCATCCTTCAATTTTTCAATTTCTTACTATTTGGTCACTAACCTTTTTTTATTTTGTTTTCTGCAGAATTAAAGAATTATTAACTTTCTTTTACATATTACTTATTGTTGTTATTATTACTGAATTTTATTACTAACCTTTTGTTTTTATTATTGTTATTAACAATTAATTAATCTAACTTCATTAACTTTTATATTATTTTTATTAACAACTAATTAATCTAACATTACTAACTTTTAATTTATTGTTACTAACAATTAACTCAACTAACTTACTAACTTTTATTTTTATTGTTATTGACATCTAACTTTACTAACTTTTGCTAACTTTTATAATTCATGGAAGGTCATACCTCCTATTTATTTAATTTTTTTTAGTGGATGGCCAAAAAAAAAAAAAAAGCCCCACTTTATTTATTCTCTTTCAATATTTCTTCATGTATTTGCCCTTTATTTATTTGCATATTTAATTTACTTTTAATTGGTTGTCAAAACTAAAAAAAACTCCCCTTTATTTAATTTTCCTTTATGCCAAAATTTTACTTTATGATAAAATTTATTTCACTTATTTAATAAATAAGTAAATGAGTAAAAAAAATTATTATTAAAAGAAAATTCTTTTATGTGAATAAGTAAATCTTTTTAAAAGAAACCAACTATCTTTTATTATTGGAACATAATTTCTTTAAAAAAAAAACAAAAACAAAAAAAATTAACTTTTTATTAAAATTATTAAACAAACATAAGTAAATAATTACAAAAATACAAATCATTTCTTTTTAAATATATCTTTAAAAGTAATAATTAAAATTTAATAAAATTTAATAAAAATCTAATAAAATTAAGATTAAAGTTAGTAACTAATTAATTAAATAATTAATAAAAAGTTAAACTCCATGTCCAAATGATCCGCCAGGATCCAATGGTTTGGAGAATAAAATATTTTTAAAATAAGAATAAATTAATTTTAATAGTTACTTTGATTTTTATTCAGTAAAAAAGTAAAAAAAAGTAAAAAAAAATAAAAAAAACAAAACTTTCTTTTGATAAAAGAAGTAGATAAAATTAAGACCTTGTATTTTACTTATTTCATTTAAATTTAAATATAACTTTTTATTTCTTTATTAAACAAAAAAACAAAAATCTAAGCCAAATGATTTCAAAAATTAAAAACAAAAACAAAATAAATAAAAAGTAATTAAGTAAAAATTAAATTTCTCTTAAATATTTTTGAATTTATTAACTAGATGTATTTTATTTTAGAATTAAATAATCACTTTTTGGTTAATTTTCAAAGAAATAAATTATATAAACATCAAGACTTTACTTTTATTTTAAAATATTAACCTTTAGTTTTCTTTATTACATAATCACTTTTTTGGTTAATTTTCAATATATATATATATATATATATATATATATATATATATATATATATATATATATATATATATATATATATATATATATATATCAAAACCTTTTCTTTATTTTAAAATATACATATAAATTTTATAAATTTTGGATTTATTAATCACTTTTATCAAAAAAAATAATAATAAATCAAATAATGACCAAAACTTTTCTTTTATGATTAAAAAAATATATATAAATTTTTATTTTCTTTATTAAATTATTTTTATCAAAAACAAATAAATATCAAAATTTTTCTTTTATGTTTAAAACATACATAAAAAAAAATTTTAGTTTCTTTTCTTAAATAATCATTTTTTTTATTAAAAATAAAACCAATAAATACTAAGACTTTTCTTTTATTTTTAAAATATACATATAAACTTTTGGAACCATCATTAAATAAATAAATTTTTTTTTTTTGATTACTTTTTTTTCATATTAAGACTTTTCTTTTACTTAAAATACACATATAAATTTTTGGTTCTTTTATTAAATAGATCAATTATTGATTAAATAATTACTTTTTGGTTCAACTTTTAAAAAAGAATAAACATAACATGAAATATAAATCTTTTCTTTTATTAAAACCTTGATTAATTTTTTTGGAATAAACATAAAATAAATGTCAAGATTTTTTTAAACTCTTTGATTTCTTTAAAGTAACTTTTTATTAAATAAAAATTATTTTTTTTAAATAATAAATATCCTTCATTAAACAAGTAAAAATCAAAAAGAAAAACTAAAAAGTGAATCAAAAAGAAAAGAAAGATAAGTTTATTTATATGTGTTACTTAATGAATATCTAAAGATAAGAATAAGAAAGAAAGAAAAGAAAAGAAACTAAAAAAAAAGTGAAAATAAAAAGTAAATAAGAGTAAAAAATAAAAGAAATAAAAGAATAATAAAATATAAATAAAGAAAAGAAATTTTTACATTAAAAGATCATTAACAAATCTTAAATTTCATAAACAAAAGACTTATAAATTAGTAATTAAACTAATGATTAATTCCATAATAATAAGAATTATATAAATTAAATTAATTTCCATATCCGAATGATCCGGCAGAATTTACATTTTTTTTGAAAAATATCAACCTTTTTAAGATAAATAAACTAAATAAAAAGATAAAAATCCATATTTACGATATGGATTAAATTAATTAAAATTTCATTAAATTCCGTGTCCAAATGACTCGGCAGAGTCCATGGTTCGGAATGAAAATCTTCCGTGTCCAAATGACTCGGCAGAGTCCATGGTTCGGAAGTATAAAATTCTATACAAATTAACTAAAAATCCACATTTTAACTGATTCAGTTAAAATTTCTAAATTAACTGAAAATTATTTAAAAGCAAAGTAAAACAAAATTAAAATTAACTAAGGTGTCAATTTTGGGCGCTCTAACAATACTGTTTTAGCGTAACCGTACTCCCGATCCCCGAACTCTCGCAGACCAATTTTAAGGTGACCAATCGACCTAAGAAAACTGATTGGTGGCGACTCCAGAAAACCCGACGTTGCCACAGCTTGGCGACTCCACTGGGGACTCCACGTTAGTGAGTCGAGCCTAAAATTGATTTGTTTTGATTTACTTTGCTTATTATGTGGATTTATATGTTATATTTACTTATTCTAAACATGCATAATGCATTCACAATATGAAGCTCTATACCCGAGCTTTCTCAAATCGAACACAATTCTTTCTAAGCGGAATTGGTGTTGTTGTCCTTGTGAGGCCATGGTCTCCAAGCCTTCACCGGTTTCAAAGTAGCAAAGTAGTGTATTGCCTCCTGAGACGGTTAGTCTCTGCATGGGCCCACGAAAAGCTATGACTCGAATTAATCCATTCCTTACATTAACCCTAGAGGGTAAGGAATCGGGTCATCACTATAATTTAGTGACGGGATTCGGGAACTATCCCTTGCCTTTTTGATAAGCCACCTTATGCATATAGAACTCCCCACTTAACCATAGAACTGACCATAGAATTTCTACCATTTTACCAACGCCATAAGCACGTCCTTGTTATGCTATGTTGTTGCTCTACACTTTTATTTTCTTCGTGTCTTATATTTATGGTTTTAATTCATTTTTCCATAATACTTCATGAGTTGTTAATTGCTATTTAACTTATTAATAACCTTATCTTTCTTGTGCAATTATTCTTCATGCATTAAAACCACGCATCAAATTATGCTAACTTTTTGGTCTTTATAATGACAACTAAAAGTTTTGAAGTTCCACGATAGTGGATAATCAAATTCACTCATCGCATACATCCATTACATTAATCACGTGCATACAAAGTCTGATAAAAATATAATCTCATTGCATACATCCATTACATTAATCACGTGCATATAAAGTCTGATAAAAACATAATCTCATTGCATACATCCATTACATTAATCACGTGCATATAAAGTCTGATAAAAACATAATCTCATTGCATACATCCATTACATTAATCACGTGCATATAAAGTCTGATAAAAACATAATCTCGTTGCATACATCCATTACATCAATCATGTGCATACAAAGTCTGATAAAAACATAATCTCATTTTTCCTACATGCATCCATTGCATCAATCACATACACATAGGATCTAATAAAATATATCTTACTTTTAAAAGGATAAAATTGGACCTCGACACTGATATTCAACTCGGCTCCAAATAAGATTAATGGCAGAACAAATCGAATGACGTCTCATAAAGATAGAGTCCAAGATAGAAAGTATGGCCGAACAAATGAGACAATTGATCGAGCTAATCAAGGCGAAAGCAATTCAAGAAGCACAAGTTCAGCCACCCATGACAGAAAGAGAAATGGTCACTTTGTTTGTCCAGACACTGAAGTACCTATATTATGACGAACTCATTGGCAATTCGGCAACTAATTTTTCTAACATTGTCATGTCTGGAGAAAGAATCGAGCATGAGATTAGGACTGGGAATATTGCTGAATCCTTTAATAATCCTATGAAAAGAGGAGGACCATCCAGAAGAAAAGATGACGAAGTACAACAAATAGGACGCGGAAGAAGGATTCCCCTCGTGGATACTGTGGCTATCGGACCTCGCCTATCCTATTTTGCCAATGGGCCCGATAATTACCTTTCAAATAGGCCCAATGATTATCCTCTGAATAGGCCCAATAATTATCTTCCAAATAGGCCCAACAATTATCCTTTTAACAGACCTAATCAGTCATGGCCACCTGCTCCTACTCCTCCAGTACCTGCACCAAGACCAAGAGAAGTTTTCACACCAATTTCCATGACTTATACTGAGTTATACCCAAAACTCATCGAAAGACAATTTATCCGTCCAATTCCTACAAAGCCATTCAAACCCCCATATCCAAGGTGGTATGACCCTAACATTACCTGCCCATATCATGATGGCGTTCCAGGCCATGGCTTGGAAAACTGCATGGCATTGAAGCGTATAGTTCAACAATTAATCGAGTCAAAGTGGTTGGACTTTTCCGATGAACCGAACGTCACTCACAATCCATTGCCGCCTCATCAAGAAAAATCAGTCAATATGATAGAAGAACACCGGCTGATGAAAAAGTCAGTCAATGATATCATAACCCCTCTTAAGCATGTATATTCATGCCTTGTGAAAGAAGGGATTATCATGGGAAAGCCTTCTTTTGGACATGAAGAAGTTGAAGATGAGGAATGGTGCAACTTTCATGACAGTAAGAGTCATTCTATCCAAGAATGCTCAGAATTCCGTAAGAATTTGCAAAGACTCATAGACTCATCCCAACTTATCGTTTTTATGATGATGTGAATGTGATCATTAAAGAACAAGAAGTCAATGCTATACCAATCTCAAAACCTACTCTTAAGCCGTCAAGTCCCGAGGCCATTCCTCTACAAATCAAACAAAACCGAGGTCAAGCTGCTAGGCCCGATGTGATTGGTAATTGAAAGTGAAGATTTTGAGCTGGAATTACATTGATTTTGGAAGGGCTCCAAGTCAGATCTGACCTAACAGTCCGCATACATTTTCGAATGACAGGGAATCCTTTGAATAAACTTGTATCTTTGAAAGCTTGCAAAAGTAATCTAATAGTAAAACTCTCCTAGATTTAGTCCAGAATCTAGGGTGTAGTCTTTGTTAAATGGACACCTGCTATTCTTTTTCTGGTACAACAAAAAGATGTGATGCGTGCATTCTACTACTTTCCATTTTTACACTCTTTGCTATTATACTATCCATTATTGCCATCACACTTTACTTTTCGACAACCGGTAATTCTTTTTGTTCTCTAACAAAAAGATGTTGCGTGTGCATTCTACCACTTTTTAATCTCATTATTACTTCTACACATTCTACCAATTTTTACCAAAAATTCAATTATTACACCTATACATTCTACCACTTCTTACCAAAAATTCCGTTTTTACATCCATCTCTCACTCCTTTCCATTATACTATCCATTATTGCTATCATACTTTGCTTTCTAAATGATACTACTCGTGGGTGAAAATAAAAAGTTAAGGGAAATTTGATAGTAATGATCTTGAAAGTGCTGCCAAATTTAGTAAGAAGGATTTCATATGTTGCACCTCAACCCTAAAAAAGAATTCACAGTGGTTATCAACATCCTTGCAAGAAGTTTGGGGTTAGTTTCCAAACAAGGTAGCTCTCATATTAAATGACTTCAGTGGCTTCCCAATTCTCATAAATGCTCAAAAAAAAAAAAAAAGGTTCTCAGTTTTCCGCAACACAAACTCCGAAAAGAAAAAGTTCATCCCTTCCATAAAAAAGCCAACAAGGGAAAATTCAAAACAAAAAAAAAAGAGAGACTGAGAAGCAAATAAAGCCACTTGAGTCATCTCACTTCAAGAGGGCTATGATCTCGGTTCTCCATAACACAAACTCCAAAAAAAAAAAGGGAAAAAGTTCATCCCTTCCATCAAAAAGCGAACAAGGGAAAATTCAAAACAAAAAAAAAAAGAGAGACTGAGAGCAAACACAAGCAAGTAAGGCCACTTGAATCATCTCATTTCAAGAAGGCTATGATCTCGGTTCTCTGTAACAAAAACTCCGAAAAGGAAAAAGTTCATCCCTTCCATAAAAAAGCCAACAAGGGAAAATTCAAAACCAAAAAGAACTGAGAACAAGCACGAGCAAGCAAGGCCACTTGAGTCATCTCACTTCAAGAAAGTTATCAAATATGTCATCACCATAGCTCACACAAAAAAAAAAAAAAGAACAAAAAAAAAAAAAAACAAAACAAAAACAAAACAAAACAAAAAAAAAAAAAAAAGGGAAACAAAAACAAAAACAAAAAAAAAAAAGAAAGGAAAAAAAGGGCTCAAACTAGAGCAAAAGAAAAAAAAAGAAAACAAGTGAGCTATGGATTCTAAACTGAAAACCTGCGAAGGCGGTCTAGAAGACAAAAGCAACTTTCAAGCCAAGCATACATAAAGACCACGATAGTTGGGGGGGCAACAGATGAGGTTTAACTTTCTGGAAAGAGTGGCAAGTTTGAGGTCATCACTATTGAGTTTTTCATCATAATCAAATTTGCTCACGAGTAGTATTAAAAGACCCTTCTTTCAAACCACTTAAACTTAACTTTCCTTAGACTTATCATCCTCATTCAGCTAAAAGACTATCATTGTGAAACATGTTTCTACCTTATTTAATACTGCTCACGAGTAGTATTAAAAGACCATTCTTTCACACCACTTAAACTTAACTTTCCTCAGACCTAACATCCTCATTCAGTCAAAAGACTATCATTGTGAATCATGTTTCTACCTTATTTAATGCTGCTCATGAGTAGTATTAAAAGACCCTTTTTTCACACCACTCAAACTTAACTTTACTTAGACCTAATATTTACCTCTTAATATTATTCTCATTCAGCTAAAAGACTGCCACAAAAAAAAAAAAACATTCAAACTTAACTTTCCTCACACCTAACATTTACCTCTCGATATCATCCTCAATCAGTTAAAAGGCTATTATTGTAAATCATGTTTCTACCTTATTGCCTTGCACAGTTTATGTCTTCGAGTTGGAAAAGGAAGAATGGCAGGATATTTTAATTAAAAACAAAGACCGTAAATTACTTTGTCAAGCTTTGCAAATTGATGAAAGTTTTTCTTTAAGGCCAAACCATTATTCATTAATGTATGTAGACTTAAAAGTGAGGACATAGCTTGAGTCTTTCTTTAATAAGATGTGATTCTTGTAAGAGAAATTTACGATCAAGTGCCATCACAAAGGTCTAGAAATGCTCGACCTTCTGTTAAATCAAAGGCGAGATGATATCTCTTTCCACATAAACACCATATTCAGGGGGGCAAAGTAGTCTCTACGAAGCGTAAGAGGAGTACCGCCAACAAAGAAGTTCAATAGACAAGGGGGCAAGTCTTATGGATCAAAACATGAGTTCAAGGAAGAGCAATCATTCAGATTATAACATGGGAATAAGTAAGTGTCGGCACGGTCACAAGAAAAGGGGCAAAGCAGACATTGAAAGTAAAGCCTTTGATGGTATCAAATCCATGACAATGGATGAGTACCCGAAAGAGATATAAATTATGAGGCGGGCCAACTTTAAAGAAATTGAGGCCAAAATTCAAAGAACAAGTCAAAGAAAGAGGATTTTGAAAAGAGTTGGGCTTTTGAGGCAGCGAACAAAAGCTGGAAAGCATAAAGAGATTCAATGATAGTCCAAGAAGCCATCACAAAGAGGATCCAGTAAAACAAAGACATAAAGAATTAGATCCATACAAAAAAAAAAAGCCATTAGTTACACATGCTCTGCATTCATGCATTTCATATCATGCATACATAGCCTTTACATAACAAGGACCAAACGGGAAGCACATCCACGGCACAGCTACAACAATATAAGCTGAGATCTCAATGTCATCAGCTCTTACCAATCTATCACTGGATACACAGCTAATATGCGGGACCAACCCGCATCAGGAATTCAAGAATAAAGTAGACAATATTGTCAAAAGCTTGGCTACCGATTCAATAATCGAGGCTACACCTGGAAGGATCGGATTGACGCCAGCTAGTAGTATCCAAGATAAGAGATAGCTATAGCCAAGGATAAGGCAGATATAAAAAAAAAATATAAAGTAGACAATATTGTCAAAAGCCTGGCAATTGATTCAATAATCGAGGCTACACCTGGAAGGACAGGATTGATGCCAGCTTAGCAGCATCCAAGATAAGAGATAGTCAAAGATAAGACAGACATCAAGAAATATTGTCGTTGAAAATTTGTCAAAAGCGGGCAATGGATTCAATAATCGAGGACTGGATCGACGTCAGCTCGATGGAATATAAAAAATATCTATCACATCAAAATGAAGTAGGATCCACTTTTCCGGTTAAACGGCGGATACGGTACTCCGTGACTCTCAAGTCGGTTCTCTCAGTTGCCCATAATAACTGATTCCTTCACCCCTTCTTTCTTTTACTTCCTCCTAGAAAATGGATCCTACTTTTTCCGTCTTGTGAAAGTATTTCCCTTCTCTCCCAATGAACATTCTCAAAAAGATCTACCAAGTTCGCTGTGAACGATTAAGAGTTCTGATGCACAAAGGAATCCCTGAAGATGTGCGGTGGTTAATCGAAGCCAAGGTTCGTCTGGCAGGTGAAATCCCAGAGGCATTTGTGTCTCACATGCCTGGTATAGGCAAAAGCTATTATGCCAAAAAGCGAAGAGCGAAAAGGTTACAAGTCTGCCATAAATGTGGACGGTGGACTTGTAATACTAAATGTCGTTCTTTAGGGATGATCTCTGATAATCGAGAAGATAAAATACGATTCATTAAGAATGGCCTGAGTAAGGACTCGTTGGATGATATCCAATTGACTCTTCAGACGCATTCTTGTGGATCTGTGCAACGTGAACTTCTTGGTTTATGGAGCATTTTTCATGAAGAATGAAACCGTTACAGTCCCGGGAATCTGACTGTAAATGACCCTGTTTGCCAGCTTGTAAGAAAACTGGATGGGAAGCAAATCCTCGACTCATAGAAGCCGTTAATGCCGTTATTGGACGTAAAACCAGTGGAAGATGTGAGCCACAGTCACAATTACTGTACATACAGTTTGTTATATTTGGAAAAGTTTGCATTTTCTTTTGACAGATGTACATGCTCTCCTAAGTGTAATCGACACGTTATCCATTTCATCGCTATAAATGCATGTTCTTCCAGTCGGTTATCTAAGTTTCCTTCAATAACTAATTCCTTTCCATCATCTCTCAAATTCTTCTCTCATAAATGGATTCTACTCTTTCTACCCTGCGAAAATACTTTCCTTCTCTTCCAATAAAAGTCCTTAAAAAGATCTACCTTGCTAGATGTGAAAGAATCAGAGTTTTTATGCACAAAGGCATTCCTGATAATGTGCGGTGGCTAATTGAAGCTAAGGTTCGTTCAGCTGGTGAAGTTCCAGAAGCGTTCTTTCCCCGTATGCCCGGCTTTGGTAAAAGCGCTTATGCTAAAAAGCGAAGAGCAAAGAGGCTAGGTGTCTGTCATAAATGTGGACGATGGAATTGTAATACTAAATGTCGCTTTTTAGGATACATCTCCAGAAATCATGAAGATAAAAGAAAATTCATCAAGAATGGCCTGCGTAAGGAATCTTTGGATGATATCCTATTAACTTTTGAAACACATTCTTGTGAAATAGTGCAATGGGAAATTATGGATTTATGGTGGACTTTCCAAAAAGAACAAGATCGTTACAGTCTTGGGAATGTGACTTTAAACGACCCTGTTTGTCAGTTTGTAAGAAAACTGGATGGGAAGTAAATCCCCGACTTATAGAAGGCATTGAAGCCATTACTGGACATAAATCAGTGGAAGATGAGAGCCACGGTCATGATTCCTGTACATATAAGCTGTCATTTGTCTTTTCTTTTGACAATAATGTACTTGCTTCTGTAAGTGTAATTAACGCATTATCCCTTTCATCACTATAAATATGTGTTAGTTATTTTCGTTTCCTACAATCACTAATTTCTTTCTTTGCCTCCTTCATCAATGGAGTCTTCTCTTTCCGCCTTACGAAAGTATTTTCCTTCCTTCCCAATAAATGTTCTTAAAAAGATTTATCAAGCTAGATGTGAACGATTCAGAGTATTTATGCACAAAGGCATCCCTGATAATGTGCGGTGGCTAATTGAAGCTAAGGTTCGTTCAGCTGGTGAAGTTCCCGAAGCGTTCTTTCCCCGTATGCCCGGCTTTGGTAAAAGCGCTTATGCCAAAAAAAGAAGAGCAAAAAGGCTAGGCGTTTGTCATAATTGTGGATGGTGGATTTGCGGCAATAAATGTCGTTCTCCAGGAGTGATCACCAGAAATCGTAATGATAGAATAAAATTCATCAAGAATGGCTTGCGTAAGGAATCTCTGGAAGATATTCGAGAGGTTCTTGAAGCGCATTCTTGCGGAATAGTGCAATTTGAGGTTGTTGGATTATGGATAATTTTCCAAAAAGAACAAGATCGTTATAGTCTTGGGAATCTGACTTTAAACGACCCAGTTTGCCAGTTTGTGAGAAAACTGGATGGGATGCAAATCACCGATTCATAGAAAGCATTGAAGCCATTACTGGACGCAAAGCCAGTGAAAGACGAGGATCAAAGTCACGATTACTGTACGTGCTAGCTGTCGCTTTTGGAAATTTTCCTCCCCTTTTGGTAATAATGTATCCACTCCTGACGTGAACCAAAGTCACGATTACTGTACGTGCTAGCTGTCGCTTTTGAAATCTTCTTCCCCTTTCGGCGATAATGTATCCACTCCTGACATGAGCCATAGTCACGATACTGTACATGCTAGCTGCCACTTTTTAAAATTTTCCTTCTCTTCCAACAATCACGTACCTACTCCTGACGTAAGCTACAGTAGTGACTACTGTACATGCTAGCAGCTATTTTGAAAATTTTCCTCCTCTTTTAACGATAGTGTACCCATACCTGACCAGAGTCATACTCGTGACTACTGTGAATAGCTAGCAATAATGTATCCATTCTTGAAAATAAAATTATTGCCTTATCTCTTCATCTCTATAAATATATCCTCTTTTCTCACAAGGGTAAGGATAGGAATGGAGAAAACCCCAACTCGTAAATCCCGAAGTATTTGTGTATTTTCTGGGGCTTTTCCTGGAAAAGATGAAGAGTATTTAAAAGCAGCCAACCATTTGGGTAGAGTATTAGCTGAGCGAAAAATACATTTAGTTTATGGAGGAGGTAGTGTCGGATTAATGGGAGGTGTAGCATCAGCAGCATCTCTAGGAGGAAGTCAAGTTTTGGGCATTATCCCTAGACCTCTGAAATTTATTTCTTGGGGCACGATTGGAGAAGAATTAGTGGTTAAAAATTTGCAAGAGCGTGTGTTACAAATGCTTTTAAATGCTGATGCTTTTATCGCTCTACCAGGTGGTTTTGGCACATTGGGAGAAGTCTTTCAAATTGCTTCCATGGCCCAACTTAATTTGCATAAGAAACCCATTGGGCTTTTAAATGTTAACAATTTCTTTACAGGTCTGATAGCTTTTATGGATTATGCTATGCAGAAGAATTTCATATCAAGAGTGGCACGGCGAATCATAATATCCGCAACAACTGCTGAAGAATTGCTAGATAAAATACAAGCTTTTGTTCCTGAACCAGATCCAGCAATGATTCAGATAGACTGGACACGATAGTCTTTCCCGACCAGTTCACTCCCATAATGGTCATCTACTCACCCTGTTGAAGTATTGTGGAAGAAAGAAGCGATCTGATCCGTTTTTCTTGTCCTTTAGTTTTATTATCAGCATTTTCTTTCGCGTTTCAGTTTTTCTTTTCAGGGAATTTCTTTTTTTATAATATAGCTTCGTCCATGCTGATATTAAAACCATAGGACAACGCCTTTAGGATGGAATGGCTGAGTAAAGAGTAATTTTTATTACTCTTAAGACGCATCCTATTAGGTCTACTAGGCATAACATTTTGGGGTAGTTAAGCTTTAACCTTATTCGGATGACATATCTCACAAGGGAATATATATTTACTGAAGAAAATATTAGATGAACCTTGAATATTGATTCCAAACATCCGTTCCCTTTACATAATTTGTCAGTGTTATTGTCATCATCAAGATTCACTCGTTTTATCGAAGCCTAATTCTTTGCGCTCGCCTATTATGAAAATTCACACTTTCGAAGAAAATTATTCCAATTTCAATTGCTTTCATATAAATTTCGCTCGAGGTCCTAAGGAAAGCTCCTTAGCCTCAAAATCAATTTTCATCATCGGGGTTTTAAGGATGGAACTTTTGCCTAGAAAATAATCAATTTTCATCATCGGGGTTTTAAGGATGGAACCTTTGCCTCGAAAACAATCAATTTTCATCATCGGGGTTTTAAGGATGGAACCTTTGCCTCGAAAAGAATCAATTTTCATCATCGGGGTTTTAAGGATGGAACCTTTGCCTCGAAAATAATCAATTTTCATCATCGGGGTTTTAAGGATGGAACCTTTGCCTCGACAGGGTTTTAAGGATGGAACCTTTGCCTCGAAAAGAATCAATTTTCATCATCGGGGTTTTAAGGATGGAACCTTTGCCTCGAAAAGAATCAATTTTCATCATCGGGGTTTTAAGGATGGAACCTTTGCCTCGAAAACAATCAATTTTCATCATCGGGGTTTTAAGGATGGAACCTTTGTCTCGAAAATAATCAATTTTCATCATCGGGGTTTTAAGGATGGAACCTTTGCCTCGAAAACAATCAATTTTCATCATCGGGGTTTTAAGGATGGAACCTTTGCCTCGAAAACAATCAATTTTCATCATCGGGGTTTTAAGGATGGAACCTTTGCCTCGAAAATAATCAATTTTCATCATCGGGGTTTTAAGGATGGAACCTTTGCCTCAAAAACAATCAATTTTCATCATCAAGGGTTTTAAGGATGGAACCTTTGCCTCGAAAACAATCAATTTTCATCAATCCGAGGTTTTAAGGATGGAACCTTTGCCTCGAGATCAATCAATCAATCCGAGGTTTTAAGGATAGAACCTTTGCCTCGAGATCAATCAATCAATCCGGGGTTTTAAGGATGGAACCTTTGCCTCGAGATCAATCAATCAATCCGAGGTTTTAAGGATAGAATCTTTGCCTCGAGATCAATTATCAATCCGAGGTTTTAAGGATGGAACCTTTGCCTCGACATCAATCAATCAATTCGAGGTTTTAAGGATGGAACCTTTGCCTCGACATCAATCAATCAATCCGGGGTTTTAAGGATGGAACCTTTGCCTCGAGATCAATCAATCAATCCGAGGTTTTAAGGATGGAACCTTTGCCTCGAAAACAAATAATCAATCAATCAGTCAATCTTACAACGATAGGAGCTTTCCTATCGTTAGAGGTTCTAAGGACATTTCCTTAACCTAAAACAAACAATCAATCCATCAGTCCATCTTACAACGATAGGAGCTTTCCTATCGTTAGAGGTTCTAAGGACCTTTCCTTAACCTCAAACAAATAATCAATCAATCAGTCCATCTTACAACAATAGGAGCTTTCCTATCGTTAGAGGTTTTAAGGACCTTTCCTTAAACCTTACTGTTTGGGCGGCGAGAACATTCTCAATGCCTACCTAAGCCGGACGAAATTTGGTAACGACTTTGCATACATCATGTCCCATGAAGCATGCAAAGGGGGGCAGCTGTTGACACCCAATTTCGTCCGGGTGTTTTAAAATTTTGAAAAAAAATTTATTAAAAAAAATTAATTTAAAAAAAATATATATTACTATTATTATTAAAAAAAATTTAATTAGTTTAAAATATATTTTTGTTTTGTGAAAATTTGATTTAAAATGATATATGTGTGAATATGTGTATGTTTGAAATAAAATAAAATTTCATGAAACAAATGACAAAAAATTAAAAGTTTGAGGTAAAAATGACAAAATTGAGAAGTTTCGGAAAAAATTGACAAATTCTAAAAGTTTCAGGAGCATTTGGTAGTTTGTCACATAAAATTTTGAGCCTGCCGACGTTTTTGGCTCAAATTGACAGAAAACGACAAAATTGTCAAAATCAGAAGCTTCAGGAACTTATCCAGAGGCTGAGAGACGTAAATGACTAAAATTGTCATTTTACCAATTTAAAAGATAAGTTTGAAATTTTTTATTAATTTATCCATCAACAGTTCATCCAAACTTCCTCTATAAATAGCCCCCCAAATTTTGTGCTGAACACAGAAAAAAATCAGAGAAAAAAGTTTAGAGCTCCATTTTATAAAAAAGAAGAAAATGCAGCCTTAGCCCTCAGCCTCTCCTCTATTTCTCCATAAATCCCAAAATTCTTCCTTTGCGACGAATATACCATCTTCTTCCCTCATCCGTTTCTTTTTGTTCTCTTTCTCTCTCCTCTCTCTTGCTTCGTTTTACCTCGCTCTGCCACCGTCGTTCGGCCCAGACACGCCTACCGTCGCAGTCCCGTCGCCGCCGGTCGCTCCGTCGCCGTCCCGCCGCCGTCCGTTTTGCGTTCTCTCCTCTCCGGATTTCTTCACCGCCGTCACCGCCCCTCGCCGTCCGCTGCCTCGCCGTGCCTGGCCGTCGCGTCGCCGCCGTGCTCGCCAGCTCCTCCCCCTCCGCCTCGCGCCGGACCACCCTGCCCTTCCCTGCCGCCAGCAACGCCTCCCTCTCCTTCGCGCGTCCTCTGTTATCAGAATTCAAAAAAATTGTCTTCAAAGGTTCAATTCTCATTTCATCCTTCAATTTTTCAATTTCTTACTATTTGGTCACTAACCTTTTTTTATTTTGTTTTCTGCAGAATTAAAGAATTATTAACTTTCTTTTACATATTACTTATTGTTGTTATTATTACTGAATTTTATTACTAACCTTTTGTTTTTATTATTGTTATTAACAATTAATTAATCTAACTTCATTAACTTTTATATTATTGTTATTAACAACTAATTAATCTAACATTACTAACTTTTAATTTATTGTTACTAACAATTAATTCAACTAACTTACTAACTTTTATTTTTATTGTTATTGACATCTAACTTTACTAACTTTTGCTAACTTTTATAATTCATGGAAGGTCATACCTCCTATTTATTTAATTTTTTTTAGTGGATGGCCAAAAAAAAAAAAAAAGCCCCACTTTATTTATTCTCTTTCAATATTTCTTCATGTATTTGCCCTTTATTTATTTGCATATTTAATTTACTTTTAATTGGTTGTCAAAACTAAAAAAAACTCCCCTTTATTTAATTTTCCTTTATGCCAAAATTTTACTTTATGATAAAATTTATTTCACTTATTTAATAAATAAGTAAATGAGTAAAAAAAATTATTATTAAAAGAAAATTCTTTTATGTGAATAAGTAAATCTTTTTGAAAGAAACCAACTATCTTTTATTATTGGAACATAATTTCTTAAAAAAAAAAACAAAAACAAAAAAAATTAACTTTTTATTAAAATTATTAAACAAACATAAGTAAATAATTACAAAAATACAAATCATTTCTTTTTAAATATATCTTTAAAAGTAATAATTAAAATTTAATAAAATTTAATAAAAATCTAATAAAATTAAGATTAAAGTTAGTAACTAATTAATTAAATAATTAATAAAAAGTTAAACTCCATGTCCAAATGATCCGCCAGGATCCAATGGTTTGGAGAATAAAATATTTTTAAAATAAGAATAAATTAATTTTAATAGTTACTTTGATTTTTATTCAGTAAAAAAGTAAAAAAAAGTAAAAAAAAAATAAAAAAAAACAAAACTTTCTTTTGATAAAAGAAGTAGATAAAATTAAGACCTTGTATTTTACTTATTTCATTTAAATTTAAATATAACTTTTTATTTCTTTATTAAACAAAAAAACAAAAATCTAAGCCAAATGATTTCAAAAATTAAAAACAAAAACAAAATAAATAAAAAGTAATTAAGTAAAAATTAAATTTCTCTTAAATATTTTTGAATTTATTAACTAGATGTATTTTATTTTAGAATTAAATAATCACTTTTTGGTTAATTTTCAAAGAAATAAATTATATAAACATCAAGACTTTACTTTTATTTTAAAATATTAACCTTTAGTTTTCTTTATTACATAATCACTTTTTTGGTTAATTTTCAATATATATATATATATATATATATATATATATATATATATATATATATATATATATATATATATATATATATATATATATATATATATATCAAAACCTTTTCTTTATTTTAAAATATACATATAAATTTTATAAATTTTGGATTTATTAATCACTTTTATCAAAAAAAATAATAATAAATCAAATAATGACCAAAACTTTTCTTTTATGATTAAAAAAATATATATAAATTTTTATTTTCTTTATTAAATTATTTTTATCAAAAACAAATAAATATCAAAATTTTTCTTTTATGTTTAAAACATACATAAAAAAAAATTTTAGTTTCTTTTCTTAAATAATCATTTTTTTTATGAAAAATAAAACCAATAAATACTAAGACTTTTCTTTTATTTTTAAAATATACATATAAACTTTTGGAACCATCATTAAATAAATAAATTTTTTTTTTGATTACTTTTTTTTCATATTAAGACTTTTCTTTTACTTAAAATACACATATAAATTTTTGGTTCTTTTATTAAATAGATCAATTATTGATTAAATAATTACTTTTTGGTTCAACTTTTAAAAAAGAATAAACATAACATGAAATATAAATCTTTTCTTTTATTAAAACCTTGATTAATTTTTTTGGAATAAACATAAAATAAATGTCAAGATTTTTTTAAACTCTTTGATTTCTTTAAAGTAACTTTTTATTAAATAAAAATTATTTTTTTTAAATAATAAATATCCTTCATTAAACAAGTAAAAATCAAAAAGAAAAACTAAAAAGTGAATCAAAAAGAAAAGAAAGATAAGTTTATTTATATGTGTTACTTAATGAATATCTAAAGATAAGAATAAGAAAGAAAGAAAAGAAAAGAAACTAAAAAAAAAAGTGAAAATAAAAAGTAAATAAGAGTAAAAAATAAAAGAAATAAAAGAATAATAAAATATAAATAAAGAAAAGAAATTTTTACATTAAAAGATCATTAACAAATCTTAAATTTCATAAACAAAAGACTTATAAATTAGTAATTAAACTAATGATTAATTCCATAATAATAAGAATTATATAAATTAAATTAATTTCCATATCCGAATGATCCGGCAGAATTTACATTTTTTTTGAAAAATATCAACCTTTTTAAGATAAATAAACTAAATAAAAAGATAAAAATCCATATTTACGATATGGATTAAATTAATTAAAATTTCATTAAATTCCGTGTCCAAATGACTCGGCAGAGTCCATGGTTTGGAATGAAAATCTTCCGTGTCCAAATGACTCGGCAGAGTCCATGGTTCGGAAGTATAAAATTCTATACAAATTAACTTAAAAATCCACATTTTAACTGATTCAGTTAAAATTTCTAAATTAACTGAAAATTATTTAAAAGCAAAGTAAAACAAAATTAAAATTAACTAAGGTGCCAATTTTGGGCGCTCTAACAATACTGTTTTAGCGTAACCGTACTCCCGATCCCCGAACTCTCGCAGACCAATTTTAAGGTGACCAATCGACCTAAGAAAACTGATTGGTGGCGACTCCAGAAAACCCGACGTTGCCACAATAATACAAATAACATTTCCCCATTTCTGGAGAAAATATATGTTGTACAAAAAAAATGACAAATATATAAGTGAAATATAATGGAAATATATGTTGCACCATACATCTTTACGGAGGATAATAGAGAAAAGTTAAAAAACAGAGGTGCAATTGAGAAAGATGATAGAAAGCCACGGTAGCCAATAATTGAGTAGGGAGAAAAAGGGGTAGTGTCAAACTTATAAATAATAATAAAGTGTGAGAGTAGAATGTAAGCCGGGTGTATTTTAGCCTTAGCCTAAAAATAATGCCCAAAAATAAGGAAAGGATAAAAATAAAAGGAAAAAAAATTGAAGGTTGATTCATAAAAAAGGAAGAATATGGATGGCAGTACTAAAATATATCAAAAAATTTCTCAATTGATATTCTTCATCGAAACCCAGAGTCGAAGTATTCTTTTTCGGCAAACTTCCATTTGCTTTCTGGCGATGCTACCCTAGCCGCCCAACATTGTATATGCGTCTTCCCTAACTCCTATGTCACTGTCATTTCCCACTAGAAGCTACTATCCATTTGTATCACAAACACACTCCAATGCCACCGTCGGTTGCTGCAATCTCAGCCACACCCGGTCGCCACTGTCCACATTCTCTGAAAGCCACTTCTAAGTCTCCTAAGCCAAGCTCACTACCTTTTTTTGAAAGCCAAACATTAATTATGCCACCACCATTCAAATTGGACAAGAAAAGAAGTAAGATGAACAATTCAAAATTCCTCTAAGGCATTTTAACAAATACGTAAAATGTAGTTAATGAAAAAAGGCTTTTGAATTTTGAGGACATAGAGAACTAGAAAAACATCGGAGCATTAAGCAGAAGAAGACAACAAGCATCCGATAACTTGTTTTATGATTTTAGATAAGCCCATAAATATTATAAAAAAAAACAAGTAAATACGACTAAATTATTCTGTTTTTGAAGCAAATAATTGATTAAATTGATCGACAAAGAACAAAAAGCCTAGAAGAGAGAAATGCGATCACAGGAGGAGCTAATTAGCCAGGGATGGGAAGCAATGTTGGCGTATGTTAAAATATTGATGCAAATTTAAAAAAATAAAAATAAAAATCAAGAAAATTCTAGAATTACTTTGTGCTTAAGAAAATCTGGATTTATCCTAGATAAAATCTAGAGAAAAGATAATAATTAAATTAGGAGATATTTTGTAAGAGAAATCTAGAAAAAAGTGACAAAGTCAAAGTTTGGGACTAAAATATAGAAGCTTCTACAAAGTTGTGGTTAGGAGTGGTTTAGCCCAAAATATCAAGTATAAATAGGGATTTTGGTTTGGGGGGGGGGGGATTGTAACCTAGACAAGTCTTGTACTCCTCTTTCCACCTTCAATAACAAAATCATTCAACTAAGTCCTTTCCCATTCCAAACTACAAAATTAGTTCTTCAACTATTCCAAATTATTTCCCAACTATCCCAAATACCAACTAATCAATTCCAAAAAAATTAATAGCGTAGTAGCGGATGAAATCATGAAACGCAAGCCAGATGTTCAAAAAATTGCAGAGGTGAGCAGTGGAGAATTCTTAACTATAATTACTTTATATAAGGCTAGCTATAATGAAAGGAAACCTTTGGAAAACACTGTAAGTCTAGAGGGGGCGATTAACACAGAAAGTCATGAAAATTCAGGATTTAAATAGTAAAAGTAGCAAAATGTTAGGGTTGTCAATGTGTTTCTCCCTAATATGTGATCTTAAGTTTCACTTATTTGGACACAAAAGACAGTTTTATCACTATGAAACTGCTTTGAGATCATGCCCTGTAAGAGGGTTCAATATTTGGCTAACGAAGCGTAGAGTGATGGACAAAAAAAGAGTATAATATCTCATTGGAAAGAGACCAAAGAACGCGGCCACATTGACTTGATGGAAATGTGCGAGGAATAAAAGTCGAAGAAGATTGTGACTCTCCTATATAATTCAGCACTATATGCTCCCTATTCTTTTGTTTGTTTTCTGTTAGTGAATATGAGATAATTAAGCGCAAGTTAATATAGAAGGGAATAAATTCAGTCAATTTAATTAGATTGTGTATAATAAAGAATGTGATAAATACAGGAATATAATTAAGATAATTATGATATTTATTGGAAGTAATAATAACTCCTTTGTCTCGTATTAGTTAACCCTTTAACATTTTTTTATTAAAATTTAATTTGAATATATTTATATTAATATGTATTGAAAAAAATCTTAAAATGATATTTAAAAATTATAATCTTTAAAGTTTTGTTTTCATATAAAAAGTTCATGTTTTTATAATAAATTTTTTTAAAAATAAAATTATAAATTACTTACAATGAATAGTAAAGAACATAACTTTTGTGAGACAGAGGGATTATTAGTAATTATCATAATAATTTTATTTAATTCCTTTTGTCATTTTCAAACACTCATTTGCTCTCTATTTTATATTTTTTCTCTCTATTATTCTTTTCCAATTACCTCATTCTCACTCCCTAACCTAATTTTCATTATCGTACACAAGCTTAATTGGGTTCACTATAGTGCGTTCATTCATCATATTTATCATCTCATTTAGAATATTCAATTGGTTAAATTCATTGGATTCGTTGTTGAAGGTCCATTCTTGTAGGTGTGATTTTGGCAACTAATTCTTTCATTTTTACAATGAGTTTAAATCAACTTGTGGCTGGATTTGATTTTTTTTCAAGTTAAGAGGTTGAGCTTTTCTAGTCAATATTAAGATTTAGACATTTCATTCAAAAAATCATTTTATATTGCAATTTCTTATGTGGATATATTTTTGTAACGTGAATTGTTGATTGATTTCGATCCTTATTTTGTTTGGATGATGCACAAATTTATGATTATATAATATGAGCACAGAGTTTAAAAATCACACATATGTTAGAATGAAATTAGTTTGTATATATATGAAATTGTGGTACTAGTGTAAAAGTGTGGAGTTTTGAAAGTATGAAATCTAATGTAGGAATATGGATTCCTATTAAATGGCACTTGATCTCTATTGGACAAAACTATATTCTTATCCTATGAAAGGGAAAAGTACAAAAAAATCCACCATAGTTATGGCTTATGGGTCTGGACCCTATTACTCACTATAGTTTTAAATGGTTTCAATTACATCACTAAAATCATAGTTTGGTGTCAAATCAACAACCAAAATTTTGAATTTGGACTAATATAGCCACAAAATTAACTTACAGGTTTGTTAAATGGTAAAATATTTCATTAAAATGTGATTGTGTGGCAAATCATAAATGAAACAACGTGCCAATTATGCAAAATGCAAAAACTCCAAAGTTAGAGACTCTAACCAAGTAACCCTTATCACTTTAGGAAGTTATCTTTTACAATCGATCAATGGCTATTTGTAGCAATTCAAAAAGTGGTGTGTGGTTTATTGAAAAGTCTCAATAAGGTCATTCTCATCATAAGTGGAAGCCTAATTCATGCCTTTTTTTCCCCAAAGCTAGTTTGGTGGCTGCAGCTACAGGAGTAAGATTAATGGCATTTAATTCAATGAGTTTCCACTATTTTGTCGCTAAAAGAATTACTTGATATGACGTTAAATGCCCCAATAAAATCTATATTTGTGGCAAGTTCATATGACGTTAGACACCCCAACTTAACACATTTTTAGTAACTGGGTCCAACCTAGAGTTAAACAGCAATCCAATTACCTATGAAGTTTGTTTTATTTACATCTGACCCTAAGAATGCCCTAGCTCAACCCACTCTATTACCTCACACTTGTTCCCTTCAGTTGTATATCGGCCTCTATGTCCTCTTCGGAAAGAGGTTGCCATAAGCGCAATACTATTCATGCTCTGTCTCTATGTCCCTTTAAGCTCTAGTCCTATCCCCGCCCCATGCATCAGCCAATGTATTAAATACCATTACTGCTAGATTTACTGCATCCCAAATTTTTAATGTATAACGCATGATATAATGCGTCGCATATGGTTACTGTTTTCATAAAAAATAAATATTAGAATATTATTTTAAGATAACATAAATTCAATAATTTTTTTTACATCTTTTATATATATTCTAATTTTTCTCATCATAATTTTTCAAATATAAATAAAATATATATGATAGAAGACTTTTTTTAATACAAAAAACATAAAAAAATGTTATATATATATAGAAAAATAAATAATACTAAAAAATAAACTAATTTATTGATATAAGAGAAAAAAATAATATTTTAATAATAACAATACATTTTCTAATACCACATTAAGTTCCTAGATGGTTCAAAGTAACCATTAAAAATTTATATTAACTATGAAAAGTAACCAAAAGAATAAAAGTAAATATTTATTTTATGATATGTGCATTAATTATATTTTAATTTTTTATATATTTATGATATTTTTATGTAAAATTACAAAAAAAAAATATCTTACATGCATCATCGAAAAATAAAAAATCACAATACATACCTTATGGTTTTTGCAGTATGCTATGATTTTTGAACAAAATGTATACAAAAAGTAAGCAATATGTGAAATACGGTGAAATACTGTGCTATAAAATGACAAAATACGAAAACATTTGTGCCGCATAACGCTTACTTACGATAAGTGGTATACCGTGGTATTTAACTCTATGGCAGTAACTGTTCTGCTCCACCTATTTGTTGATGGCCCAAGCTTACCTAGGATCATACTTTACTTGATCCTTCTCTTGTTGCTAGCTTTTTAAGCAACAGATGCCTGTTAGTGTAAATTCCCCCGCTCCCTCTACATCTTGACAGTTGATAATAGAATTGTTTTAGGAATGAAATCAACAAGCTAAATTGAATAGCCTTCATTGAATGCACCATAAACCACGGAGAGTAGGAGGGGGGATGTTCACAAATGGCTTGAACCAAAGCAGGGGATAGACATGGTAGTTTGTGAAAGTAATTGGGGAGTTGGTACCATGTGCTTAAAAACACTATTTCTCCCACATGCAAATTAACACAACTTCAGTGCAAATGGGGAACAAATTCATAGACCTTATGTCTTATATACAGGCCTAACTTGTAAAATGTGTTAATTGAATGGTGTTAAATCCAATCGAATAGCTAATGGTCTATTCGTATGGAAGTAACACATACGCATTAATACATTGCCTAAGTCAAACACATAGATCTTATCCGACATGGTCTTCATTGAATTGGAAATCACCTTGAATATGTTAATATTTCTAGCCATAACCACTAGAGTTCCTACGCAATAGCTTCCATCGAGAACATGGCCGACCTTTGTGGCTCGGTGATATAGCGATTCAAAGGCCCAACTGCTAGATTCCACTTTTTCGACCTCACCACTTATTCTTGCCACCCTTGCTCTTCTTCTTGCCATTCTCGATTTTAGCCAAACCCACTCCAGGCGCCCTTGCTATTTTCCTCATGCTTTTCGATTTCAACCCTCTTACTTTTTCCACCCTTGTTCTTTTTCTCGCCCTTCTTAATTTCAACTCTCTCATTTTCGATCGCCCATTCTTTTTTTTTCGTGATCACCTTTCCCAATTTCAACGATCATTACATGAATTGGTACCTGCCACTGCAATCATCAACAGGGTAGATGATCCGACCTTACCATCGTCATCCTCTTCCTCAACTAGGCTTGCCTTTCATCCAAACAAAAAACATGGGCTGACAGGAGGTCAGACAAAATAGGAGTAAAGTGGGTAGGGTAAAGGATGCACGAATCAAGTGGAGCTAGCTGTACAGTTAACTTAGTTAATTGTACTTAATTACACAATCAAGGCTAATTCCCAAATAATTTGAAAATGGGTAATGGTCATAATGGGCTAGATCCAATAACACATTAATTTGCCTGTATTAAGTAAAAATGAATTGGACCTAAATAAGTTTGTACCATTTTCCTTCATTCAAATAGGCATTAACTTTCATTTGTTTACAGCAGGGGAGCCGGATCCTTACAAATGCTCCTTAAGTGTTAATGTGTGCTTAAAATTCTTTTAAATTGTTTTTGGCTCACCCATGGGTCTAGCCTTAGTCACAGGAAGTGCCAGCCACACTGTCGCTCCCAAAGTTCAGCACGTGAATTCGTGCTTTTGGAGCGCGAGCGTGACTAATTCGCGCTCTAATAATTAGGAAAGCGTGATCTGAGGTTTTAAAATTCGTGAATTTGATTTAATAGAAAAATCCTAACTGTAACAGAAGTTCTCCTGTTTTTAGCACGCTAATTTGTTTACCTAAGTCAAGTTGAAGTCTAAACCGAAAAAGAAACCAAAAGCCCTTGTTACTGAAGCCATTTGAAGTCTGATTTGATACGTACAAACAGAGGACGAAGTCGAACTTCGAAGAGCAGTAATCTTGTTAAATCGTTCTACAAACAGAGCATCGTTGCAGTCGCAGAGCAGTACCAATAGCCACCGTGCGAGTTAAACTTCGAAGAGCAGTTGCAGAGCAGTACCAGTAGCCAAGCCACGGTGCCGGTGCGAGTCGTGCGACAGGTCAAACCGTCGAAGTGTCGAAAAGCAAAAGCAAAATTGGTGAGTTTGAATTCGTAAACTGATTTTCGTTTGATTCCGATTGTTCTTATTCTTCACTAGTTCGCCGTTTTTAAGTTTGAATCAAAAAAGTTTTCCTGTGCGGCGGTGCCGGTGAGTCGGTCTGTCGGTGTCTATTGCATTTAACTTTGCTGGTGGCTGTGGCTGGAGCTGGAGCTTGCTTATACCGTTATACGTACGTACAGAACAAAACTACAAACTACAGTTCCTGTTTTTATTGGTGAAGTAAAATTGTAGAGCATAGGCATAAAGTAACCGGACAAAAGATAACTAAAAAAGCCTAAATTGCACTGTAGCTTTTTTTTTTGTGTGATTAAATAACATTATTTTTTACTATTTTTTTCATCTTTGCTCCATTGGATTAACCAATTTTTTTATTCCGAACTGAGATTGAGATGTATTATTTCTTATATATTTTTCCATGAATTTGTAGATTCAATGGAAGAAAATAACAATGAGGAAAGAAGTAACTCACAATCAAATATTGGTGATACTAATGACCAATGCAAAGAGTTGAGTTCTACACCTTTGAGAAGGTATGTGACATACATTGAGAATAAGAAAGATAAGTGGACTTGTAATTTTGGTTGTAGAGCATAACCTTATACGGGAACATACTCACGTATAAGAGCTCATTTAATTGGATTGTTACCTGGACAACAAGCTCAAGGAATAGCTACTTGCACCAAGGTAACAAAACAAGAAAGGGCAGGGTTGAAAAAAGAGGAGGAAGAGGCTAAAAAACTATTTGGAAGTAGTAGTAGGAAGACCCCCATCGTTAATCTACCAGTTGTTCCACCAGCACATGATACAAATATGGCACGTGAACAAGGTATGAAGCATATTAGGCAGTTGTTCAAGTTGTCTTCCAGAGAAGAAACCGATGGTATAATTGCTAGGTACTTCTATGGTTGTGGAATCCCTTTTAATACTGCTAGATCTCCTTTGTGGGTTGACATGGTGAGAGCAATAAATGAAGCTCCTAAAGGATATAAGTCTCCTAGTTCTGAAAAAATTAGGACCATGCTATTTGATAGAAAAAGAACGAAAATTGATCGTGCTTTAATTCCTATTAAGGAACAATGGCCTAAGTATGGAGTTTCAATAGTGTCGGATGGCTGGTCCAAGATTAAGAACCAACCTTTGATAAATGTTTTGGCTATTTCTGGAGGGAGGGCTATGTTTCTGAATGCTGTTGATTATTCTGGTTATGAGAAAAATGCACAATTTGTTGCTGGCATTTTACTTAGGGCTATTGAAACTGTGGGGACATATAATGTTGTACAAGTTTTAACAGATAATGCTTCAAATTGTAAGGCTGCTGGAGATATTATTCAAGATAGACATCCTCATATTCTTTGGTCTGGTTGTATGGCACATACTCTCAGTCTTCTTATGAAAGATCTAGTTAAATCATCTCATTTGGGCTTATCATTTTTTAGTGATTGTTATGAGAAGGCAAAAGGTGTTGTGAACTATATTAAAAATCACACATTTGTACCACATATTTTCAGAACTTTTTCTGCATTGGATGTCATTCAAGTGAAAAAAACTAGAATTGGTCATCACTATGCAGTTTTGGAGCGTCTTTTTCGAGTAAAAAATGCTTTGATATCCATGGTTTTGAATGATGAGTGGGAAGAACTTAAGAAACGAAGTTCAAGATCAAATTTAGAACATGATCAAGTTAAGAAAGTGGTATTGGATGATGAGTTTTGGGGACAGGTAAAATTCATTTTGTCTGTCACAAAACCAATTTGGTTAATGATTCGCTTTTGTGATTCTGATAAAGCAGTTGTTGGGGAAGTGTATCAAAGAATGGAAGATATGATAGGTTCTATTGAAGAAGTTTTGCAGAATGATCATGATCTGTACAAAACAGTGGAAAATTTGATTTTGGAACGGTGGAGAAAAATGAATCTGCCACTACATAAACTTGCTTATGTGCTTACTCATTTTTATTACTCACAAACTTAGCTACGAAAGGTAGGTCCTTGTGGAAGGAAGAGGACTAAGCCACATGCTAATTCATTTGTACAAGGTATGTTTAATTTTGTTGTTAATGTTACTTGACTTTTTATTATTTATTTGATGGCTAATTATTAGTAATATTTTTAGTATACATATTTTTTATTATTAGTAATATTTTGTCTTGTTTTTAGGGACATACCTGAATGTGGTTGACCGACTTGTTCATGATTTACAGAATACTCCATTGATTCGCCAGCAACTTAGTAATTTTACAAGTGATACAGGAGTATTTGCTCGACCTCAGGCTATTGAAGATAGAAAAATGATGAGTGCAATCGCTTGGTGGAATTTGTATGGTGTGGCTGCTCTTGAATTATATAATCTATCAATCAAGGTTCTTTCTCAAAGCGTTAACACTTCATGTGCTGAGAGGGTCTGGAGCACATACTCATATATTCACAATGTAAAAAGGAACAAGTTGAATGCAGATCGAGCTGAATCATTGGTATATGTGCACTACAACAACAGACTATTGACGCATTACAGAGAAGATTATGAATCATCCTATAAGAATTGAGATGATTTTACATATGATGATGTCCTAGACAACGATATGGAGGCAATTCATAGAAAAGATCACACTTTTCTTTATGGAGATGATGATATTCATAACTCTTCTTAAACATCAAGTTTCAATCAAGGAATATCAAACTTGTCTCAAGCACAAAGAGAGGAAATATCTCGTGGCAAGAGAGCTAGAAATGAGTGACAAAGAATAACAATCAGTAGCTAGTAGTTTATAATTAATTTTACTATTTCTATTGGAATTCATCTCGGTTTGGATTTTATTTTATAAGTTTGATTTTTCATATGTTGTTTCAGTGTTGAAAGCTATCAATTTTTTTTGTCTCTTCTCATATATATATATATATATATATATATATATATATATAGTGATGCTCTCGAGCCGCTCCCGCTCTCGGTGTTTTTTTAAGTTTAACGAATTCGCGCTCCCGCTCTCGCTTCATGTGACTTAGGGTCTAGCGAGTCTGATCAAGTGCTACATGCATTAAAAACAATATTTATTGGTTACTTGGCAGCTTTTTAAAAAATATAATGACAATAATGAAAATTTCTAAACAATATAAGAATCGAATTGCATTTTATAAAAAATTAGGAACTATTTTGCAATTTCAAAGTAAATATTGAAAATGTTGATAATATGGTAAATTGATTGTAAAATGCTTAATGTATCTGAAAAAAAAATACTAAATTTTTGGGACAACTTAAAATAATAATTATTGTAAGGAAAGTTTGAAGGAGGGAATACATCTTAAAATTTAAATTGGTGAAATAGTTGTGAAAGGACATGTTATTCAAATATTTTTATAATACTTTCCTTGATAAAGGCATAAAAAAAATTTATAATAATTAGTTTAAATATATTACAATAATCAAGTAAAGACAAAGATATATGTCAAAAAAATAAAAATATCTTTATTATAATACAATTTTACGAAAAGAAAATGATGTATTTAAACCTTCAAAGTGCAAGGGCGAGAGCGAAGGAGTAACATTTGAATACGAGGATTATGTGATAGAGATGGTGGAAGAAGAACTCTCAACCCTAGGAATTTTTTGGTGATATCAAGTTTGAATGAGCAAAAATTAAACTTTAGTAATTACTGCTTTTGACTACTATTATTTAGAGATTCAAGATTTTTTTGGCGAAGAAGAGATTCAAGATGCAATCATTCACTTTTCTTTAACTTCTGGCCCATTAAAACAATAAAAAGTTTGGGTCAATTTGTTTGAGGTTATTACTCTATCTATTTAATAAGTAATTACTACAAAATACTTTTTAAAAAATAAATAAATTTCATAATTTATTTATCAAATAGCTTAAAAAAGAAAAAGTAATAAAAAATATTTTAGAAATTCTTATTAAGCTTATTACTAAAAGTTTTCAACATATACAATTGTATAAAATTTAAAATATTTGTATGTTGTTATCACTTTTTTCACTCATTTTTTACATGTAGATCAAAAAAATGAAAAACATGAATATTTGAAATAATAGTTGGAAGATTAATATGATAATATAATAAATATTAAAATATTTCAAAATTTTAGGATGAACCAAAATAATAAATATAATGAAAAATATGAGATGAATAGAATATCATATATAAAATAAATCACATTTTAAAAATGCCCAAGCTGATGTGCAACTTGGTCACAAGAACTGATCAGTGGGCTAAACCTGTTTTGGGCCGCGCTGACTTTTATATGTTAACATGGACCCTTGGGCCAGCAATCAAAGCTTCATGTTTTTAGTCCATATCCATCAACTGTGTATTTTGTTCTATCAATGATACAATTTTTTATTCAACATGTTTTTTTTATAATTTTATTTTTTTTTATATTCTGTTCATTCAAAATGTGACATAAGAAAGTTTTGTTTTTTTTTAGCACTCTTAGACAAAGATTTAACGGAGAAAAAAAAACATTCAATCCGTTAATTCTCCAGAGGAACCCTGTAGAGGCTTATGCATCAAGAAAGTTTTTAAGTTGCCCAAAGTAGAGAAAGTAGTGGACGCTAAGGAAGAAATCCACCTGTAGCTTATAGAAGATGCATCTAACCAGATGAATTGAACACTGGATGCAGTAGAATCTTGGCCGGACCGATCACCGTAGCGAACTAGCTACGGAGTACAAGTGCTAGCAGCAGTTGTTTGGTGTATATGTTGCTGTGTACGTGTAGAACCTACCATCAATTTTGTGGCTGCTGGGAATTAGCAGCAAACTCTAATTTCTGGACTTGAGCAAACTTGCACTCTTCTTTTGCTACTTGCCAAAACAAGGCCTGGGATTTCAGAGGGCAAGGTAGCTGGAGCCTTCAACAAATAAATCTTGCAACCAATAAATTGAAAACCTGGATAAGAATTTCTCGCGCCAAATTACCTTTGCTTACACTCGTGTCTGGTTTCTTTGTATTCGTTGATCAAGTAGTAGTCTGTAGCTTGATGTTTCCATTTTGTTCATCTGGCAATGAAGTTGTAACCCCCACTATCATGTACCTGCGCTGCGCGCACATGATATGTTGCAAGCCCTAATAAACTCCGAGTTGATGGTAGCTATGAGGAAAACTCCAACAATAATAGAAGACTCTACTGAGCAACAAAAAGAAGAGTTTGTCCAAATGATAACCCGTTTGATTGGGATGTTCTTTTTCTTTTTCTTTTATTCTCCCACCATTCGCTGACAGAGAACATAGGTTATGTGTCAGTCTTAAGAATTTTGGCCTCTTTGTTTTCAAAAGTTTTCCCGGAGAAATAAGAGAATCATTTAGAGTACTTTTCTATTTTATGGTTCTTCGAATATGAAAAACAAAATGGAGTCCATATCTGTAAACTTTAACATAAAACTATGGAATTAAATATCTCGACATACCATTTATCAATGGTATACAGTACAAATATTTTTATATTTTATCATTTTTTTACATGAAATATATTAGTATTTTGAGGTATTTCACATGTCGGCAACTTTTTATATATATTTTGTTAAAAAACTGTGGTATACAGCAAATACCGCTAGGTACGTATCCCGATATTCTTTTTTTTTTTTTACATGTGTTAGATGTTTTTTTTTGCCATTTTACATCAACATACCATACATAAATATATAAAATAGTAAAATATAATTAATGCATATATTTTAACATAAATATTTACTTTTATTTTTTGGTACTTTTTCTTTTACTTCTGCTTTCTTTTTCTTTGAGTATTAAAAAATGTATTGTTGTTATTAAGGGAATTTTACAATTACTCCATGAGATTTCACTTAACCTACAGTTTGTCTATCTTATTTTTAAAAACCTACACTTTGTCCCTGTTACCTATACATTGTCCGATAAAAACTTCTAAAATTGTAATTTAAACTATACGATAGTCATCTTCTAGTAATTTCAATCTTTCTAATATTTTTTTATAGTTAATAGACATTCTAAATTATCATTGTTTTCTTTCTGTAAATGAATATCAGTATTTTTAAAGGCCACTTAGATATAAAAAAAATATCAAAAATCTTAAAATTATTGGAACATGAATATTAGCCAGTTTAAATTAGAGTTTCAGAAATTATTGTTAGACATTGTAAGGAAAGAGGAGGTAAAGTGCAGGTTTTTTAAAATAGAGAGGGCAAAGTGTAGGTTAAACCAAATCATAATGGAGTCTTTTGTAAATTTTCCTATTATTAAAGTATTGTTTTTTTTTTATTTTGTATCAATAAATTAGTTTTTTTACTGAGTAATATTCATTCTGCTCTATATATAGCATTTTTTAATTTTTTTGTATAAAAATTATCTTCTAACATATACTTCCTCCGTCCCAATTTACTTGAAACGTATTTCTTTTTGGGATGTTCCAAAATGTTGAAACGTTTTCTCTTTTGGAAAAATTTAAACAATTAAATTATTCTTTTACACAAAACCCGATAAAAACTCTTTTTTGAATCTCCACTCAATTTCTCACTACACAAAACCCAAAAAAGAATCTTTTTTTAATCATTATTTAAACTTTCACTACATAAAAAAAATAACAAAAATTACATACACCTTAATCTCCATACCCAAATAAATGTTTCAAGTAAATTGGGATGGAGGGAGTATAATTTATTTGTATTTGATAAATTATGATGAGAAAAAAATTGGAATTCATATAAAAATGTGAAAAAATATATTATTTAATTTATTTCATCTTAAAATAATATTCTAACATTTATTTTTTTTTTACGAATATGGTAATGGTATGCCGCCTGGTATGCTCAGCGGTATACCTTACATAGAACCTTGTTCTTTGTCGACAAAAAAATGGAAAAGAGAAAGTTCTACAAGCAAGTGGTATTATATTACTACCTTTATCCCAAATTATTTACACCATTTTCAATTTTTTGACTTAAATTTAATTTAAATTTATTTATATTAATATTTACTAAAAAATTTAAAAAACATATATTATACTATATTTTAAAAGAGGAAGACATTTCACTGTTCATGACCAGTATTTACTGTATGTGAATAGCTCTACTTTTTTTTTTTTGTCTTTTTTTTGTCTTTTGCCTTTTTCTAGATGTGATTTGCTCCTTTTTTAAGTTTGATTATTTTTTCGCAAGGCACTCTACTTTATAAGGGCTTGTGTTGCAATTTCTTTGTTTACATTTTGTTTCAGTTAAAACACCATTTCAATCCCTAACTTTCTAATTTTTTTCATTTTAGGCTCTGAGTTATGACCATATTACATTTTGGTTCCCAACCTTAATAGCTATTTAATTAGATATTCTATTTGCTCTCTTGGTCCCCAAGTTTTTTTGTTGTTGTTTTATGTACATCTTTTAGAGTGAGATATTGGTGACCATAATTTGTTTATTTTTTAATTAAATCATTTTTTTATCTTTATTAAGTCAATTGTTAAATCCTTAATACCTAAAATTTTTCCATTTTTTGTCTTCATCCTAACATTTTTTTATTGATTTTCTTTATTTCTGTTTTCTAAATTGAAACATTAATCATTATAATTTGCCTATTTTTGATCTAGTTCTATTTGATTCGGATTTAGTCAGTTTTTTTAACTTTTTTTTTATCTTTGTTAAGTTAATGGTTAGACTGTTAATTGATTAACATATATTAAACATAGCTTTGCATTTTGGTCATTTTTTATTATTATTGATGATTAAGTTTTGTAGTATTAGTTATTTACTTCAAGCTCTGTAGTTTAATAAAGTAATTTGATCTATAATTGTTAAAATTGAAAGTAAAATTTTCATCAATATTAAAAATTATATTTTGAGTAAATCGCATAAAAAAAATAAAAGAAAAAGAGACAAAAACAAAAGAAAAAAATGCGATTCCAATCCCTAATTTTTTAATCTTTTCATTTCAGGCTGTAAGTTATGTTCGTATTAGATTTTGGTTACCACAATTTATAACTATGTAACTAGATTTTCTATTTGCTCTCTTGGTCCTAAGTTTTTTTTTGTTGTTGTTTTATACACTATCTTTTGAAGGAAGGCTTTGGTAACCATAATTTGATTATTTTTCATTTAATTCATTTTTTAACTTTATTAAGTCAATTGTTAAATCATTAATACTTAAAGTTTTTCCTTTTTTTTAGTCTTAATCCTAACTTTTTTTAATTGATTTTATTTATTATTTTTTTCTAAAATGAAACTACAATCATTATAATTTTACTACTTTTGGCATGTTCTGGTTTAAAATTAGAGACCAATAGAACAAATAGAGAGGTTTTGGTAACCTATAAATCATAGTGGATATTTTTTGTAATAAATTTTAATAATAAATAAATATAAATTTATCATCAACAAATTTATGATCATCAATTAAATTTTTTTTTTCATTTATTTTCTTCCAAAGTAAAATTTTTGTAACCTTGGTCTGTTTCTTTTATTTTTTAATCAACCACAGTGATTTCATTTAGACTTTTTTTTGTTGGTTTTTTATTATCATTTTTTTGAACAAAACTTTAGTCGATATGAGTTGTCTATTTTTTTATATGGTTCAAATTGATTTATTTTAGCCAATATTTTTATTTATTTTCTTTTTCCTTTATTAAATTGATGGTTAAAATTTTAATTCCAGAAATCTTTACCTTTTCTCTCTTGGCCTAAAGACCATTTTAGTCACCATTTTTTTGTCATTGAAATTCAACTTTTTGTCTTATATTATTAGATTTTTCATATTATTTCTCTCTTCTAAAATGAAATTTTAGTCACTATACGGTTTATTTCTTCATACTTAAAATCTTTTTATTTTTTTGCTCTCTTAGTCCCAAAACTTTTTTACTTGACTTTTTTTTTTTATCCTTGTTCTTGCCTTTCTTTTTTCATTTTTATGAAACTTTTTTCCTTCATTAGTGATCGCCACCATTCATATTCATATTTAATATTGACACGGATTGAATCGCTACAATATGCAAGCACTACAAACCTCATTTAAAACTATATGTCTTGTAGTTTCTAAATATAATTTTAAAAAAATAAGCAAATATTAATATACATAAATTTTAATCAAATTTAAGTCAAAAAAACTAAATGGTGCAGAGACCCTAGATGGTTGAAGAGTTATTTGGGAAAAAATCACAGTTGTCTTTAGACATTTTAGTTTGATCAGGCAAGCATACGATCAGTACCACCTACGTCGCTACCATCCAGTGTGGTCGTTAGCAAGGTGTTAAATACCATTACAGTTAAGTATACTGTACCTCACATTTTTAATGTATATTGCATGGTATACTTCATCATATACTATTACTATTTTCGCAAAACAATAAAAGTTAGAATATTATTTTAAGATTTATGAACCCACATTTTAAAGGTATATTGCATGGTATACCGCACCATATACCATTACTATTTTCGCAAAACAATAAATGTTAAAATATTATTTTAAGATTACATAAATTTAATAATTTTTTATATATATTTTATATGTATTCTAATTTTTCTCATTATAATTTTTCAAATATAAATAAAATATATATGATAAAAGATATTTTTTTAATACAAAAAATATAAAAAATGTTATACATAGAGCAAAATAAATAATATTTAGAAAGAAATTAATTTATTGATATAAGAGAAAAAAATAATATTTTAACAATAACAATACATTTTCTAATACTACATGAAGTTCTTAGGTGGCTTAAAATAACTATTAAATTTTTATGCTATCTAAGAAAAATAACCAAAAGAATAAAAGTAAATATTTATTTTATGATATGTGCATTAATTATATTTTAATGTTTTTATATATTTATGATATTTTGAGGTAAAATGACAAAAAAAATATCTCATAAACATCCGTAAAAAATAAAAATAATGTGGTATAAACCTCACACTATTTGCAGTATATCACAATTTTTTGACAAATTGTACACAAAAAATGAACGGTATATGAAATACTGTGATATATTACATTATACCGTATCATAAAATGACAAAGTGTGAAAACATTTGTACCTTGGTATTTAATTCCTTCGTCGTTAGTGTTGGACTAAAGGGTATTTGTGCTTCGTATTACGTGTTGGGAAAGAAAAACTATGAGCAACATGCTGAAGGAACGCCAACTTGATGGAGAAAAATCACATAATAATAATAATAATAATAATAACAATAATAATAAAAACAATAAGCAAAATTAAGGCGAGCATTTTAATGACAAAAATATACTGCACTAACAATCGCTTCATCTCATAAAGAAAATAAATAACTATTAATATACACATAGAAGACAAAGATGCATACGTATTAAGGAGGGTTGAGCAAATCTACACTGAAAATAGATTTTTACACAACATTCAGAAACTTTATCAAAATAAAGCAAATAACATCCTTTTTGAGACACAAAGAAAAGCAAGTTTTAGCAAAACAGCTGTAATTTTTTAATTGTGAGTATTACAATATCGAAGCTTCAATCCCACATTCCCCTATCTGGCCTTGCTCATCTATATCAACAACAAAATGTATAAATATTTGTTTTTCCTGAAAAGAAAAGAAGAGATATATCTCGAGAAATCTCTTCGGAATAGGAGAGCAAATAGACATGAGAGGAGGAGAAGACGCGAAGGGGCTCCATTATAAAATATTCCTTTCACAAGGCGTGTGCTCCTCTCATGTCTTGGCGTGGGGCCTCAGAGCTTGAAGGAAGCTCTGCACTGCATTCCTCCATCTATAAATAGATAAGCCCCTCGGGAATAATAGATATCAGCAAGCAAAGCTACTTACAGACAGAAAAACACCTTCCCAAGCTTTTCATTTTTGCTTCAGATCAATCAACATGTCGGACAAGTGCACCAACTGCGACTGCTCTGACAAGAGCCAGTGCGTGTAAGTCACCACTTCCTACTTTGTTGCATAGCCTTTCTGATCCCCATGCTGTTCATGTTCCTGCATCTTTTCTGCCTGCATAAGCTGCGCAAGTCTATCAAAGTTGTCATGATTATATGAAACTTCTCTCAAGGTGTGATCTGTTGAAATGCAGGAAGAAGGGAAACAGCCTCAACATCGTTGAGACTGAGAGGAGGTATATTCCCTTCCATCTACTGCTTTAACTAGTCATATATCAGTGAACAGAAATCATCCAAGCAATTGATACCAAACCCCATTAACATCAAATCTGTAGTACTGTAGACATTAGCACCTTCGTTTAGCTGCGAGCCAACTAGAGTCGGTGCTTTACCAGTAATCTTAGGACGGGGACATTCTACTGACCATGTTAATGGGGGTATATGCAGCTACATCACTGCTGTTGTCATGGAGGCTCCAGCGGAGAATGATGGGAAGTGCCAGTGCGGGCCAAGCTGCAGCTGCACCAACTGCACCTGTGGTAGCCACTAATCAAATCATGTTCAAGTTCCTACTACTAAAGGCTTGAAATAATGTAGTCTGCTAAGCAATATGTGTTAACGGTTATGTGCTATGCCTCCTAAGTACCATCTTGTAATGGCACTGTCAGCATAAATGGATGATTGTTAGTATATACTAATCTTCTGCTAGATCTTCTAAAGGTTATTTCACTGGAGAATTCCTTGAGCCAGACAATCTAGGTCAAAAGAAACGTAATTTTCAAATGGCTGTTCGGAAGGAATTGCCAGCTAAGCCAGTTAGAACACTTGACATTGGTTAGAAGCATGCGATTATGGTGCCAAATAGTAGAAATTGGTACTTCCTAAAAATATAGGCTGAGAAGCAAGCCATCACATCTAAAGCTCTAAAGATGAAAAAATAAAGCCTAATAGACCTGAAATTTTGACTCATCTAAACATCCATAGCTGAAGCAGATAATCTCACGCTTAGTCCTACTCAGGAGTTTGAGTGTTAAAATGGACCAAAGACTAACATCACATCCTTTGTAAAATTATCGAATCAAAAAGCTTATAAAGTGACATCGTAGCTCCTAAGCAAATGGAAAGGCATATTTTGAAAAAAAAAAAAATACGACAGTCAAACAGAAGTAGGATGAAACAGAGGAAAGGAGAATTCAGATTTGGAAAACCAAAGCTACAGTCCAAGAACCACAAAATATTTTTGTGTCTCCATCAGTTAACAGATGAAGAATAAAAAACACATAATATTTACTTGGATCAAAAGACGTGGTATCAATTTCAGACACCGAAGTTTCAGAACTCTAATTTAAATTGTCATAGGAAGCCCCCGGAATTCCTTTTATGGGGTAAATAATGAGTTAATGAATCTCCTTCTTTCTGCCACTAATTTCCAAAGCTGAGCACATCTGAACATGCTAATCAGAATTTTCATTCCTGTGGATGAAGGATAAGAGATACCATTGATTCAGTCTCCATGATATGATAGTGTTGAGAATTAAAAGACTGCCTAAACCAGTTCTTTAGTGCAAGTATTGAACAATGAAGTCAATGTTTTACCACCAAAGTTCAAGATTAATTCATTTACTAACTTGACTTAATTTTGACCAAATAACAATGCATAACAGAAAGCAAAATATAAATAGAAGTATAAAACCCTTGCATCGTACAATAACTACACAAATCTTGATGATGCTTGCGGCCGATATATTTTCAAGTTCACTTAGTCATCAGCATAAGTGGAATGTCTCTGCAGAAGCGCATGTCTGTAAGTGTGTGAGAGAGGAATACAAAGAGAGGGAGGGAGAGATCACCAGATTAGATGGAATATCAAGAAAGCACTATTTTTTAACACCAAAAGGAGCTTAATTCTTGATGTACTTTGACTCACATTCAACACGTGCCATTTCACAAAAAAGAAAATGAAACTGCAGCACACAGACACACTAAACAGACAGAGGGAACTCAAAGGTCTCAAAATGAAGAATTTTTATTTCCGAAAGTTCAGAAACCTATTATAATCCAAAAACTAGCTAATTGAACCTCACAATTTTGTGATACATCAGCCAGTGTACCCATTTCAAACATTCAAACCCTCTGCACGCAGGCATTGATGATGAGCTTCAATCCATTTTGCACATGCCTCCTCCCCACGCTCGACAATACATTCATCCCTCAGCTTCTTTGTCTCAGGGCAAGCACAACAAATTTTTTTCTTTGCCTTAGTGTCTAGACCAGATGATGTCATCATTAATGCTTGGTTTTGCTGTGAGCTTGGAAAATCCAAGTATGAGGTGTTTTGCATAGGTAACCCGCCCATGGCTCGAGTGCTAAATGAATGCAGGATTCTGTACAAACAGAGAAGTCATATAACTCAAGAATATCAGATGACAAAATCCTTACTGTAGATAACATATTTTTTTGTTCTTTTTCTCATAAAGAAAAAAAGGCAAGAAAGGAAACAGAATTGCAAGGTCAAATCAGGCTCAAGGTGATAATGAAGTTTATAAACAGGGAGTGAGAACAAAAAAAGGAAAGCAACATAGACACAAGATCATGCGCACAGCATAGTATGCCAATAAAACTTTTACGCCTTCTTATCCTAATCATGTAACAACAATAATAAGAATTTTTGTTGTTCCAGACATCTCCTTAGTCAGAATTTCAATATTAGAACGGGTATGGACAAAAGTTCACACAAAATATGGCAAGAAAAAGTAAGTTGTTTCAGGCATCATCACTTAGAATTATAAAAAGATGGTCGACCAACCCACTGTAAACAAGCTTCTTCCTGCGTCTCTATAGCAGGAAGATAAAGTAAAAGCAAACTCCTTATGAACCAAAACAAAAACAAGTTTGACTCCAAAACACATTAAGTACAATCAAATGCCTAGAATGAAAATTAAATAAAGCACCAAGGGAAATAGCTAAAACGATTCCAAAGAAGATAAAGAAGAAAAAACAAAGGGCAATAAATCGCCCACTCCATTTGACTAGATCCTAGTCCTAGCTTTAAACAGTTGGTCCAGCTGTCAGAAATGAACTATCAGGTCCGTTAACATTCAGTTCTGGATTGAGATACTACTAGTTATTAGTCATGAATATTCTTTATCCTTCATCTTTGTCCCTTTATCTGGTACATAACCTTATATTTTAGGGAGGTCTTATATTTTACTAATTGGTACCATAACCTTCACCGAAATGCTGAACCATTTGAGGAAAATATGCTTGAGCATTCAATTGTTTCTAGTTTCCCCCAGTTAGGCAACTGTAGGAACCTTGTTCTGAATACAGAGTTCAGTATGAAACAGCGACTACACAGTCTAGATCCAAATGTGCACATGCAATCGGCAATTCCTGTTTGTTTGTTTGTTTCTAAGATAATATCCTCTCGACTTATTTTGAAATCCCCAGCCCAAAAACAAATCTCAGAAACAGCCAAGTCATGTCTGCCTATGTTTTTAGGTAAACAATCTGTGGAAGTGAATTATAAGTGCCCACATGAAAAGGATCAAACTCTGCCGCTCCAGGCACCTCAATACCAAAGACGCCAGAAACTGAAGACAAAAGCAAAACATAAACTTAAACCCTAAACATAAAACTAGCAATAGATCAATACAGAAAGGAAGTAAAATGAAACATCGATGAACACACGCACACACAAGGAGATGGCATGGTTTTTACCGGTATACGCGACGCACCTGGGTCGTACGGGCGTTAAAGCTCTTTCGGAAAAATTATCGTCTCCTTGGCGACGGAACACCACTTCCGACAAGGATTCCGGCCAGTACAGCTCCTCTGCGGCACACTGAATAAGAAAAGGCCTAAATTCATATTTCACCATCACACTTTTATGACTCGGACACATAAGTCAGAACTGACTCTGACACAGCCTCTAACTGTAACTCAATATCACTAGTCAATATTATGTATATATAATAATTAATCTTAAATAAAATTTTTATTATATCATTAACTTTTTAAGAATTTTTTTGATGAATAAAAAATCATAAAAATTTATTAATATCATAAAAATTTTATAATTAATAGCTTATAATTAAAATAATATTAATTTTTAAATAAAATTGATTCTAGATAAAATATATATATATAAATTAAAATAAATCATTATAAATTAAGTTAATTTAAATTAAAATGAATTTACTCTAATATATCTCAATTATTTTTTTAACTATCAATCATACTATTATGTTTAAAATTTTATAAGATTTTTAGTAAAGTTACTATTATTATTATTATTATTTGGGTTCATTAAAATTTACCCCTTTCAGTTTAGGTGAAGTTTTACTTTATCTCTGACTTATTAACATAATCCAACAGCAATTTCTGAAATTTTAATTTAAATATTACGGTAACTATTTTTCAGTAATTTCTATCAATATAATATTTTTTTTAGGATTAATGGATATTTTAAATTATTCCATTCGTTTTTACATTAATTGACTCTTTTATCTTCTTTTACTAAAGTTTGACTTGAACATATTTATATTAATATGTATTACAAAAAATTCTTAAAAATAATATTTAGAAACTATAATCTTTAAAGTTTTATTTTCATATAAATATTTATATTTTTATAATAAATTTTGAAATAAATAAAATTATAAATTAATTACTTTGAATGGTAAATAAATCAGTTTTTGGGAAATGGAGAAAGTATTAATTTTTTTCTGTTTGTAAATGAAAAATAGTATTTTTCTAAATATCAATTAATTATAAAATAAATATTATAGAGATTAAAATTACTTGAAAATAAGTAACTTACAGTCTAAATTAAAATTTTAAAAATTACTATATAAGGAGTAAGATGTATATTTTTAAAATAAAAAGGTAAAGTTTAATTTCTTAACCTTTTGTCTTGCAGACAAACGAAACCGTAGCAGTAGCTCTAGCAAGTGTGAGAGTGACTCAATCTGAGAGTGAGAGTACACAAAAATTAGGAATAAAATCCAATTTTGGTCCTTTTACTATTCAGTTTATTTTTAAATGGTCCTCTAATTCTAAAAAATACTATTAAGGTCCCCTAATTCAAGCAGTGTATTTAGTTTGAGTCTCATCCATCAGTTAAGTCGTTATTTTGGATGAAACTTATATATGTGACACACATAATACCACATGGCTTTCTCTTTAACTAAAGCATGTGACCATTTTGTACAGATATGAAAATTTAAACACAAACTGACACAAACATAAAATCATAAGACTTAAAATATAGATAAGTCCCAACTGTCAAAATTGAAGAGCAAATGGTAGAGGAGGACAACTGGAGACAATGAACGGAGGCAGAGATGGATGGGGTGGAGGCAAATGAACCGAGACGGTGGCGAAGGCGGATGACTAAAGGAGGAGATCAAATACAGATGAGGGAATCAATAGAGACGGAAAATGACAAAGATTGAAGATGGAGGAGGGTTTCAAGAGGTGATTTGAGATGGAAAATGACAGAGATCAAAGGAGTTGAACAATGACAAAAATCGATAGAGAGGTGGTAAGAATCACAGCTTTCACTCCCACCATTGAAGATGAATGTGGCTATGCCACAGTGCTATATCGCTCGAATCACTAATGAATGTGGAGGAGAAGGCCGATCGGATCTCGTTTAAATTGGGGAAGATATGAAGTTTTGGTTATTTGTGTTTCAAGTCTTCAAGATTATTGTTTATGTTAGTTTAAGTCTGAATTTTCATTTTTGTACAATATGGTCATCCATTTTTAGTTAGAGAGGAAACCACGTGACAGTGTGTGTACTATTTAGGCAAATTTTGTCAAAACTAATGTCCAAATTAACGATAGTGACTAAAATAAGACAAGTTATACGAGTTATGGGACTGGATATGTACTTTTATAGTTAAGTGACCATTTTAAGAAAAATAGAATAGTTAAGGAACCAAATTTGCATTTGACCCAAAAAATTAGGTACTCCCCACATTGGATTAATTATGTGCTCGTATTGAGGGGAAAAAAATAAGTAACATTATTTTAATTTTTTATTCCCAAGAATACATCCTTCCTTGCCCTTTTCCCGACAGAACCAACCAACATCCTTGCCCAGCACTCGCTTACTGATCCATCCTCGCCACCGCCGCGCCCCTGCTACCGCCGACGCCGTCTCCTCCGCTCACTTCTCTCCCTCTACCTAAACCCCTCCCCTCCCACGAAAATTCCCTCATTCTTGGATCTGAGAATTTCCGAGCTCATATTCCCGTTGCCCGATTCAGACCAACAACCACCACATTTTGAGTCTTCCTCCACTGTCAGACACTGTCGAACACTTCGGACCTCTTTTTTAGCTTCACCCTAGTCAGTATTGGCCCGCGTGACCAACTTTTCTTGGATCCGGTGGGTCCTGGACCGTGCTCTTCCTCTCTGTGCGCTCAATTTTCTAGGTTGCTTTCTGAATTTCTGGATTGGTGCTGCTTGACTTTGGCCTCGCATGCTTTGATGCCTGGACACGAGGAGCTTCGGAGTTTCGGTGCGTCGGATCGAGAACGCCGAACGGAGAATTGCCTTTGTTTGTGATTATGGGGTAGGATGAGGATAATGTCGTCCAAAATACGACACTTGGAGGGTAACTATTGATTCTGAGGGAAGTGAAGTTGTTATGGTTGGTTTTCCTTGCTGCACAATGGGTTGCATTTGTTGTAAACAATCTGCAGTTGAAGATGGCAAGGAGAGTCCAAGGGAAGGTTTTTCAACTAAATCTTCGGCAGATATTCGGGTTCCAAAGGCGACATCTTCAAGGAGAGATGAAGCTTATGGAGCAAAGGATAGATATGATCGCAATGAGGGGAAGGCAATGCTGATCGATAAGCATACAAATGGCTCTGTTCGACTGCGTACTGAGAATTCAGAAAGGAAGAGGGAGAAGACGGAGTTTACTGTTGTCCAGCATCCTGGGATGGGTACTATCCCTAAAGCTGCAGAAGGAGAGCAGGTAGCAGCTGGATGGCCTGCTTGGCTAGCTGCAGTGGCTGGAGAAGCCATCAAGGGTTGGGTACCAAGGCGTGCAGACTCTTTCGAAAAGCTCGATAAAGTAGTTTCTTTTCCTTTGCTTATACAACGCAAAATGATTATACACACACTCACACACACATATACACGTATGTATGTGTGTGTGTGTGTATGTATGTATGTATGTTTGTTTGTTTGTATATGTATATATAATGAGAATGGTGTTGTGAATGAGTAGGCATACGGTGTAGATGGTAATATAATGCAAACGCATAGATGCGCTAGTTTATAAGAATGATGAGGTAGATGTAGGAGGGGCTAAAAGAGGTAGAGGGAAGCCTAAACTTACTTGGGTAGTTCTCTTTCAGGGCTTACAGTGGAGCTGGCCACCAACCAAGTGGAATGGAGGCACAAGATTTGTCTAGCCATCTGGCCAACCCAACTAGTTGGGATTAAGGCCAAGTGATTGATTGATTAGTCCCATAGGATCGTGAACCATGTTTACTCTGTAAGGTTATAGCTTTGGTCCCATTGGCATTATTGCTTGAGAAGTGAGCAGGGGCAAAGCTTGTCCAGGGAATTACTTCTCAGTAGTATATGATATCTACTTGTAAATGTAAGTCTAAAAATTTTAATTTGCATGAATGGAATCTACCATAAACAGATACGGCACTTAAAGTCTGTCAAAATCTTAAAATCGCAGCCTCAGTACACAAATATTCTATGAAACAAGTCTATTATCATGCAATTACACATTGTGCTACATTACTCTGTGCACAGTGTTCAGGAAGCTTGATGAGTCCAATAAGTCCATATGATGCAGATTGACCATGAATTTATGGGGCTATATACTTGAAGCTGTGAAAATACTACTGTAGTGCAACAGGATTTATGCTCTGTGATTTCTTCCCTGTACCACATGCTCATACTCTTGTTTTCTTCCCTGTACCATGATTTCAGTGTGCATGTGTGTGTATAGGCTAACTAACTACTCCTAGCTGGAACTTTGGGGACTAACTCTAGGAGATGGGTGTAGGTCCAGCGGGCTTTTTGTCTTTTATTATGGAGATTATTGATTCCTTATGCTGCAGACAATCTTGTACTTTTGGCTAACAAGTTTTACCCTGCAGATTGGGCAGGGAACTTATAGTAATGTTTATAGGGCTCGTGATCTCGATCAGAAGAAAATAGTTGCTCTGAAAAAAGTGAGGTTTGATAATCTGGAACCAGAAAGTGTTCGATTTATGGCAAGGGAGATTCACATTCTACGTAGGCTGGATCACCCAAATGTAATAAAATTGGAAGGTCTGGTTACATCAAGGATGTCCCACAGCTTGTACCTTGTTTTAGAGTACATGGAACATGATTTGGCTGGCCTTGCCTCACACCCAAGTGTCAAATTTTCAGAATCGCAGGTTTGTTACTAAAGTTGTTCAGATTTCAGTGTCACTTAATCTTTAAAATTTTTTTTGGATAAAGGCTCTTACTGTTCCTGTAGGTTTCATTTGGGGGGAAAAAGAAGAGGTCAAATCCTGAATTGTTCTTTTGATATCCACATTTTTTTTAATCTTTTTTGAGTGAAACATGATATGAGTTTTGGAATTTGTATTCATGTTGCGCTTATTTATTTCCATTTCCTCTGGGGTAAAGTCTCCGAGCGTTTATATATTGTCTTCTTTTGGTAGGTTAAGTGTTACTTGCAGCAACTTTTACGCGGACTTGATCATTGTCACAGTCATGGTGTCTTACACCGTGACATAAAGGGTTCCAACCTTCTAATTGACAATAATGGCATTCTGAAAATAGCAGATTTTGGTCTCGCAAGTTTCTTTGATACCCATCAAAGTCAACCTCTAACAAGCCGTGTTGTAACTCTTTGGTACCGGCCACCAGAACTTTTGCTTGGAGCCACTTACTATGGCACTGCCGTGGATTTATGGAGCACAGGTTGCATACTTGCTGAGTTGTATGCTGGAAAGCCTATCATGCCTGGGAGAACTGAGGTACAGTTGTGTAGGAACTGCTAAAATAAGTTTTTTCTGAAAAGAAAGCAGTATTGGCACCAGCAAAGCTTGAAGTGATACATAGGCGCTTAATTAGGATGCTTTTACTGGAGTTTAATAGGACTTGAAGTTTCAATCGTCTTGTGCTATCTGTTCCAAGATTTTTTTGATCTCATACCTGGCGTTACTGAGTTCCTCATTTCCTTTTTCTAGGGCTTCATTGATAGATAGCAACCCCCACCTCTTTTCTTCATTTATTTACATGCATGGAAATTATTTCGTGCTTTGCATCCGATGTTCTAAATCATTATTGTAAAACTAGATGCCAGTATTATATTTTCTGAGTTCTTATGTTTTTTCTTTTTGGGGGGGGAGGCTACTGGGTGCGTTTTAGATGGTAATAAAATTATATATGGCTTCTCTCCCTTTGCCTCATGTGGTGGGAAAGCAGAAGCATTGAGTAATCTCTTTAATACTATTCACTGTTTCATGGTTTTTGTGTTCTTTATGTTGATCTGGAGTGTAAAAAGAACATAAATGACAGATTTGTAGCTTGTTGATTTGATCTCAGCATTTTTTCTTAACAATTGAGTGGAGATCCTTCATTACATGTGTCTAAATTTGGAATCCGCTACTCTGAAGATTGGTTCTCACCCAGCTGAAATTGAAACTAGTGAAAGATTTGAAAGTTTTTAAGGGTGTAGAGAGTGAATTTTTGTTGGGTTCTGCACTGATTACCATTGTATGGTCTAAATCTCAAATGCATAATGGAAAAATATTCCAAGAATCTACTCTCAGCTTAAACATTTTCCTGACTTAATGCAGAATATTCTCTCAGCTGCTTAAACATGATTTTGATGCTGCAATTAATTTACGTACCTTTTCATGGGCATCAGTCACTCTGTTTTTCCCCCCTTAAGATATACTTACTGGCAGATACATGTCAATCTTTTCTTTATCTCACATCATGTCTTCTGTTTAACAAAAATAGCCTTGCTGCAGTTCCACGATTGGCTAGTTGCAACCGTTAACAAAGGGTTTGATATTTTGCTGCTTTTTGACTTGCAGGTAGAACAGTTGCATAAAATTTTCAAACTTTGTGGATCACCTTCCGAGGATTATTGGAAAAAATCAAAGTTGCCTCATGCAACTATTTTCAAACCCCAACAACCATATAGACGATGTGTTGCTGAGACATTCAAGGAATTCCCTCTTCCAGCTTTAGCACTTATGGAGACCTTACTCTCTATTGATCCAGCGGACCGTGGATCTGCAGCTTCTGCTCTTTCAAGTGAGGTATGAAGTTCATGTTCTCCGCCCACCTCCCTTCCATCTATCCCAATTGAGGGAGTTGGTAGCGTGATGGGATTCATGGTAGAGAAGTTTGTTGTGGAATTGACAGCAGGGCAGTAAAGTAGTACTGTATTTCTATTGCTGAAGAAAAGGGTACTTTATAAGGAATTGACATGAAGAGAGTTAAGCATGAACCCTAAATATGCATGCAATCTTCATTCTTCCTTTAGTTTTGTTAAATCTAACGGTTGAAGAAAGTTCTAGCAATGCTAGTACGTTTCATATTCAGCATCTCAATCTGTATGATTTTGAGTATACCTGTTCTCTATTTTACTCACCTCCAATTAATAGCATTGCTCTGTTATGGACTCTATTTTTTTTTCCTAGCACTGCATTGCATATGCTCACGCAAACATCTTTCTCTTAGTTTCTCTTCACCTGGCAGAGGCTACATTTACTATGAAACATTATTCTATCTCTGACATATGGGTTATATCACATTGTTATAATCTTCATCTCAATATCATGCTCTCCAAATGTGAAAGTCACGAAGCAGAATGGATTACTTGTGGCCATTTCTAGAGTTTCCCCTTTGACTTGATATTCTGTACCTTCACCTAAAACCCTTGTATCTCGTAGGTTGGAATATATTATCCTGAAATATGAGAACTAAGCCAATAAAACACGCAGCAAACTGGTACAAATCAGAATGTCTTATTCACTGACAGAGAGGGCTTGTGGTTGAGTTTTTTGCTATTGGCATCTTATTCATGCATTGATTATTATGGGGATCCACTTACCATAAAAGCCCAGTTTTTGGAATTGCCAATTTCTTCATAGGAAGGAAGTTAAATTCTTTTATTTCTGAATAAAGCACACATACTGCATTCTGTTAATATTGTTATTTTATTTTTTTATTTAGGAATGTTGACTGCATTTTCATTTTCTCTGTCCTGTTCAATCTTTTTCCCTGTATGTTATCCAGTTCTTCACAACAGAACCCCTTCCTTGTGACCCTTCAAGTTTGCCAAAGTATCCACCCAGCAAAGAGTTTGATGCAAAAATGAGGGAGGAGGAAGCTAGAAGGTACACCTCAATAATGACATTAGATGTGTGTTAACTGCACTTCCTGCGTCTGTATGGGACACTTGAGTAAAAGTATAGTTGCCATGCTGGGAATGCAATCTTAACCTGGATTATATGATAATCTAAGCTGTAATGGGATTGTCACTACTTATATGAGGTTTTTGGGTAGTTGGGTCAACCTAGATGTCAAACTCTTGGTTTTTGTTGCTCTTCTGCTCAGTGCCCCAACACTTCTTTTGACAACACATTTAAGTGTTTTAAACCACATAGGTTATATAGGAGTCTAATGTATAACATGTTTCCAAATGCCATCTTTTGTAATTGCATCAATTGAATTATTACTCTTATTTGCTTGTCACTGCATGTGTGTCCTTGGAATTTAGTAGTTTGATTTCTTTGTATCTGATTCATTCAATTCTTGGTTCTTAATTTTTATCTTTTGTTGGTTTGCACTCACAGGAGAGGAGCAGCTGCCAGCAGAGGCCAAAGGCCAAATCTTGATAACAGGAGAGGAGTTAGGGAGTCCCATGCTGTCCCAGCACCTGATGCCAATGCTGAGTTGATGTTATCAATGCAGGTCAGATACTGTTTGGTTATGTTTTCTCCCCATTTTTCATTCCATTCTCAGATAACAGCATCACTCAGCATCTCCATGGCGACATTTTGTATTTTTTTAAATGGTTTCATAATTTAAATACATCCAATGAGTTAAGCAGCTAAGTTGCATTTTAGATTCTGGCTCAATTCGGACTTCCATTCCATCTTATGAGATGAAGATATCTGGCATCTTAGATATCTCAAAAACTCTCAGCACTTGGTGACAGAGCAGGGATGGGTGATCATCTAAACTGAAGTAGCTTACTTGGTGAGACAAATGAATGATAAACATCTCCTTCAACTTTGCTGAGGTGGCTATGAAACTTAAAGCCTGAAGTAGTTAAGAGTTTGAGAGAAGATTCCAATTTGTGAATTAGATGTCTTCTAAGTGTCTCTAAGATTATGACACTAGAGTAAGTCCAAAATCTGTTCCTTCAGCATGTATCACCCACGACACTAGAGTAAGTCCAAAATCTGTTCCTTCAGCATGTATCACCCACTTCTGATCTTATTTTTCACAAAAGGAGGCAGCTTGAACTGGTTACTTTTGCAAGTTACTTGTCCTTCAAGGGCAAAAAGTACTGTATAAAAAGAGATGAGAACTTAGAAATTTAACTTGTAAGACTCACACTTGGAGTTAACTGAATGCCATCATTGTCCTTTCCTACTTTTCTCTAGATACTTGTGTCAACCTCACATCTTTAATATGGTGTTTACTTGCAGAAAAGACAAGGCCTGTCCACCTCTAAGAGCCGAAGTGAGAAATTTAATCCACATCAAGAAGAAGTGGCCTCTGGCTTTCCCATTGAACCTCCTAAACCCTCACAAGCTTTAGATTCAAGTGTGTTCTCACAAGGTAATCCTCATAAAAGGGCCTCCCACTCCGGACCATTGTCTAACCAAGCTGAATGGGCTAAAGCTGGTAAAAGTTTGGAAGATGCTCCAAAAAACACAACTGAGTCCGACTTGGCAAGTTCGGGAATAGTGGCCTCCAGAAGGAGTTCATTAGCAGAAGAACGGAGAGAAAGATCTGGCCCGAAGCTGATGGCAAGGTTTCCAGGTTCCTTCAAGGAGCGCTCAGAATCTTTGATCCCACAAAATCAGAAGCATCATGAGCAGGCTATTGCTTTTCGTCAAAAAGAAGATGAGAGAACTAGCAATAGGGGCCCTGTCCTGGTAAGTAGTTGAACCATGAAACAAGGCCGTTATCATGTTGCTATCTATCTATCTCCCATAAATGGGCCAGAGCAAGAAGTTGCTTGCTATTTGTTGAGTGATTCAATGATCTATCTCAAATTATTTTGGTGCCAATTTCTTTTGTAGTCTTCTAATTGAGGAAAAGGGTACTGGGATTTGAATAATTTCATCTCTGATCTTGGTATCTTGTAAATTTCCAGGTTGGTCATGGTTCAGAGGGTCACAGAATACACTATTCTGGTCCGTTAGTAGTTCCATCAGGCAACATGGAACAGATGCTCAAGGATCATGATCGTCAGGTTCAAGAAGCTGTTAGACGGGCACGCCTGGACAAGGCAAAGCTTAGAAAAGCTCGAATGGAAAACCAAGTATCAGCCAATTCATTGTTTGTTTCTGGTCATTGAGCCAGAGTTAGGGCAAGCCAAGTTGGGAAACAGGTAAATGCAAAGAAATTGGCTGCAAGAATAATTTGGCTGCCAATTCTCGTAAAAAATGGGGTTCAAGTTCTTTGCAATGCTTCTCTCATACAAGGTTGGTGCCCATCCTTTGCCAAGTTTTTAGCTTTTGAAAGGTAGTACCATTTTTCTTTCATTCAGCAAGTTTAATTTGGTCTGTATTCGCTTCCAAGTTTAATATTAGTTCACCAATCTGATTGTGAAGATACGTGCCAGTATTGTAGATCCGCTTATTATGTTAGACGTTGTAAGCTAAATGAAGAAAGCCTTTTTATCATACCATGTGAGGTCCTAAGTTCCTGTGGGGTCTTCCCCCACCATCCTAGGCAAACCCAAACCCACGCCTTCCCTGTCCTTCATTGCAATATATAGTAAACCAGTGGGGGAATTATCATAGATTACAAAAGTGGGTTTGATGTTTGCTCCTATCCTGCCAAGGTGACCTGCTACTTGATTTTATTCTTTGTACACGCTTTGGAGGTGGCGGATTTGGAGCTGTTTGATCAATGGCCTGCAATCCATCAAAAGATGAGTTGGTTGGATTTTGGGGAGTTGTTGGATCGTAGGGACGAGACAGCAGCTGTCTGTCTCTACCAACCAAATGTTCCTCATTAACGCAGCTAGTTGGAGGCTAACCCGAAGAACCCACAACTTCTAAGGGGTTTGTGAGCCCTATGCTCCAAGCACAAGTAATGATTTCACTTTTGCCTAATGAATTTTTCTGAATTGTTTTCCGATATTTTTTTATTAAGAAGCATTTTTTTAGTTTGTTACGTTTTGAAAGATTACATATTAATGCTAGGGGAAATTTGTTTTCTTTTTTAAACTTAGGGTATGTCTGTTTTTTAAAATCTTGAGGGTGTGATGATGTAGTTTGGTAATGTAATGGCGCACAATATGCCTTCGGGATTCTATCCCTGGTGGTGGCTGAGTATTCGAGCTTTTAGTTATTAGGCCAATTCGTATGGATAAGATTTCCATTTTTTTTTAATTAAAAGAATTAGAGAAAAATTGACAGTTTTTCCATATTCAAATGTTCTCTAAATTTATTGGAAGATAGATATGGGGTGGCTTACATTTTAAATTGGGTAACGTCCACTAGGTCTACTCTTACTTTTTTTTCTTGTCCTAAACTGGTAGACCTTTAGGTTTGTCTTATTGAACTGTTTAACCTATATTATATATCTCAATTATGTGCTTTTCATTAATTTCAGTGTTAACTCTAATGGAAATTGCTGATGTGGTATTAATTAATGCTACAACAAACTTAAAATAACAACTTTGGATTTTAAACTTTTTCAACCAATAATTCTAAATTTAAAATTTACAAATCTAACACATAAAACACCACTTTTACCAATGCCTCACCCCAGATCTAACCAGGCTCATTTATCTAGATGAATTCTTCTCTCCTCTACTGCTGCATTCAAACAAAGAAATGGAGACTTGGCGATGACCTGTTCTCCAATCTATACAACGCCGCGACTCCTCTTCTCATTCTTTCACCAAAAAAGGAATCGAAAACCCAAATTGATTATGGCTCATCGCTCCTAGTTTCCTCCAATTGACACTCTAATCAGCCAACGAACTTTAACTAGATCTAAGAATGCAACATAGGGACCTTCAATTAATTTAAAAAGGATCTGTTCTAATTTGCTTTGGTAGAGGACCAATCGAAATCAGTGGTGCCACCAAAGAGTAACGAATCGAGGGGGCGGTGGGCGATGGGCGAACTTGTTTTCCAACCTTCTCCAACTACCCCATAGTTGTTTCACCGACTCCTCCACTCCCCTTGCCACCCAACCTCGGTTGCTATCTGTGCTCGATTGACCCAACCTTGGCGCCTATTGTCACTGCTCGTGGTTGGACCTCCAGGGGTAGCCCCAACCTTCGCCTTAATATCCAAGCAACCAGAAGCATTTTTACCCAAGCAGAGCGCTCATTCTATTCTTCGATTAGGCAACATTGGCAACATCAAAAATTGGTAAGTCCGGTGGATGGCAAAACTGAAGATTGACAAAATCAGTGGATGATGGGATGGTAGGCTAGACTGCCTCGTCTTGGGGACTCCAATGGTGGGTGACGAAATGGTAAACGAGTCAACCTAGGTGCAGGGAACCATAAGATTGTGAGAGGATGGGGGTGGAGATAAGTGAGAGTTTGGTAGAGGTTGCTGGCAGCAATGAGGAGCTGGTATAGGAGGACTGGAAAGCCATAAATGGAAACGGGTTTAGGTGTTAAATCTGTAAATTTTAGGATTTGAATTAATTGTTGGAAAAGTTTAGGCTCTAAAATTGTTATTTTAAGTTTATTTTAGAGTTAATTAATTTCATGACAGCAATTTTCATTAGATTTCAAGCTGGAATTAACAGAAAGTACCAAATTGAAACATTTAATATAAGTTAGGTAGTTTGATATGACAAATGTAAAGGTCAGGTACCAATTGATAACAAGAAAAAAAGTAAGGATACCCCTGGTGGACTTTACCCATTTAAAATTATATATATAACCTATTAAATAGGTAATATGTATGAAAAATGTTTAAAAAATTAAATAATAAATAGAAAAAATGCAAAAAATTTGTAAAAGTATAATAAATTGAGAAAAAGGTAGCTGCATGAATAAATAAAAAAAATTATGTTATACACACATGCACATGTATATAAGTTTTTCTAAAAAAAGAAAATACATAGAAACATAGAAAAATATAAGGAAATAATATGGCACATTACTTGTTTACATCATTATATATATATCCATGTGTTTTGAATACTAATAAAACATACTCTATTTGTCCGATAGTTTTTACAACACTTTTATTTTTGGGTTGCTAAAAAATGTTTACACTATTTCTTTTTACAGAAAGTTTTATCAACACAAATGACATTTATCACTGATTAGTGTTGCACTAAAATTGTAATAATGGCGAGGCAATAGTGCACAGGTTAGAGACCGGACGCGATGGGTAATTGGAGGGAGAGGCGACAGGCGATCGGATAAAGGGAACTGACGGATAGACGAGGAAGGAGACGACAGATGTAGGTTGCAGGCGACAGATCAAGGCCGGAAAAGGAGAAAGCAGGTGATGAAACGATGAAGGAGTCGGGGAGGCGAGCGTCGGGCGGGGAAGCAAGGAAGCAGTGGATGTGGGTTGCCGAGGAGTAGGCGAGGACGCAACGGGCGATCAGACAGCGTGGGGCGGGGACAGAGGTTGCAGATGTGGTAAGGAGGGGATGATGTGAAGTGAGGAGCAAACGACGTGATCCGATGGCATGCCAGGGGAGAGAGAAATGAGGGCCAGGGGTAAAATTAGGGAACAGAGAAATAAGGGCTAAGGGTAAAATTGAGAAAAAATATATTTTTTTATCATTTATTAATCTCTTTGCAAATACAAATGGAGCTAAAAAGGTAAAACGAAAGAAGTAGATGAAAAGTTTAAAGAGTGGAGAATTGTAAAATATATATCAAAAAATGAAATTAAGAAAATGACAAAAAAAATGTTATTAATTTATAAAAAAAATGCAACAAAAATATGAATTATCTTATAATAATATATAAATAAAAAGAGTAACACATGAGAATAATAGAATAATAAATTGGTGAAAGCATATTAGTCTTTTGCGGTCAGTATAATGCAAATGCACTATGGTCAAATGTGTGAGTAACATGTAGTAGCCACTATAGGACTGCTTGAGTTAGAGTATTAGGCAACATATATAGTTCATAATGTGAATATAATATACTTTTAATTTAAATTTTGGGTTACACAAAAATCCAAGGTAAAGAGAATCCAAAGGTGAAAAATAAAGATATGGTATTCATCAATCTTAAATGGAATATCCTTTTCCCTAAGGCCTGTATTGAAACCCTTCTTAGGACTCATTCTAATCATAATAATCCCATCCTATTTACCTTTTCCATGAAAGCCCCCAAAATGTGTCCTAGACCCTTTATACTTTAAATTGCTTGGCTGGGACACCTTGGATGCAAATGTATTACGGTCGAATGTGTGAGTAATGTGTATCGGCCATTATAGGACTACTTTAGTTAGAGTATTAGGCAATATATATAGTTCATAGTGCAAATACAACATAATTGTAATTTAAATTTTGGGTTACACATAAATCCAAGTTAAAGGGAATTCAAAGGTGAAAAACTGGATAGGGTATTCATCAATCTTTGAATGGAATATCCTTTTCCCTAAGGCCTAGATTGAAACTCTTCTTAGGACTCATTCTAATCATAATAATCCCATTTTATATACCTTTTTCATGAAAGCCCCCAAAATGTGTCGTAGACCTTTTAGACTTTAAATTGCTTGGCTAAGACACCTTGGTTTTAAAAAACTTGTTGAAAATTGTTAGGTTTTAAATGACAACACTACTAATAATCTTGCTAAGTTTGTTGAATAGGTGACCTTTTGGAATGTGTTTCATCAGCAAAAAGTAATCCTAGATCGTCTTAGAGGTATTAAACTACCATACCTATTCCTTTTCTTACCAAATTAGAATAGGATCTTATGTATGAGTTTCATGAAACTTTGAGTAGAGGAGAGGATATTTGGAAGCTGAAGGCTCGTGTTGACTGGTTAACTAATGGTATAAAAACACTAAGGTTTTCCAAACTTCTACCCTTTATAGAATGAAGCATAACTAGATTTTTTGTCTTAGAAACTCTGTTAGGAGTTGGCTTACTAGTACCCATGATATTTTGCATTTAATTTTGATGCATTTTAAAGACCTTTTCACTACATCCCTGACCCAAAGTTTTAAAAGTTGGAATGTTTCTACTGGGATTAACTGGTCGAGTATCTTGGAATTTCCAATCCTTCTAATGAAAAGGAAATTTTAAAGCCCTTAAAAGCGTCAAAGATCTTAAGGCCTTTGGGCCTAATGAGATTTATCCTATTTTCCAGAAAAAGAATTAGAATGTTGTTAAAGGCTCTATTATCAATGATATCAAGCATGCTTTCACTACCAGTAAAATCCCTATCAGTTGAAATAGACTTTGATTTCCTTGATTCCCAAAGTCTCTCATCCTGAAATAATCACTAGTTTTAGCCCAATGGTTTATACAACACTTCTTACAAAATAATTTCTAAAAGGAAAAAGGGGCAATTTTGCCACTAAAATATAGGGTCCGAAATAGTTTTGTCACTAAAGTTCTATTCTGGAAAAATTTATCATTAACATTCTTTAAATGGGCATATTTGCCACTACCGTTAGTGGCATGTCAAGGCATACTGACAAAGTGATGATGTGGTAATATTTTATTAATGTGGAGGCATACATGGAAATGGTAAAAAAGAAAATTTGTTATATAGTCACTCAAGTTGTATTTTTTTTTCTACTTTTCACCTTAATCTTTCATCTTTAACACTAGAGACACCATTTCCTACTTATCTTCCTTAACCCGCTAGAAATGGAAGGCTAGAAAAATGTACTGACGAATTCTTCCATCACAATTTCCCTTTAACTAGCTCACACAACAACCTTACTTTCACCCCCAGCCTGAGGCAGCCTCAGCCCTAATCTCAGTAACCTAAACTCATGAATTTTCTCAACTCTAGCGACATTAATTACTGGACATTTATTGCTTGCTCACCGTGATTGCCGGCCAATTGTTACTTGTCATGTCTCGTGCGCAATCTGCCGTCATTGGATAACCCCCCACTTCGTTTGCCCCTCCTAGATGTTGCCACTGTCACTGGTGTTAAAACTTGATGCAAATATGCCCGTTTCAAAAACATTAATGGGAAAACTGCCCGTTTCCAAAACATTGATGGTAAATATGTCACTTATTAGCTGATATAGAGGTGGATTATCCAACTCACCCTCACTCTAACTGAATATTCTTTGTGATAACAGAATATTCCTATCATTAACTGTCATAGTGGTAAATATCCCCTTATTTCAAAACATTGATGGCAAATATGTTTATTTCGAAAACATTAGTGGCAAATATGCTCATTTTGAAAACATTAGTGGCAAATTTATATGGAATAGAACTTTAGTTAAAACTTCTTTGAGCCTTATACTTTAGTGGCAAAATTGCCCCTTTTGCCATTTCCTAAATTTTGGATAAAAGACTGAGGCCCATGTTTGCTAAAACCATTAGTCCTTTCCAACTGCTTTTGTTCCAGATAGATTTTTGGCCCAAAATGTTGTCATCATTAAGGAAGTTTTGCATTCTTTCAATAAAAAGAAATGGAACAAGGACTTTTTGTTACTAAAAATTGGTTTGGAAATAGCTTATGATAAGCTAAAGTACAATTTTATTATGAAGACTTTAGGTTTTTTTGAAATGCCTATGTCTTTGAAGGACCTTATTTTAAACTGCATCTGTTCTATCAATTTCGCAATTTTTTTTTAATGACTTAATTACTCAGAATTTCTTGCCCTCAAGGAGTCTTAAATAAGGATACCTTATTTCTCCCTATTTTTTATTTTGTGCGTGGAGATACTATCCAGAATGACTTTGTTCAAAGCTCAAAATAGAGATTGGAAAGGTTTTAAAATGAGGAAGGATAGTCCCAAACTAACCCATTTATTTTTTGCTGGTAACTTAATATTTTTTGCTCAAGTTGACCTTGAAAACTACTTAGCCATTATAAAGATGTTATCCACCTTTTGTTCTCTTTTTGGTCAAACTATCAATCTTGATAAGTCTAAGACGGTCTTTAGCAGAAAATACACTTCTTGGAGCTAAGCAAATTTGTGCTAAAATGTTACGGAAACTAGTAATTTAGGAAAATACCTTGGATTTCCTCTTACTCAAAAAAGCTGGAAAGCTGCTAATTATGCTTTTATCCTTAAGGAAATGAATCTTAGGCTGGCTAGTTAGAAGTTTCATTATTTATCCCTGGCTAGTAGTGCTATCATCACTCACCTTGCCTTCTCTATTATTGGTAGTGCAAATTATCAAATTACCCCTCAAAACCTGTAATGGTATCGACAAGGTTTGCATAGATTTTTTGTAAGGCTCCTCGAGTGATAAGAGGAAAATTCATTTAGTCAATTAAGAAACTGTGTCTGTCTATGTCTAAAAGAACTAGTGGTTTAGAGATAAGGAAAGCTACTACTCTTAACGAAACCCATTGCACTAGCTTGTCTAAAATGTCAACCACAATAAACAAAAGTTCACCTTATAAGTTTTTATCAATAAGTAAAGGAGGCTAGTAGTGCAAATTATCAAATTACCCCTCAAAACCTGTAATGGTATCGACAAGATTTGCATAGATTTTTTGTAAGGCTCCTCGAGTGATAAGAGGAAAATTCATTTAGTCAATTAAGAAACTGTGTCTGTCTATGTCTAAAAGAACTAGTGGTTTAGAGATAAGGAAAGCTACCACTCTTAACGAAACCCATTGCACTAGCTTGTCTAAAATGTCAACCACAATAAACAAAAGTTCACCTTATAAGTTTTTATCAATAAGTAAAGGAGGTTAACCACTATTTCTGGTAGTTTCTCTACTCAGAAAGCTCTTTACTAAAATGGGCACCCATTTAAATGGTACCAAGAAACTTATTTTTAATGGGTCTAACTATTCTTGGTGGTTTGATTATTAGTGTTGTGCCTAAAGCCAATCATGAGATGATTATATTTTGCACATTGAGTCATGATATTTTATTGAGGCATTAATCCAATAATTATGTTTGTTGTTTTGTTTCTGTGTAACATAATAAATATAATTATAATCATAGAATAATAATATTCTTAAATATCCCTAGTCTAGTATTGTTGTGGAACGAGTTGCAATAATACATAAAGACTAGCATATGTGGAAACCAATATGAGATATGAAGTCTAAATATGAGTACAAGTTGGAGAATTTATGTACTGGACCGACCCACCATGAGAATGCTACATGGAACGTTATATAAATGTCATAAGTGATTCTTATAGTGATCATGTATATGTAGTCTTTTAACCTAAAGTCATTAAGGTTCCCCAAATGTGAGTCACATACTTTAATACTTCTCTTTGTTGCTCGTAACTGAGTGAACTTAAAGGAGATAATTGGGTATGTCACATATCATGCAGATGATTTTGTATGATCATGATGAGATTTGTCCCTTCTATATAGCGGGAGTGATATTTTCGAGCCCCTTAATAGAATGAGACTTAGACAATGTATGGTCATGCTCGGATGACTTGATATACGATATCAATGTTATCATTTGAAGTTCGTCTATTCAAGAATCAATAAACCATAGATTGGACTATACAAGAGTAACATATTTCATGTCTCGTGCTTGGCCTTGATATATTGGACACAGAGATAATGACATATACAGATAATAATCATAAAGGTTTTAGTCGAATCATTGACAATTTTATCACTTTGGTAGCAATGATGTATAGCTAGACACTACTCATTGTTTTTTATCATAAATATGATTTATGATCATTATCAATGTGGGAAGAGCTTATTGGGTCACACACATAAAGACAATTTGGATTATTTGAGTGCATTGGCTAATTTATTTGGGTTATGGTTTCATGATATTTTCATATTAATAATTGGCCAAAAAGTTGAGCCATTATTAAGCCTAAAATTAAACTTAATTCGATTAGGGCTTTGAAACCCATTAGGCTTAGGAGTTGAGTCTCACTGTAAATACATCATATAATGATAAATTCGCAGCTCTTGCCTTAGCTTCCCAAAAAGACGAAATCAAAAAAGTTCTGAAAACCAGCCGCACTCTTATCTTGCCATTCTTTGGAGGACACAAGCTAACACTGTAGGCGTAAGAGAAACGCATCTGCCAGAACATGGTAGAGGTATGGTGATCCCGAGAGGCTCTTGTGGATACCGTAGAGAACTTGAATACGCCAACTATTTAGGTTTTGTGATTCGACTCAACAATTAGGTGAAAAATTTTAACCAAATTAAGTATGAAAATTTTGAACACTCGGTTTATCCCGTTTCGCTTGGATCCTGAAGGGTTTTGGTTATATTCCACTGCGCTTGTTTGGCTTTTAAAACCCTACATTAATAACTGACTTGGAGAAGGTGGTATTAGATATTTCATTACTGGCCCTTTTACTGAATATGACTCTAAACTTACTGTTAGGGAGTTGTTTTCTGGGTATAGATGGCTTTGGGAAAAATTATCTTTCATTTTGCTTGATCTTATTAAGAATAAAATAAAGTCTATTACCCACACTTTTTAGAATGCTTTATTTGATGAGGCCATCTAGAGATTTTCTAAATCTGGAGACATTTCCCTTAAATCAGCCTATTGGGCTCTTTCTTCTCCTTTTGGTCAAAATTTGGTTGATAATTGGAGTTGGATTTGGAAAGAGGCCACTATGCCCAAAATCAGATATTCTTGTGGACAATCCTCCATGGAAAAGTTCTCATTAATATTCATTTGAGGAACAGATAGCTCAATGTTAATCATACTTGTTATGTGTAATTTGTATGAGAAGTATTTAATGCACTTCATTTTTACTTACCAAAAAAGTATTAATGTCTATTCTAGATTAAGTGTTCATTGGCAAGATGGGGTGGGGATTTTTTATTGTTTGAAAGATGCCTACACTAATTACAAACGCTTAAGTCATGGTCAAGTTCTTTGAAGTATTCTGATAACCTTTTGTTTTTAGGAACTTTGGGCTAACAGGAGTAAAACACTTTTTAAGAATGTTAATGTTTCTGTTGATCAGTTAGTTAAATGTATAATTGACAAAGCTATTGAGTTTTTTTTTTTTCATTTGCCTTTGTCCATGCTGATAAGGGGTGTACTCACTCTAGGCATACTATTCAGGTTAGTTAGAACCCCTAGCCACCTAGCTTTTTCAAGCTTGACATAGATGATTCTTTTGAAGCTTCAATGTTAAAAACAAGTGCTAGGGAAATTATTTGCAATGAAAGGGTGAGTTTGTTGTAGCATTTTTTGGAAATGTAGGGTTGGCTGACTCCCTGAAAGCTAAAATTTGGGCTTCAAGGGAAGGGATTAAGTTGGCCTTACATTTTAGCACTTTTCCTCTTCAAATTAAAATGGATTCAAAGGTTGCAATCCAACTTTTAGATCCATCTCAAGAAGTCCCCATTAAATTAATGCCTCTAATTTGGGACATAGGACATATGACAAATTCATCAATTAAAGCACATCTTCCGTAAAGGCAACATAGTTGTGGACTTGCTGCTAAGACTAGGACCAATCAATTTTCTATGAATCAGCACTATGTTGTTGATGTTATGAGAATCACCTTCCCTATGACTTGTAATTTTGTTGATATTTTCTACCCTCTTTAGTGGGATTGGTTGCTATTCTGAACTTCTATTTATGTTTCTTCTTAATGCATCCATTAATTTACCAAAAAAAAAAGAACTCATCTCAACGGCTCTAGTACTTTCACATTTATACTTTTCAGGGGCTCATGGCTTCTTCATTTCCACTTTCACATTTTTATTTAGCTTATGCTTAAATTTTCAATATTTACTAGTTAAGGTTTACTACTAAGCAAAAATGATGAAAAGATTATTCAAAGGTCTGTAAACAATCCCTTTTACAACTTCAAAAAACTTTATTTTGGTTGCTACCCATATGCATCGAGCAAATTTGGGAAATGTTTAGTAATGTTTGTTTAAAGGATAATTTTACAACTAATATTTTTTTTGTTTAAATTTGTGATTGATGTCACGTATTGAGAGCAAACCTGTCATCTGTCGTTAAAACTTACATCTGACTTAGTGGCTATTCCATATTTGTTTCATAACTTCGTGGCAAATTTATTTCCATACATAACATCAATGACAAATTTGGTCTCATACCTCACATCTAGGGAAAATTAAAAAAACCTTATGTGATTTAACTGAAGGCAAATGAGCAAATTTGCCACTAAGCTATAGGCGATATAGTAATCTTGTTACTAAACTTCTTTTACAGGCAAATTTGCCATTAACATTTTCGCTATGGGCAATTTTGCCACTAACCGTTAAATAATAAGAATATTTCATTTGTTCAGAGAATATTTCATGACACAACTTTGAAAACAGTGTTTGAAAGTTTTCTCTTATAACCCCTAGTTACTTAAACCTTTCACAACACTTAAATGAGCCAAAACCATGTGTTTGACCACACTCCTCATTGCTAAGCTTTCTTGTTTTCATCTTTCTCATTGTTGGCAAGCAACCCCCCCCCCCCCCAATCGTTGCTGTCATTGATCTTTTATTTTAAAACTGCAATACCTCTATATTTAGTTCCACATACATTAAATAAACCTAATTTGATCAGCTTTTGTTCTAAGGAACATTTCTAGAAGTTATTGCCGAGATGTATAGAAAAGTGGATGTAACGTTGGTGGTAGAAAAAGTGGAGGATGTTGAGCGGTAAAGAGGTTTGCTAGAGCGAAGAAGATAATGATGAAAATGATAAATTCAGAAAATTAGAGACCAAGGTGTTAGGTTAAAAAAAATTAGAATTGAAACTTACTCCCTCCATCCCAAAATTTTTGCTTCATTTGTTTTTGGCAATTAATCTATGATTTTTTATTTTTAACATTCTAATATATAAATAAAAAATCTTTGTATATGAATGATAATTCAAGATATGTAGTTTCTAAATATATTTTTTTTGATTTTTTCTAACAAATAATAATATGAATAAAATTGAGTCAAAATACAACAAAAAGTCAAATGTATCAAAATTTATGGGACGGAGGGAGTATATTTTTTTTATTTTTTTCACATTTATTACTTTAAGCAATTTTAACAGTAGTGACAGATTTTTTCCCAACACAAAATATTGATGATAAATTTACATATTTTAAAAAAATTAATAGTAAATTTTGCCATAAAAAAGTTCAGTGGCAAAGTTACTCTACCCTCCATAGCATAGTGGTAAATTTGTCTTTTTTGCCGATTTAACCAAACCTGCACCTATAACTTGCCCCATACTTTTTTTCCCTATATTTTCCAACATAAACTTTTAAAACTTTAATTTAAACCATATAGTTATTTTATAATAATTTCATTTTCTACAATAATTTTTTATAGTTACTAGACATTTTAAATTATCAATTTTTTTTCATTCCATAAATATAAAAAAATGTCAGTTAATTGTTAAAAAAAACAAACAGCTTAAATTACAAAAATAGGAAATAAATGCAGGTTTTTAAAAATGCGGCAAACAAATTATAAATTAGACCAAACTATGAGGCAATTTTTATAATTTCCCGTGACAAATTTATATAAAAAAATATTAATAACAAACTTACACATTCCAGCAAACATTAGTGAAAAATTTGCCCTTCCCCAGCAAATTTTGTCAACTTTTTCGGAATCTTCCCTGTGCTGTGGAGAAATACCTAGATACAACGGTTCAAAATTTTTTGGATCCTGATAACCGAAGAGGCGAAGATTTTTGTGTTCTTTCTTACTAATAGGGTCTATCGGTCCAACGATCACGTGATTTGGTTTGATTAATTATTATTATTATACGAGTCAAGCCAGGAAGGGGAATATGGTTTGTTATTTGGGTTAGTGGAGTTGGCGACTAATGGCTCTCTTTTCCAGTTACAAGTTCAACACCCCTTTTTTGGGTTCATCAGTTCCAAAATTTCAATTAGTTTAATCGGCGTTTCTGATTAGCCAAACGTTACCCAGAGACGATTAAGCTCGTCCTTTTTATTTTCCTTTTCGGGGAAAAATGCCTCGGCATTTGCCCCACAAGATATTCAAATTTGTTCCCTTGCTTGCTTCACTGAAGCCAAGTTGAGGTCACTGATGTGCCACGCAGCCCTCTTGGAATAAAGCGGAAAGATGATGAAGAGGAATTGAAAGAGTGGTCTGTGTTTGGAGAGAAGTGTTAATAAATAAAGTAGACCCAGTTGTTGTTTTGTGGAAAATGTTTTTTTATTAGGTTCATACAAGCGGTTTTTGCTTTGCTGTTGATAAATTTTTCTTTTTGACCCTTTTTTTTTTTATTTTCTGAACTTCGAAGAAAATTGTAGCAGGATTTTGTGCGGCTGAGAAGCTTTTGCTGTCTTGTCTAGTCTCGTCGGGTCGCTTAAGTTGTGTGGTTTTGCTTTCAGTTTGGCCTAGCTGGGGAAGATGATCCTTTCATGGTGCTAGGGAAACCTTCCCCCCTTCTTTCAGTCGCGCACGCCGTCTTTTGCTTTTAAGTCTGAAGGATTTGCGTTAAGAGTGTTGCTTGGAGCTGAGGATTGCTGTGTGGATTTTGAGGGATGATCTTCAATGGTTTTCTGGATATGTTGGCTGTTTGTTGAGGTTAGGTTCAGTTGTTACTTGCTAGAGTTGGTGGAGGTGAAGAGATGGGCTTTACATACTGAAAGCTTTTATGCATAGAAGAGTATCTATGATGTGCTGATGCTTTGTGTCTAGGCGCAAAGGAAATTGGGTTTGCGGGGCTTGAAGGGATATTGGCGTTGCTCTCTCTCTCTCTCTCTCACACACACACACACACACAGGAGGACAAGAGTTGATGATTCACAGATGGTGTTTGTGCGAGTTAAAGAGTGCCGTGGGAGCTGGAGAGTCCCTACTGTTCCCGGTTGCATGTACGCTGGGTTGTTTGCTGCGTTCTCTGGTCTCAATGCAACCCTAGGTGGTTGAAAATGGAGGGTTCATCTGGGCCAACAGGCGAGAATTCGGGTAGTTCGAGGAAAGTGAGCAGTACTGATGTCTCAGAAAGTGTTTCAAGACTGCTTGGCGCTGAAAGAGTTGACATTTTGGACAACGCAGGATATGAATTTCAATGCAGAAAAGAGGATGAAAGGAACGTGCAGGTTCACAATGATCGCCTCAGATGCCAGGTAGGCTTATCTGGGGTTTGTGAGGATGAGGCAGAAGTAAATCCTTTTGTTCGGACTTTGGAATGGGGTGATATCAGTTTGAGACAGTGGTTGGATAAGCCAGGGCGACCTGTTGATGCCTTTGAATGCTTGCACATATTTAGACAAATACTGGACATTGTGAATGTTGCACATTCTCAGGGAATAGTCATTCAAAATGTTCGGCCATCATGCTTTGTGATGTCCTCATTTAACCATGTTTCCTTCATCGAGTCTGCTTCTTGTTCTGATTCTGGGTCTGATTCGGTTGAGGATGGACCTAATAGCCAAAGTTCATTAGTTAAGGATTTATCTTCTGCTTTGCCTCTGGACATGTACCGACGTGGTAGGCTGGCGAATAAAGAGTTCCGAACTCAAGTTAATACTTTATCAGAAGGTAGTTTTATGCATTCCAGTTCTGTATATGCAAGAACAATACCGTTTGAAGAGAATGAAGGTAATAAAATGTTGGACAGAAGGCATTTGGAACAAGTAGAGGAAAGGAAGCAGCCATTTCCAATGAAGCAGATATTGCTTATGGAAACAAATTGGTATACTAGTCCTGAAGAAGCCGCTGGTACTCCAAGCACCTGTGCTTCTGACATTTACCGCTTGGGGGTTCTTCTTTTTGAGGTTGTTCCTTTAAATGTCAACCTCTTTGTGATGATAATTAGTGGGAGGGACGGGTTAAGGCTATTAGGTAATGTTATTTTCTTAGACTTATGTTGATTTTCCGTGCTTGTTCAGCTATTCTGCCCATTTAGCTCAAGAGAAGAAAAAACTAGAACCATGTCTAGTTTGAGACATCGAGTTCTTCCTCCTCAGCTGCTGCTGAAGTGGCCAAAGGAAGCATCATTCTGTTTATGGTTGTTGCACCCCGAACCAAGTACTCGTCCCAAAATGAGGTAAATTATTTGCTAACCATGGATCTTGCTTAGATTCTTAGTAATGTGTTGTTACGTGTCACTCGTGTTTGCGCACACAGATTCCCATTGTGCTGTGTGTGCTTTTCTCTCTTTTAGGAGATGCGACTTTAATTACAGCAACTGTCCAATTTTTTTTTTTTCTCCTCTGCCTTTTTCTGGCAGTTGTCTTATTTGACATAGGCAGATATTCTTTCTTAACTGCCACAGGCTTATATTAGATAGGTTTTAGTCTTACATGAAATAATGCTAATTTACACATCTTCCCTGTGGCTCTTACTTTCGCCGCAAAGTACGATTTTGACTTGCCTTATTTTTGCTGAGTTTGAGGATGTTGTACAGCATCAATAATGTTAGTGTCTTCTTATTACTCCCTTCGACACATGTTCATATAAATTTATCTTAAATGTCATTCATTTGGGACCCGAAAAGATCTTGAGAAGTGTCATTCTATTTGGGGCAATGGTAGCATTAAGTAGCTGGATGCACATTTGTTGTTTGGCACATGCATAGATAGTAGGGGGTGTTTTCATACTCACGGACACACACATTGAGCCAAGAAAAACTAGTTAACTAAATGACAGAAAATATCAGTAAGATCTAACTTTATCTAACATACACTGTATTTCTCAAGGATATGTCTTTGAGAAGGCTTCTTGTTTTCTGTTTCCTTAATCTATAAATGTTGGGATTGAGGCTGAGGTGATAGATGATTGGTTTCAAACTTGTTATAAATCATGTTATTATAATGAGATTTGATTGTATGCCATTTCTAGTGCAATATTACATACAAACTTCAATTTGAATTATGGGTTCTTTCCTCCCCAGAAACAATGCGTTTGAATAATTGTCCATCGAGACATTGGTTACACCTTTTTCATAAGAAAAAAAAAACTAAAAAACAAGGCAGCGAAAAGGTGCCATCATAAGATTATTCACAGGGGAGAGAATCTATTGTTTCTGTCAACACTGTTTCACTAATACATAGACCCCTAAATTCATTATAATTTGGGGATAACCTTACTAGGTTTGCTTTTGATTTTATGACGGATATGCTGTTTCAACTACTTGAATTACCCTGGTCATATCTGTGTTGACATGACATGATATGAAAGGGGCACCAAGTCCATGCCATTAACTTTTTAGACTACTCATGGTGGTTTCAGAATTGCAAACCAATGTTTGATGAGAATTGTCATTAACACGAGAAAAAATGGGAGGAGAGGAAAGGGTGTGATTATTGTTAGGCAAGTGAATTCATATCCAGAAGACAGCAATATTTGTCATGAAAGAGAATTCTTTTATTCTTAGGGAATAGGGGGGAGCACGGGTTGGGTAGAACCATGGATTTATTGGGGTGGGTTAGGTAAAAATTGATCATGGTTTGTGGGTTGATTCCATCTCTGGAAAAACCGTCGGGTTTCGGGTTGTTTCTGGTTCCATATGGAACCAACTCAATAAAGAACCGAACAAAGGTATATATTAATATATTATAAAATTTATAAATTTACATATATAATATTTATGGTAAATATGAAATATTCTGCTTCCTTTCTCTCAAGTGATCATTCAGGGTTTGCAGGTACATTACTGAAATCGCATGTAGGTAAAATAAAGGCTCAAAAACTGAAAGAACATATGTAACTCTTTTGAATTTTACTAAGTACATGTGTATTTTGATGTGGATTCAATTCTGTATCATGTTCAATACTTTATAAAATAGTTGTGGATGAATTTCAATGGATTTTGGTGTTGTTATAGTGTATGTGTATAGACCAAAAAACCTGAGAACTAGAACAAAAAAACCTAAAACCATGGTTCTGGTTCTGTTTGGTTCTCGGTTCTCAGGTTGGGTAGAAAATTTGTGGAACTGAGGCTTTTTTGGGTTGGTTCTGTTCCACCCTAAAAGCGACCCACTTGTATCCTGCTCAACCCTAATAGGGAATGCTGCTCTAGTGTTGGTAGAGCATTGTAGCTACTTGTTGCTGTTTTTGCCTTTGTTTTTGTTTTCTTTTTATTGTTCTTTCTTTTTGTATTGTTTTGTTTTACTTTTTGATTTTTTTTTTCTTTACACTGGGGGCAGATGGAGCCCCTGTGCCAATATCTTGTCCCTGTACTTATATATCCATGTGCTTTGCTTTCCAATTTTGGAAGGTTAGATCTAAGTTAGACAAAGCGTTTCAAAAGCGGGAGCAAGGAGCGAGAGCGGGAAAACGTCACTTTTTAAAATTTAAGTAAGTACAAATGTGGTTAAAATGAGAACAGAAGCGGCAGTTGGGAGCGGGAGCGGCGACTCAAAATAGAAGGATTATGTAACTTAAGGTCAGATTGCCTCGGCGAGATCTAGAGATGCACTTAACAAGCTTTTGAAGTCTGAATGGGCATTTCCATTTGGTATTAAAAAGCTTGGTGTCACTGTTTCTTTTGAAGTCTTCAGTTCTGGTAACCAACTTCTAGAAAAAAATCATTTTCACATTGTTCATGTTTGTTTTAGTTCATCATAACCTTTAGAATATCTTCCGCATTTGGCCAAAAAAAAAAATCTTCCCGCATATTAGAGGTATTTTACACGGCATTCATGGAGTCTTGTAGTTTGTGAAGCATGCTGCTGGTGCAGGACACCATGCTATGGGCTTGTTAATTTTTAATGAAGCAGCAAATATAACTTTGATATATCTTTACATTGTGCCTCAGTGAGTTGCTGCATAGTGAGTTCCTGAATGAACAAAGGGACAATCTTGAAGAACGGGAAGCAGCAATAGAAATTAGGGAAAAGATAGAGGAGCAGGAGCTGCTGCTTGAGTTCCTCTTACTGATACAACAGAAGAAACAGGAAGCTGCTGATCGGTTGCAAAATGCTGTTTCTTTCCTATGCTCCGACATTGAAGGAGTTACAAGGCAGCAATCTGTCTTGAAGAAAAAAGGCACCATAAATACCGTGACGGTGAAGGATGACCTTTCCATGTCAAATGCACCATCTGTGCATACCATCAACAATGATGAATCATCTAGCTCAGGTTCTAGAAAACGATATAGATCAGGTCTTCAGCCTAATGACATTGAAGACTGTGATGATAGCCTGGAAAATGTCCAAAAATCTGATCAACTCTTAGAAAATCAAGAAAAATACCTTCTGAAAAGTTCTCGGCTGATGATGAACTTCAAGAAACTAGAATCTGCTTATTTTTTGACAAGATGCAGGTCAGCCAAACCAAAGGGGAGACCATCAACAAGAAACTCGCCTTTGATTACTGATGGAAGAGGATCAATCAGTATGACTGACAGAAGTTCTGTCAACAATTTGACATCAGAAGAGCAGTGTACAGAAAGTAGATGGATAAATCCGTTTCTTGAGGGCCTATGCAAATATCTATCCTTCAGCAAGTTAAAAGTTAAAGCAGACTTGAAGCAAGGGGATCTACTAAATTCTTCCAATCTGGTTTGCTCTCTTAGTTTTGATCGTGACGGGGAATTTTTTGCTACAGCAGGTGTAAATAAGAAAATTAAAGTCTTTGAATGTGATGCAATCATCAATGGGAATCATGACATCCACTATCCTGTTGTTGAAATGGCCGGTTGGTCAAAGCTTAGCAGTGTGTGCTGGAACACTTACATCAAAAGCCAGATTGCTTCAAGCAACTTTGATGGTGTTGTGCAGGTAGGTATAATATCTGAAATAGTGATGCTCATGATTCAGCTGTTTGTCCATTTCTCAAAAACATTATTCTGACAATTTCAGGTTTGGGATGCCACTAGAGGTCAAGCTCTCATGGAGTTGAGAGAGCATGATAAGCGCGTCTGGTCTGTTGATTTCTCATCAGCAGACCCCACCATTTTGGCTAGTGGGAGTGACGATGGCTCTGTTAAACTATGGAGCATCAATCAGGCAAATTCTATTTTTACACTTGGTGGATGTCAGCTTTGAAAAATGAATGTAATATAATTCAAAAGACTTCCTATTCTGGTGTGTGATATTGTTTTCCTCTTACATGGGTTGCAACTGCAGGGAGCAAGTATTGGTACCATCAAAACAAAGGCCAATGTTTGCTGTGTCCAATTTTCCTTGGATTCTGGCCGTTTTCTTGCATTTGGCTCAGCAGATCATAAGATTTATTACTATGACCTAAGGAACTCCAGAATACCCCTGTGCACCTTAATCGGACACAATAAAACTGTGAGCTATATCAAGTTTGTTGACACAAATACTCTTGTCTCTGCATCCACGGATAATACTCTGAATCTATGGGATCTGGCCACATCCACATCGCGGGTTAATGATACTCCTATTCAGTCATTTACAGGTCACACGAATGTTAAGGTAGACTAACTCAGAAGGTTCAATTCTATGCAAATTTCATGAAGACACTTCTGTTGTGGACTTTATTTTTTTGTTATTTCCTTTTCTACTTTCGGTATGTTGCGTCATTTGCTTGAAATAGACAATGAAATTTGAGAACGTAAAGGCATGACTTAGTTTCTAGCAAAACTTCCCTCATCAGTTCTTGGAGATTGTGTATCATGACCCTCAAATGTTTAGTATTTTAAGATTCTGTTGAAGTTTGTGTGCGCCAGGAATCTTTTCATACTATGGAGCATTACGGGTGCATAGTTTCTCACATCTTTTTACCGCCCTGGGAAGAATTATATAGGATCATCATGTGGAGCACATTCTTCGATGTAACATGCATCTTTTCTTTAATATCCCTCTTAGGATAAATATTTTCAACACACACTCACATATATTTGTTATAGCAACATATCAAATTTTCAAAATTCTGTGTTAATCTCTATAGTCAGCATTTGGTATTTCAGCTCACTTGTGTATTATGGTCCCCCACTCCCTATTTTGGTTGGGAGTAACATCTTTTTTGGACGCACTTATGTGGGATGAACACTCTTCATGGACTTTTTTCTTATAGATGAAGCTTCAAGTTGAAGTTCGAGTTTAAGATGTTAGATAGTGGATTTGACATAGAATAAGAGCTCAAGTTCAATAATACACATATATGTCTATTTGCGCGCTCGCGCATCTATGCTATCTTTGGTAGTTTTCTTTTCTCAACAACATGGAGGGTTGATTGGCAGATAATAAACACCTGTTGTCCCCCATCTCCCACACAAAGAAGTTATCAAATTTATTGCTGTATCTCTTGCCTTCTAAGTGTCCGTATATGCCAACTTAACAAGATTGGATTATGTATCTGATAATTCACATGGTCTGCTAAGTTTACAGTTTTTATCTCATCAGTTTTCTGGCTGTTTGCAGAACTTTGTGGGTTTATCGGTTGCTGATGGTTATATTGCTACTGGCTCCGAAACTAATGAGGTACCCCTTCACCCTTGCCTCAATCTTTGGTTTGCTATCATATTGAAACGAAGTGATTTCTCATTTTTTTAGTAGTTTTGAAGAGCTAGTGACTTATTCTTTAGGGAATGAGATGCGTCGTCATTACATTAGTGATTGTCATGGGACCTTTTGACATCTATCCTCTCAAAGTAATGCCAATTGCTGTCAGTTGTGGAAATTCAGGGAACCTGATAGAAGCTGCATATTTTGCAGGTTTTCGTGTACCACAAAGCATTCCCCATGCCAGCTTTAACGTTCAAGTTTAACCATGTAGACCCACTTTCAGGCCAAGACGTGGATGACGCCTCCCAGTTTATCTCTTCAGTGTGTTGGCGTGGCCAGTCATCGACCTTAGTGGCTGCAAATTCTACAGGGAATATCAAAATCTTGGAGATGGTATAGTTTGACAGTTTCCATTGCTCCATAGTCATCACACTTGCATTTGCAGTGGAAAAAGCAATTGGATTCTTGGCGCAGAACAATGAAAGAAGCAGGAACAAGATTCTTATGCAGCAAGAGACGACAAGAATGCAAAAGGATCTTCCGGCATACAATTTTGGCTGTAAAATCCAGTTATAAAAGAAAAGGGTATAGAAAGAAGAATTATTTATGTAGATAAGGCTTTTAAGCAAGAAGAGTATAATTGTATATTATGTAACACGTGTAGCTAGCCAATTTTTGAGTAATCAAGCTCACAGATATAGAAGGTTTAGCTTGTTTTCGAAGTTAAATTCTTTATAGGGGTAGGGTCGCCCCCTAGATACAAGTTACTAGCGAGGGTAAGAGGAGGATCACTTAAAAGCAAGCAAGCGTTGACACATAACCTTGCCCAACTGTTTTCTTAAGTTCTTTGGTTGAAACTTGCAAATTCAAACTTCACCTTGTCAAGTTCAAACCTCTTTCATGAAAGCAAGAGTAAAGGCCCCGATCTTATATTAAAAGGCCCTACTTTTTCTCTCACGGAAACGAACACCTAGCAAGAGATTTTGGGTTCGATCTAGGACTTCTTTGTGCGGAGTGAACTTACTTGCCAGATGCCCGGCTTCAATGCCTGGCAGTATCTCGAGTAGATTAACTTCATGTACCAGAACAAGGTTATAATTGGATGCACCGAACAAGGAAAAAGATAAGTCAAAACCTTTTCCAAGGTAAGGATAGTTAAGAACCCTTTCTAAGAGCTAAAACGAGAACCTACAGGCCAAGCTATGAGAAAGGCAAAAAAGCACTCATAAGACTAAGCGACAACAAAATGCCAGGGTATAATGGTTACAACCTGCTGAAAGTAATCTGCACGGAATGACATCAACCAAAAAGTGTGGGCAAAAGACTGATCTACTCTAACTCGAAATAACTTTTAAAGGAACAACAATCTGATGTCACAGATCGAGGGTACTCTTCCATTTTAACTAACCCCATCTTCGCAATCAAGCTAACAGGGACTGCATCTGCATGACTTCATTTCCAAGGTATGGTGTGGAAAAAATTCCAAAATGACACTAGAGTTCATGAGTCTTAAATCATGAAGAGGCCAAAACAATACTACAGGCTCACAGTAATCGATTATTATGGTACCGGATGAAAATATAGGTTGTTTGCAGCGTGTAACTAAGAATATGTAAATCAGAGTCTACAAAAAGAATGGTATACATCACCAGGTTACATACCGATGCTGAATAAATTTTGGACACTCATGCATCCGCACCTTCGTTCCAACATGTATCAGGTCATGTAGCCACTAAATAAGTGATCACCACCCTAGCTTCCTGCGGACGGCAATCAAGCCAGAAGCCTCCCAATAATTAATCGATGTTCCAGCTGAGATCTTCCATTGAGCCAATTCCAGCTGAGATCTTCCATTGAGCCAATTATAAAAGTCTATTTACATTGATTTTCGTGAAGATTAGCTAGCAGCCTATCTGTGAGGGTGCGAAGCCTCTGAGCCCCAGGACCTGGCTTGATCTTGCTAATGTCTCCAACCTCAGAACATTTGGGTTTGCCAGAGCACCAACCACCAGGGGTGAAGTTGCCACTATCACGGTGAAGTATATCTTTGTCGATCATATCCAATACAGGATCGTCTTGTCTGAATTTCCGAGCAAAAGCAGCACTGCTTTGAATCATTTTGTCCGTATCATTGACCGAAAGGGTGTGAGGATGCTGTTGAGGGGGAATGTCCCAGGAAATGTAATGCAAATCATGATTCACAACAGTCCTAGAAAACTCAGGAACATTGCAGATCACGGTGTGGAAGTAACCTTCAGGGGAGGAAACAAAATTTGAGTAGTACATGAGGAGGGTTCTTGGCAGATTATCCCAACCCCAAACACAGTACTCTACAAAACTTCGTGAAAGAGCCATCCATGCTGAACCTGTCAAGAACTGGAATTATCAGTGAAACCCCACTTAATAATAATAGCAGGACCAGGATCAGGGAGGAAAAAATTAGTAATAGCAATTGTGCAAATCACATCCTATTCTAGTTGGGTGGTAGGCATTGTATTTTAGAGGCCATATATTTGCCTTATGTTCCTCAATGACATCTTATGTTGCAGCTATAACTCAAAGAGAGACTTGCTCCTGATAAATTATCTGAAAGATTAACAAAATGAAGCTTTCAGACATTAAACGAAGTCCAAATGCAAGTGGGTTCTTGACATAACTCTGAAAACTAACTGCTAAGAGTAAGCCCATTTTTGGAGCAGTTGCTAGTAAAACACATGTGAAACTTCCAGAAACAGACCAAGAGATTAATAAGACTATTCTGATTTATTCCCACTAAAGTTGAGAGACAATTAATGACGAAGCAGTTAAAATATAGCACTGAAATATAACATTAAGAACTTGTCGCAAGAATTTTTATTATCATAAAGAGTGGAATCCATTCCTGCAGTTCATTCACCTCACTTTCAATTTCAATCACTGCCATAAAAATCAACAACCAACTACTAATTGAACAACCAACATATAAAGAACTGAGAAACTCAGGCTGAACATTGAGGAACACTAACCAGTAAAGAGTTTGAATGAGGTGGGCAATGATCGCCGTTGTGTCACAAAGAAAATATCTTCCTTGGTTGACTTGTACAGACCAGGATCTATCATCAGAGGCATGGCTCTTTTGTCCCTGCAGCAAAAGATCAGATTGTTAGTAATGATTATTTTTAGAATTTGACACACATTGAGAGAGCAGAAACTTTACGCTTTCCAACCCAGTTCACTTGTATGCTCGACAAAATTAAGACTCCGGTCGAAAGTTGAAAATATGGAAATAAGATCTGCATATCATCAAAAGCTAAATGGTTAGCACGTATGGGCATATTCATGCTGAGAGAGGAAAAGAAATAAAGAGAAAAGTGAAAAGAAGAGGCGCAGGGACCTACCATCTTGAGTCACAAGAGGATAATCTGAGGCGCTGAGATTGATAAACCAATCCCAGTCCTTGTTCCTTTTAAGCAGAATAGCACAAGCATGAAGTGTATTAGCAACCATTGTTGGTCCTCTATATGTAACCATATTTGCCTTTGTGATCAGGTAGACATTCCCAACTCTGGAGAAAAGTGTATGGTTATTTATACGGGAAGCGAGCTCCAATCTCTCCTCCAATGGGGACTCAAGGTCCAGATGAACAACATACTGGTTCCTTGGATGATAAAGTGCGTGAAGCGTTCTCCAGAGCTTTTCAAGATCACCTTTTGACCCAGAAACCAAATAAGCAAAACGTGGTATTGGCGGACCAGAGGGAGAGGGTGACGATTCTTGGACTTTTGATTCAGCAAAGCTTGGCTTCTTCAAAGTAGGTGAAATATGAGAAGGGATAAATGAGAAGATTGAATTGATTTTGTGAACCGAGGAGACGAGACCCATGTTGAATGAAGTTGCCAGAAGCAATATGCATAAAAGAGAGCTCAAGACAAGAGGAAACAACCATTTCTTCTCCATGTTCATTGAAATCATCTTGAAACCTTATCATGGATCCGACCAATAAACTTCACAACCTTCTCCTGGCAATCAACAATCCATGAAAAACTTATATCCAGGAAAAGTTTCCCAATTTCAGTACCAAGATCCTCAGTTTAAGACCTTCCCCTACCCCTTGTATATTCCAAAATACAGGAACGGATCACCTGTAAAAACAAACAGTCAAAATCTGATATTTTAAAAACGTAAGAGAAAATTATTCACACAATCAAACCAGACGGCCTAAAATAATCGTTTCTGACTGGACAAGAATTAAAAAGACTTAAATAGCCAGAGGAGGGGAAGAGTAGAAAAGTACAGGTAAATAGTTCATGATTGAAGTGGACAATATCCAACAGAAAAAGGAAAATATTACGAAACACAAGAAAACATTTCAATTGAAAATTAACAATTAGCTAAAATATCGATTGTCAATTAGCTACCAGCTATCTGATTTCGAAAGAAAGCCATCGACAATGACACGATTGCAATCAAAGAATCGCCACCAGATGTAATAAAAATATTAAGAAACCTGGAACACCCAACCACTTCTTTCCCACATCAGACACAAACCGGTTCACGAGTAATGCCCAGAAAACAGAAAGCAAGTGTCGAAGCACTCTAGATCAGATCCTAGAATTCCTAAAAAGACCCAAATCCAGTGTTCCATTTTGAAGAGTCACTAAAATACCTCAGCTGAATCGAACATCTAACTAATAAATTAAAAGGAAAAAAAAAACGTGAAAAACTGCTGAAATCAAGATAAACCCATTAAACTACGAGCAATGAAAATGAAACGGGAAAGATAAAGAAAAGAAGAGACCAGAACCAAACCTCACTCCGATGCAGGGACAGAGGCGTCGTCCTCTGCACGTTCAGGAAGATGAAAGAGAGAGATAAACAGCAAGTTAAAATGAAAGACAGAGACACAGATAGAAAAGGTTTTAAATAAATTGCAAAGAGAAAAAGGCCAAAAAAAAAAAGATTCTCAAGTCGTGTAATAGTGAGAGAGACGAAGTGGGTCTCTTAGTTATGTCGATCCTTTAAAATTTATAAATGCTTCCAGGTAAAAGGGTTAAAAAAAAACCCACTGGAGAATAAAAAGGAAACGACTAAAAAACGATGAAAAAATGAAAAAGAAGACTAGCAGTTTCGGTTATGTAATTTCCAGGAGCCCTCGCATGGAAGCTGCAATGGTTCACAATCACATAAAATTCGTGTAGAAAACCGTGCAGGTTTTCTGTTTCTCGTACTAGATTTTTATTTTGTATTTATTACCATTTATTTCCATTTCCTCAATCAATTGCTGTTTCTTTTTTTTTTTTTACTCAAGGAGACTCTCAAAACGTCTCTTTTTTCCCCTCATGCATTGTTCGTGTCACGGCCGCTTTGTCGTTTTTTTTTTCTTATTAAGAAAACTCCTTTCCCATTTCTCTTTATTCTAGTTTTTTGGCCAATGCATAAGATAATTAATTTTATACTTTTATATATATATATATATTAAATTTATATTAGAGAAATAATTAATTTTAAAAAAAAAAATTCATATTTTGAGAAAGCTTAATGCATAATAGTAACAAAACTTTGCCAACTCAATCAATTAAGAGCCTCAATTATCAACTTATTCAAATTAGGACTTATACTTTTGAAATTTTGGCAAATTAGTCCAGAGAATATTATGTGAAGTTACGTGGTGTGATGGACATTAAACTCCAAACGATGGTTGATTGTGAAGTTATATCAAAGTGGAGGCTCATGAATTCGTCCTACAAATCCCCAAATTCACTCAAAGCCAAAGAATCTAAACTTAAAAAATTGGCAATGTGAACACATAATAGTGTAATTGAAAATTCAACTGTTCATAGAGACCTAAACACACAACACTGGAAATAAACTTTTTAAAAAATGATAGTTTAACCTTGGGAATATGGAAAACACCAAAAAATAGAAGCGCGCACCAACCAAGAATATAAGCTGGGGAGCAAAAGAGAAAATGTTGCTTTTTTTTCACAAAATTTTTAGGGAATGTTGAGAAATTTATAAATTTTGATTTTTGAAAAGTGTTTGAAGGTTTGGGGTTTATATAGAGGGTTGAAAAAATATGTCTATATGTATCATACATTTTTATTAAAATAGATTAATTCCGAAATATATCACGTACATTTAATTTTCATTAAAAGAAATTATTGACTTTCTAACATATAACTCCATAATCAATTAACGATTAAAATGCTTCTTCTGAAAATTTGTCCAATGATCACATGCACGTAAACATATAAGAGTCCTAGAAATACGAGGTGGAGAATGTATTTATGAACACATATAGTTATGTATATAATTATTTGTTGGGTTATTTCTTAAAGGATAAATTCAAAGTGAAACCCTTAACCTTATTTGTATATTAATTTACTGCCCAAGTTATAAAATAATTAAAAAATGTCTAAGATAATTGAGAATAGATTTCTTTAAAGAATTGTGAGTCATCCATGTTACTTTTTTATGGAGAATGTATCAGATAAAATTAAATTGAATGTATTAATAATTAAATTTGAGTAGTATTGTTAAAAATATTTAGTAACTAAAATTTTAATAGGACAATTAAAACATAAAACATTAATTTGTTTCAATTTTCAATCAACTAGGATCTAAGTATAAGTAATAAGGGAGACATTAAATTTTGTGTTTTAATCATTCATACTTATGGTGTTGAGAAAGAATCAATAGGTAAGAAGGTAGAAATGAGGGTCCAATGACTCAAATATTTAAAAAGTAGAAGTTTGAGAGTTCTCCACTTAAACATGCATATCCAATTATAAATTATTATTCTAAAACTTAACTTTTGATATATAGACATATGAGGACTAAAATTTTTTAATATTAGAAATGAGACATCAAATTAATACTAAGAGAAATGACCAAGAGAATATTTACGGCCCATAAGTACAAAATAATTAAAAAAATGTTTGAAATACTTGAGAATGGATTTCTTTAGAAAATTATTATTCATCTATGTTACATTTTATAGAAAATGCATATTAAATTAAAATTAAATGTTTAGTTGAATCTAAATAGTATTATTAAAAAATTTAGTAACAAAAAAATTATTAGGAAATCTAAAACATAAAAATGTTAATTTTGTTTCAATTTCAATCAATTAGGATTTAAGGAAAAAGTAATTTAAATGCAGACATTAATACTATGTTTTAATTATGTATACTTATGACTTTAGGAGATGGTCAATGGTTAAGAAGATAGGAATGAGGATCAATGACTCAAATATATAAAAAAAAGTAGGTATTTGAGGGTTTTCTACTTAAAGTATCGAGCCAATTGAAACTTATTATTCAACCACTCAACTTTTAAGAATTGGACGTATGAGGTTTGAAAATTTTAAACATTACAAATGAGATATCAAATTACCGCTAAAAAAAGTGGTTGAGAGGAATAGGTGCATTTCTCATATTTTCAGGTCCATCAATATTTGATTCAGAAAAATTGAACAAAAAAATTGAACATGTAAAATGGCCATAATATATATTCATAATAAGATCTTAATCAGACAACTGTTTGACACTTGAAAATAAGCGACAAATTCATCATCACTATCTTAACTTGTGAGTCGCTGCAATTTAGAATCCCAACATTTATAATGTAGTGAAAAGAAATGATTAAAGAAATTACATAATGTAAACAAGCTCATAATTATTTTTAGTATAGAAAGCAGGCAACTTATATGGGTCAAATGCATCAATGATCCCCAATCTTTAAATGTTGTTCCACTTTCGTCCTTAACATCCAAGTTGTTTGACTTTCCCCCTAATGTGATTAGAACGTTTCACTCTCATCCCTCTCGTTATAACATTCAAATTTTGCCCTATTTAGGACAAAAAATGTTTATGGTGGGTAGAAAGATGCCACCTCAACATAAGATTGTTGGAAAAATCTCATCTTTAACCCCTGAAAAGCTTATTCTTTCCTCCTAAAACCCCTCCCACGCTGCCATTCCCGCAGGGATGCCATCGACATTTTCCAATTAGACTCTAAAGGGACCAACTAATGGCATTGATCTTTGTTGTCTCCCCATACCGCTTCTTACGCTCCAAGTCACCCCAGCTGCTTCTAGCCACCTCCCAAATCAGAGCCCTCAAGTTATCACCCATTGAGCAAATCTTGTGACCCATTTCCTGTTGCCCTGATGTCCATGACCACCACTTGTTGATGTCCATCCCCAGCATTATGATGAATCTCAAGGTTGTCAAAAATGGGTTTCTACCTAGAGTCGTTTTGGTTGTTCTAGAGTCATAGAGTCATAAAAAGTCGCAGAATCGTAAGACTCTACAAAAAATACAAAAAAAAAACTTAGAGAAAAATTATGAAAAATATAAAGTCATTTAAATTGTCTTAGAAAAGTATTAAAAACAACATGTGATTTGCACCCAAAATTCCATTCATTTTGTGCTTAATTTAGTGGAATAAGACATGTTTTTAGGTTAGCTAGGGTTTTAGGGTTCGGTCTTGGTGTTTGTGCGGAGAGGAAACGGGTTTTAGTTGGCTAAAGTTAGAATAAGAAGCTTGGCCAACTTAATCCTTAAAATTGCCACGCATTTAGTGCCTTAACTAGAAATTATAAAAATACTGGGAGTATTATGAAATACCCTGGAGAATAAAAGGCCAAAATTGGCATTAGGCCGCGCCAGATTACAGCTCCAGTCCTCAGCTTCTGGAAACGTACAATTTAGTTCCAACTTATATTTTCTTACAGATTTGACCCAATAAGACTAGAGTTATAGAATCTCAACATTTCTACGTTTCTATGACTAGAAATGCATTTTTACTTGTTTATACCCAGAGTTACGTTTCTCTTGCGTTTCTAAACATCTTCCATCTCTAAAGTCGTAAAAACATATGTTTCTACAACTTGAAACATAATTTTAATAACCATGATGAATCTCATGTCAGACTTGTTATACTCTAGCAGCAAAAAAGATCACGATGAGCTCGTGAAGCAATTTTCCGATCCTCTACACTAGCTTTTCTGTTAATTCAAGCTCCTGATAGGTGGCATTCACTTCTTCCACTTGAGTGAGAGGGAGGCACAGGAGGCAATGTGTGAATGAATAGGAAAAGATGTGAGTACAGAAGCATAAGCAAAGAGAGCGATAGCAGTGGCTCAATGGTGGTGGCGAAGGGTTTGGGGAGGTAATGGAATTAGTTGTAGCAGGTGTCGTGAAGAAAAGCAATGGTTGTTAAACTGAATGAGCGTAAAATTGGTTGAAGACGAGGTGGCTATCGATGGTAATTTGGGCATCTGCAGTGATGAGGCTGAAGTGGAGAAGAAGAAAGACAAGGGTGGGTGGCTAGACTGTTAGAAGGGCAAACTTTGAGGTTTCTAAGGGAGAGAACAAGTTTTTAGAGACTAAAATTGTAGTTTTCTCTACAATTTTGGGCTGATGTGTCACTTCTCCTTCCATCATAATAGTAATTTTCATCCAATAAGGGATAAAAGTGGAATGTTTTCCTCGCATCTAAGATGAAAGTGAAATAACCTGGACGTTGGGGATAAAAGTGAAAGAACATTTAAAATTTGAAGACCATAGACGCATTTAATCCCTACTCATATATGATGAAACACAAAGGCATTAATAGTGACTGAATTGATATTCAATTGAAATTTGATGCTACTTGGCTGCTTTTATTGACTTAGCTAACCTAAAGTCATCCAGTACATTTCGTTTCATACAAATGCCAAAAAAAAAATGTTGATTTTTAATCTTAATTTCATTTATTTTCAATCTCATTTTGGTTATAAATCCCAATCTAAAATACCAAAAACACCATTAGTTGGAACCCAATTCGGTTTTATCACTCTAGAGGACTGGCTTGAAGTACTCATATTCTTTGATTCATTTCATTTTTATTTAAATTTGACAAATTTATTTATATTATTATTTATTATAAAAAAGTTAAAAAATTATATTTAGGAACTATAAATTTTTATTTTTCATTTTTATATATAATTTTTGTATTTATATATCAAAATGTTGATGATAAAAAATCATAAATTAATTATTATAGATAGCGAATAATGTAAAAAGAAATTTATGGATGGAGTATTATTTAAGCAGAACGCATCCAAGGAAGGATGATTTTGATCCATAAGTTACACATTTTTTTTTCCTTTAGAACAATATGTTGGACATAACTGAGTAATTAGATACCATTTATTATGCAACATAAGAAGCTTCAGGATGCAAGAAACGAACCTGTCTTCTATTTACATCCTATCATACAGGCAATTTGAATTACATATCCTATTATTATCACACACTCACACGTTTTTTTCAATCACATTTAATAACTTGATAACCAATTCGTTTTAACTTAAGTTAATATAATTCAAAATTACTTATTTTTTATGTTTACATCTTTTTTTACCTGAAAAAAAATTTATTTGAAAGTTAATATTATATAGATGAAATAATCCATTGATTGCATAATTTTTATGATACTATTAATTTTATATGAACTTTTTTATAGGCATTAAAAATGAAAATCCATAGAAATTTAATAACATGATAAAAAGTTTGTTTTAAATGGATTATTACACCTATATAATATTGAATTTTAAATAAAATTATTTCTAGGAAAAAAATATTAAAATAAAAATAAGTCATTTTAGATTAAATTGGCTTAAGTTAAAATAAGTTAGCTCTAAAAAGCGATTGCCAATTGGATGGTCCATGAGCATCTTTTGTGACAGTTATGAAGTATTTTTCTTTCAATTATTATGAAACATTTGTGTGATAATTTTAATTGATTCAATATTTATTTAACAACAAGATGTAGGTACAGGAAAAAAAAAGTTACATTGTTTTTTAATAAAATAGTAGTAAAATTGCCCTTGCTAGAATGACTCATGATAGGGCTTGTAATGAATCGAGCCTTGCACGAACTCCCTAGACTCCAGCAGTTTGTGCTCCGCTCGATAGGTTCTAAGATGACCTTAAGCTATACGAGCTCACCATAATAATGCTTAAGTTTGGTTCGAAAGATGCTCGAGCTCGCTTTAGTGGTTTCGATAAACTCGATATGCTATTGAATGACTTGATATGTAAAGTTTTGAGCTTGATTAGATAGACTTGGTATCAAGCTCGATAAGTAGATAATTCATTATCAAATTCTAGGTGATAGTTTACCTAGCTGAGCGAAGAGTTTGGAGTCACGATTATAGAGGCCTCCTTGAGAATTAGGATAAACGAAGTCCCTTTATGCCTTCTACTAGTTGCTATTAGCTAGCAATGGTATATAAGATACAATAATGATTGAAAGATGACACCAGAGAATAGACTAATAGACGAAAGGTAGCAGTGGACAAGAGATGATGGATATTCGCCACCGACAACAATGAAAGACAACAGTAAATAGAGATAACGATAGGCAAGAAGGATGACAACTGACAACGGCAAAAAAAGAGAAACAAATGATGGTTGGCTGGATGGAAACTAAAGATTATGGGTTGCAGAATTGATAGAGATGTGGAGTTGTGAACTGTAGATGATGCTAAGCTGGATAGGTATATTAGTTTTACGGATGTATCAAGGATTACAATTAAGTACCAAAATAATATATTTATTTAATATTAATTAATTATGCTTGGAACATCTAATCAACAATTAAGTGTAGTCTCAATAAGAAATCGAATATAGTAATACCTAACTAGAACTCGGTCCATAAGAATTCAAATATAGCCTCAAATTCAGGTTCAAAGTGCAATAGAATCAATTGGATAAGAATAAAATTGAGATCAAATTTGAAGAACTCAATATGAGCTCAGTTCATCAACACCCATGGTTAACGAATACAAGGTGGAGGTCCAGGGCTTGACTGCCACTTCCACCATTTTCCCCATAATAAAACTTAATTAATACTAGTTCGGTCACCCTCCAAATCCCAGAAAAATAAATATTTCTCCTTCCCTCAAAATATAAATATCTCCCTAATATTTATGATCATTAAAAAAAGAGAAAATCATAAAAGCCTCCTTGTAGTTTGGTCTAACATACACTTTATCCCATTTATTTTAAAAAAAAACCTGCACTTTACCCTTTATTTTATTTACAGTGTCTGGTAACAATTTTTGAAATCATAATTTAAATTGTCGAATTACCATGTTCCAGTAATTTTAAAATTTTTTATATTTTTTTCACAGCTAACCAACCATTAAAAAATATTGAAATGCATTTACAAGGAGAAAACAAACTTACAAACAGGAAAAATTGATAATTTAAAATATCTATTAACTATAAAAAAATATTAGAGAGATTGAAATTATTGAAAGATGACTGTTGTATAATTTAAATATAGTTTCATAAGTTGTTATCGGATAATTTAAAAAATATAGTAACAAAGTGTACATTTCTAGAAATAGAGTGAACAAATTGTAACTCAGGAATAATTGTAACTTTTCCTTTAAAAAAACAAAAGTTGGAAGATTAAATGCCATAGTTGAACGATTGGTACAAGCTAGTAACGATTATTTAAATAAGTACAATAAAATATTCAGGTTTCCTTCTTTTCGATTTTTTTTTTTTTTTTTGCTAAATTTGTACAAAGAAAAGGATTTCACTTTTTCTTTTACAACGTTTGCCACTTTTTTACTTTTTGAAGTTAAGTTTATATAAATTAGCATTTGCAAAAACTAGTATAAAACTGATTTATCTAATACTTGTACACAAATCCACATATTTGCATGTGACTTTCAACAAATACTACAAAATCGGTGTCAATTTTGAATAGTTAAAATATGATAGATATTTATAAAATGGATGAAATAGTAACCGGAGATATATAATTTGTCTGTAAAAAAAAAAAAAAGATAAAGAAATTGTTTGATTGCAAAGTTTTCTGCCTGAGGTAGACTCTCAACTGATTCTTCACGCATTGTGGGCCACAATCCCCTCAATGCGCTTTGACACAAATAACCCTTTGGCAAAAGTCTTAAATTTCTGATTAATATTTGAGTCTGGGCTTGAATTTGCCATTATAACTTTTTTTACCTAATCTCTCACTAATATTTTTAAAATAGCTTAAATATACAACTGTCTATTAAATAATAACAAAAAACAGTATAAATAGCAAATTTTCAAATATTTGGGTTATTATGTATCTTTTAAAGAATACGTGGACCTTTGAGGCTTTTGCCCCAACCCTGTTTGGCTCCACTTTTGAGGGTGATCAACGCGTGTGCCTCCAACATGTTTGGCTCGTAGCACACCTCCCCTTATTGGATCAGCTAGTAGTCCGGCAGCCTCCCTTTCCCACCTTCACCATTCGCCATGCACCACATGTTCCTTGTCTTACTCTTCGGCATGCTACCATTCACTGGTGCCATCAAATTGGCGCTCGATTTCAACGGTGTCCTGTCGCCTGTGAGAATCCAGCGCACCAGATTCCCATTGTAAGCTGCCGCATTCTCTATGCTCGTGTTGTTTTCATTCTCATCTCCTCTGGACAGCCATCCGGTTTCTATGCGAAACACTGCCCTTGTCGTTGTGGTTGAAGCCCGATCCACCACTGCTCTCATTTCACAACCCGATCTACAACTCGCTTCCATGGTACGTGGTAGGGGGAGTAAGGGAAGGATTGGATGATTAAGGATAACCAGTGGCGATGATAAGAGAAAAAGTTAGAAATTTTTTGATTGACCGTAGCAGACAGTGGCTAGAAAAGCTCTAGTGGCGGCAATAGAGAGATTAAAGAGAGAAAGACTAATTACTTAAGACACTTGCAATTTGTTAAAACTTACATTATCATCCTAAAACTTCAAAACTTATTATTTTTAGTGTTTTCCATTAGCTTTTTAATAGACAACGACATATTTGCTTTTAATTTGAAACTTCAATGGCATATTTGAGTCAATTTTCAAACATTATTAGAAAATTGGGCAAAAAAAAAACTATGGTAGAAGATTTGATCCCAGGCCAAAACTTTAATGGCCGATTTGAGACTATTGCCTAACCCTTTTCATTTGCCGATGTAACTTGTCGGTGGAGCAAGTGTTAGAGAAATATAGATCCCAGATTGGAGGATACCCCTCCAAGTTGTATATGTGGCATGACATTCAATTATTGGACTGGAAAATAAATTGATTTTAATTAAAAATTAAAATAAGATAATTTTTCAAATCATATGGCTCAAAAAAACGATATCGTGCAAAATTATTTAGAAGAATTATGTGGGACATTGGGTGGGGGTTTGGAGTTTCACTCCGGCCTCCACCAATTTTTTTTATAATATCAATATGGTTAATTCAGTTGCTTTCTGAATTTTGAAAATATAGACATTTTATGTCTTTTATACTATATAAACTTGTAAAGATATTTATTTGTAGAAAAAAAAACTGCATCGCAATCCAGGGCAAATGTGCAGAAATGAGGGCTTGGACTGTGCCTTGCGATGCTTCAGGTGCACAAAACGTAACATAAAAGGTTGTTTCAACTGTTATTAATTAGTGCAAGTAGATTTCTCCTTTAACATCTTAATAACATATATTGCCTTGTTAATTTTTTTTTTGAAAAAAAAAAAAAAGAAGAACAGATAACATCTTTGTAGAAGTTAAATTAAGACTATTTCATGACGTAGCCCCAGAATTCTAAAAAGCTCCACTATCTTTGGACAATCCATAAGGATATTTTAATCATTTTCTTTTAATAACCCTATGTTAGTCCTGCACCGTAAAATCATTAAAAAAATTATAAATAATAAAATATAAAATTTATGTCAATTTTTTATCTTATCAATGGCATAAAAATAGACAATTAAGTAATATAAAGTTAGTAGATAATAGAGAATAAAATTTGTAGAGAATAGGAAAAATATTATCTATATATTAAGAATAATTGGGATGAATCGTGAGTCTACCCACTCTCTTTTGGACGTTTCGTGCCATACCAGTACTGTGGTATGGCACATGCACTGTTGTGAAGTGAAGCTCTACCCACATCTTTCTTTACCCAATATAATTTGAAGATATATAAAAAATAATTTTTATGAAACAATCTAAAAAATTGGAGAGGTGGAGAGGCCAATAATGTGTATTTAAATGAAGATAAAACAAAGCACATATATATACATCAATGTTTAAGAGCCATAATCACACCATTAAACTCCTAACCTTTTGGATTCTTAATTTCTACATTTATAAGCTTTAAAAGGTAAGTATATGAGAGTTAAAAAATACTAATGAGACAAACAACTAATGTCTTAAAAATATTTATTATTAATAAATATTGTTATTTTTTATTGAAATAAAACCTTCAACACCCTATACATATTGTATAATATATACGCAATCCTTTTGCCAATCTTTTTTTTTTTTTGTAATCCTCAACGACAAGTCCCAAATCTCCCGGTGATTGTGCTTTATAAAATCTCAGTTATTGAAGTACACGATTTCATACCTTCGGACAAGATCTTTTGTTCAACAGCAAGTCAACAACGCGTGAACAAGGATTTATTAAGAATTGTGGAGTAGTACTTTTATCAACGACACAAATCCCTCGGGCGGACATAAGTGCACGATCTCGAATTGCACGTAAAATAAAACAAGCTTAAAATCTACTCACACTTTACACTTTTGCCCTTGCAATTCATCCTCTCTCCTCTGCCCTCTCGCCATTTGCCCAAATTTGACGTGATCTTGTCTCGCCACCTTAATCGCCATGGCTAGAGGCAACCGCTTGCTGGCAGAGGTTCCTCATAGACGCAACAGTCCGACTTAGTTCTATCAGGTTGCTTGCGCTGTTGATCTCAAGTTTCTGCTCACTCATTTGCTCTCCCCTTAATTTTTCCGGAGAATATTTATGAATAGTGAAATATAAACTTGGGGTAATACGTAAAAAGATGATAAAAAACTTACCATAAATAAAAATGTTGCTAGGTTTTGGAACAACAAAGAAAAGATGTTGCAAAAGTTTTGGAATGAAAAGAATATAATTTTGGCAAAAAAAAAATTGTAACCCATCAAAGAAAAAAACTTCGTAAAAGCTTTAGAAGTTAGGCAATGGTTTTAGATAATTACAAGAGAGAGCTTGATTTAATGGGTTAATCATAGTAATAGGGCACGTTTATGAAATGATGCTGCAGTATGTGTTTGTTGTTTGGGCCACAACTCACAAACCACAACCACGATCACCATTATTCGCCAAAACACTTGGGTTTTACTTTTATTGAAGAAAAAGAAGAAGTAAAAGCATTGAGCATAGGACTAATTGCGACAAGCACACCTAACGAATGATGACCACTCCTGCTTGTCCTACAACCGAACCAACCCGGACTTTTTCCCAAAAGGTCATTGGTGCTGTTTGGATTAATCAAGATCTATAAAAAAGTACAACAGTCAACTAATCCAACAAAGGATCAATATAAAAGACTTGACCTGTGAGTAAATAAGATGCTCGAGTCAATTGATGAGCTACCATACTACCCCTTTATTCCTATAAGCAAAACTCACCGAGGCAAAGCCAATAGCTAAATCTAGAATGTCATCCAAAATGTCACCAAAAGGGTAATTAAACTCTAAAGTACTTGAACAAGAAGCATAAATTAAAATCTGGGAATTAAACTTAATAATAATCTGGCTCCAACCTCTATGACTTGCTTTAAGGAGAGTCTGGTAAATCACCAAGGCCTCCACCTATAAGACACTCTTAAAATAAGGTAGTTCTTGAGACATGAGAAATAATGCCTTGCATGTATGATCACATGCCACAACCCCTATCCCTATTAAGGTATGTGAACGGGACAATGCAGCATCTACATTTAACTTAACAAAGCCTTTACCTGGAGCCTACCATCGCGAAAGGCCTTCATAAGTCATCCTAGCTTGCAAAGAAAATGACCCCGAACAGTTACCTCCTAGAATCCATGAAGCCTCTAACCTAAAAACCTAATGACACTGGCCTAGTAGCAAATGCATCAAATAAACACCTATTCCGGTTCCACCAAATCTTTTAGCATGCTATAATAAATAAGTGTCCCTTTTGCTCATTCTAACCATATGTGGATTGAAGAAGTTCTCGAAAAAACTGATGAATACCAAAATTAAACCCAAGAGACTGCCACACTTGGTTAGATAGTGGGCAATGGAAGAATATATGATTTAAGGACTCCAGACCACTGCCATATACAACATACTCTAGTGGAACCTTTATTTCATGGTGTCTCAAATTGTCCTAGGATGGTAATGCAGTGGATAGAGCTCGCCAAAGAAAATTCAAAAGTTTTGGAGGTAATGATAAATTCCACATCTAAGACCAAACTTTTGATTGTCAGAAGAAACATCAACATATGAACCCACCAAAACCAAATCAAGGTGATAAGCCGTCTTTATTGAATACTCCCCGTTATCCATCATGCCCTATATAAACTTATCCGGTCTAGGTCTTCACCCTAAAGGAATCTAATTAATGTACACAACATCTTGGGGGTGGAATAAAGCGTAAATATCAAGTACTTTCCATGTCCAACCTTCTTTAACAATAAGATCGTTAACACAAAGCTTCGTGGGTAATTTAAGAAGAGGAACCTAGATACCCAGTTATCAAACCAAACCGAAATTGACTTACCATCTCTCATTGGCCAAACCCTACTTGCCACCAGCACCCTTTGGCCCAACATTAAACTTTGCCAAGAATAAGATGGCAAAACTCTAACCTCAACATGCAAAAAATTAGTGTCTGGGTAATATTTGGCCTTTAAAACAAGGGCCACCAAAGAATGTAGGCAACATATCAACCGTCATCCTTGCTTAGCCAAAAGTGCCAAATTCAATACATTCAGATCATAAGATCTTCTACCACCATGGCACTTATCCACACACATCTTGGCCCACCCACACCAATTCATTTTATGAATATCCACTTGAGAACCCCAGAAAAATCTAGCAATTAATTTATTAATCACATCACAGATGCCTTTAGGAACCCAAAGACAAGTCATGACATATGTAGGAAGGGCCTTAATAATGGGATTTAAGAAAGAACTCTCAACTCGCTTAAGAGAACAACTTCAACTTTCAGCCCTTCAATTTCTTCTTAACCTTTTCAAGTAGAAAATTAATGGAGCAAGCTTTTGTTGTTGCAACATGATAGGGAGCCCCAAATAATGATCATCAAAGAACTCATTCAAGACCCGAAAGAACTGTCATAACTAAGCCCTGTGATCCTCACTAATGTTTGAACTAAAAAATAGATAAGATTTCTGATTGTTAATATATTGGCCCGAAGCATGCTCATACAATTCCAAAACAGTAACTAGATGTTTACACTTTTCCATCATTTCTTGTAAAAATAACAAGCTATTATCTGTAAACAAAAGATGAGAAATCAATACGAACAAGTTACCAACTGACACACTCAACAATGCACCACAAGTTTCAGCCTATAAAAGAAGTGCTATAAATCCTTCTGCATAAATTCAAAACAAGTAAGGAGACAAAGGATCTCCTTGATGCTCTTCTCACTCGCACAAAAGTCAGGAACAGATCCCCACTAACAAGAACAACGTAATAAATAGAACAAATGCATTACATCATCAGGTGAACCCATTGCTCACAAAAACCCAAGGCTTACATTGCCCTCTTCAAGAATGCCTACTCTATACGATCATAGGCCTTAGCAACATCCAACTTCAAAGTTAGCTGCCCACAATTGGAAGAATTTTTTTTTTTCATATAGTCATAAACATCAACAGCAATTAATGTGTTATTCTAGATCATTCTTCCAGGTACAAAAGCATTATGACTTTCATATATAATAGTAGGTCAGATCTCTTTTAGACAATCATCCAATACCTTTAAAATAAGTTTATACATAACATTGCAAATACTAATCGGTCGAAAGTCTGTAAAAGTGTGAGGTTGGTTTTTCTTTGGTATAGGTACAACATATGTAAAATTTAGATTAGGAGGAATAACACCTGAGTCAATTTTCCGAATCATGAATTGGGTTATAACTTTACCCACTGTATCCTAATATTTTTGATAAAATAGGGAAGGAAAACTATCAAGCCTTGAGGCCTTAGTCGGGCCCATCTGAAAAAAAAAGCTGACTTAACCTCTTCAGGTTCAATAGGAAATATAGCATAATAATCATTTGAATAATATTATTGTAATCTATAACTAAAGTTTTATTGATTTTTATTCCTTTTAGATGGAGCAAGTACAAAATTCATCAAAATGTGACTATAATTTATGGTATTTGTGTTTTAAATAAGATTGCTTCTAGACAAAAAAAATTATAAAAATAATAATAATAATATTGGGTCATACTGAAGCGAAATGAACTGGATCTCATACTAAACCAAAAACTTAGTATAAACTTAATTTAGTGAGAACTTATTTTTAGATGGTTTAAATTTCATAAATCTATAATTACTTCTGAATCCTATAATAAGTTGTTAACACATGTTAACTTTTAAGTTTAATTTTATATAACAAAATTATACCTCTACCATTTCCCTAATAAGAATATAGATGACAATATTGTTACACATTTTTATTTGAAAAAATCATATGCTCAACTCAAATATGTGTGTGTGTGTGTGTGTGTGTGTGTGTGTGTGTGTGTGTGCGCGTGTGTGCGCTTGCTTGGTCCTATGCATATGTGTGCTTGTGTGTGTAATGAGTTGTGAGCCAAATGAAGATAGCCCTGACTCATGCCCAAACTTGAGGAGCTTGTTATAATAAAACTTGACCTCAACTAGATAGATGTTCAGTCTTGTTTCAATGGTTTGATATTCTCCATGCTTAGTTGAAAGACTCGATACATGAAGCTCAGTTCAAACTCAAGCATGTCAAACTTGAACTTGTCCTAAAATAATTATATTTAATATTAATTAATTTATTTAGTGGCTCTAATGGACAACTTGACATATTAATACTAATACTATATAAGGTTTGATAAGCTTGAAAGCCTATTGAATCACATACTAATGTGCTCAAGCTCTATTCAATAATATATTTGAACCTTAAAAGTAGCTCCAGTTTGAGCTTAGAGCTCAACAAGCTTGATTTGTTAATTGTAGACTTGAGTTTGAGCTTAACTAGCTTAATAAACGCTTAATTTGGTACCATCGCTACTTCCTGCACTTGTGTCCTTTTGGAGTTTTTAGAAGTATTTGTATAAATAGCATGGCGAAACAACAAAAAGGTAACACCTTACATGAACATAGTAGCATTTATCAAAGAATATGGTTATTACTACCAACTCTTCTACTATAAACACCTAAAAAAATATATATTTGTTGACTCAAATTTGAGTTGTCTGATGAGCCTAAGTCAACTGGAGCCATCTAATTGTCAACCTACAAATGTTGGAACTAGTGATTGAATAAATTAAAGGGGACATTTGTTGAGTCACAACCCGGGTCAAATTTAGGTTATATATTAGGGCAACCAGTGGTGTAGGTTTATTGGGACGTTGCTTGACAACTTAGGGAATGGGATGTCGAACCCTCGCAAAGATGGACAAAAGAAATAGGGTTGAAGGTAGTGGAATACTTTGATTTAAGAACTAATGACAATGTTACTGATGGTTGAGATAGTGCTAAACTATAAACAGCGTGGCAAACTTTGTCTAGAATTGTTCATGGTGGCGGTTTCATACTAGGTAGTAAAAGGTGGCATAGATAAAAATTAGGGTGTTGGGGATATGATTTTCAAAAGTTAAGGCACAATGAACATAATTTTTAATTTTTTTAAAGAATTTCCAATCACGTCCTTGAATATTCTTGGATTTGTAACAATTGTACAAGACTTTTTGAGAATTTCAATTTTTCATGACTTCTATCGCTCAACATTAATCTTGTAAAGTCTGATGATGGGGAGTACGTCGAAATTGAAACAACTAGTTGGAGATGGAGTTGTTTATGGGAAGAGCCAAGATGTGACAAAGACGTCTGTTCATGATTTTAGATTGAGATTTAGGCTCCGTGAAATCAAGTTGGCCATACAATAAAAGTGTCAGGTACCTACATTCATGGAGCACCAAATTTCGATTGTCTTAAGCTGTCCATTGGCACCACAGAAGCATAGGGGGATAAGTAAGTGCAAGCAGAAGCTGGTTGAACTAGAAATTCTCAAGATTGTGAACGAGCAAGGTGGGAGAACAATTGAGGCGTAGAAAATATAAAATACAAACTAAAGGTGTATAGCATACACCAAGTGTAGGCTATCCTTGGCTATTATAAAAACTCCCCTTTAGGTTTTATCTAATCAACATTTCCCATATCCTTTCCAAAAGCCTAATTACTCCCCCAAAACCTTATACCAAACTTGATCTTGTGTCCCTTACCCAAATTTTGGTGACTAAAGCAACGTTAACTATTGAGGATGGTTAGGATTCGTAGAGTAAAGGTTGCTCCTTAATAGCCTAAGGTTCAAGAATTAATGATTATTTCCTAATATCAAATTTGGATTCAAACCATTAAGGTTCCTATGATTTGTCCATGAACCCTGGGTACGATTTATAAAATTTATGAGGTTTAAAAAAAAAAGGAATTTGATTCCATATGGGATAAGGTCAACCTAGGAATTGAAAACCCTATATTTAGGCCCCTGTTGAACAACATTTGGATACTGGAAACAGCGCAGCCCGTGAACAACATGGTTAGTAGCGGAGGCAAGATATTTGGTTTGAGGGTGAAAATGGGACAAATAAAAGATCATTAAATCATAAACTTTGGGCTTTAAAATGGTTAGTGCATATTGACAAAAAAAAGATATTCAAGAAATGAGTTGTTTTTGCTCAATTTTGGGGTAAAAATAGAAGTCCATGTGGCTAAAGAACCTTGCACAAATTCCTCAAGAAAATAGGCTGAATGTGAATGCAAGTATCAACTCGATTAAACTAATGGTAAATGGGCAGTAGATTCCATTAGACAAAAGGTATTGATGTTGCAAGAAGCTTGTCGCTTTTCATAAATAGTGCAATAAAGTTCCAACTTTGAGGCAAAAGTTCAAAAACCTTGAGCTAATTCCATGGAAAATTGTGTTCCTAAAGAGAATTAACAAAGGAGGTAGACTTTGATACAAAGAATAATTGATAATATTATAAGGATGAATGGATTAAACATGAACTTAAAATCTTACAAAATTCACTCTTTGTTAATATACCTACCAAGCTCATTACAAATTTGGGGATCATGGTAACTCAACTCCAACGCTAAGAAAAAAAAAATCTAATTTCATCTTGTTGAAATTTTTTTATATAAGCTTGTCTATCTATTGAATGCTTTTTTCAAATTTCAACTAGTTCATCCATGTTTTTAAAATGAAAATTCTATAAGCAAAGATTAAGACATCGAGATCTTCCAACCTCAATTGTATCAAATATAGGAAAATGACATTAAAAAAACAAGCAGAGCTTTAAAACAACATACATCTCACCTTGGGCTACTAGTAGTCAAAAGGCTCTAAAAAGCCAATAATGACAGTGGTGGGGTCGAGTTGCAAGAGAAAAGTGAAGGCACCATGCAAGCGATGTTTGTAATTGAGGATTTGGGTTTGAAGGTTCTGAGTCATATGACTTTGAAGGATTAAGGGTAAAAAGACTTGAACCGTTTAAGGAATAAGTGAGAAAGAAATGATGCTGTTATGCTTTGAGAGCTTATGGGAGAATTATACACACGTCCTATAGTTTGAAGTTTAAACTTATACCCCAGTGCCCCTTATTTTTATATTTTCCACCATGTTTGAAAAGTAAATTTTCATATTGAATCCCTAATTTCTGACAAAATGGCCAAAAAAGTACATCATTTCTACACATTTTTAAAATTCTCCCGCAGGGGGGAGGGGGGAGGCACTTTTGCTGCCCATACATGTTCTGCCACTGGGCATGGCGCTCCACAATTTGTTGTGGCATGCCATGAAAGTAGCTCCTTTGTGGTCGTTGCCTCTTGGGTGGCCGCTCACCGCCATTCATTAATATTTCATAGCTGAGAAAGGGGTAAATTGAGGAAAATAAGAAAATGACTTCTAATTTGGGGAAAGTTGTCAAGTCACTCGACTTTGAAAGTATCAATTTAGTCACATAAAGCAAAAGTATGAGTTTTAGGAATGATTCAAGCCAATTTGTTTTAACTTAAGTCTACTGAGTTATTTTTATTTTTACATCTTTTTTGCTCGAAACCAATTTCATTTGAAAGTCAATATTATGTAGATGCAATAATCCATTTGAAAGTAAATTTTAATGGTGTTGTTAAATTTTTCTTTTTTAATGCTTTAAACAAAAACAATTCATAAAAATTAGTAGGATTTCAAAAATTGTATTTTCAATAGATTACTACAGCTACATAATATTATATTTTAATTAAAATTAGGTAAAAAAGATGTGCAAATAAAAAAAAGTCATTTTAAAATCAATTAATTTAAATTAAAATGAGCTGGCGTTAGGACTTTTTTGACAAGTTTGAAAGTTTTAGCACTCATTTGACAAGTTAATAAGTTTTAGAACAGACTTTACAGAATGTAAGAGTTTCAGGACTGAAACTAAAACTTCCCTCCATAATTTATACCAAAATATGCAACAGTTGACTTCACGCCGTTTCGTGACTTTCGTCCAGGTTTTCAATTTATAAATTTGGAAAGGAGCGGGAAGGAGGATGAGGATAGACATTCCCAAATCCTGTAGAATCAAATGGAATGGGAGTTGGCACGGATTGCGAGAGATTTGATGAGAGGAAGGTGACGTGATCCAGTTCCAAGTCGCCACGCCACCTTCAACCTTTTCCCATTGGGGAAAATTTTCCAATTGGCCCACCCTCCCCGTGGGGCCCAGTATTTATTCTTACAGATCATCTAACCGTCCCTTCTCATCTACCGCGCTTATTTCTTGCCACCACCGCCGCGATGCTTTTGAGCTTTGTTACCTCTTTGCCCTCTGCCGGTCTAAAATCAGAGGCTTAAGTGGCTGGCCATTTTGGAGATTTTAATCTGTTGCCTCTTAACTCTTCTTCTAGCAACCTCTGCCCGCCGTCCTTCGCTGACTCAATTTTTGTTTTCTTCTTTCCAAAAAGAAAAAAAAAACTATTCTCTCTTTAATTGACGGAAAAAACAATTTCTCTCTTTCAATTTCGTTCGCCCATCCGCCTACCAACCTACCTTGGCCGTCATCCTTTCTTCTCTCTTATTTTTCTTTTTCTTTTAGTCAATAAAATATTACTAGTATTTCCGAAAAAAAAAACTAGTAGTTTTTTATGGTAACAAAATACTAGTACTTGGCACTTAAAAGTAGTTACATATTTGTGAGGATATAATCGTGTCACAACTCGAGTAAATCATACAACCTTTGTCCAACAAAAAGAAAATTTCTGTAATCAAACAAAAAAAATATAATTGTTACGCGACTCATGTATATTTTCGAACTACTAGTACATACATACTGCTAGTATTATATGGTTGTTTATAACAATAGTTAAGTCTGTTTAAAAAATAAATTTGAACATTAATATTTAGAGTAATTAAAGGAGATGGACCATCATTACAACACTATCATTTATTTTCATTTGTTTTTTTGTGTACCGGTCACGTTTAGATTTCTATTTTTTCTTTTTACAGTGGATAGATATGTGTAACCTGTTATTCACTATTTTTTCTTTTTTATATAATTCCTTTCTATTAGCGATAAGAGCATTATTTATTTTATTTGTCATTTTACAGTGGATAGATATGTGTAACCTGTTTTTGAAATTAGTGTTTACAAGAATATCAAGTAGGGTACAGAAAGCAACTAAAATTTAGATGATGAAACATTTATAAATAATAGATCGAGATAATCGTATATTATTTTGTTATTCATCTTGTCCTTTGTCCCACTTTTTTATAGTTATTTATGAATTATTTCTCTATGATTATTTTTGTTTACCTGAAAGGTTTCATTTTAATCCGATTTTCTTTTCTTGATTTGGTATCACTTGGATGTGTAATATTTTATTAGTCAATTTATATGTATCTGTTATTCTTTAGTGTTCTATGTCATTAGTTTGTAAGATACTCCCTCCGTCCCAGTTTACTTGAAACATATTCCTTTTTTGGATATCCCAAAAGGTTGAAATGTTTCTTCTTTTGAAAAAGTTTAAACAATTAAATAATCATTTTACACAAAACCTAATAAAGACTTTTTTTTAATATCCACTCAATCTCTCATTGCACAAAACCCAAAAAAGAATCTTTTCTTTTTTAATAATTATTTTAACTTTTACTACATAAAAAATTAACACAAATTACATACACCTTAATCTCTATGTCTAGAGAAATGTTTCAACTTAATTGGGACGGAGGGAGTACTATTTAATTCACTAATAATTGGAATGAAATATCCTGCTATTAAAAAAAAATACTATCATAATTTCAACTTCAAATAGTATAAATTATCAAGACTCTTGGATGAGTTATACAAATGGAATAAATCATTAGTGTTGAATCAAAATTTTGAACTCAATATTATTGTTGAATTAAAAAATTTTAGTGGTGATATACCTAAACTGCAACCATTTCCCAACAATTTTTTGGACAAACATCAATAAAAATGTGCAATTGGGTCACATTTTGCAATGATCTACTTTCTAGTATCATTGTGATCAGTGGCGGAACTAGGATTTTTTGTTCGAGGGGGAGAGCCCGGAGGAGAAGGATGGTATCGCAGCGAAGCAAAGCTGGAGATTGGGACTAATTCGTACTAGTTCAAAGATTAGGGTGTAAGTCGTACAAGTTGAAAAATTTGGAGGTCTAATGGTGCATTTAGGCCATGTTCGAATATTTGTTTAATGCTAGAGGGAATAATTACTCATTTGGTCACTACTTTCTTAACACCTAGCCATTGCCCCCTATCTTCATATTCTTCTATTATTTCTGAGGATAAAAATGTACTTCCAGTCTCTAATTTATCTTGAATTAATCAATTAAGTACCTATACTTAAATTTTTTCAAAATTTTCGAGGGTAGTGGCACCTCCTACCCCTACATAGGTTAGCCCCTGATTGTGATTTCATATACTTATTATGAAGATATACCAAGATAAATCAGTAATCAGTAATAACTTATTTTTAAAAATTATTATCGACATTCTTGAGAATTTTGGAAATTTTCATTTCTATTTTTTTCTTTTTACATTTCTTGCTTGTTTATTATGAAGATATAATTAAAATAGGTTTCGGGAAAACTTCTCTCTCTATACAGGGCCTGACCCATGTGGATTTCAGATTAGCCGATACCCAATATGACTACAATCGAACTAATTTAGCTATTAGATATTAAAACTAGTGCGCTCATGGCGATGTTTTTATAATTATTATTTTTTTACACACTCAATTACAAGTCAAGTTCTTTATAGATGAAAAATAAGTTCCAAATAGGGGTTTGACGAAAAATCATCCACCAGCGTTTGAATTTGGTCATTTAACTTCACAAATTGCATAAGTTTGTAAGTTTTTCCACTTGAGTCAGATCTTAAAGCTTCATTAATTTGCGGGAGCTGAAGCGAAAAAGATATATTATAACTTATTTTCAGTTTTTTTCTTGAAAACCAATACCATTTTAAAAACAATACTCCCTCCGTCCCAATTTAATTGAAACGTATTCCTTTTTGGGAAGTCCCAAAAAGATTGAAACGTTTCCTCTTTTGGAAAGTTCAAACAATTAAATAATCCTTTTACACGAAACCCAATAAAGACTCTTTTTTTTAATCTCCACTCAACCTCTCACTGCACAAAACCCAAAAAAGAATCTTTCCTTTTTTAATCATTATTTAAACTTTTACTACATAAAAAATTAACACAAATTACATACACCTTAATCTCCGTGCCCAGTCAAATGTTTCAATTAAAACGGGACGGAGGGAGTACTTTATTTATTACATAATAACCTAAATCATATTTTTTTGTCCCAAAAAATTACAATGAACTTTTTTCACCCTTATCTAGCTTAAAGGGATCAATAAAAAAAAATACTTGTTTTCTTATTAAGTAAGTAGAAAGTGATTTTTAGGCTCTTAAAGTATAAGATTCCAATTGATATACAAGTTGAAGAAATTAATAATAGTTATATATAAAACTAATGATTAATAATCATTACTTAATAATTTTCTGCTAATATACACGAAGTTATAAAAATGTTTCCAAGATCCAATAGATCTCCCATGCAATCATATGAAATTAATACTAACATGTTTTATTTTGTCTTTTGTACTTTCTTCCCCTCCCTTGTTTTTTACGGTACATTGGAAAGAAGAGAAACCAACTAAGGCCGCAGCCATTGGACCCTTGGAGGCCCGCCAAAATAAGGTTCTTTTTTTTTTTTGTACTTTTTTCTCCCTCTCTTGTACTCAGAATCAAAATGACGTGTTTTAGGCGGATATCATGCCTAGTTTATGGACTTAAACATGCAAAAAAATTTAAAATGACCTAGCCAATATTTCAGATTAATATGTTACGTATTCTCAGCAAAACCTGAAGCGATGCCTTGGCAACGCATTTCGTTCTGCTGTCTCTCTTACTATTCTTTATCATTTTTTGCAAGATCTGGGAGTATAGATTTGGTTGGTTCTTTATAGTTTTTTTATTATTTGATTGACCTTATCTAATATTATCTATTAGATTTTATGGTAAATGTTATCTCATTCAAATTGTGGCATTCAATAATAATTTGAGACTCTTACAAAGTAGATACTTAATTGAAGATAAACAGCAATGAATCTAAGTTTTTCCTTAAGTTCATTAGAATTTCGGTTCTACTAAGGTGTCTCGATGCACGTCAAGAGATATGGAGGCGATTACATAGAATAAAATCAGTCTTTATTTTTTAGGTTTTATAGGTAGTCATTTTGTTTTTGTAGATAGTTTTGTTTAGACTTCTGATGTTTGGTTGGTTCTAGTACTGTTTGGTTATTGCCGCTTTATTTTGGGTTTTGTTCTAGTTATTTGTGAGTTGTATACTTTAAATTTATTCTAGCTTACTTGGAATTTTTTTGCTTGATTTGATTCTTTTTCATTTATTCGATATCGCAAAAATGAGTAGTGTTTTTTATAGTTAGTTTTATGTTCCTATTATCTATTGAAGTCTCATGCCATTATTGGTTTGTAATATATTGTTTGACTCACTGACATCTCTTTTGCCAAAAAAATATTTTAGATTAATATTAATGTACTAATGTATGTTGTTTTTTATTTTAAATTTCTTTTTTTTTTGAACTAATGTCATTCAAAAAAATAATACTGCATGAATATCATAACTACTTGAATAACATTTTTTTTTAAATTTTTTTAATTTACGAAATATGTAGTTTTAAATTTGACCTAATAATCATTATGAATAAAAATAATATATAACACTACATTAATACTACGTTAACATTGATATAAAGTGAATTGGCTCATAATGTCATGATAAAACAAACTTGCCTTTTTTAATTTTACTCAAAAGTACACACAAGAGAAATTCCATTAGAAAATCTATTATACATCTTACCTCACCTTACTTAAAACCCGATAAGCTTCTTGCCCCACAAGAATTTAAACTTTGGTTGGTCATAAAAATGATGAATATTACACTAGCCAAACCTTTCCGCCAGCTTTCATTCATAAGCTGCAAAAAGTGCTGTCAACAAAAAACATAGTGCTGAGACTAAGATGCAAGAAGTTTGTCATTCAGGGGGGCTCAGAAAAGTCGAAAGCCCAAAGAAGATCATATTTAATTAAAACCATAACGATCCGGAAGAGCAACAAGCAACAAAGCAATAAAACAATAGCTTGCAGGATATAGCAGACAAAAGAGCAGGCAAAGCGAACACAAAGCCAAGGGAAAATCATAACACAAACAGGAACAGAACATTTAGTTAAACTTTCTAAATTTTCATAAAGTTGTCGTTTCACTAATAACATGAAAATCAGGATTACAATATCACAAAAATGACAGAAAAATTGCAATTAATCTCTTTAAATGTTGCAACATTAAAAGCATTGGTTAATTAATTATTCATATGCTATTGCTTTTCAGAATCATGACCAATTTATGGGTCGAATCGGTATACCTACTTTACAAGAGCCAAACACAAACAACTTGAGAGCAAAATACAAAGTGGACATTAGCAGAGTCGTGATGTGGCTCAAAGTGAAAAATCTAAAAGATGAATACTATCCTAAAGGAAAAGATCAGAAAATTAGATTGAAGAAATACAATTATTCGATTCACAACAATTAACGATTGACAAAGAAAATCTCTTTCTTTTGAAGAACCAATTTACGGCTGGAGTTATTTTTGCTCATTTGGCTGAAGCAAGTTTCTTCTTGTGAAAGCAATTTGGGGCTGCAGCAAGTTTCTTTTTTAGAAAGCAATTTGCAGCTGCAGGCTGAAAATCCCCTGTTTGGCTGAGCGTAAAACAGAATGGACCCCTTTTTTTTTTTTTTTTGCACAAGGTAATGTTAATGTTGAGTGGAAGGGTGAGTTAAATGCCAATATGTTGATTCCGGTTGATTAAATAACAGAAAATTTTAAATTAACTATTGGTTATATTGTATGTTGGTGTTCGGCAACACAACCGCACGCGATGGTGACTCCGTCCAGCAACTTCCCCACCTCCTCCTCATTTCTAACAGCTAACAGAAGATGGCTAGGAACTATTTTTTCTTTTTGTCGTCGTCTCACGAGAATTACCAACCAGCTCTAAAACTTGGCCAATCGAAATAACAGTTCAACTTAATCTGTGCCAGAACTACAAAAGAGGGTGAACCAAGATCAGATTTACATTTAACTCAGCGACGGGATAGGAAGGTGGCGAGATAGATTGGGGCTCCAGTTCCTGACACACTGGGTATAGTGGCTCCTCTTTAGATAATGGCCGACACGACAGACCGGGAACTGGAGGCTGGCCTTGAAGACAGAGATAAGCTTCTTCGTCGGGCCGCTGCCTTTCCTTTCGGTGGCATTCTTCTTCAGCTTTCCTCCGGTAAAGGCTGTAGCGTCCACTTTGTTGTTGTTGGGAGAGAAACTTGATAGCAAATTCTTGGATGACTCCGAAGAGGATGAGTAATGAGTTGGAGGCGGAGACGGTGACGCACCGTTGAGTATTGAGGCCGGAGATGTTTTTTCAATTTACTCCCATTATTTCCAATTTACTCCCGAAAGAAATTAAAATGAGAATTGAATCTTTTAATTTAAGGACAGTAATCGAATCGCACCTAACTTCAATGATCGAATGCAACCAATCTTAACGTCAATGTCTTAATTAATTTAATTAGCCAAAATAAAAATTGAGTGATATAATTAACCCATACGACAAATATTAGTGGTTTCTTTTAAGTTTTGGCTTGTAATTGTATCACATGTTTTGGCCAGAAATTTAAATAATTTTTTTTATAAAATAAAGAACAAATATCTAATTGTATATTTGAGACAATAGTACAAGGAACCTTGGAAAGCCTCTTCACGGACATCCGTGGTGGCGTCCCTAATCATTTTGTATAATCGGGTACTAAAAATACCTCATCATCTCACTCAGATGTTTCCCAATGGTAGGACCATGACCCATCTAAGCCTCCGTATTGGAAGCAGGGGAGAAAGACTGCCAACTTCCCACTCTTCATTGTCGTGTTAGTGTATATATTATGGTGGGTTGGGCCAAACTAACCGATGTCCATGACCTCCCCAATGACACTATATAATTGGGGTCCTCATACCTCAAAAGGTATGCTCACTTGATCCCTTAAAACTTTCATAGCTTAGGGGCCACTTTAGAATAAAGGATATAGTTCAAGGAGCACCAGTACAATGGGTGTATTTGGCTGAAATTTTCACAAAACACATTTTAATATTTATTTTCATATATAATGATTATTTACTTAAATTGTATACTACTTGAACTTCTGCATTTCAAGAAGATTGAAAAACACTTTTGAAACATTTTTTAATCGTAAAACGTAAGTCTTTAGTTTTTTAGGCAGAGAATGGAACGAATATTCAATCTGTCAAAAGATATTACTCAATTGACTATGGGTAGATACCTTTTTTTGAGAAAATTTGTTATAAGTGATGTTTTTACATATTAGTACATATTTACTAAAATCGTATACAAATTAAAATGTACTTAAGAAGGTTGAAAATCAATTTTAAAATATTTTTAATAAAAATATATTTTTGTTATTGAAAGACCAGTAAAGTTTGGTAGAAAACCAACTAAAAGAGTATCTGTTAGGACCATCCCTTAAATACTTGGCTTAGGCCAAGAATATAGGGAAACACCAATTTAAAACACAAGGGACTTGACTGAAAGTAAGGATGGGGATGTAAATGAAACTATGGGAACTTGAAGGGTGAAATGCACCATGCAATTAAGTGCATGGACAAAGGTGGAATTAGACCAATTTTAGTTGACAAACAAAATGGCCGGTCAACAATTTCGGTTTCTTCCAAATTAATATTATAAGATTAGCTAAAATGGTAAAATGATGACATTGGTCATGGGTTAATTACCATTTTGGGCCATATTAATGAAAGCTTGGCAATTGGAGCCATGAGTTAAAAATAGAGCCTAAATGATCCTACATTTTAGTGATTAAAGTGTGCACATGGAAACTTAAGGGAGGAAAGTGTCACATGTAGAGTACTTGGGGACCAGTGTTGGCATTGAACCAATTTGTAGGACATGTGTAATCGGCTGCCAAATGCTAATTAATGCGTTCATAAATCCATTTTCTTTCACGGTTGTGCGTTGAACGTATGGACTCGTCTGCCATATGCTCATTAATGCGGCTTGCCTTCGTTTTAAGTGGATTTCGTTTTGTTGATGGCCGAGAATCAAGAGAAAACAAAGATTTCAAGGCGTTCAGGCTAATTGGCTGAGAGAAACAAAAGGCTTCAGGTTTCGGGTTGTGCGTATTTAGGCTAGTTGGCCGAGAAAACGAAGGGGCTTCAAAGCGTGTGGAAGCGAAGTTTAGAGTTCTTGCCGTGCTAGTGTTGAAGTTGAAGCTTGGAAGAGAAATCAAGCTTGGATTAAGGAGGTAAGGTTCATGATAACTTGTTTTTCTTGGTAATATTCCATGAACAAGTGATTATGATGGCTAATTAAAGGCTTATTGTGTTAGGCAATATATTTGAGCTTCGGCCTTAGTTACTCGAGCAACTGAGAGCTCAAGTTTTGATTGTGAGGTAGGGTTTTCACATTTACTTGTATTCCTGGTACTTTTCCATGAACAAGTAATTATGGCAGCTAAGTGATGGTTATATGATGCTATATGATATTAGCCTGCTAGATGGGCATATTGAGGAGATTCGGTTATGTGTTAATTGGCTAGCTAGTCAAGGTAATGGCATGTGTTAAAATTTGTAGTGAAAGAGGCCAACTTGCTAGTGAATTTGGAGCTTTAGTGATATGGGAGTAAAGTTGTGAAGGTGAAAGTGCAGGAAGTGCACAAACACACATGCTAGTGAATGTGGCCGAATGTATCCTGTAGTGTGTGTGAGTTCTATGTGCTTGGTTGTTTGTTTGTGCATGCTAACTCATATATGGATGGTTTATGATGATTATATATTGTGGTATTTTTTTGTGGTTTCCATGTCTTCATGTCTTTCTTGCAGGACTAGTAAGCTTGTGGAGGTTAAGTCATTGGACTTAACTAAATAGACCTTATATGGTCGTTTGTGAATCCCTACTGAGTAATTGTTACTCACTGTCCATACATTTTTGTTTCAGGAAAGGATATACAGCTTGAGTAGTTTGCTTGAGTTGCTAGTTTGTGTGCTAGTTAGTACAATATTTGCTTGAGGTATGTGCCAACTGAATCTTGGCTTGAATACTTACATTACAAGTCTTATGGCTTAAGGCTGAAACTTATGTTCTAAGTTTGCAGGCTTTTGTAGTTGTGGGATCCGTCTAGGTACAGGAAGGATGTGTGGACTTGGACCCTGGTTATGGTTTGTATGTTTGGGTTAGTTTTGTGGAGTGTGCTGCTGTTCTGTACACTTATGTTTCTTTTAAGAAACTAGGGTATATGGCTTGTAAACTTAACCTTGGCTACTTTGGGCTTATAGCAGCCTTGGTATGTTTCCAAGCTAGTGATGTTGGTATTTAGGCTATTTTGTGTGTATATATATAGCCTTGCTTGTACATGGATTGTATGTACATATGATGGATGCTTATGTGCCAAGTTATGTTAAGTTTATGAGCTTATGGTTATGTTTCATGAAGAAATCTCTTGAGTTATTATGATTAGCTGAATATACATGTGCATGGAAATTTTGATTTTCAAACTATGAAGTTGTGAGCTTCTTGGTTGTCATTCATTAAAGTAGCACACTTGACAAGCACACATCCTAGACATTTAACAGATTAAGTGTATGCCTTGCTTGTGTTGCAAGTTAGAGGTTGGGCCCTACTTAAGCTGCAAGTTGTTGTTCTAAATAACTCATAAGCCTCTTGGGACATATCCCAGCTCTCAGCTTTAGAGAATAAAACTTAAATACTAGGAAGTTATTAACACCCGGATTTAAGTTTAATCAAAGGAATCTTGGGTAAATTGGTGAGTGGTACTGAGAGGGCACAGGCTAGGACCTGTGTGGGATGTAACAGTGTCGAACATTAAAAACTAATGACTGGAAAGAATGCATCGTCAAACACAAAATTCAATTTTGTATTTTTACATAGTCAAGACATAATGGTCTTTAGTAAATTATCATATTTAGCCATATACGAGGTGCATGGAGGCCGCGCATTTTGGTGATTCATATGACCATTGCATAAATTTATGGGAAGGCATAGAGACTTAATATAACAAAAAAATATACTTTCAAGTTTCAGCAATTATAATTTTGGAACAAAATAATATTCACACCTTATTAGGTGGAGGTTGAAGTAAAAAATGCTACTACCAGAAACATAAGAGAAATAAATCATAGTTACCAATATTTGCTTGAGAAGACAATAAAAAAAGTGACAAAAAAATTAGAGATCAAGAGAACAAATGGAGATGTTTGATAACTCGTACATTGTAATGAATATTTTTTTATAATAAAATTTAACAATAACAGTGTGACACAAAACACGTCATGTGCTTTGAAATAATTCATACTTTGTCTGTTAATTAAAAATAATGCAATAAAAATTTTCATCTCCTATTAACACAAAATATAATTTTTAATATCAATAAAAAATTTATCTAGAAAAATTTACTCTCAAATTTAACAATTATGGATCAAATTGCTTTATTAAACTATAGAGCTTGAAATAAATAATTTATGTTACAAATATTAATAATTAATAATGAAAGAACAATGATAGAAATAATGATTAAAGCTTCATCCTAGAAAACAACAATAAAGAAAATCAATAAAAAAAAGTTAGGTTCAAGACAAAAAAAAAAAAAAATAGAAAGGTTGATAACCTACACATTGTAGTAGATATTTTTTGTAATAAATTTTAATAATAAAAGTGTAACACAAAACACGTTACGTGCTTTGAAATAATGCATATTTTGTCTTTTAATAAAAAAATTTCAATAAAAATTTCATCTCCTATTAACACAAAATCTAATTTTTAATATCGATGAAAAATTTACGTTCAAATTTAACAATTATGGAACAAATTGCTTTATTAAACTATAGAGCTTGAAATAAATAATTGATACTACAAATCTTAATAATCATTAATGAAAGAATAATGATAGAAATAGTGATTAAAGCTTCATTTTAGAAAATAACAATAAAGAAAATCAATAAAAAAAGTTAGGATCAAGATAAAAAAAAAAGAAAAACTTTAGTCATTAAGGATTTAACAATTGATTTAATGAAGATAAAATAATGGTTTAACTAAAAAATAAATAAATTTTAACTAAAAAAATAAACAAATTATGATCACCTATGTCTTACTTTAAAAGATAGTACATAAAAAATAACAATAAGAAAAACTTGGGGGCCAAGAGAACAAATAGAAGATTTAATTAAATAGTTATAAAATTCAGGGACTAAAATGTAACACGAATGTAAATCAGGTCCAAAAAATAAAAAATTAGAAAGTTAGGGAATAAAATCACGTTTTAACCGAAAAAAAATGTGGGACAGATGGAAACCTGTAAAATTTCAACCTAGGCCCTTAGAAAGGCAAACACTTTATAAAATGAGATAAAACTAAAAAAATAGCAAATCGCATCCTAAAAAAAAAAAAGTCGAAAGCAAAAAACAAAAGAAGAAAAAAAAAGCTACTGAATCATGGCTCAAAACCAACTAGGCTTAACCAACCGAAAACAATTGCCACTACTCATCCAAAACAAAAAAAAAAAAAAAAGAGCAAATTGCATCCTAAAAAAGAAAAAAAAAATTCAATAGCTAATTCACAAGTTTTTAATATCCAACATAAATAATGGGGTACTAGTATAGATTTCAGAAAATTTGTGGATGGATAGAATTGCATATTTGACAAAGACTTAGAAGGTTCTTGGTAGTTTTTCCTTTTTGTTGGCACATTATTATTTTAGGGTAAATTGTACCCATGACCTCTAACATTTTATTATTGTCATATTTTGGACCCTAACCTCAAAACTTAACATGAGACGTCTTCAACCTCAATTTTTTTTATTCTATTTTAGACATTTGATAGGCAGAAAAGTGTTAAAATTAATGGAATTAGCCATATGGCATGTCAATGTGGGCGATTTGCCATTGTGGTGTAATAATTAGCTGCTGGTAATGATGTGACAAGGAAAAAAATAATAAAAAAATGAATAATAATAATAATAATAATAATAATAATAAATTAACAAACAAAATCTCCCTTGCGGTTGGGCTCTGCCTTTTCCCTCCCTCGCTACCTCCAACCTCGTTCAGCAATTGCGAATGGACTCAAACGGACTAGAGAGTGAATCTGACGCGAATGAACCCAATAAGGAGCAGACCAAAGAAGGCAATTGAGGAAAGAGCCACTGCTCTCCATTTGCCATTTGTCTCTGTTGCCGCTGAGCGAAGATGAAATGAATTCGAACAAATCCAAACGGTTGCCTAGGAATGTCAGTCAGATGTTGATTATTTTGGTTCGTCTCGCTTGCAAATCGCCTATGTTCACCAATATCAAAGTTCACTAACCTATTAAAGAAGAAGAATCAAGCAGACACAAAAATTGAAAGAAGCGGACGAATCGGAATCGAAATTATAATCAGAATTAGAAGAGACTGGAGGTGGTGGGGGAGGGAGGAGGTTGAGCCTAGCGGCAGGGGGATTTTTTATTTAAATTTTTTTTATTTTTTTATTTATTATTATTTTTCTTCTTTGCCACATCACTACCAATAGTTGATTACTATGCCACTATGGTAAATTCTCTATATTGGTATGCCACGTGATTAATTTTATCAATTTAACACTTTCCGTCCATCAAATGTCTAAATTGAAATAAAAAATTGAGGTTGAGAATGTCCTATACAAGGTTTTGAGGTTATGATAAAAAAATATGACAATAATAAAAAGTTAGTGGCAACAGTGTAACTTACCCTATTATTTTAAGGTAAAATGTCCTTTGTTGTCATAAAACTTTACTTAATTTTTTGGAAAAATCACCTAGAAACCCCCCTGAGGTATACCCCAACTTACACGTGTATCCCCTTATTTCAAATACCTTCACTCACCCCTAAAAAGTAAATGCCCTTATTCACCGTTACGACGGAAAAGGGAAAATACCTGAATTTCCCCTCTTGGCCTTCAACCAGAGACACTTTACCCCCTAACTTAGGAAAAACAAAACCTATAAACTAAAAACGAAATCCAATAGATCAAAAAAACAATAACTCAAACCCAAATCCAGCAAATTATGAACCCTAGGTTTTATCACCAGAACGAATCAATACCCAGAAACCTCTAGGTCTGATTGATCTTTGAATCGTTCAAGGTTCGAATCCTTCGAATCAGCTTCTGACCTAATCGCTCACCTCCTCAACCTATTGATCTTCTCTTCCCAACCCTACTCGTCCACACCCCGCCGGAGGGACTAGTTGTATCTCTAATTTATCAACGTCAGATGGACATCAGAGTCCGATTCCGTCAATCGTTCGCGCCTACGGTCGAGCTCATCTTTGTCAATCGTTCGCCCTCTTTCTTTACCGCAGTCTCTTGGCCGCTTCTGCTCTCTTGGCTAGTAACGGCGGCTCGGCTGGCTGAACCCTCAAGATGCCGGATATGGACACAGAGAGAACACGTGAACGGAGACCACAACGAAGCTATGAACCAGGCGGATCAAGACAATGACGGAGTGAATCAGGTGGACCTCGCCTCGATGACGAAACACCATGACGCTGCGAATCGAGCGGACAGAGACCAGAAAGGTGCAAATCGGGCGGAGAGCGATTCTTCCCCACATTGCTGAACCAGCACCATGACGCTGTGAAAGGGAGGAGAGGGCAGAGGAGGCGTCAAAAGGCGCGCTATTCAGCCAGAGAAGGCAAAGGAGGCGTCGGATTCTTCGCTGCCGCCGACGAACCAAGCACGCGAAGGATTCAACTAATTCGCTCTCTGGCAATCGAGCTTCCCAGGTGCCGTCGGAATCTATCATGAACTTGAAGAGGACGGAAACCATGGCGAAGGTTGAATCTGAGAGCATAGATTCTAATGAATCTGAGAGTAGAGAGCGCAGAGGGAGGAGAGAGAGAAAGAGAAGCATTTAATGGTTGAAAAATAGAATTGCAAAGTTTGGGGGCAAATTTTCTAGTGAATAAGGTTAGGATGGCGAATTCGGTAGTTTTCTCTCTGTTTCTTTTAAACAATAATTCACGGAGTTATCTTTGGAAGGGGTAATTGTAGGTATTTGAAACAATGTGATATATCTCGGGGTCTAGGTAATTTTATCTATTTTTTTAATTTTAGTCCTTTTTTATAACTTTTCTGAGCCCTAAAATTTTGTTACCTGAGAAAACAACTAGTCATAAAACTTTTACTTTTTTAATCAAGTCATAAAACTATGCAATTACGTAAACAATTAATCATAAAATTAATCAATTTTTTAAGATTATTTTTATAAGTTTATGATTTAAACTATCTTGAAATAAATTCAAAAAATGAAACAATTTTTTAACATTTATTGAATAATTTAAATTATTAATTTTTTATCTCCATGAATTGCATTCCTAATGAATAATTGTCTTCAAGTGAATAAACAACTGACAGTTAATATTTTTAGCAAAGTTTTAAGGTTATTTTAGAAAATTTAAAAATTTCAGGACTCACATAAAAAATATGATAAATTGTAAGACTAGACCTGAAATTTTCCCTTTTTATTTTTATTTTGAGTTAGAGTATTTTCAGCTGTAAAAAATATGATAAATTGTAGGATAAAAAGTTTGATATATTGTAGGACTAAAAATATCACAATACTCCGATCAATTTCAAACTTGATATACAATTAAAAGAAACTTGATTTACCTATTATTGGCATCGATTTAGCTTCATTTTATTTTTTTTCTTTAATTTAAGTGAACAAATCAATTTATTTAAAACTCTTTATGTGATTTTTAGCACAAATATAAATAAAATATTAAATTATTTTATGCTGAATATAATTAACCTACTCAACTCGGACTCATCTACCCTGTCAAAAACAGAAGACAGTTTCAACTTTCTCGTTTAACGTGTCAACACAACAGTAGCAGAGAGGTTGGCTAAAAGAAAAAACAAACAGTGTCAGAGAAACAAACAACAATAGCACGGAGGAGGGCAAACATGTCAATTCTCTTATCACGAAATGATCGCAAGAGCAGTTCCACTCCACGTCGAACGTATCGAAGGAAACGAACACGTGGAGCTCAAAGAAGACGTGTTCTCAAGCTAGCTGTATCAATGCGCCAAAGCGCCATGCACAAGGCAAAATCTGTTGTCAATCTTCTTATCCCATTCCTCTATCCTTTTCTGCTAATCTGCAATTCCGCAATATTTATTTCCAATTTTCACCATTCTTGTCCTTTCTATGTCGTATCTACTGCCGCGCTCCACGTGAAAAGATTGGTCGCTCGGAACAATTTTTATAATTGGTATTAAAATTTTAGATAAATTTATTAAAGAGGGTGATAAAACAATTGTAGCTAGTAGTTAGAAGTTAGACGTTAAAAGTAACCCTTAAATAGTTTTTTTAAAAATTTTAATGCTAATTACTAATATTAATGTTAAACAGATCTATATGTATTTTATGTTACAATTCAATTTCAATAAATTTTTTAGATAAAAAATAAAATTGATAGTCATAGGCATGCTAACTAGTTTTATATCTGTCATTTGGATTTTTTTTTTGAAAAATATTAAAATAAAAAAATTATTCTATAAAGGGGAATTAAATTAAAGTAAATAAAATACATTTTAGTTTTTTTCCCAACGATGTGAAAATACCCTACTCGGCTCTACCTTCCCCGAACCTGGCTACCCAACCCAAACTCGACCCTACCTGCATCTCCCCCAAATTAATATATTTATATCTAAAATATAATTTAACATAAAGTATCATATATTACTTTAGTTTCTAGTTTTTTATGTATTAATTATAAATATATACATTATTTTTAAAATATATGAAAATATATAAAAAAAAGTTTTAAAAAATCAAACACATGTTTTAAAATGGCTTTGTAGATACTACCCGCCTACCTACAAGGCAGGCATTACCCAAATCTAATTACTTGTAGAGATGGTTTGAGATTAGCTATACCCGACCCGTTAACATCTATATTTTTTCCTTTATTTATATATGTTTCTTAAGGAGATTTAAAGTTTAATCTCTTGGTGAAAATATTAATAAAAGTAACACATGAAAAATATAAATGAAAAAATTACACTCATATGTCATCTCATACAATCATCTTTATTATGATTGTACATACATACATGCATACAAATAAAAGTTACCTATCACTCTCTTTACTGGTCCAAGATATAGAGGCAAAGTGACAACTCTTTAGAAAAGGTGGAAGCTTGGAAGGATCACATCTATTATTCTAGGTTTTCATCTTATATCTTTTTCTCTAGCCACCATGTTTTTAGAGAACTCTTGTGAGAAAAGCTAGGAGCTTGGGAGTTTTTTATAGAGCTTTGGATGAGTTTCTTGGTTCTTTTTTTCTCTCTATATTTGTATTTGGTTATGTATTTCTTGGATCTTAGCATGATGTTTGTTTATAGTTTGAACATGAAGTATAATCCTTTATCTCTCTAGGATTTAGCTCTTGACTCTTATTGTTCTTATGTGAAGTTAAGATATTTCATGGATGTTTCCTCTCTTGTATTGCCCACTATTATGCTTAATTATTGTGTGTTGATTTGTCACATTCACACATTACACAATCTATATTTTGAGCTCAAGAATAAGGGAGTATAGTTGGAAATAAGCAGTAAAGCATCATGGTTTGGAAAGAAATGAGAGTATTTACTCAACCCATTAGGTATATAATATGGGTTAGGTCTTAATCCACCTTAGAATGGTGAGTGAACTCGAGATATATCATTGCTAGTCCACAGGTAAGCAAAACTTGGTATTGAGAAAAAGAGTTTTAATGTTAGAATCCTTACACCGCACTAATATTTGATATCCACTTACCTCAATTGACTTAGGAAACAAAATTGAGTAGTGAAATCCTAGGGAGATAGCTCACTCGTACAAGTTTAGTCTTATATTGGCTAGTCATGGTTGGTTATAGTTGCATTTTTATTTTCCCATAACTATTTAATAAAAAATGACTTATTTTTATTTTTACATATTTTTTTTTACTTGGAATTAGTTTTATTTAAAAGCCAATATTATGTATGTGTAATAATCTATTGAAGATAAAAATTTTATAATCTTATTAAATTTTTATGAATATTTTCTTTTTAATGCCTAAACTTATAAAAAATCATTAAAAATTTAATAACATTATAAAAATTTACTTTTAAATAGATTATTATATTTACATAATATTGGGTTTCAACTGAATTTAGTTTTAGGTACAATGATGTAAAAATAAAAAATATCATTTTGGATTAAGTTGACATAAGTTAAAACTAATTGACCAATGTTTAGTTATCAAACTTATTTTAAATCATCTTTTTGTTCATTCTTTGCATTCAATCTTTCAAGTAGCTTAGTAACGTATTTAATTGAGTACTTAGTGTTCAATTGGGTTCAACAACTTTCTCTTGGAATGTTATCTGTACTTAATGCCAGCACACAACTACATTGTCCATTAGCAGGTAAATAGGGGTTTATAAATTTAAAACTTTTGTTACATAATAATATTTCAAATAGCTTAAAACTTATGCACGGAAAAGTTCTAACTAGACAAAAAATGAATTATTCTATACAAAATATGTAAAATGCAGTAACTCAATCTAATTATAGCTATACTATTTTATTCATTCTATACCACAATAAACTATAAGTAATTATGTACATAAGATTTACAATCTAACGCATGAAAATCTTTTAGGGAAATATAATAACTACTACTTCCTATGTCCCATATTGTTTGCATCATTTTCCTATTTTGGATGTTCCATGTTATTTGCATTTTGGCAAGTTTTTCACATTCAATTTACTATAATACCCTTATTTTAACCTTCACTTTTGAACTTAAATATACAAAAAAAAAAAAAAATCATGAACTTCTGATAATTTACAACCATACCACCATTCTTCTTGATTGAAATCTCTAACCTCCACCTCCCTCCCTCCATCGACATCGAGTCCAATCCCTTCATTAATTGCCAGCAAGAGTAGGCCGAGATTGCAATTGAAGTGCTGATGAAAACCAATGTTGAGCTTAATCTCTTTGTCCATTGCCCTACTCTACCTTAAGTAATGCAGCCGAATAGAAATTTCTTTGGTTTCTTTATTTGAAATTTGGTCTGCTAGGTGAATTTGGTAATAATTGTCCGTGGTAGTTTGTAGAGGTTGAAAATTTCCAATACTCGTTGTTCTATTTGTTTATGTCTCTGAAGTCATTTTTAGTATGAAATTAGGGATTAGGATGATTATAGGAAGTCTAGGTCGGCCCTTGCCCAAATATTTATGACCCTAATTGCACACATAGGATGCCACGAGCTCACTGAATTGGCCAATTTTTTTTTAAAGTTATGTAATAGAAGGCAGGGGTACATTAGACAGAGCTTATTGAAGATGTTCATGGGCTATGGCTCATGCAATGTCATGCGGGAAGAAAAATAAGTAAACTCTATATGACAATTTACTTTCATCGCCAATAAAACCTATTCAAATTTCAATATAATTTATATGTTGTAAGAATTAGTATTTTCAAATAATCTTAATCCAAGCTAATTGCACTATATGAAGAACAATGATTCATCATTCTATATGTATTGATAGATCTCATCATATTTCCATATTTTTGTTAGTATTTGTTTTTCAATTCTCATAGGAACGTGACTAAAATCATTACCAAAATGGGAGTGAGAGTAATAAAATTACATTTTTTAAGATTGGACTAAAGTATCATATAAATGAGAGTGAGAACTACAGTCGAGAATGATGATATAAAATAAAATAATTATATCACATACCGAGCCTCATAGAAAGATAATACTCCCTTTGTCCAAAAGGATGACAAACGAGATTATCAAAATCTTAATTTGAATCTTAAGATTCTATGATCTGAAATTAAAAAATAATTTGATTAAATTATACGATTATGATCACTTATGATTATGCTTCTAATCTGATTCTACAATTACAATTCGCAGGAAAAAAAAATGATTTCATGTGGAATCCTGATTTTGACAACCTTGATAATAAGTTTTCTTTTTTGGATTGTCCAAAAAATGATAAGATGCTTTCTTTTTTGAAAAGTTATTAACATTTAATTTACACTACTGCCTTCATTTATACTCTAACTATACAAAATCTGGGAAAAGAATTTTTTTTCTAATCCTCATCTAAACATAACTATACAGAACCTAATTTTTTATTTTGGCTTCATAGGTAAAAATAAAAAACAACATAAATTATACATAACGTATATATTTTTTGGGCTTTAAGAAAGTGCGGGTAGAGAAAAGAGCAGGCAAAACAAAAAAATCTGTTCGCGGGAGTCAAAAAAACGTATATGCATGAAGCGGCCAAATCACAATCTCTTGAAATAGGAAGAGAAAATCCCAAGCGAAGCCAGGGAGAATCGGCGGAGATCTGACAGATTACTCTCTCTATTCTGCTGCATTACTATTGCCAAAACTCCAAACCTAGGGCCCTTCCTCTAAAGGGTCTTCTTTTGATCCATCCGCTTCCCCTTCCTTTCCTGTAATCGGTAACTGTCCGCCGTTTCCCTCTTTTAATCGTTCATCTTCTTCCTTTTGATTTTAACGGTTTTCCTTCTTCCTGATATTCTGTTCTGCGCTGTCGGTGAGTATTTCTGGGATTTCTTTTGATCACGGCACACTTGCATGTCTAATTTTGATTCTCTTTTTCTGTTTCTCTTCTATATTCTGTGTCTGGGCACGTTTTCTCTTGTATTGATTGTGTGGTAACGAAATTTGGTACGCCCCCCCCCCCCCCCCCCCCCCAATCTAATCTTGGACAGATCATAATTCAAGGATAACGAAATTGCGGATCATATGTTTACTGTTAGCCTTTACTGATGAAGTACAGTGATTTGTTTACAGATTTATGTATTTCTTACTACATGGTTGTTAGTTTCAATTAACAAGAAAATTCCTGCACTGTTAAACATTATTTGTTTTTTGGGTGATCGAGTTCTTTGATTTTTATTCACATGATGATCTGTTCTTATTTCTCGAGACATTTTGATTTTTCCAAGCTTTTTCATTGCCGTGACAAATGGGTATGGACGTAGTGGGTACTGAGATGGCTCAAGTGGCAGCTGAGACTGAAGTGGACAAGGCCATTCTGCACGAGAAAGAAAACGGCAAACTGGACCACGATGGTCCTAACAAGGAGCCTACTAAACTCGATTCGGTTGAAGAGGAAGCTGCGAAGGAAGAGGATAATAATGCACCAGATGTCAGTCCACTGAAGAATGCAGTTTCTGAGTGGCCTGAAGCCAAGAGGACATACTTTTTCCCCTTTGTCAGGTATTCTCGTTATGAAGATCCGAAGATAAAAGCTAAACTTCAGGAGACCGCACAGGAGCTTCAGAAGTGGACTGAGGTTAGGAGAAAGCTCATTGACGAATTAAGAGCAATAAGGGTAAGTCAAAGGCTCTTGAGGATGTTAAACAACCTTTATGTTTTGACGTCATCTAGTACATGTTACATTTTCTGCTTAATGTTTAAGAGATATTGTCTGGGATTCTTGTTTACTCGAGCTCTTTTTTTTCTTTTCTCCTAGTCCAGCATACAAAATATAATGTCATTGATTGCTAGTATCCTTTCGTTTACTTGAAGTTCATGATGTGGCGTGGTGCATGGACACATGACTCATATTTATCTGTGCGTTCTGTGAGTAAATTATTGTTGTTGGGTGCAAGCTGTTGATTTTGATTTGTAGTTTTCACAGTTATGTTATGTGGGAAGTTTTTGGATCTATTACCTCTTGTGCCTTAGAAGTACTGTTTACCTGTTGCTGTTCATGTTTTTATAGTTACTCTCAAGGTCCATGCGATCTAGTCCTAGATTCCTGTATTGTTGGCGTTATAGTGGAAACGATTGAGAAAACCACTGTATGGGAATCATAATTGATTTAACCTGGATGTCTAGTTACTATGCTACTATTTCAGTGGGTTAAGTTGTCTCTTCAAATATTTAATCTGCGTTCCTTTTGTCCAAACATATATTTTTGCATTATCTTTTGTTATTAACTACTTGGATACCTATATCTCTTGTTCTCATTTAGAAGTTTCATTTGAATTGAACAATTTGAAATGGAACTTTCTGTTCTTTACCTATTCTGGACTTCGAATTTAATATATGATATCCATCCTTTTTGCAGTCAGAGAGAGCAGAATTGATATCTCAGCGAAAAGTTCTGCATGATGATCTAGATCAATTCCGTTCAATTTTAGGAGAGAAAAAGAGGGAAATGGACCCTGTGGAACAACTCCGTCTGAATAATGCTGGGGGTCGTGTTGTATTATGTTCATCTGAGGAAGAGCTTAATGATCTTGTAAGGCATGATTGCAGTTAAATGCTTCTGTATGGTTCAACAATAGCATCCTCCCTCCCCCTCCTTTTTTTCCCTTGTACCATGTGCCATGTTCCCATTTTAATCACTGATTGTTATTTTATGAATGAAGATCTATAGCTTACAGTATCGCATTCAGCATGAAAGCATTCCATTGGCTGAAGAGAAGAAACTTATTAAAGAAATCAGGAATCTTGAGGCAACTCGAGATAAAGTGATTGAGAATGCTGCAAAGAGAGCAGAGATTCAGGAATCCATGGCACCAAAAGACAATCAGGTTAAAGTAAGTGAAATTCTCTATGAGCTTGTACGTATGAAGCTTGGTCACCAGCTTCCTTCGAGATGTTGGAATTACTTGACATTTTTATGACTGATATGATTGTCTGTGCTTCTAGCTCACAGATGTCGATTTGGATGGAGTAAAGAAGGACCAGCAAGCTACCTGGAACCAAATTAAACATATCAAGGAAAAACGCAAGCCACTGGATAGTAAAATTTTGTCCTTGGAGAAGGAGTTTCTAGTTGCAGATAAGAACAAAAAGAGTGCAATGGAGAGAATGGATGAGTTAAGGAAACAGCAAGATCAGAATGTATGTTTACCATTGGTTTCCAGTTACCTATTTGTGGCATTCTAAGTTATTGTTTTCTGTTGCATGTGTGCATGATATAGCAACTGTCTAGCAAATTATGGCTATTTAGCATTTGATGACTAGTCTCTTTTCTAGCTCTGTTTTATCAAGATTCTCAGTTATCTTGTGGATTGCATTCAATTGTTTTATTGTAAATGTCTTCAGTTATGTTTTGGTATTTGCAAACCAGCAATGTGATTTTGTTGGTAGAACTCTGAATGGTTGGTGGCATGTTGAGTTTAGGCACAATTTGTGGTCTCATGCTGCACATCAGAATTAATTGTGGAGTAGTAGTAGTAGAAGATTTCTGGTGGTAGTTAACGCCCAAAGATTCTTTGTAATACTATCTGTGAGATAACAGAAAGTAGCTCTGATCGAGTACACTATCTGTGAGAGGCATGCTGGATAATTTGGTCATCTCCAATGTAGACCAATTCTTGTTATGCTGTAGTAATAGGCTAAATATGGGAGGGAACATAAACAAACTTAGATGAAAACATTGGAGGAGGATCTTGCTCTTCTAGAGCTCACAGAGAAACTTGCCTCAAACAGAGTGGAATGCAGATGATCTCTCTTGGTGGGATTCAGCCTTAGTTGATTGTCAGTACTTTGCTGATCTGCAAAAAATTAAGAGCCAGATCATGTTACGAGTAAACAACCCAAATCAACATGGTGGAGCTTGAATATAGGGACTCCTGGTATCTTGGTGAAGCAAAAGTGGTCAAACACCCTTATTTTTTGGATTACTTTAGAGCCTAGAGCCTCTGAGGTTCAAGAGTTTTGATACTTAAGGATTTTGATCCTGTAATAATCTTTCTGGAATTCCCCTGATGATGCCTTCTGGTGCATAGTTTTCTTGTAAAAAGATCTTATAACCCAATTAGTTGCATCAGTCATCATTCTGGTTTTAGAGTTGTTGAATAATCAACTTAATTGATATTTCTCTAGCGCCAATGGTGTATATCTGGGAATTGTGAGGTGTCTATTTCCAGCTAATTGATACAATTGCCAGCTACTGAGAGTACTTGATGACGTAGATGGCTGGAAGGGATGATACTGGGGGTTGAACTTCTGGTTTGCAGGTTGATAGATGCTGTAGATACTGTTTTTTATAGTCTCTGAGAGGTTTCAGGCTTGATTTAAAAAGCTGAGATGTATGTTATCTTAGTTGATAGTTGATTCTCTTAAGTTAAATTTGCTTTGATCTTACAACAGCTCCTCCTAATGCGGCCTTTTCATGTTCCTAGAATATTGAATTTATGAAGAACCTTTCACTTCTGTGGGAAGCAAGAGACCTTGCTGCAAGAAAAGACAAAATCTCTGTGGAGAAACTTTCACAAGTAGAGGTTGGTTACTAATCTATAATGTAGATTAATCTCATTAACTAAAATTCCTCTTGTTTCTTACCTGTTTTGTTTTTTGCCAGATGGAGAAGTTCATGTCACTCTGGTGTAGTGGTAAGAGCTTTCGAGATGATTATGAGAAAAGACTTTTGCCATCCTTGGATCGCCGGCAGTTTGGGAGGGATGGACGCTTAAGGAACCCTGAAGAAAAACCACTTGTTACTCCAGTGGCACGAGTTCCTTCTGGGGCTGACATGCTAGCAAAACCCAGCGTGAAAGAGCCAAAAGATAACAAATCGTCTCTGAAGGAAAAGAAGCTCTCCACTCAGAGAGATGCTTCACTTGACACAAAGGACCAGAAAGCAATAAGTCAGGACAATGCTGCAGTTTCAAAATCTGCTACAGATAATGGCATGGTAGTAGATGATGTCTTAGACAAGTCAGACAAGAAGCCTAATGCCCATGAGGAAGTTGATGAAGCAAAACTTAAGGAAATGAAGCGGGAGGAGGAAATAGCAAAAGCTAAGCAAGCCATGGAAAGAAAGAAGAAATTGGCTGAGAAAGCTGCTGCAAAAGCAGCTCTAAAAGCACAAAAGGAAGCTGAAAAGAAGCTGAAGGAAATCTTTTTTGCCCCCCTAGTCCTCTATACCTCTGCTGTTTGGTATGTAGGTTTAGACTGATTTTATCTATTTATTTTTATTTCAGGAGCGTGAAAAGAGAGCAAAGAAGAAAGCTGCTGCCTCTGGAACTGGCAGTAATCCAGGAGAATCAACCGAACCATTGACTGACTCTACTGAAGCGCAGACTGATGATGTAAATGCCCAGGCTCCAATACCTCCTCCCGTTCACGTGAAGGACAAAGTGCAAAAAGAGAAAGCAATCCGGCAAAGAAGACGGGCTAAAGGACCGGATCCTCTTCCCAGAGCCATCCTGAAACGTAAAAAATCAAACAATAATTGGGTATGGGCTGCAGCCGCTGCTTTGGTCTTTCTGATGCTTTCAGTTTTTGCGTACTACTATCTGTTCTGAAGGAAATGCGGTGCAACTGGTGTAGCAGAGGGTGAGTGGTTTGCGTTCGTAGACAAAGCTTATTTGTAGTTAGGTGTTTCATTTTGGAAAATCCGATAATAGTTTCGTTCTTTCCATCCTTTTAGAGGATGGGCTAAAAACTCATAATGTTATGGCTGGTCCAAAACCAGGTTGAACATTTATGTGGCACAGACGATGCACTTTGGTTTGTTTGCGTTTGCAATTTTGACGTATTGGAAGTGTTCGTTATGAGAATTGTTGTCTTTTCGCTTTCCCTGACCTTTATTATTTTTCGATTGACATCCCTAAAAATGTTTCATTTTCGTCATATCTTTTTTCATTTTTTGTTCCATATCGTAGGTCTCATCACACTTCTTTCCCTCAATCCCATTTTTTCATCATAATTGAGAGCTCAACTTTTGTATTTTGATCATAAAAACATTATAATCCATTTGTAGCCAGTTTGGCAATTACAATAACCTTTAAAACAATTAATTAAATATGGTTATCGTTTATTTTTTTCGAGGTCTCAAAGATAACTAAACTGTGGTTAATTCTTTAAAATAACCTCAAGGTAAATTTATTAAAAAGAAAGGGTATATATCACTGTTCGTATCCCAAATGAGTATTAGATATTAAGATGGTATTATTAAAGTTCCTTATCTCATATGACGCATCATAATTATGTTCATTTCATCAATTTCACCATTAACTTTGACGGAAAATGTTAAAATGACATAAATTAATACTGAAATAAATCTTAAAATAGTAGTTTTAGTTACTTTCCTATCAACAATTTTAAACCTTAAATTTCTAAATTTACTATTTGTACTCCTAAAAGATTGAGAGAGGGAGAGTAAGAGAGCCCACTCTTACCCTCGGCCTTGAACCCGGACACTCACCTTTGGGTTGGCCAACCATTGCCAACTCTTCCTTTTCCTCCTCCCTTTTTGTCTTCTCCTAAACCCCATCCGCCCTGCTCCTCCTTCCCTTGAGGATGCCTTGTTTGCACCCATGGCATCCCTTGTGCCCCCTTATCTTATTCCTTGCCACCCCCATACCTGCTATGATGCCCATCTCCTTGAAAGCCCAATTGGGCATGCAAAGGCCTATCAACATTTGACTCTACAATCCCTACTACTAAGATCTCAACTTCTAGATTCGCATCAATGCTCTCTGCAAGCTTCCCACCTCACTAAAGTACCTTTTCTTTGAAGAATTCCTAGCATTGTTCTTAGGGTGAAAACCTCACCTTTTGTAACACCTTTATATTCCATATGGAAGAAATGTGGGAAGTCTTACATGGATATATAGTTTCAAGTTCTAGAGCACAAGCACCTAGTGCTTATCTTTTTCCAAAGGATAGCCCATGTGGTGTGGGCAGGTTTTTGTTGACCTATTCTGGACTTGGGTCTTTACAGATGATATTAGAACCGATCTGGGGCCATGATGATGTGACATACTGGGGGTGCACAAGTGTTGTCTACTGGGCTGATCATGGATTAGAGAGGTTACTTGGCCATGAGTCAAGTAATCTGATTAGATATGTTATTGGTCTGGGGTACCAAGTAATCCAAGTGACTCTAATGAGGATGTTGGGTATATAAGGGGGGGGGGGGAGGGGGGAGTTTGTTATAGCTTTATATCCCACATAGAAGAAATGTGAGAATTCTTATGTGGATATATAGGCTTAAGTTCCAGAATATAAACACCTAACGCTTATTCTTTTTCCAAAGAATAACCCATGTGATGTGGGCAGATGTTTCATTGACTTGTTCTGGACTTGAATTATTACAGATGGTATCAAAACTGACCCGGGACCGTGATCATGTAGCATACCAGGTGTGCACATGCATTGTTTACCGAGTTGATCTTGGATTAAAGAGGTTACTAACTTGGCTAGGAGCCAAGTAAACCAATTAGAGATTTTACTGGCCCGGTGTACCAAGTAATCTAAGAAACCCCAATGAGCATTGGGTACATAAGAGGATGGGACTTTGTAACACTTCATATCCCATATGGGAGAAATGTTGAGCCTTATGTGGATATATAGACTTAAGTTTCAAAATATAAGCAACTAGTGCTTACCTAATGCAAAATAACCTGACAAAAATGGGCAGTTTCCTAGAATAGGTCCTACAAAACATAAGGATGGTAGAAAATTATAAAATATGCTAAAACATGAAAATTTCCTAAATGTTACTTGGAAGGTTCACATTCTTGATATCTAGGCTAAAATTTTATCTAGTGGGCAAAAAAAGGTTTCAAGGTGCATTCGATGGCCTCGTACCAATTCAGGATCATGTCATAAGCCTTTCTTGATGATGATCCTGAAATTACAATGGCTAAAATGATTTAAGAAGTCTAAGGTAATTTTTTTAAATTAAGATTTATAAAATTAGGGTGTTACAGTTTGGTATCAGAGCCAGATTCAAGAAAGGCAATGACTTCACTCAGTAAGTATGTTTATTGTTTGTTTGCCTAAGTTAGAGACCTTGGATAGGTTTTGAAAAGTTTCTATAATTGAGCATAATATATTAGCAAGGGTAGACACAAAAGTTAATAACTTGGCTTTTAATAAGAGGATTCATAAAATAATACATAAATTAATTCAACAATTAAAATAAGATAGGAGCTACTTAGAACACCATATAGTGTTATAAATTAAAAACTACTTCTAAAATTATTTGTTTATGCTGAACTAAACCTTTCCTCTTTAGGTCATGGACTTACATGAGTATCCTGCCTTAGGTTATGCAAGAGGTGCACAGGAAAAGTTGCAAGCTCGGGGTCGAGGATGACCTCCACGGGGTTGTGGTCACCATGCTCAAGTGCATGGATAAGACGTTCTGAATCATGGACAACAAGCCTAGAATTTTGGTTTGTAGGACAATGATGATCTATTATATCATACAGTTATTGCATTAGGTCAATACTTCCAGAATCTGAATGAGCGAAAGTAGCAACCCCATGCTCCAGCTAGATGTCAGCATAAGGCTGATATACTTAAGTGGTTTAAGAGGCTAACTGGTGAGTATGCTGGTGGGGTTAACCCTACTGAAGGTGAGGAGTGGATCAGGGCTTCAGAGATGACATTTTCAGCTTTGAGAATTCCAGAAGAGGACAAGGTGTATTTGGCCACCTTTGATACATTCGAGAAGGCAGTACCCCTAGCTTAACGGGGTGAGACGAGGATGAGAGAAAAACAATTAGCTCGACTTGTTGACTTGAGCTGTGGTCGTATTCCATCACAACTTATGCATGCCAGTTGTTTCCTCCTTATAGCAAAACCAATGCCTATTTAGGGGTAAGGACAATTTGGCTGAGGATAGCCAAATGATAGCAGGGCTACTTGACTATAGCTTAATGGGGTCAGAAAAACTATAGTGAGACCAGTTGCTTAGGGCCAGAGTGACCTTAGATGCCAGACTTGTCATTTCTTTCACCTAATGAGAGGGAGGTGTGTGACTTGTTTCTACTACCAGAAGGTAGGACATCTATCCATGCAATATCTTAGTGTGGCGTTCCACTGGCAGCACTGGTAAGACCACCAACAAAGAAACCTAGTGTGGCAGGATGTGTTTATGTAGTGACAGCCGAGAAGGCAGATGATGCTCCAGGAGTGGTGCAAGGTACGTTGTTATTTATAGCTTTTAATTTCAAATTCATAGTAATGGTATGCTTAGGTTAGTAATTGTTTAAATTGATCATAGGCACTTTTTTATTTTTGGGTTTCCTGCTAGCGTTCTTATAAACTTGGGATCTACACATTCTTTTATATCTCTTAAACTAGTTGATCGGTTAGGCATACCCGTTAAAGAGCTTTTTTTCGTACTAGTGGTTTCTATACTATCGAACACTAGTATGAGTTTTACTTGTGTACTTCAATCTTGTTCGATATCTATTGAAGGACATGATCTAGACATTAACCTCTTCGTGCTTGGGATATCTAAATTTGATTGTATCTTGGGCATGGATTGGCTACACTGACACTATGCTAAAGTGGATTGCCACCAGAAGTAAGTTACCTTTTCTTTGCCTGATTGGTCAGAAATGCAGTTTGTTAGGGATAAAAAGAGCCTTACCTCAATCTTAATTTCTAATTTATTAGCTCTCCGTTAGGGCTGTGTTGGCCATTTAGCTTATATGTATATAGAGTTAGAGAATCCTGAATCAATGGCTAGTATTCCCATTATGGAAGAATTTCTAGAAGTGTTTCCAGATGAGTTGCCTGGAATGCGACCTAGCCGAGATATCAATTTCACCATTTGATTTATTATCACAAATGACTTCTATTTCTCAAACACCTTATTGTATAGCTCCATCAGAAATGATGAAACTGAAGAGTCAATTACAGGAGCTACTTGAGAAAAGGATTTATACATCCAAGTACTTTACCTTGGGGTGTTCTAGTCTTATTCGTGAAGAAGAAAGATGGAAGCTTAAAGGTGTGCATTGATTATAAACAGTTGAATTTGGTGACAATAAAGAATAGGTACCTTTTGTGTCGTATTGATGACCTGTTTGATTAGCCGAGGGGAGCATGAATATTCTTTAACATTGATTTGAGGTCTAGGTACTATCAACTTAAAATTAAAGAGGAAGATGTGCCAAAGGTGGTATTGAGGACTTATTATGAGTATTATGAGTTCCTGGTGATGTTCTTTGGGTTAACGAATGCACCTGTAGCTTTCATGGGTTTGATCGATAGGGTGCTGTTGATCAGTTTTGGATTTTGGTCATTACAAATTGCATTAAAGTCGACCCAGGACTGCGATGATGTGGCATACTGGGTGTATACATGTATCGTTCACTGGGGCAGAGGTTGGATTGGAGAGGTTACTTGGCCGAGAGCCAAGTGATTCGATTAAAGAAATTACTAGTCCAAGGGACCAAGTAATCCGATTGACCTCAACGAGAACGTTGGGTACATAAAGGGGGAGTTTGTAACACTCTTAAATCCTACATAGGAAAATGTAGGAAACTAAGGTTGTTAAGATTAAGGATCTTACTCGAGATCATTTTTCATCATATAAGATCGAGATCGTAAAATCAGATCGTAAATTGTAATATCCTACTAAAAGATTAAAATTTCTTGTAATAAATAATATAATTCATATAAAAACTAATTATATTAGAAACTTAATAAAGTTTAAGTGTTATAACAATAATACAACACAATTAGTGTCATAATACAAATAAAGCTAGAGCTCTAGTAGAGAATATATCAACATAACTAATATAATACACAAGTCTAAAAGAAGTTCATAAACAAACATAATTAGCACAATAATAGCAAACTTATGGATATGTTTTTGAAGTTTTAATTTTTGTCTTATGAATGAGAAAGAGGCAAACTTTTTTTTTTTTTATTTCCTTCACAATTCAAGTAATATAATCACTAGCCTAAGTAGCCTAATTTAAGCAATAAGGGCCTAATCAATTAAACTTTATAATTTAAGTTGAAATATAAGTAAAATAAAAAAATTAATACTAAGTAGGATCGATAAGATCGAAAGATCCTATCGATTTTAAAATCTTAATTGGGATCCTACCCAATCCTACCATATTACCGATCCTATTACTTTATGGCAAGGTTTCATAATATTGAATCATAGGATCATAGAATCCTAAGATCCGGATTGAGATCTTAACAATCTTTTGGGTAATATTATGTGGATATATAGATTCAAGTTCCAAAGCACAAGTACTTAAAGCTTATCCTTTTCTAAAAATAGCCTATGTGGTGTGGACAGGTGTTTCGTTGGCCCGTTCTGGATTTGGGTCGTTACACATTTTACACCAACATCTTTTATCTTGGCAACTCCCTATTGGGTGCCGCTTGTTAGGTTGTTCCTTATGGTCAAAAGCTTCGAGTAAGGCGACACCTTAAAGCTCAACATCAACTATTTCTTGAATTCCTCAGGTCATTTGGGCTGGACCTAGGGGAAGCTAATCAACGTTATGGAAAGCTAATCATTTGGGATGGAGAGTGAGGTTATGACGATTATTGATCGGGATCATGTATGGAGCAGTATGGCAACTAGGCTTAGAACTGGAGTTGTTTGCAATGCAACAATGGGGATCTGGTTACCTGCAGTGGCTAGAGTTGTCGCTGGATTGGTTGTGAAGCTGTTGTTGTAGGTAAGTAGGTAGTGAAGAGATATGTCCCTATATGGATGGGCTAAGCCAAGTATTTAGATGTGAGTTTATGCATTTCCTCTATCTGCTTCAAAGTTTTGCCATTGGTAGATGTTGCGGAAAATTTCTATTTATTAAGGTTATTAAAGTCGGGTTTCCACTTGAAGTTATTTTTGTTTTTCTATAGTCTTAAAGTTATAAAAAGTTGTAGATTCATTTTTTTAAAATGATTTAGGGTACGATTATGTGTTTGTACATTTTAACCTTTTGAATAAGTTGAAAAGAAGTTTGTGAGGATTGCATACTAATCTAGATAGGGATGACAAATAAATGAATAAATCAAGTTCAATTCAGTTAAAACTCGTTCATGGCTTACTCAAATTGTTGTTAAACAAAGTCTAAACAAAAATTTAAACTCAAGACACAATCTAAATAAAATTTAATTTAGGGTAAACATCATCAAAAGTTATGAAAGTATATCCTATGTTGCATATTCATTCTAGAAGTACAAATGTTGCATATTCATTCTGGAAGTACAAATGTTGCATATTCATTCTGGAAGTACAAATGTTGCACCATTCATCTTAGAAGTATGGAGTTATTGCACCATTCATCTTTACGTCAAGTCTTATCATTAAAGAGTGATGGAAAGCTGACTTGGTGGGGTGAATGGTGCAACATAAGGCATACTTTCAAGATAATTGGTGCAATATAAGGCATACTTCTAGCATGAATGGTGTAACATAAGACATACTCTCCAACAATAAAAGTTAATGGAAAGATGAATAGTGCAACAATTGCATACTCCGAGGACAAATAATGCAATATTTTGTACTTTCGGGATGAATGTTCAGTATAGGGTATACTTCTAGGATATTGGGTGATGTTTACCCTTTAATTTACTTATTACTTAACTCGGCTTGTTCGACTTAGTTATAGTTTTTTTTCTCTTAATTTAAGAGAATAACTCAAGTTCAACTTGAGTTCGATCAGTTTTAAATTTGTTCATAACTCGTTTATATTCTAATCTCAAAGAACTTGGAAACTTTTGTCACCTCATTATTGATAGTGGTTGGTAACAAGTCCTCCAAATGGGGATGGAGGCAAACAAATTAATTCCTATGGTTGTACCATAAGTCAAGAGGAGATAAAAAACTTCCCTTGGATTAAGGAAGAAATAGACGAATAATGGAGAAAAGAAATGTGATTTGTGATGAAAAAACATATAGCTCTGTTTATGCACTTAATATTTATTAATTGTACTAGCAAGTCTAACCCAAAACTGCTTGCCCAACCCTGATTTTGTAGCATAGCACTAATCATAGTTTAAGGGGCCACATGTATAGGTTCAAAATGTTTGAGGTCTAAGCCATAATTGTGTAACATCGAGCACCTAGGAATGAGCATGGGTTTCGAATCATCCTTATTAGATTTAGTTGGAAAAAATTAATCATGATTCGTGAGTTTGTTTCACATCTTAGAGAACCATTGATTTTTGGGTTAGTTCCAGTTTATATAGAACCAACTTGAGGTATATGTATAAATATATAATAAAAATCATGATCATACTAAACTGCGTATATATTTATGTATTGAAGTGAAAAATTATGAGGATGATTTGTTGACTATTTAATTTTATTAACTAAGATTTTTTTGATTAAAAAGTTTGTATGTTCTTGAGAAAGCAAAAAAAAAAAAAAGGTGTGTTATTGTCAATTCTTAACAGTATGTCTAAGAGGTTTTCTTGTAACTAATTAAAAGATATTTTTTTAGTTTATACGATTCCATAAATAAAAGCATTGATTTTTGCCTTCTTTAGTTTTAAAATAAGTTAAAACATTGTATTGGATATAAATACATAAATTTTATTGGATTGCAAAATTATGAATTGTTACATGATATGATAGGAACCGAAAAACGCAAGAATCAGAACCGAAAAGACCAAAACTATAGTTTTGGTTTTTTCAGTTCCCAGATTGGGTATGATTTTGTTAGAACGACACTATTTTGAATTGGTTCAATTTTACTAGAAAATCAAATCAACCCGACCCATGTTCACCTTTAAGAGCACCATCTTTGTATTTAGGGAAAAGATCACTTTCAGTCCCAAAACTTTTCTAATTTTTCTATGTCGGTCGTATAACTTTGTATTTTTGTAAGAAATCCTATAATTTTATCAAAATTTACTCTGTTAGTCATAAACTAAAAGGACCTACATGTGCAATACAATAATGCTAAGTGGACACTAGAAATTTGTTAATTCTCTAATGTGGCAGCTCATAATAAATGACTTAATTGAATAAAATCAGAACTTCACAAAAATTATTTAACAAACACAAAATACATAGGCAGTCAATGTGCAAATAATATTTTCGTATGTATGTTCTTTTTCAATGCAATGATAGAGAGCACTAAAATTATGCCAACAATGAAATTCATATGCTTTAACTTCTTACTTAGCCTTTTTTTTTTTTACTTCACTTACCTCTATAAACAGGGAAGAAAAAGGATTAGAAAAGCCCCGTGAACATATATAGCCCCAATCATGCGCATCTAACTATGAATATAGCCCTATAACATGAACACATGCAAGTAGGCAAAATATTAACTTACAACATTAAACACAACACAATAAACACCAAAAAATGAAGTTAACTACTGGAGAGGAAATTGTTTCACCTAACCACCACAGCAAACCTTAATCTCAGACCCATGTTGCCAAATAACACCTGATTGGTCCTTGATTTGCCCTAGTAGCCAAAGTGCTAGCTTGATTTGCTATTGGAGACTGGCAGTGACATGAACAACACTAGCCAGACATAAATCACCCAAATATAACCTCAAAGGCATGCCGAATACCATGTCTAAAAGATCTCTTAAAAATCTTGAATCCACCACACACCCAAAATCTATAAAGAAAAATGCTCGATTTGCTTTGTTAGAGGCTGACACGATGGTGAAGGGCACCTATCAAACTTCAACGTCTGGAACTAGTACTACTTATAACCTACTAAAGATTGAGGAGAATGAGATTACTAGCTTGAAGGAGGAGATGGAACAAAATGATACGGCAACCAAACTTGGTCTCCATGGAAAATGCAGGAGATGGTAGAGAACTCTTTAGAGGAGGGAGGAGAGGAGTTTTGATGAACTTAGTTAGTTGGTCATTACAGGAATAAGAAGAAGAACATGTGAACAACCAACCTTTGTTCTATTTTACATTAGGTAACTGTAATTTTTTATTTGTGCAGAAACTTTCATGGAACTTTTACTTTATGCATTTAAGGCTAGAATTTTGGACCTAGATGTGCCACATCATGCATCAAAGTGGTGAATTAATGTTTTCAAGTGATAAGTTAGTATCACCATTTTTCATATGGAGATTCATCCAATTTAGGATTAATAGAATAAACTCGGATAAAGTTATAAGACCTATTTCGAAAAACACAAAAACTTAGGAATGATATAGAAAAAGTGAAAACATTTTAAGATGAAAGTGAACTTTCCTCCTGTAATCCTCAAACTTCTTCCAATATTCAGAGTTGCCACTATGTGGATCCTCTCTGAATCAAGATCTTCAGGTTTATAATTGTTAAACTTGAAGATAAATAGTGACGTATAAGTTGCCACCCTGTGGAACCTCTCTTCCATCTTCATTTGTTTTCAATCCTAATTTTTATAAACATTGGTGTAAATTCTCGATGGATTTGTCTAAATAGTTTAGTGGTGTTTTCAAAAAGCTTTTCAAAACTTTATTAAGTTTGAAAAAGTGTGGTTATGTCCAAGAGAATTTCTCTGTTAACCTGGTTACCTTGGGGCCTCGATTGAGATTTGAAAGAAGGCTAAAGGCTTAAGGTTACTGTGTGTTTTTGGACTGTATCACCTTCAAGACTTGTAAGTGGCTTTCTAGTACCCATTTTTCGGATACTATATATATCAGGCTAGAAACTAGGCACATCTTGCTAGAGGCTTCCCCGATGTAGAGGAAAATGAGAACTGTTGGGTATAACAACCCCACCGTACAAATCCTATCTTGAAGCTATGTTTTTCAAAATCATAACTACTGGGCTACCTTGAAACCCATTTGGTATTAGAGCCATGGGTTTATTAATTCAGGAAGTTGTTTGATTAAGAATTTCTTGCTGATTCTTTAACCCATATCACTCATAATATGTCAGGAACATCTACACTAACACTCACTCCCACTACATCTTTCAGATCATCTACAGTATCACACTTGGATTCTATTTGCAAATTCAAGTATCTTTTTGAAGAATAGAAGATCTGACTCACTGATTTTTCTCTCATTAATCCATACAAGGCATTTACTAAGCCTATGCATTCTTTCTCAAAGATGGTGAAAAGTTTAGTCTCTTTATCCCACAAATATGTCAAAGAGTATGTTCAAGTTATGAAGTTTGATCAACATGCTCTTCCTGCTACACCAAAAGAGCAGTATGTTACCTTGAAGATTCCTTTTCATTTTCTTCACCAATGGATAGCAGAAGGTTATACTCATCTCCACTTTGGAGCAATTTAGGTTGCTTTGACATATCATGGAAGAAAAGGACTATCGGTCATAGCACAACTTACCCTTTTTTATTCCTGTTATAAGAAGTACAAGCACGCATATATTGACACGATTGAAACCACTTTCAATGCTCTTACTATATTGATAACTTTTGTATGGCTTTACAGGATCCTCTTTTGTTATCAGCTTTGAAGATCTAGCTACAAATCATTGGTGTAGAACAAATATCTTCCACTTTAGCAACAACACTACACTATTAAATGACATATAGGGTCCAAAATCATGCTCTGGATTTCTCCATGCCAAATATAAACAACAAATGCTTTGTATCTTTTTGTAGATACAACATATGTTCCTAACAAGACCTATGTTCCAAGGCAGATCCCTCGAGAAGAACTTAAAATATTAATTCCTGCCTCTTAGATCACAAGCTATGAACCTTTACACCAACAGACAGAACTTGTTGAATCTAAGAAGCCTTTTTTCCTTGACAGAGGAGAAGGCAAGACTAAGATATTCTTCCAAAAGGAAGAATTATCTTTTGATGCTGATGTATTCTTTACGCCAGTAGTTCTGTCAATGATCAGAGAACTGCAAGAACTTCTTCAGGTTCCCATTGAAGCATTTAATTTTGACAGTTCTCCTATCTACCAATTGCAAGATGCCAACAGTCACAAATACTTTGATGTTTGTGATTATCTTGATTGTGTTATCTCTTCTTATGATGATGAAGATGAAAATCCCAAGAAGAAATCATCAAAGAAGAAGACAAAGTCCTCTCAGGAATTTTTTCGACAGAGATATAAAGATGGTGATCCCAAAGTCGGATTATTTGGTAAGCCTTTTAGTAAATATGACTATTATGTCCTATACTCCTAGAAGGAAGAAATTGGAGGATTAAGAACCTCTGTCTCACCCTTTTACCTGAAAGAATTTAGAGAGAGAAAGTAAACATAGATTGATAAGAGGTTGATATTTTTCCGAATGATGATTTACAATTGAGACGAGGTTTCCTTATATTGACGGGAGTCTGAGCAAACAAACAAACAAGATGACGTAAGAGTATACGTCACACACCAACAATAAAAGTTAAGCCATTAACAGGAAGTGACAGACCACTTATTTGGAATCTACTTTAAAAAGGTAAAGGAACATTATTATTGACACACTAGCACACTTTGTCGGGGAATAGAAACTGCTATTATGACGACTTTTGAACCACTAGGAAGCTTCGAGGAAATTATAGAGAATTTCCTAAGTGAAGATTTACATGATAATCTTTAGAATTATAACTAGAGATGTTAGGGTCTTGACGTTCTTTCTAAAAATTAGGATTATCAACATTAGGGTACTCATTAAGTTCACGGCAATGAGGGCAAATGAAACCACAATTGTAGTCAGGTATGATGTATTTATTCTGAGGTTGCATTAATGGCGGATCTTCCAGAAAAGTGACTTGAAAAAAAGGAGATGGAACAGGATATGATATCAAATTAAGTGTCCTTCGAGTCTTTTCTGCTCTTTCTTTATCTTTTTGTGTTTTTTTAAGTTGTTAATGATCATCAAAATACTAGAGAGCTTCATGGATTATTTCTTGACAATTAATAGAGTAAGATGGCCATTTAGATAAAATTAAAATTTTTTATTCCTCTTTTAACGGCCAGAATTCCTTTATGGGTGAAGCAGGGGTATTGCTTTTCTGAGTTCAATAAAATTGGTCATCCATCCTCCACATCTTTTCGGTCAATAGTCCAGTAAGCAGGCAGTACATCAGGTACAGCAGTTCACAGTAGCTTTACGCGACCCGGACATGGCCGCCACATCGTATACCGCCACATGGCTACTTAGTAGAGCAAGGGGAGCGCTTGTTTGCTCTCGTCATTTTTACATGGATAGGCAGCTCTCATTACCCGGGATCCGTCGCTTTTCGCCCACCCAAATTCGGCCCAGCCATTCAGGTTCTGGAAAGGCTCCATATGTAAATTTCTTTTTATCTACATTGCTTCGCTTACTTTAGCTTTGCTGCTCTCTTTTGTTTAGTCGCACCATGGTCTTGAATTTAGAGATAACCATCAAGATATGTTAACAGAATAGAGAAAAGGAAATTGGTGTCTTAGAGCAATAGAGCTGTTGAAGCAATGAAACCAGTTAGTATTTCCTTTAATCTTTTAACATCTGTTCATGGGTATGGACTTGATCAGCTCTGTTCGTCTATGGAGAACTTGTTTGCTTTTTTCAAGGTGTTCGATAAATTGGCTCACAAAACTGTCTGTTTTACTTTGTGGAATTAGTTTGGGTCGATATTCACTTTTAGATGACAGAAATGATTTTGGTTATTCCAGCTTCAGGGTTATGTCATTTGGCAAAATCTATTCATGGAGAAGCTGATGATATGCTTAAAGGTCTGGTTGATAAAAGTGCTATTGAAGAAGTGAAGCACATACTTGAAATGGTAACCTTGGAGCTCTTTAACTCTATTTGCCTTGCCTTTGGAAATCTATAAGGATCATTCAAGTTTACCATGATTACTTGTTACAGTAAGAGCCTAGAATTTACTGTTATCTGGATCTTTGACTTTCTAACTGTTTTAGTTATATATATTCAAAAGTTGTTTCTGTATAACGTCTCCTTCCATTCAATTCCATTTTTTTTACATGCAGGGTAGACGGGCAGCATTGAGAAGAGAGGTTCTGCATACTGATTTTCTAACTCCACCTGTTCTAAAGGAATCAATGCTAGTGCTTGAAAAACTAGCTGGTGTTAAAGCTGTTGCTCATGGTGGATATCCGGAGGTTAGGCTTGTTTTATGTACTGAATAAACTTTGCACAGACCATGATTTTCCTTTTTCATGGTTTTTGTGACTACACAGCTATCTGATTATAGGCTGAGCGGTGCCGGATATCTGTTGGACATTCAGATGTATTAATTGGTGACCCAGATATAATTGCAGCAATAAGGCATGTCTTGTAATTTTCATTTCTCAGCCAGAGTTTTTCACTTCATCAGACACCTTTGATCACATCTTTTGTTTAGCTTTCTTCAGTATCACAGGGAACTTTGGATTTCAGCCTTGTTCTCATGGTGACTTCCTTGGTGCAATTCTAGGTACTGGCATTGCCAGAGAGAAACTTGGGGATATAATCTTACAGGTTTAATTTTTATATTTTAAGCATTCATCTGGGAGCTGTATAATTTGTCTTTTTGTTTGGTTTTTTTTTATTGTTTGTATATTTCCTTTTTGAGTAAGTATTCCACTCCTTTTCGGATACCATGCTGGTCTTCAACAGCATGCTATCAACATCTTTTTTAAGCAAGCAGTTTGCTCCAGTCCTAAGAATTGCATCCCTTTGTCGCATTTTCATGATAATGTTACTCTCTTTTCATTTTGGCACTCCACAGCTGTTACTTGAACTTCTTGCATCGTTCCTTCAACAAGTTTTTTCTTGTATGTATATTGTTTTTCTATGTGTTTCTGTCTTGTAACTGTAATGTTTTACTGCTGTTATACAATGTTATTACAGTTTTACAAACAGGAGCTAGAAATCATCATACTATAGAGCTGATATCACAGTTTAGCCCTAAAAGAGAGGAATTAGGGAGTATACTGGCTACTGTGATTTTATTTGATTCAACTATTTGACTTAGTTGTTATGGAGATAAATTGATTCTGATAATGATGAAGGAGCTATTCCTCGATCACCCAGTTCCTAGAAAGATTTTGTTCGGTTGGGCTGGGGGTGGTGTTTGAACCTTGGACCTTAGCCAACAGTCCCAAAATTATCTTTTGTCACTATAGCAGCTGAGGCTGGCTTCATATATTGGTTTCCCAAGGTTTATATCCGTCCCTCAGGACCCCACCACTGCTATTGGGAAAAAACTTATTTCATCCTCATATAATTTTACTCCTATTTATCTTCTCCATCTGGACCAAAGGGTTGATATGTGTTTCACCATCTATCTGGATTGTTGTCTAGGGAGACAAGGGAGCTCAAGTCCTGATTGTTCCAGACCTTGTTGATTTTATCACATCAACTTTGGACAAGGTCATAGTCCCTTTCCCTGGTATTTTATTTATTTGTTGATGTTAAATTGGATTTAGATAGCTCAGGGATAGCAGTCTTACATTGACAATAACATTTATGCTACCTACCTGTCCAAATGATGTGAAAAACAGCATTTCTTGTTTAAGAACTTCTTTGTGCTACATGTGGAACCAAGCTGCTGATGATAGAGTAAATGCTGCTTTTAGAAATATACTTCAAAAATCAGCAGTAGTTCTGTGGAGCTAAATTATCAGAGTAGTATTTGTGCTGATCTTCTTTATTTTTTGAATTTATGAAGGTTAGCAATGTTTCAGTTTCCTGTACGAAGATACCCCTTCTGGCTCTGGAATATGAACCACCAAGGTCAGAACTAATTATCAATGTAAATGGTTGTCCTTGGTTTTTGCATGTATTGATAGTAGAAGTTTGTTGTCACTTTATATCATCTTTTGCAGAATGAAATCATTCAGAACTGTTGAAGCATCTCTACGGGTTGATGCTCTAGCTAGTGCAGGTTTTAAGATATCCCGGTCAAAACTTGTGAACTTAATCAGGTAATATTTGTGCTGCTTGGAGGAAGTTGGCCTTCAATTTCCTAGCTTATTTAGTTTATTAGCTCTTTGTTTAATTTTCCTATTAACTTTTTTTTTTTGTTCACATGGGGATTCAATGGACCTAACTGCGCTACATAATGAAAGACAAAGAAACTACAAGATCTTTCTTTACTTTCCCATGGAATTTTCTGAGCAGAATATCTTAGCACGATCAACCAAGAAAAAACACTCATTTTAAGATCCTGAAGAGCAAGTGTTTCGAGGTCTTTTTATATGTTTGCTGAGTTACTGCCTTGATAATGGGTAACCTTTCTCTTTAGAAACTATAACCCAATAAAACGAAACTTTTAATCAGCAACTTGTGGTTTTCTTTTGTTGTTATTGCATGTCAAAACCTGTTTAATCAGGGTTTTCCTTGAGTTAGGGACTTCACTTGTTTGATATATAGGATTGGATGAGACTAGACATCCTTTTTGCAGAACAAATGTTTTGTGAGATATTCAATCCCATTATTTGCTACTTTATTATCAGCCTATAGCAAAGAGATCGAATAAGCTTTCTTGAAAATTTCATGTGTACCTGGTTGATGAGAACCAAGCGGTTTGTTGCATAAAAAATGGAGTGGTTGGAAGTGCAGAAATTGTTCTACACTCTATTTCACAGATTTGAACTGTTAAATAGAGGAGTTTTCTTCTTTTGCAGCAGTGGAGATGTACGGGTCAACTGGACCACCGTTACAAAAAATGGAATAACACTAAAGACTGGAGATATTGTTTCAGTTGCTGGAAAAGGCAGATTGAAGGTAGCTATTCTCTAGTTTCTTCTACGTTTACAAGTTTTAAGTTATTTTCCTTGTGCACCAACTCGTAGAATCTGATTTTCAGTCTCTTTTCGATTTCCCAGATAGGAGAAATAAACTCCACGAGAAAAGGAAAGTTTGCGGTTGAGCTCATACAATATCTTTAAGGAATAATGTGTTGGAGTTGGAGTTGACATCTGAGCTTAGCGTAAGTTCATCCTGTGAGAAACGAAGATCTTGTATTATGTTAACAGTGTTGTGCAGCCTTTAAGATTACATGTGGCGAGGACAATTTGTTTACAGTGTAGATAACTTTTCCCAGCAATTGCTATTGCTAGAAGCTACCACGGGATAGCTTTTCCTTATCCTTAATGTTGTTGAAACTGATCCAAAGATTACTACTGAGTTCTGTGTTTTCTTGAAGAAGCCGTGTGGCTAGGAGAGGTGCAAAAAGCGATCATCAGTTTATGGTATTGCACACGGAAGAAAGCAGTGCATACTTAATCTGAAAATCATTTTATTTCATCATTTTCGTATTAAGAAATGCGGGAATAAATTGGTCATCGCCAATTAATAAGGATTAATGGAGAGCAAGTTGAAGTACATCAAGCATACCCACAATAACCATATTCACACTTATCCCCTTGCAAGCACTTGTTATTGCACTTGCCGCAGTGATTGACATTGTGGAACACATCTGTGCAACTTCCCTGGCAGCACCTCTCTCCAAAGCTGCATCTCTTTCCACACCTCCCACAATTATTTCTATCCCTAACCACATTCCGGCAGTGCTTCTTGCAGCAATGCAAAAGGATAGTTCCATTGTTTGCCGGAACCCCGTCGCATATGTTATGGTTAACAGAGTTACATTGCGCACCTTTCCTTATTCTGGCCAGTGATGACATGCTCCTTGATCTGAAATTCAAGAGTACCGGGGTGTCGAGAACATATTCGCTGCCTTCTTCATCGTCATCTTCAATAAGAGGTGAAAAGGTTGCATGGGAATGCAAGGAGAGGAGGAGAGAAATGGTTAGGGAGAGAACGAGTATGAGGTTGAGGAGCTTACTGGAAGCCATTCTTCTCAAATTAATGAGAGGAATTGAATGAAGGAAATAGGAAGGCAGGGCTTGGAGGTGGAGGAGTGAAGGGTTTTTAAGCTGCAAGCTGCTGGGGGTTTGAAAAATTAAATATGGCCTAATCTTAGGGTTGAAAACTTCATGCCTCTACAAGCTCAAGCTATATATTGAGACATGATGACATGTTCTTATGCTATTATGGTCAATTAAGCAAGCAAGTATATATGTTACAGCTCATATATTAATTAATGAGATGAATTCACCAGTTTCATCAAAAGTTCGGTATGCTTGTATTTTTCTAAAATGTCAAGAATTTCCATACACCTAACGTTGGCCCCTGTATGTACTCCTTATTTCTGTTAAATGGCCCCTACGAGTACTCTTTCATCAAATAATCTCATGCGGTGTCCACTTTTTCAAACTATATATGTGCTTTGCACGTGTATATAGCCTGGTACCGTCTCAAATCAAAGGAGTTATATTTAGTATATAATTAATACTACATTTTCAAACAATCTGAATTTTATTAATATGATGATTGTAGTATAATACAGGAAAAGGGGTAATTTTGCTACTAATATTAGGATAAAAGGGTAATTTTGCCAATACTAACCTTTCAACTTATTTTGAATTTTTGATCCATGGCTGTTGTATTTTGATGTAGAATGATTACTTAATCATGAAAATTAATCAAAATTGCTGTCAAGAATAAGCTAAAAGCATGAAGAAAGAGATGGTAGGAAGAGAAGAAAGAAGGGAGAGACGGAAGAAGTTATCAGAGAAAAAAAATTCTTTTATTTGTTTTTTCTATTGCCTATTGGAAAAGATGGTCAAAATAGTTGTTTCGCAAAGTTGGGTACTAGGGGCTGAGGAACAAATTTTTCAGGCTTGTCTAAAAATTTTCTCAATTTACTAATTACTGATGTAACACTGACGTGTTGCCTGCGTGACATGGAATATTTTCATTTTAAATAGAATATTCATATTGTTAGATAACACATGGAATATTTTCATTTTAAATAGAATATTCATATTGTTAGATAACTATTAGATGGTCAGTGGCTGTATCGCTTTTTTATCACGACTTCAGTGGCAAAATTGCACCCTACTTGTAATTTTAATGGCAGTTTTTGAATCCATAAAAATATTAATAGTAAAATTGCCCTTTTGACTTAATATTTGTGGCAAAATTGTCTATTTTCCATATAATATAATATCAGAAGTTGGCTTAGTAACACAAAAAAGAACAAGACGAAGAATACAAAGTAAAAAAAACAAAACAAAACAAAAAATGAGTCGACGACTTTGTGAAAATGATTTTTGTTCACATGCGCAGTGTATACATACACTCAATTTGACTTTATAATTCATGTCAAAGTATTACTCAAACTTAATTAACTCAATCTATATAATTATGAACTAGATGCAAGCCCGCATGTTGCCGCGGGGGTGTGCATTATTTTACAGCAATAAGTGAAAACTTTTCATAATTGATTCACTTGTTATTCTCATAAGTTGATCAATTTTAAATAAATATGACCAATCATGAAAATATAAGAAATGATTGATTTTAATATACATGAAAAGTGTATAGATATATGGGCAAAGGTTACATAAAAATTAAAGAGTTAGAATATCTTGTGTTTGTTAGGATAAAGTGATAAAAATGCTTGATTTCAAAATTTGAAGATCAAAAGATATTATTATACACAAATAGAGTATCTATTGTGTAATATTATCCTTTTTTATTTTGAACAAATTTTGGGCCAACAAAAAACTCAAAGACCAAAAGATATTATCATAACCGAATAAAGTATCGATTATGTAATATTATCCTTTTCATTTTAGATATATTTTTGACCGACAAAAAACCCAAATGGGCCTAACCCCCCCTCAAAAAAAAAAAAAAAAAAAGAAAAAGAAAAAGAGGAATTGTGTTAGAGCAGTTATTATTCCTAATGTCCCATCACCCTTTGTTGTAGGTAGACCGATGAAGATATAATTTTTCATACCCATTATATTTATTGGAAAAAATTTTTAAAAAATTATTGATTTAAAAAACAAGCTATGATAAATTTGAAAGAGATAAAATTAAATGATTGAAAGGTATTGGTAACAAATTTGGTAAATAAAAAGTATATGGTATAAGATTAATATAGTGAATTTAGGATTTCAGGATAAATCAATGTCTTAAGTGTCATTATAAAAGTTGGGGGCCTAAAAGATAATAATCAAAAGTTTATGAGAAAGTGGTAAGATGCATACTTTCAAAGTTTGAGGACTACGAGACTCACAGCAAACAAGTAGAGGACCAATTTTGTAATTTATCTTTTTTCATTAGAAAAAAAAAAGAATACAGGAAGATTAAGGGCAAACAGCCCAAACAAAAAAAAAACTGTAAAAAAAAAAAAAGAAGCAATTTTAGGCCAGAAAAACAACCCCAAAAAAAAGGAAAGAAAAAACAGAAAAAAGGCCAAAAGGAAAAAATAAAAATAAAAACTGTAGCAAGAGCGGCACTATTAGCAGAAGATGTACTGTAGTTAGTGTCCCAGCAAAGTTAGGAGCTCTAGTATGTATAATTAATCTATTGACACTTAGTTCATGATACTAGAGAATAATAACTCATATTATACACTTAATTATCTGAAAGGATTTTGATATCTTGACGGTTCATTACGATCGTAGACAACAATGGTGGATCTATAATATTTAAAAAGTGAGATCTATATATAAGCCTAAATTATGATCACTTTTAAATTCAAATTGATAAAAAGTTAAACTTTAAACTATAACACAACCATTTGAAGATAATATCTAACTTGTAACCCTTTTCTTATAAATTTTTTAATATTAAAAAAAATTAAATAGAACCATCTAAGTAAACAGTCTTCAAGCTCATTTCCAATAGTATTTGTACAAATAAAAATTATTTTGAATACCCTTTAGTTTTAATATGAAGTAAGTTATTAAATGTTATTTATTTTCAAAATAAAGTACTTCTAAGTCACTAAATATATGTGTTTTGTATTTAAGTTTGAATTGAGTTAGTCTTTAAGATTATTTAAAAATTTTTAAAATGATTTTTGAAAAAGAAATACTACCGTTACTTTTTTTAGGTAAAACATAAAGATGTTTGGTTTATTTTTTTTTTTAAATGATGGTATCCCATTTCTCAAGGTGGATTGCCTACAAACATACTAATTTTAGTTTCTTTTGAATAAAATAATCAAAACATGGAAGAGGTTGTAATTTTACACTAAAAACAAGTACAAAAATCTAATTTCTTTGACAACATTGACATTTCTATTAAAGATTAACATGACATAGTTGAAACATTTGAACTTGACTTAGTTTAGTTTAATGACTAAAATAGGCTAACTTGTAATTTGACAGCTAACTATATCAATTGAGTAAAATCTAAAAGGTAATGTTACATTTAAGCCATGGTTTAAATATGAGAAATAAAAAAACAAAAAAATGGAATGAGTGACTTTTACTTTTTTGCTAGATTTTTATTTAGAATAGTGGGTCCAATAAAAATTTAAAATGTTGTGTAAACTTAATTTTACATTCCATTTACTCATATTTTTAAATAAAAATGGGGTTCATGGATCCTACTTTAATATATATACGTTTGCCCATCACAGATAAGTATCAGGCTTTGTTGATAGAATTTTTTAAATTTTTTATTAGTAATAGTTAGATATGATATAGCAATATAAAAGTGATGTCCTTATTTTAAATTCTAGAATTAATAATGCACATTGATGCGTCTTATCCTTTTTAATGGTTAACTTTTAATAGAACGTTAACAAACACAAAGGTTCTTCAAAGTACTAGCAAAGAGAGTACTCCCTCTGTCCTGTTTTAATTGACGCATTTTGTTCTACACGTATATTAATGCCAGGCTAAAATTCATTCTTCTTTCCAATTTTGCCTCTAGCTTCATATTCTCCTCCACAAGTTTTCACCATTAATCATTCTGGTCTTCATTGCCAAACTTGAACAAAAGAAATTTTGGAATAGAAATTCCCATAGAGCCCATTAGTCATTGTCCCCATAAGTAAGAAACAAAATTTGCAGATCGATTGCTTATAGGTTCAGATTTCTAAGTGAGTTCGCCAGACTGGTTGTTCATTGAATTGGTTGTTCGACGGTTGTTCCATCATTCAATGGACTGGTTGTTCGCTGGATTGGTTGTTTGACGGTTGTTCATTGTGACTAGTTGTTCGCTGGATTTGGGAAGATCATTAACATTTTCCATCATTCGTCGTTGTTGGTTAATGCCAGTGTTAAGTGTATGACATGTCTATCATTTAACTCTTATTTGTGTACTTTATAGCAATAATTGTTAGAATTTAATGTCCTTCTAGTGTTATTCTTATGTTTTTGTAAGTGAAGGTGATTGGAGTAAAAGAGGGGTAACTTGCAAGCAATTTTTAAACCTTTTTTTGGAAGATTCAGCCTTGGATGAAAGCATAAAAATTTTAGCCCTTCTTTTTAGCTTCGAGTGGGCTATTGAATTGCCTTAATCGGACACCTATGCGCAAAGTTATAGTCAAAATACTGCAGAGTATCCGTGCTGTCAAGTCCTGGCAATGCATCTCCAGAAGTGTCATTATGTCGCCAAGACCTACTTTGTTTATAAAAATCCTTGGTGAAAATTTATGAAGGAGGATCCCCTTTGATCCCAAACCCTCCAAACTCATTTTTTGATTAGTTTTCTTAGGGTTTTCTTGGATTTTGGAGCTAAGAAACTGATTTAATGAAGATTCTTGCTTGGACTAGAGTGTGAGCTTTTCTACAACAAGATTTCTACTTGAATTTGATTCCTCTAACCTAACTTCTCTTTTTCTTTTGTTTAAAATTTTTGTAAATATGTGTAGATTTGTTATTTCTGTGGATGTTGTGAACCATTTGGGATGATTTGATCATTGTAAATACATAACCCATTGATTATTTTTATGATTTGTTGGCTCTTTTAGCTTATGCTTAAATGTGTTCTTTATCTGTTGGCTACTTATGTTGAACAACTTGCTAAACTTAAGAAATGCTCGAGAGAGGTTTTCAAGGTTGGAAGAAGGCTAATAGAGCGTGGGTAATAAGTAGATTCGAGAAAACTATCATTCTTACGATGCCTTAGAGGAGAACTTAAGCTTAATGATTTTTAGGACAACTAGTTAACATGAGAATGTCTAACGGAGTTCTAAGGAACTAATTAGCCCTATCTTAAGAGATGAGAGTTGATACTGTAGAGTTTTCTGGCCTGTAACTTTTAGGAAACATGATTTGGGTTAGGTAGATACTTGTGTCAAAACTATGTCTGTGTGGCCATTTAGTTTGAATTCTTTAGAAACTTTGTAAACATGTGTCTAGGATAGTTATCATGTTTGTTTGGTTTGGTGGTTGAATGATCCACAATTTTTGTAGTTTAGCTTTTTATTAGTTTTCCATGGTTTGTTTACTCTAGCTAAAGTGAGATCATTGAACTTGGTAATTGATGAAATTCTTTGCCATATAATTCTCTGTAAGATCGACACCTGACTCACTGGTACTATAATTGACACCGTACATTTGTGGGTAAGATTGGAATTAAGGTTAAGAAGGTTTTTTATAAATTTTTATCTCACGACAGCTAGATTTCATCCATGATTGGTTGTTCAACTGTCTGTCAACCCAATTAAGCCACTTTATGTTTGAATAGTGAATGAATTTTGTCAATAAGATTCAATTAGGAAGGATGCCAATTGAGATGATGAGGGAGAGGAGAGAAGAAATAGGGAAATGAGAGATGCGTGCGAGACAATAACAATGGCAAAATAGGAAATTGGGCAAAAAAAAGTTACTAAAAAGAGAAATGTATCATTCTTTTTGGGACAACCCAAACAAGAATATGTATTATCTTTTTTGGGATGAGGGGAGTAGTAATTATAAATTAATAAGAGATGCTCATTTTGCTTAACATGGGTGCTGATTTATTCAAAACATAATATTAATGTTCGAAATTTGAGTGCTCCATAGTCCACATTTTATAGGGTTTATCAGTTGCCAACTTTATGATGTCATAGTGGAGTGTTATTATCATTTTAATGTGTTCAATGTTATTATAGATTTTCAGTTGTAGAAGATCTCCTTAAGGTTTAATAAGTGCATTGTAGAGCTTTTGAGGTTAAGCCCATGTTTAAATGTGAAAGAGGGGTTCAAATATTTTGATATTAATTTCATTGCAACATTACATAGGAATATTATTTACATAATTTTTCAAGACATGAACATGACTTGATGTCTTTTCAATTGTGATATTTTTTGCACTAGTGTTAGTAATTTATCAGATTTTGAAAGATTATCATCAATAGCTGAATTACGTTGAGCCTTAGCAGCTATAGGAAAGTGAAGCTATTACTTTCTTATTAATAGATCAATCCGTTTGATATTGACTCTTTCTATTTTCAATTGTCACTTAAAAATGTGTTTTTTTAGCCATAAAAATTATGAAGACCAAACTAAAAAACAAGATAGATAATGATTTTCTTATTCATATTCTACCTTTATATATTGATTGTAGAGATTTTTATTTTAGATACAATATTTAATAATTTTATAGATTTAAGGGAGCATCGTATTAAACTTGAGTTATAAACTTTTGAATTAAATTTAATTATTTTAAGCTTCCAAATTTTTTTGTGTTTATATGTAACATTGTATGATATTTTCTATTATTAATTGTAACTTTGTACAGATTATCAGCTCGACCTCGCCGGCCCCCAGGCTCCTACCCTGGCTAAATCCCTGATCACGGAAGCAATGTTTACACATACATGCAGCACGAATTTATAGTTAGTCAAAGTCTTTATCGTTGGATTATGACTCCACTGATTGAAAAGTAAATATTTGAGACGGCCAGTTATAATTGACTCCATTTGAGTCTTTATTTGACGTACCAAAAACCTTGGCTGGTTTGAATTAACTTTTATATATTTTTGAAATACTTTCCTCAATTTTCTGTAAACAGGTTTTCTTATTTTCTAATTATATTACTTATAAAAGATCAACCCAGAAGCAAATTTTAACTTAACTGTCCCTCTCCTATTTATCATTTCTTTTTTCTAGTTTGGCATACTTTTTTCTATCTACCTAATTATCACTTTATCTCGAAACCATTCTTTAATGGTTTGATAGACTAATTTATTTATTTTCTTAAACTTATTTTTTCCTCGGGAAGAAATTTGATTCACCGGGGAAAAGAACAAAAAGAAAAGAAAAGAAAAGAAAAAGGAGGTTGGGCTTGGGTTTTCCATCACAGCGAAGCCCAACCCAGTAACAACCAACGGCTTGCAACATTTGAAATTCGAACAACACCGCTCGTCGCAGGCCCTCTTGTCTTCAATCAAACACACTCGGATAGGCTGTGGAAATGGCGACCCCAAGCAAGGTCCCGACGACAACCCCGCAGTCTAAACGGCAGCACCAAAACCATCAACATGATTCTTCCTCTCGTTTCGAGGCCTACAATCGCCTTCAGGCGGCGGCGGTCGCCTTCGGAGAGAAGCTTCCTATCCCAGAGATCGTCGCGCTCGGCGGTCAATCCGATGGCAAGAGCTCCCTCCTCGAGGCCCTGCTTGGATTCCGCTTCAACGTTCGCGAGGTCGAGATGGGCACTCGCCGCCCGCTCATTCTTCAGATGGTCCACGATCCTACTGCCCTAGAGCCTCGCTGCCGCTTCCAGGTCCCTAAATTTCTCCATTCTCAATTCAAATGGGTGGTTTGTGGGTACTCTGTGGATTTGCTTCCTTTCTAAGAATTATCTCCAGCTTCTTCGTTCCCTTGATCGAATAAGTGAGGGTTTGTGTGCGTTTCAAAACTGAAATCAGGAGGAAGATTCTGAAGAATATGGGAGTCCGGTGGTTTTGGCATCTGCAATTGCGGATATCATAAAGTCCAGAACCGAGTCACTTTTGAAAAGGACTAAGACTGCTGTTTCTCCAAAGCCGATTGTGTTGAGAGCGGAATACGCTCATTGTCCTAATCTCACCATTATTGATACGCCAGGATTTGTCCTGAAGGTATTCTATCTCATGTCTGAACCAAGGACAAGAATACGCTCAGTAGTTTCCTTTTTTGACACATGTAGTGATGATGCATTTGTCCACCACATTCTTGGCAGGCCAAGAAAGGAGAACCAGATAACACGCCAGACGAAATTCTGTCTATGGTGAAGCAACTTTCTGGTCCTCCCCATCGTATTCTTTTATTCCTTCAACAGAGTAGTGTGGAGTGGTGCTCATCACTGTGGCTGGACGTCATTCGGGAAATTGATCCAACTTTCAGGAGGACCGTTATTGTTGTGTCGAAGTTTGATAACAGACTAAAGGTGGTTCATTTGAATAACTGTCCTTATGCCGGTATCACGGCATCATTTTCTGGTCATTCGTGTCTATTTGCCTTCCTTAAGCGCGTACTAATTCAGGAACTTGTATTCTGCAGGAGTTCAGTGACCGGTGGGAAGTGGATCGATACTTGAGTGCAAGTGGGTATCTTGGAGAAAATACTCACCCCTTTTTTGTGGCACTGCCCAAGGATAGGAGCACTGTTTCCAATGAGGAATTCCGAAGGCAAATAGGTCAAGTGGATTATGAAGTTCTGCGTCATTTGCGTGATGGAGTCAAAGGAGGATTTGATGAAGAAAAGTTTAGGTCCTACATCGGCTTCAGCTCTTTGAGGGAGTATTTAGAGTTGGAGCTTCAGAAGAGGTATAAGGAAGCCACTCCGGCAACTCTAGCATTGCTTGAGCAGCGCTGCAGTGAAGTCACCATTGAACTAGCCAGAATGGATTCTAAGATACAGGCCACTTCTGATGTTGCCCATCTTAGAAAATCAGCAATGTTGCATTTAGCTTCTATCAGCAATCATGTGGTAGTGCTTCTAATAATGAATCCTTTTAAATGGTTTAACCAATTCACGAAATAAACCCTCTCTTCATAATACTCAAATTGCGAGTAATTTTAGTGTTTCTTACCCAGATACTAACAGTTTCTTTTATATGGTTCACTTGTGCTGGTGGAAGGGTTCTTTGATTGATGGAGCAGCAGATCCTGCACCAGAGCAGTGGGGAAAGACAACGGAGGAAGAGCAAGCAGAAAGTGGCATTGGGAGTTGGCCTGGTGTAACTGTAAACATAAAGCCTCCCAACGCCACTCTTCGACTCTATGGAGGAGCTGCTTTTGAAAGAGTCATCCATGAGTTCCGTTGTGCTGCTTATTCAATACAATGCCCCCCTGTGTCAAGGGAGAAGGTACACGTTTTGAGAACGAACAGACTAGGACTAGGCCAGTGATTTTTTTTTTTAATTCTAGACCAACTGATTTTTTATCTACCATAAAACAGGTAGCAAACATATTACTTGCTCATGCTGGGCGTGGTGGAGGAAGAGGAATAACAGAAGCTGCTGCTGAGATTGCACGCGCTGCTGCTAGATCATGGCTTGCTCCACTTCTTGATACTGCTTGTGAACGTCTTGCATTTGTTCTAGGGAACCTCTTTGACATTGCTCTGGAAAGAAACCACAATCGTGATGCAGAATGTAAGGACCTTTCTACTTTCTGTTTTCAAAGTTAAAAATCAATTGTTGATACAGATCTTTCTTTTGGACTTACAGTAAAAATGAGATCTAAAACTTCTGGGGATCTCATGATATACATATTTCTGAGTTGTGATGGAGTCCACCGAATGGTCATTGATAAAATGAAACTCGTTCTTTTCTACTGTCTTCAAGTTTTTGGCTTTTCTTGTTATTCAGATTGACAATATCATCTTTTGAGTTTTAGGGGTCCAAGACGTGCCTACTGGGGTTAAATTAGACTTGAACTCAATCAGCTTAGTTTTTAAGATATTACCTGTATTCTTTTCATAGTTGTTTGTATTGTATAGCCCATCATGATTTATAAGACGCTGCATAGTATTAAAGTGAAAAAGATCGTCATCATTCTCCACCTTTAACTTGACAATATTGGGATCTATGGCATGACGTTTATAGTGTCAATGAACTGCTAAAAGTTTTTGTTATCAGTGCCATCACAGATCCTGGCAAAAGTGGAGGGGTTTCTATATAAAATTTTGTGCAATTACATAAATTGTTCTGGCATTTTCCAGTTCTTCGGTACTCCATTTATTGGCCTTTGAAGTGTGAACTGCTCTCAAAATCAGCTGGTGGATTGTGTTCCTCTTCAATTTTCTTGACTTAGAGTTTTGACTAATATACAGGTGAGAAGAAATCTGGAAATATGGATGGTTATATTGGTTACCAGGCTGCTTTAAGGCATTCTTATAATCGCTTCATAAAGGATTTGGCCAAACAATGCAAGCAACTAGTTCGGCATCATCTGGATTCTGTTACAAGTCCATATTCTCAAGTTTGTTATGAGATTGATCTTCAGGGAGGCTTTGGCTCAGGTGCAGCCCCCCCGTATAACAAATTCAACCAAGCTTCTGCTGCCTCATTTTCTATAGAGCTATCTGATGTTAGGACAGCGTCATGTGATGGAACAATGAGGGATCAGGAGAATATACCTCCAGAAAATAATGTACAGCAAACAACGCCAGGAAAAGGCAAAGGATCAGAAACTAGAGAAGCTCTTGGAGAAAGCCTAATGACTGTGCCGGAAACTCCATCCCCCGACCAGCCATGTGATATAGTAGTATATGGTGGAATTAAGAAGGAAAATGGAAACTGTATTGAAATGGGAGCAAAAAAAAGGATATCAAGAATGGCAGGCGGCAGAAATGCAGAACCAGTAAAAGTTCAGAATGTTGGAGGTCTCATGTTGGGTAAAGGTGATAGTGGTTTAAAATCAAGCTCTGCATACCTGGAAATCTGCTCCTCAGCTGCGCAGCATTTCGCAAGGATACGCGAAGTCCTTGTGGAGCGCAGTGCGACATCAACTTTAAACTCTGGATTCTTGACTCCATGGTAAGTTTTGTTTTTTCCTTTTCTGTTGGATCTTTTCCGTCCATTTTCATAACCAATTTGAATCAGCAATTCTAGCATTCACAAAGCACAATTATTTCTGATGATGAAACCAACCGGTCTAAGAAGGACCCTGAAATCCAGTAAAACTAGCATCTTTCAATCTCATACCCTGAAGTGTATCCTTGCTTTTCACGATAGGTGCCCCGGAGTGTGTATACACATACATCTGTTCCATTTATTTCTCAGATATCTAACTTGTGTTGTTTGCTTGATGGATAGCCGGGATAGACTGGTGGTGGCACTTGGTGTGGATTTGTTTGGTGTCAATGACGACAGATTCATGGACATGTTTGTAGCTCCAGGCGCCATTGATAATCTGCAGAGTGAACGACAGTCTCTTCAGAAGCGGCAGAAGATACTCCAGTCTTGCCTGAACGAGTTCAAGCATGTGGCCCGGGCACTGTGACGATGCCATCCCATGGCATCTCCGTTGTGCTCCAAAAACGGAAGCTTCACATCTAAGTGAACACACGAACGAATCATCTTCGTCTTCTGTTCCCCAACCCAACAATGTACCGCGGCTGTTGTGACTTGTGATCCTTCGGCCGTAGGCCAGGCTTTCTCGTGATGCTACGCCTCATGGGCCAGGCCCAGGTTGAAGGATGAACCATATTTGTGATTGTGAAGGGTCCTTCGGCCCATTCTATTCCATTTGCTGTAATTGTCATGTTCTGTTTTAGAAAATCAGTAACACTTCCGACACGTTTCTAAGGTAAAAGGATGGATAGATATAAAGCTGGGAGAAAAAACAAAATTTAATTTGTTTCTTTTTTTTTTTTTTTTTTCTAGAGATAGGAAATATTACTATTTTTGTTGGACTGACACGGGACAATATCCATCGACGCATGAATTAACATAAGAAAAGCTTCCTACTGTTCGGGTGGTTAATGAATCAATGCACCAAACCAATCTCCTGATTTTAAAACCTATAGTGTCCCTTGCTTATCAAAAGAGAAAAATATTAAAAAAAAAAAATTCTTGTTTAGATTTGTATCATGTAGCTAGTGGGTTACCGTCCAATTAATATTAAAAATAGTGCTAATTTAAGGGATATAATAATATAAAAAAAAGAGCCCTCCAAAGTGATTCTACTAGCATTCAAACTAAAGGAAAGATATCTTAATTAAATGATACGTACTACTCCTGATGATTATATAAATTAGTGTGCGACTTTTGAAGAACATAAACATAAAATAAAAAGGAAGACAGCTATTGTGTCAGCAGTGGCAAGTGACAGTATTCATGAACCTACGACTAGGAAGTGATAATATATCAAAACATGAAACATGTAATGAAAAGTGGTCCCCGGTCTCCTATTTCAATGTCCCCAATAACACATACATATTCTTTTTTTTTTTTTTTTGTGGGGGGGGGGGGGGGGTGATGTTTATAAAAGGAAAATGAAATTGTATGTCCAGTACAAGACAGAGCAGTTCCAGAGGGGGGAATACATGAGGAACGTGGGAAATGTTACGCATCTTAGGGGTTGAAATCCTCATATCATCCGCCAAGCAAAAGTTAATAGAAAAATCCGAGCACTTAATGGTGCCCTTTAGCCTCTTATTATATACCCTTCCCTTCCGTACCTCACATTTTTGCTTGCATCTAGTCCCTGCTCTAGACGTCTAGTGCATTTTACGCACGCGCTTACGTACACATACAGAAAAAAAAGTGTACATGTTATTTTTCAAAGAAATAAAAATTGTTAGTATTAATGTGAGCTTAATCAAAGAAGAATGAAAAATTTAAACCCCGGTGGATGGTCAGGCGAAGAGTCAGTAACTTAACTCTGTCTCCTTCGCTTTTGTTTATAAAAAAAAAAAAAAACTCCATTATCATTTGACTGATCCAAGCTGGATTTTGGAAATTATTCCTGACTGGGTGCAATAGAATATTTGATGAAGACTCAGAAGTCTGTCTAAACCCGTGACAAAAATATGGCCTAAAGCCCCTTTTACCCCCTAAAATTTAGTAAATCGGACATTTTACCCCTAAATTTTAAATCGGGCCGACTCGCACCTCAAACTATGCAATTTGAGGCCTTTTACTCACTCTCCCAAATTTAAAGAAACACGTACCTTCACGTGCAAGAAATTTTTGATGAAAATGACTCTCTACATTTTAAGAGGACCAAAATGAAAAGAAAAGGGAAGAGCAAGGATTAGTTAACCATTTTTCTACTTAAAACCCAAACTTCACGAGTTAGTGCAAGTGTTTGGTGTGAAATGTGAAAATTTAGCACCAATAAAAGCCGAAACATAATTGTAGCATTTGATGGAAATGGGTAATCAATCAATTGCCAAAACAAACACTTCCTTTCCTATACAAAAAAAAAAAAAAAAAAAACAGCCATGGTGATATATGTTCGTAATTGTGGAACAATATGAACAATAACATTTAGCAAAAGTTGCTCTAGTATAAGAGGACTGCAATTTCTGTCAAACTTTTGGGCACCCTTCACACTTCATATTTTGTTAGCAAGTGTTTTTTTAACTTTTTATTTTAACTATGATGAGTATATGAGAATTTATGGAACAAAAATTAGGTACAAGTGCATAAACCGTAATTAAATCAAAATTGATAAAGGACTATTAAAAATCGCATGAACCTATTAAAATTAGGGACAAGTGTAGAAATGGCAAAGCTTGGAACCTGGTTGATTTTGCTTCACCAGTTAGAACTAGGATATTGAATAAGCAAGTAACTATACATCATGACGGCTTGTTAACATTAATCGGAAAGGCAAGAAACTAATGCTCTATTCTTCCTATAAAAAAACAGACATATTGACTAAAAGACTACTTGGAGTTTAATTGATACATACATTGCTTCAAATCTAGCCTTATTTTGTCAGAGATTGGAATTGATATATTAGAAGTCATGAGCAAAATGTTAAACTGTTGCTCATGTGTGAGGGTGAAATTAATTATTGCTTAGAAAACAATCTTTCCTATCTTCCCAAGAGTAATCAAATCTTGAGCAAAATATTCTAAAATTTCTACACTTTTAAACTGTATACCCAGAAAACAATGTGCTTTGAGAAAAATAATCTAAAATTTCTACAAAATTATAGAAGAACAAATGGTGAACAATTTGCGCTGCCCAAGCCAATTTTTAAAAATTGTATACCTAGAAAACCATCTCTTATCATCTATTGGCTATTGAAATTGTGCAACAAGGAATTAATGAACTAACAAAACTAAATCAAAACGGGCAAACAACTACAAATCTTGGAATTTTCTTCATCTTGAATAATTTTTTACGATGATGGATGGGGCAGCAAACAGCCGACTGCATCTGTTTTTTGAAACCTCTTGTTTATGTTTAAAACGATACAAATTCGATATAAAAGTGGTAAAATGGTTTCCTTAGTCCTCCATCTATTCTTTTATGTTCATTACAGTCCTCATAGTATTCGAACAAACATTTCCATTATAGAAGACATGCACGCGACAATATGTGCATCATTAAACGAAGAAAAGGGGGTAAAACATCCAAAATTATAAAATTTGAGGAATAACTCAAATCGAATCAAAGTTTATAGGATAAAAAATCTGAATTGATAAAATTCAAGAGACAAAAGCGGCTTTAGGCCCAAAAATATCTATAGGATTAGGATGGTAGGATTAGGATGGGTCTGCAGTTGGAATTAAGTAGCCGAAATGTTTGATCAGATAAACAAGTGGTCAGCTCAGCAATGGTAGCCGTACGTTGACCGGTGCTGATGCTGTGACCACAAAATACTGCCGAGCGGCGTTGCCGGCCCACTTGCCAAGTCCACTAAAACTTACAAGTTAGTAGTAAAATCCAAACCCCACCAATCTCTTGTCATGGACAACAAAAGCACAATACTAGTATAGTACTCACATGTCCGTCTTCAATTTTTTTCCTCCTTAGAATTAATTACATGTTATAAGTGATGATAGTGTAAGAATATTGTTGTGCGTGAGTCCAATCCCATGGTCAAAATTAGTAGTAGACCGAATGGAGTTTTATTGCCTTGTGCAAAGTGGTTTGCTTGTCCTTTCTGGACTCGAAATGGCTTTAAAAGGTTTGACGTGGCTTGTGAAACAAAGCCTAATTGGCTTCGGTTTTAAAAGTCCCACTTGTACTTGGGGTGTCTCGGCTTATAAAAGCCAATATAGTGCCCCAAAATCAATGTGCGTGCGAAAAAGAGTCAGAGAAGAGAACGCACGAGACGCAAGAAAAAAATAGGAACAGTCGAACAGAAACTCTTAGTTCAGTGATATTGTAATTTGAGGTATCATTCTCTTGAGTTCATGAGCACCAATCGAAGGGTATTAGTGTTTTTGAATTTTTGTGGTACAAGATTTTTTTAGAAACTCTAGAGTGTTGAGTTTCTAGTGTTTTTTATATTACTGTAATAGGGTTTAAGTTTGAGCAATAGTTTGAACTGTGAATGTAATACTAATTTTTTTTTATAGTGAATTTTACTATTGGTTTGTCCTGTGGTTTTTTCCTCTATATTTAAATGTTTTCTACATATGTCATGTGATTCCATTTATTTTTGCTTGACGCAATTTTTTTTTATTATTTTTTGCTTGGTTATAATTTATTGGCTTAAGGGTTTGTTAATTTTATCCCATGAATTTAATGGTAAATTTTTTGGATCTATTCTAATAAGTGGTATCAGAGCTTATGGCTAAAGAGGATATGCGTGACAGCATAGGTTCAATGCACATATTGAATGCATCAAATTATTCGATTTAGAAGCCAATGGTGGAGGATCTATTTTATTATCTTGATTTATATGATCCGGTTTTAGGTGATTTAGCCAAGCCGAAGGACAAGTCAGAAGATGATTGGAAGAAACTCAATTACAAGACAGTTGACACCATTAGAAAATGAGTGGATATGAGAGTGTTTCATCATGTTTTTGCAAAGACGAATGCTCAAGTTCTGTGGAAGAAATTAGATGGCTTATTTGAAAGAAAGATCACTTAGAATAAAGCTTTTATCATATGGAAGCTTGTGAATTTGAAGCTTAAAGAGGGACAGTCAGTTTCCGATAGCTTGAATGATTTTTAGAACTTGATTAATTAGTTGACTACTATGAAGTTGGATATTGACAATGAGTTGTAAGCATTACTTCTTTTGAGTTCCTTACCCAAGAGTTGGGAAACCTTGGTGATTACTATCAGCAATTCGACTCCAGATGGCAAACTCACCTTGAGTTTGGTTAAAGACAACTTGTTCAACAAGGAGACATGGAGGAAAGAGTCGGGTTCTTAGTATACACAGACTCTTGTCACTGAGAGCAGAGGTAGAAGCAAGAGTAATAGATTTAAGAGTGATTGTGGTAAATCTGGTGATCGTTTAAAGTCTAGAGATAGCAAAGGTTGTCATTATTGCTGGAAACTTAGTCATATAAAGAAGCATTGCTGGAAGAAGAAAAAGGATGGAAAGGAGAAAGAGAGCTCCCGAGGACAAAAATACAACCATAATTATTGAGTTAGATGTTGATAATCTAGTTATACAAGTTTGCGCATAGGGGGACTGTGATCATACTATAGATCCGAATGTTCTGTGGATAGTTGATTTGGCTGCATCCTATCATGTTTCTCTCAGGAAGGAATTGTTAACTACTTCAAGGAGGTTGATCTCAAGGTGGTGAAGATGGGTAACACGGCCTAGTCTAGGATTTTTGAGATCAGTCATATTGTTGTGTAGACTAGTTTGGGTGTCACTTTGACGTTGAGGGATGTACGTCACATTCTGGATATGCAGCATAATTTTATTTCAACGAATGTGCTTGACCGTGAAGGTTATGATCAAAGTTTTGGAGATAAGATGTGGAAGTTGAAGCGTGGTTCTTTACTAGTGGTGAAAAGTGATCTTTACTGCACTTTGTATAAGACACATGTTCATGTTTGTGGGAGCAGTACGTTGAATGTAGTTAAGGATGATGCTTCTATAAATTTGTGGCTTAAGCAGCTGGCTCACATCAGTGAAAAAGGGTTGGAGACTTTAGCAAAGTAGTCCTTCTGGCAAAGGTATATCACTTGATCCTTGTGATTTTTATGGATTAGGAAAACATCATAGAGTTTCTTTTTGTGTTCTTTCTACACAAAATAAAACTAAAATTGAGCTAATACATTATGATGTTTATGGTCATATCGAGATGAAGTTATTGGGTAGTAATAGGTACTTTATGACTTTTATCGATGATACTTCACGGAAGACTTAGGTGTACTTGTTGAAGAAGAAAAGTTAGGTGTTTGACTGCTTTAAGATTTTTCATGCCATGGTTGAGAAGTAGATTAATATGCACTTGAAGTATCTCCGTATGGATAATGGTAGATAGTATACCTTTAATGAGTTTAAGAGGTATTGCAAGGAGCATGGTATTCGTCATGAGAAGATGGAGCCCAGTACACTGTAACATAATGGTGTAGCTGAGAGGTTAAACCATACCATTATTGGGAAAGTCAGATGTATACTAAGGATGCCTATATTGTCGAAGATGTTCTGGGGTGAAGTTGTGAGTACTGTTGTTTACTTGATTAACTGGCCTTCATTAGTTCATTTGGGTTTTTTGGTTCCAGAGAATGTGTGGACAAGTAAGAATGCTTCTTATTCACATTTGAAGGTGTTTGGTTGCAAAGCATTCATGCATGTGCCCAATGAACAACGGTATAAGCTTGACAGTAAAGCTAAGCCGTGCATTCTTCTTGGTTATGATGGCGAAGAGTATAGCTACTAATTATGGGATCCAGAGAAAAAGAAGGTGGGTAAAGGCAAGGTTGTTATCTTCAGAAAGCATGAGAATGTAAAAGATATTAGGCTACAATAGGAGACTTCAGATATTGCTTATGGTGTTGATGATCAGACACTTGTACCTATTTCATTTAAGAATGCCACAGATTGGAGAGTTTTAGAACATGGGGAATTGTAGCTAGCCATTCTTAATGGATAAGTCAATGGCTATATAGCTGAGCATGACAATGGTCTTGAGTAGGGAGAACAGTCCCTTTTATTGGAAAATGTAGAGTCTTAGTCAAAGAGATTTACTAGAGAGAGTCGTCCATCTACAAGGTATTCTAGTTTTGATTATGTCATGTTTGTTGATGTGGGGGGGTTTGAGAGCTTCTTAGATATGCAGTCTTGTGCAAGTAAGGATTAATGAATCGCTGTAATGTAAGATGAGATGAATTCTCTTTAGAAGAACAACACATATGAGTTTGTGGATCTACCTAAGGGTAGAAGAGAATTGTAGAACAAGTGGGTATTTAAGTTAAAGAAAGATTGTGATAAGCTAGTTAAGTATAAGGCTCGTTTGGTGATGAAGGGCTTCCATCAGAAAAATGAAGTTGACTTTGATGAGATCTTTTCCCTTGTGGTGAAGATGTGTTCTATTTGAGTTGTCCTTGGATTAGTAGATAGTCTAAATCTTGAGCTTAAGCAGCTAGATATGAAGACTGCATTTTTATATGGCAATTTGGGTGAGGAGATTTACATGGTTCAGCCTAAAGGATTTAAAGTGAAAGGGAAGGAACACATAGTCTATAGATTGAAGAAGGGCCTTTATGACTTGAAGCAAGCATCTAGACGGTGGTACCACAAGTTTGATTCTTTTATGGTTGGCCAAAACTATAAAAAAACTGATGTAGATTCTTGTTTTTATATTGGAAAGTTTCCTGATGGTAACTTCATTATTTTTTTGCTTTATGTTGATGATATGCTTCTTTTGTGGGCAAGATGCTTTGATGATTCACAAGTTGAAAGAAGAGTTGTCTAAGTCCTTTGACATGAAGGTTTTAGGGTCAGTGAAACAAATTCTAGGTATGAGAATTATTCGTGACAGGAAAGTTAGTAAGTTGTGGTTATCACAGAAGAATTATATTGAATGAGTTCTTGAAAGGTTCAACATGACAAATGCTAAACTAGTTAGTACGCCCTTTGCGAATTACTTCAAGTTGAGTAAAAAGTCATGCCCAACTACAGTAAAAGAAAAGGAAGAGATGTCAGCTATTCCTTTCTCTTCTGCGGTTGGTTCTTTGATGTACGCCATGGTTTGTACTCGGCCAGATATTGCTCATACTGTTAGATTGGTTAGTCAATTTCTATCTAATTCAAGGAAGTCTCATCAGGAAGCCGTGGAGTGGATTTTCAGATATTTGAAAGATACTTCTATATTGTGTTTGAGTTTTGGTAGTGCTAAACTTATCTTGAATGGCTTTGCAGATGCAGATATGGCGAGTGATCTTGATGGTAAAGAATTTACATCATGATACATTTTCACTTTTGCCAGAGGAGTTGTCCTGTGGCAGTCGAAGTTGCAAAGTTTGTTGTTTTGTCTATAGCTGAGGTAGAGTATATAGCAACCAATGAAGTAGGTAAAAAGATGTTGTGGATGAAGTAGTTCCTTGATGAGTTGGGTTTAAAGCAAGATGAGTATGTGATACATTGTAACAATTAGAATGCTATTGATTTGAGTAAGAACTTAATGTATCATGCTCGTACTGAACACATTGAGGTGAAGTATCATTGGTTATGCTTGGTGGCCGAAAATAAGTTTTTAAAGCTTGAGAAAATTCATACTGATGATAATGTAGCTAATATGTTGACAAAGTCACAAAGGTGATTTTTAAGGAAAAGCTTGAAACATGCAGCCTAACGATCGGCATATGTTCAATGTAAAGAGCGATGATGGTGTTATCTCCTCCTAATGGGATTAGAGGGGGAATTGTTGTGCATTGTGCAAAGTGGTTTGCTTGTTCTTGTTGGACTTGAAATGGCTTTAAAAGACACTTGACATGGCTTGTGAAACAAAGCCTAATTGGCTCTGGTTTTAAAATTCCAACTTGGACTTGGGATGTCTCGGCCTATAAAAGCCAATATAGTCTCACAAAATCAATGTGTGTGCAAAAAAGAGTTAGAGAAGAGAACGCACGAAAGCAATTGGCTTCATTCAATTGGTTGGATTCATTAGAAATTTTTGGTTTAGTGATCTAGTAGTTTGGGTATCATTCTTTTGGGTTTATGAGTATCAATCAGAGAATATTGGTGTTTTTGAATCTTCGTAAACTGTGGTGTGAGATTTTTTTCAGGAACTCTAGAGTATAGAATTTATGGTTTTTCTTAAATTACTGTGATAAGGTTTAAATTTAGGCAATAGTTTGAATTGTGAAAGTTGTATTATTTTTTCTTGATGGTGAATTTTGCTACCGGTCTGTCCCGTGGTTTTTCCTTTTACATTGGCGGGTTTGCCACATATATCATGTGCCTCGATTTATTTTTGATTGACGCTATTTTTCTGATTATTTTTACTTGGTTGTAATTTAGTAGCTTGAGCATTTCTTGATCTTATCCTGTAGGTTTGACAATGAATTTTTTGAGTCCATACCAACAAATATAAACCTACAAGGGCAAGGCGCTTCTAGGCCTCACCTAGAAGCAGTAATGATCAATTTAGAAGCTACCGTAAAGGCAAAACTTTAAATACGATTAAGAAATTCTAAGTATTTTCGTTGAGGTAGTCTAACGTTCATTGCGTGAATCCACACACTCTAACGTTGTTAACATAACATTCATTTATAATAAGTTGCCTAATTTTAAAATGTATTTATCTAATTTTAATCTATATTTTTTTAATTCTAAAAAGAATGTATTCTTTTATTGAATTCGCTTCATTTTGAAAACATTAACTTGGTACTATATCTATAATAACTTGTCTAATTCTCAAATTAGTTTTATCTTGTTTTGAGATACATTTGTCAAATTTTGAATGTTAACAAGATAAATGTATCTTAAAACCAGACAAATCCAATTAAATATATACATTTTACAACTAGACAAATATATATTGCAATTACTTTGAAAAATGTATCTCAAAATTATATATGCTATTATAACTGAATGTCAAGAAAAAAGATTTTAGAATTAAATGAATAATAAATATATTTCAAAATTAAATAAATATATATTAGAATTAGACAAACATATTATATACAGAATTAGGAAAATATATATTAAAACTAGACAAATTGTTGTACACCCAATAGATATGATCAAGGTAGTCATACGTATATCGTCACCATTTTATTCTCAAATTAACTCATTGCTTTAATTTTAGTTGGCTCCCAATGATCAAAAGTACACGAATTTTTTTTTAACTTTTTCCTGCCTTTTTCTTTTCCCTCCAGCCCTCCTCTACAATTTTCAATTCCTTCATATCCCCCACCCCCTGCTACTACTTTTTTTTTTTCTTTTGCCACACAAATGTTTATATTATATATTTTTTTATAGTCAATAATTCTTTGCCAGTTTACCTGTTGATTTTGATACTTTTGTTTAACTTGGGGGTTGTGTTTTTTTTTTCATTAAGTTGGAAGTGCCATAAATATATAATTTATTAATTTAAACAAATTCAACGATAACAGACATATTATGCAAAGTTTTCATCATGATGTTAGTACAATCTTAGGAAAAAAAATTGGGAACAAGAATTCTTTCATATCATCTAGACTTAAAATCTTTTTTTTTAATCTGAAATTTTAGAAATGTGGTGGTTGAATTTTAATTTTGAAAAAGAATTACTAAATCATTTATTACCTTTAGAGCCCTTCTTTTCATGACTTTTTTTTTTTCTTTTATGGTGTCCAAAATAATGAATTATAGTTAGTAGACCCTCAATACAAAAGTTTTTTGTTGGATGTTCTTTCCCTCAAAAACAAAGAAAAATGACAGCAAAATTGGGGGGACAGAGAAATAATGGAGCCCGAGAGATTAGTAATTATGTCAATTAAATTTAGGAAAGGTAATTTGATAAAGAGATAATAGATTCAACCTTAATTAATATCATTTTACTTTTCCAATGATAATTAAGTGTTCATTTAATGGTTCTTAACATGTGCCCTAAACAAACCCTTTTCCCTCCTTAAACCTTAATATTCTCTGCTACCCTAATTACATTGTTATGGGCTTCTGAGCTCCCCCATCAGGGATGGCAATGGATAGGATTTGGGTAGGATGGTACTAAACCCAGATCCTATCCATCATGTTGGATATTCAATCCATATCCTATCCACCATCCATCGGTTTTATAATTTTCATATCCATATCCTACCCATTTTAAAGTGGGTAGGATTTGGATAAAATCCACTAACCCGCTACATGCTATCTATCATAATAAAAAAGCAATAATTTTATAACAGAATAACTAATTAAAAAATATTAAAATTGATCACCTCACAAAACAATATCAACAATAAGAGACACATAATGAAGTGCAACAGTCAGATAACTTAAACACGCTAATATAGCTAAATCCAATTACAATATCTAGTACTTATATGATACAATGCGATAAGTTAAACATATGATTGCAACTTGTACCACTCTTGAATTGACAAATCAAAATGATACCTACAAAAATCTTTGACGCACTAATGCAACTCCTTAGAATGTTTAAATATGAAGGAAACAAGAACGAGTTTACAGAAAAAATATGTATATATGTGAATGATTCTGTATATATGTTCAAACTATATTACCCTTATGTGTATATATATGTGTGTGTGTATGTGTGTGAATGATTTAGCCATTTCAACCTGTAAAGTCCAGCCACAATTAACCGAATTAATTTTTCTTGTAATTACTATATATATATATATATATATATGGGTAGGATATGGGGCGGATGGACCTAAACCCATATCCTATCCACATCCGGTGGGTACAAAAAAAAAAAAAACCCAAATCCGCTCCAAATCCATTTAATTGTAAAAAAAATCCTATCCGTCGGATAGGATTTAGTCGAATATCCGCTGGGCCGAATATCCGTTGACATCCCTATCCCCCATTTCTCAAGTACACTATCGTGCGTTCTAGTTTGATTAAGAACAGCCTCCTTCGACTCAACCATGTCCGCCCAGGTTGCAGCCCCCTTCATATACTCCTCTACCTCGTCTCCGGTTAGTTCCCCCTGCTGATGTTCCAGTGATTCGTCCCCTGAACTTTCAACATCAGCAATCCAGTGGGCGTGCCTACATCATATCTTTAGTTGACTGCTTCAGTCGCAGCCGTCTTCTCTGGCCTGTCTCGTTTCCTCGTCGCCTCCGGTCGACTTAGGCGCGCTCACTAGCCGTTCATGAGCACGAGAGCAACAAGCCCTAGCACTAAGAGTCCTTTTCAGATAGCACACCGTTTTTTTTCCTTTTGTTTTCTCATATCATAAACTAGTACTTATAGTACTCCAGTAAACACGGGTTACTTAAGATAATCAACCCTAAGTACCTGCGAGGGAAGAAATAGCTAGGCAGGCCAGACGTGCAAATCAAGAAATTCGAAGGTGGCTTTTGAAACAAATTAAATAAGCAAAATTATAGCTAGTGAGGGGCAGGGAACCTCTTATATAGTCGGTTTGTACTCCAAATTAAGCCCCCCACCCGGACTTGGCCGGTTTGACTGTTATCGTGTCTTATATATACTCATTCCGTATTTATAGTATTCACCATTAATCTATAATTTCTTATTTTTAAAATTTTATCTATAATTTCTTATTTTTAAAATTTTAGTATATAATAATTAAAACTTTGTATATAAATGATATATAAAAAAATATAGATTCTAAATATATATTATTTTTAACTATTTTCTAACAAATAATAATATGAATTAATTAAAGTTAAACTAAAGTAAAAAACGTAAAATATTTCAAATAATATGAGAAATAGGTAGTATGTAATATCTTACTTTTGATATTTTAATGACATGTACCTTAGAGAAGGACCCGGATTTTTTTTATAAGTTATCAAAACAGATATTTTCCTAAACTAGCAAATGCACACATGTGTTGCATGTAAATCTTACTCAAATAACAATAATTCTAATTATATTTTTCAAAATAAATATTAGTAATAATTATTTTATTTTATTTTTGTCTAGATATATTTCTTATTAGTTTCATTTTCTATTTCTACGTAGTTTTTATTATAATATTTCATCATAACTATCCTCATTTAAGTCATCTATTATAATATATTACTCATTGTATTGGATTTCTATATAATAATAATAATAATACGATGTAGAATATGATATAGGTAATATTGTTTGAAAGAATAATAGAATTTTTTTATTTGATATGGTAGAGTACTTATAAAATTTATTCCTTGTTCATTTAATATCTTATTAAAAGCATTAAAATTTCTCTTCTCAATGTAAAATTTAAATTTAATAGTATGCAATCTATTAATAAAAGATCTTAAATTAATGGACTTAAATGAAATTATGTATTTGGAAGTTTTATTAAAATTAAAGTTAGTAAAATTTATCTTTATTTTTATATTCTAGATTAAAAAAATAATGATTAAACTAAAAATCTTATATTAGTTAGCTCAAACAATTAACTAGATTTACTATTAGTGCATTAGCATAATTCTTAAAGAGATATAAGCTAGCATAACTTTGAATTTTTAAAAAGATATAAGCTAAGTTTTCAATTTTCTTTTCAATAAGTATGACACAAATATGAGTCATGACGTCAAAGCATAGACTTGATAAATAAACATTGAGTTTTGTCAAAGGCATGTAACTATAAGTAACTATACATTACTAAAAAAAACTTAATTATCTAACTCTTGACTTTTAATAAAAAATATACTCACCCTTAAGGTTTCAAATTGACACATACCCTCAATTTTATAGTTGATTCAATATGATGTTTCAAAGATTAAAAGATCAAGGTCAAGTCTTGTATAATTTTTTTTTTATCTTTTTGGGTAATTAATACTTACCCATTGATTTATAAATTATACTCACATCACTTGGGTTTGAAAAGCTGGTTTTACGCATGTCTTGTTCCACTACTTAAAAAAAACCAATTTCCAACGGCTTGCCGTTGGAAATTCTAAAATTTCCAACGCGAAGCCGTTGGAAATCCATCCGTTGGAAGTCCATATTTCAACGGCCTAGGTTATAGCCGTTTGAATTTCCAACTGTCACCCATTGGAAATTTTCCAACTGCCAAGGCCGTTGGAAATTGGAAATTTGGGTTTCCAACTGCTTTGGTTGTTGGAAAATTTCCAACTGCCTAGGCCGTTGGAAAGTAGGTTTTTTATATTTTTTATATTCCCGTTCTATTTCCAATGCTTTTCTTTAAACGTCAAATGGCTTAGGCGGTTCAAAATTATTGTATCGTATGTAATCAAATACTGAACTGAAGCACGTACATAAATGCTTGTAAATCCCAATAAAAACATGCACAATTGAAATTACAAAATCATGACATAAATATAGTTATATATCCACATAAAAACATACACAATTGAAATTACAAAATTATGACACAAATATAGTTATAAATCCACATAAAAACATACATAATTGAAATTACATAGTTCCATTCTCCTAAAAAGTGTTTGTTTGTTGATAAACACACAAAGTAAAGTGATATACCTGATCTAGTTTTCATCGGATCCCGAGGCATCAATATCATTGTCAGGATGCACGGGCAGAGGAATTCCAACTCGTTGACATATGTACTCTAGCTCAGCTTATTGTCTCATCTTCAGGCGCTCCAACTTCCGCTCATAATATGATGCTTGTTGTGTGATATGCTCCGCTACCACTCGCTCAACTTGTTCAGTGAACTCCGGCGTTTGAGTGACATTAACATGTGCTACAGGAGTATTCCTTGGTTGTCGTCATCCAAGCACAACATGTTGTTCTGATCCAAGACCAAATACACGCCCTTTCTTCCTTCCACCAGTAGCTGCACTCATTATCGCAACCTCATCAATGTCATGTGTGACTCATTCCTCTTCCATTTGCTGCGTTTGTTCGTCGATCTCAGTAGTTACCTTTGCCTTCATAAGGGTAAAAATTAGTTTATTAGTAAGTCGTTACTTATTGGTATGTAAAAAGGTAATTTTATATAACATGATTATTACCGCCACTTCTTCAGTCCGCCTGTTGACGTATTCCCCGCTCTTTTTCTTATAAGTTTGCTGTATGACCTTGAACAAGCCAGGGTCCCTCTTCTCCGGATCTTTTTCACGCTACATTGGTTGTTAGTAAGAATAATGTTATTACACCATAAATAAGTTGAATTATGTGTAAAAGAGGTTCATAACTTTTACCATTCGCTCTCGGTGTTCAGTAATTGAAACAAAGCCTCCTGCATAAGTAGCACTGTATCCACCAGTGGAGTTAGACGACTGCGATGATGATGCTCGTATTGTCTTACCCCTCAACGATTTCTCCTGAAACTCCGCTGAAGCCCACCATTCCTCCATTTCTGCATACTGTGCGTCGGTCATAAATAATGCTCATGCTCGCCATTTCGCAGGATTTCTTTCGCGGTGAATGCCACCCAACGTCGATCGGTAATGATTAGCTGCCATCATATGCCAAACGCGATAGACCTCATTATGGTGGGCTGCATCCCACTCACATAATCCCTAGACATAAAATAAAATATAAAGAGTCTAATAGTTATCCACATGATTTGTAAAGCTAAAAAGGTGAGACCAAAGTGCAAACCTCAAATACGCGGCACCACGCTTGAATATCTGTTGGGCTTGCGCTCGTCCAATCATGATGTCCCTTGAAGTGTGTGGTGAAGCATCTAGTCACCAACCGTGTTGCTCTTGATGGAAGGAAGCTACATGAAATGCATGTTCCAACACAATAAATATTGTTTTCATTGAAAGTAAATGTACTGCATGTAACATAAACTATTATTGTTTAAAATGATACTACACTTACGTGTTACAGTGAGGTGTAATCCGTAAGCGACCTTGAATCGGGGCTTCGGATACCACTAACTGACCAATAGAATTCCCTCCATCGGCTGAAGGTACAGGTGCCGGAGTAGATCGACTAGCACTACGGCCGATTGGAGGAATGCGAATATCATTTGTATGAGGGGTGGGATGTGGAAGAACATCCTCTTCTATTATGGGCCGCGAAGCTGAATGTTGGGAATGCGATAGGCCTGCCCTTTTATGTTTGGCAATTGGTTCTGCTAACACTTTTTTGAACTGCTGAAATAGGCCTTTCCCTGGGTGACGTGTATACGTCGCATCTCCTTTAGGTGGCATCTGCAATTTTATTCAAAACCATACAACATTTTACAAATGCAAATTATGGGGAATAGTATTGCTCTTGCAACTGCACCTATCACAGTCAATTTAGACGTAGTATTATTATTATTATAAGTTATTCCACGTTCACATTACATTTTATAAGTAATTACACGTTAACATGACAGTCAATGGACTTCATCGTCCTCAGATTGTGCCTCTAAATCGCTATTATTAGTATCCCCAGATTCAAATTCATCTTCTTCATGACTTGCTTCAAGGGCCTCATCTTCCTTAGATTCATCGTCATGTTCCAAAGTTTCTTCCTTGATCGGCATGTCATCCTCTACAGCTTCCCCCACTCCTGTTTCAGCTAAATTGTCCATTGGGTCATCCATAATTATGGGTGGATTGTTCACACCACCTTCAAATTCTTCCTGAAATGCATCATCGATGTCATTAACATTATAATGAACGATGCGTCTAGGTTTGATTTTCAAAACGGCTAACCACTCTGTTTTTTCACGTGACTTTGTTGGGTAAGGGGTGTAGTAAACTTGATCAGCTTGGGAGGCAAGAATGAACGGGTCAAAGTTCCCATATCGGCGACCATCATGAACCTCAATTAAACCATATTGTTTATGAACCCGAGTGCCACGATCTGGAGTAGGTTCAAACCATGCACACCTAAACAATACAATATTTTTCTGTGGTCATCCAGGATATTCGAGTTAAATGATTTCTTCTAACACCCCATAAAAATCACATTCAACCTTACTTGATCCTGAAGTCCTTATACATATGCCACTGTTAAATGTTGCTTTGTCGTGACCTCAATCGCTAATGTGGAACTTGTACCCATTTATGAAATAAACAGGCCAAGTCTCAACATGATGTGATGGCTCGCACCCAACATCCCACAAAAAGTGGTCCGTGATATTGTTGTGCACATCATTCACCTAGTTACATATAATAAAGTTTATGAATATGTCTTTCCCTTGAGAAGCAAAATATGGCTAAAATTTAAGTGTAGGTAACTTACATAGTTTCTAAGCCATGTAGTAAAGTTATTCTCAATGTAGACATCCAGGTCTGACATTGCTATATTTGGTGCATGCATACGCACTTCGTCAACAAACAAACTACAAGATATACATAGAGGTCGTTGGAGCATAAACCTAGATGATTAAAGTGTATAAAAAAAAAGTATTATTATTAGAGTAGAATATATAAAGGAAATATGTGTTATGGCACTTACTTGAGGTACGTCTTCGCCTCTTTACAATTCAATAAGACATATGCAATAGCAACCCTCAATTCATCATTATTATTATTATTTTAGTACTACTCTTAGTATAATAATAATTATTTTAATTACTAATACTAATAATAATAATAATAATAATATTATTATTATTATTATCATTATTATAATTATTGTAGTCCTAATCTTTGTACAATAATTATTATTTTAATTATTATTATTACTATTATTATTATTATTACAATTATTATTATTATTATTCTTATTGCTATTATTCTACTACTACTCTTAGTATAATAATAATTATTTTAATTATTGTTATTACTATTATTCTTATTCTTACTATTATTATTATTATTATTATTATTATTATTATTATTATTGACAAATATTTTATTAAAGGTCAAAATTAATCAAACAAATTTACTTAAATATAACTACTTTGAACCTATATTAATTCCAAAACTTAAAACATTATAAAAATAAATCCAATTAAACATTCTCATTTAAACTAACAATGTACTATTTGGAATTAATCCCGAAACTAATAAAAAATTAACAAAATGGCCAAAAATTTGAAATTCTAATGGTTAACCTCAAATCTTCACATCCAACCATCAACAACTATAAATCACATACATTTCACATATTTCAAACTAAATTACCATTACATAATCCAGATTTAAACCATTTTTTAGAAAAAAAATTTAAAAAATTTAAAATACGAACTTACCTCAAATCCTTTCTTCAAATGCGTTTATTATTGTTTTCAATCTGACATAACAAGTAAAATATTCCACCCATTACCATTATTAAACATCAAACCATGAAAAAAAAAAAACACCCGCCACGCACAACGAAATGGAAAAAACCACAAACTTACCAACAGATCGAGTAGATTCACCACCAGATCCAACAATGTCATCGTCGATTAACACTTATCTGGCCCTGGGTAACGAATTGAAGGTGCTGTGTGTGTGTGGAGAGAGTTTCTGCAGAGGAAGACGAGAGAGAGAGACGAACATAGGTGAAGACGACGAACTGGGAAAATGGTGGGGGAATGGCTTAAATTGGCATTTTCCAATGGCCAAGGCCATTGGAACACAATTATTAAAAACGTGCGTTCCACATTAAGTATTTTCCAACGGCTTAGGCCGTTGGAAATTAATAAACAGTGCCACTTCTAGAAGATTTCAAAACGGTGCGTTTTACTTACTTATTTTCCAACGGCTTTAGGCCGTTGGAAAATTATCAACTGTAACACTTATTGAAAATTTCCAAAACGGCGCATTTAATAAATTTGTTTTCCAACGGCTTAGGCCGTTGGAAAAATAAGTACAGTATTGTGCTCCTTTCAATTTGTAAATTATTCCAACGGTTAAGCCGTTGGAAAATTTTTTCTCTTAGCTCCAAATGCCTTGCCCTTTGGAAATTTTCCAACGGTTAGATAGTTGGAAAAGATGCCGTTGGAAAAAGCCTTTTTTCTAGTAGTGAATTCTTATAATACAATTAGTCAACCATAGGAAAATAGACTCCTTAAAATAAAATAAATTCCCAGTACCTAAAAGGAAAACTAATAAATTATAGTTTAAGATTTAGTCACTTTATATATATTCACTTTTTATTGTATATAGATATAAATAAAGATATATATATATATATATATATAGATATTAAGTTGCACTTTTAGGTTTTGATAAAAATGTTTAAAGTTTGAAAAGTGAATAAATTGATAAACAATATTTTTTAGGCATGTTTAATAGTCATATAAATCAAAGACATGCTTGTTACAAAATTTTAAATTTAGTGGCATTTTAAATTTTTTTCCATAAAAAAAGACTTATAGAAAACATAGAAAACAATCACCAATTGTTTTCTATTTTTTTTATTTTCAAATAATATTTTTTATAGTATAAATAATTTGTAAATGGTACAAATGCATTTAAATTTTAAATATTAGAAATGCATTAATATTTTGATTAATAAAATAAATAAAAATATTAACTTGGTAAACTGAATATAACAATACTCTTTTTAAAAAATAAAAAATTCTCAAAATATGTTCCATATTTAAAAGATTTTGAGTATCAATTTCGAATATGAAAGTATATATATGAATTAAGTAATACGACAATGAAAATATGAAAAATCGCAACAAAATTATATTTTGGATAAAAAAGAATAAAATTTTGTTTCAATACAATAGTAAATGTTGGAAAGTTTTTTTATTCTACTAAAACTTGCTATATGTCCTCCTAAGAATCCTCCAACTTCTTTCTTTACCATATAATCCCTTATGTGGTTAGAACCTATAGTTAGGACCTAAAAATTTGTAATTTAATTATAAATTTTGAACATATAAGCCTCCAAACTTTTCTCTTTATTATACTTAATCTCAAATAAAATAAAAAATTGTAATCATAATAGAAAATTTATTAACTTCATCTCTTAATAATTCCAAAACTATTTCTAGGCTATGAGCCTCTACCTTGAAATATAATATTCAACCAAAAATTACTTCTAATTTTTTTATTTTTTTTAAAGATTTTATTGGCTCTAAAAAAATAAAAAATAAAAATAATATTTAATATTATTTAGTTAGAAAAGAGTTAGTTGTTAAGAATACAAATTTGAGTTACAATATTAAAAGGGATGACCATGTGGAAAAATAATTCTTATAAATTTTTTAATATTTCAAAATATTGGAACATGTAAAAAAATTGCTGCTAAAATTCCCCTTATTACAATATAAGCACTAATTCTAACAGTTAAGAACTTTTTTTTTTCCTACAACTTTTCTCAATGACCTTTACTACAATGATAATTTTTTTATTTTTTTTATATTAGGTGCTTGAGTTGTACTTGAATTATATTATTACTCTAAGGTAGACCAAATATGTAAACTTTTATATATTATATATTCATCCAAGTTGGAAAAAAACATAATTGATGATAATTTTATATTCAAAAACTTTTTTTTAATAGTAGAATAAACTTAGGTCCTACTTGCTAAGTTGTAACTTTAAGTTTTATAAATATTTAATGTATTTGAGATAATTATTTGATAATAAAATAGAACCAATGGCATCATGTTTGATAAAGACTTTAGTAGTAATCTAGGAGTTTTAACCATTAAATGTAAAATTAACACAAAAAATAGCATACAATACTTGATTCTGTAATATAGAATTAAGCGCAGGCACATTTGAAACAAATAATAAAATTTAGTGGCAACTTAAGGATCCATTTTAGTGTTCTAATTCTAATATAATTCCAATTAAATAGATAATGATAAAATTAAGTTTCTCTAAAAGAACAAAGTAACTTATAATAAAGGTAAAAAAATCGTTCAATATTTGTGCACCTTTGTACTTTTTATATATTAAAGACTATAGCTCTTATAAAGGAATTTGAACAATTTTAAGGAATGATCATAATATATTTATCTTTAAATTTTAATAAGCATTATAGATATTTCACCATTTTAGGGGGTTTAGGCTTTTGTTATTTGCCCCCTTAGTTACGTGCCTGATGTACATAAGAACAATGTGTACTTCAAATCTTAAAATTAATCTACCCTTAGGTAAGAATTTGTTGATGCAGGGGTATATATGTGTATAGTGGCCATTTGAAATTTCCAACAGCTTAAGGCATGTATGTTGGTAATTGAGCCATTAGACAACTTCCACCAGTTGAGCCTATTGGAAGTCACCAATTGTTTATGTTGCTAAATTTCCAATAACTTTGGTAGTTGGTAATTTTTAGTAGCCTTAATTGTTTGTATTTTTCAATGATCAAGACCATTAAAAAATTACCAATTGTCAATGCATTGGAATATTTTGGGAGGATGATGATTTGGTGAGTTTAATTTGCAGCAGCTGACCCGTCATTATCAGTACCATTTTCCGACCTAAGCTATTGGAAAATCATATTTACATAAGAAAATTTCCAATAGCTTGCCTATTGGAAATATAACTTTTTTTTTAAAAAAATAATATGTTTTATGAAATATTTCCAATACAAAAGTATCCCCGGAGTGCCATATGTGAGTTATGCAAAGCCAAGTTTTTGCAGGTGAGGTAAAATTACTTACAACATGAAAGCAAAATAAATTCAGACACAAAATAAAGAAAGAAAAAAAAAGGAACATTCTTCTAGGATATTTTTTATTATAGAATAATTTGCCCAGCAACAAAAACCAAGCCAAATCTCCTCAACGAGAGCCCTAAGTATTTATTGTACAATAGGATAACACAAAAAAAAATTTACATTACTTTAAATAAGAATTCACAATTGTCATCTAAAAAAATTACTACTAAAATTATTACCAAAAAATATAGGACTAAAGTGTAAGTACCTTCATTTGGAAACAGCCTCTGAGACGAGCACAAGGAACTAAGCAGGTATACGAAAACAAGCAAAAAGGATTCTTACAGGTATCTACTGCAAAGGGAATACATAATCACTAAAAGTCAAAGTATCTACTGGATAACTATACACCAAATAGCAAACGAATCTCTAGCAAGACCCAAAAGAAAGAAAGAAAGAAAGAAAGACCTAAGTACCAAATATATTTTACAAAGAAAATGGAATGCCAGTACTGACAACACAAAGTGCACCCTAATGTGAGGTTAGAAAGATCCGCCTGACCTTACCTAGCTACAAAAATTGAAGTTAGAACTAAAAAAGATAAGTACATCAATGAGAATTCAAACGTTTTTTAATTCAAATTCACATAAAACATCAAACACTAGTGCACGTGCTTCGTCCATTGAATTAGATGGCAAAAAAACTATCCTTTCTTTGATATGGTACTGGAAACTGAGTCCAAAACATATAGACATAAAAGCAACTGCAAACAGGAAAAGACTCGGTGCGTTTGGAGAGATATACTTCCAATGTAGCCACAAATCACAGGAAACAAAATCCCTCAGAGAATATTTACCAGCCAAAAGAACACAGATTACTGAAGAATTACTCAATAGAGCCAGACTGTCAGAATCAAAATTCCTCAGAGAATATCCACCCAATCATTTAACCATCAACTTTTAACCATTTACCAATCTCATAAGTTTCCACCAAAATGCAAGGTGAAATCCAGAAAAATCAAATATAAAAAAGCACAACTTTAGTCTGTAGGCTGGCACCACAAATGGTAATTACCTACCGATAAATCAATACCAGGAAGCAATAAAGAAAATCAACAATCTACAATCAGCTATATTCTTATTGGGGGAAAATAAACAAAAACTTGTCGATATCAAGAGCTCTAAACTTCTCCATCAACAATACAACATCTTTGTGGCTGATCTTTCCCATTTCCCTCAACTCAAACAAGATACATTCTGAAAAACTACAACCAATTTACACATAGAAAATTAGAAGCTAAGTTTGCAATGTAAGAATCACATGGAAAGCAAAATAGTAGAATTTTCAGTGAGTCTAGGTACCATAGTGTCTTGTCATGATCGAGATCTATCATACCTCAAGGCCTGAGAGTGTCAATTTTCGGGAGATAACCAAGTTAACCAGTGATCTTTGTCTTTTCTGATCAGCATAAACTTTATCAACGTAGAGAAAGAACTAAGTTAAGCATATGGTACTGCTAAATATCCAGATAATAGAAAAAAAAAGTGCCCTACTCTTGTTAAGAAGCTTAGATCACCACAGCCAAGAGTAGTAGCGGTGGAACAAATGCAGTAAAAAGCATCCATGCACAAATCAAAGATTTTCAACAAGTGAATTCAAAAGGAAAATAGAAAAAGAATGAGAATAGACTTTTCTTTTCTGTGTTGAAGGTGGGCCACCTACATAGGCGAGTGGCAAAAACGCATCGCTTAGGTGCTGGAATACTTGCTAACAGTGGAGGCATTACACTTGTCTTCACCTTAAGGATAGGGCTGAAAATGAGCTGAGACGAGCTAATTAATAGGAGATCATGTTTGGCTTAAATATTTTATTTAGCTTGATATTTTGTTTATGTTTGAATTGAAAATAATATGAACAAGTTATGAACAAACTTTTATTAGATCGAGCTCGAGCTGTTCGCTTAAATTAAGGAAAAATTCTAAACTTAGAATGAATCGAGCTGAGTAGCAAGCAAATTGAGATTTGTTTGAATTGCATATTAAGTTTTAAATTTTGTTCAAACTTAGCTTGATAACTTTTCAAACGAGTCATAAACGAGCTTTAAACCGAGCTAAACTCAAGTCGAGTTTGAGTTGTTTGTTCATTTTTCACTCCTACCCTCTAACAAAATGTGCAAAGGAACCAAGCAAAAACCAACCCAAAACCTAGAGACCAAAAAAAAAAAAAAGTTTAGGGTTGAAAATATGAAAAAATGATTTTAATAGAAGTTAAAAAAAGGAGAATGAAATGATTTAAACCATGTAAACAAATCAAATTTATGGAAAACAAATCAAACAAAAATTTTGAAGTCCTATCAACAAAGAATTGTTGAGCTTTTTAAGAAATAACTTTAGAGAAAGTTAGAGAAGGTAAAAAGCAATCAAATGATGAAAAATATAAAATAAAATTTTGGAAAAAAATGTTCCCAACATTTTTGTGGGCAGCCAAAAAATTCATCTTCACGGTGGGGCCATCGCCAAAATTTATCCTTCTACCGGCAACACCACCAAAGCAAAACCTATTGAAGTTGCACTTAGAAAGAAAAAGAAGAAAGAAAAAGGGGGAGAAAGGGAGGGGGGAAAAAGAAGCTTGAGGACAGAAGAAGAAGAGATAAATATACTCAATTAAAAAATTATAACCCTAAGTCCTCATCTATCATTTAGATGCCATTTAAACCCCAACATTTATAAAGTAATATTTATCATACTGACTTTCCAATGACTTAGGCTATTGGGAAGTTTGCAATGGCTTTGGCCGTTGGAAAATTTACAAGGGCCTTAGCTGTAGGAACATTGCTTTCTGGGCTTCAAAAAATTTTACCAACGTGAGGTCATTGGAAAAATTTGTTTGCTTTTCCCTATAGATTAACACGTTGGAAACTTTCAATGGTTTAGTAGTGTCCTTAATGGAGTATGTGATTAGGCATGGTCCCTTATTCAACAGTGTATAACTTTGTGGAAGAAAATTGGAATTCAGGGATGATGACAAAGCCAAAATGTTTTTTCTTCCATGAATCAGGTAGGATCCAATTTCATTTTTTAGAATAATTTCTATAGAGATTAGGTAGTGAAAAGTAGCCTCTATAGCTTCTTTAGCATGGAATTGGTCATCATCGAGGGCCGCAAGGGCTTTTCCATTCATGAAATCTTTAGGGTGTAATGGGGGCTCTTACCAAATATTCCTTCGTCTTGCCTATTGTCCCTAGAGGGCCTTCACTTGTGCTTAGGGACTCTAACCTCCATCAAAGGGTTTATCCTTATCATAGTGATTCTAGTTGCATTGAGATCTTTGTGTATTTGCAATATTAATTCCCATAAATAGTGTGGAATTGATAGGAAAACTATTAATGGAGTTGGTTGGTTCAATTTTTTGAATATTGGTACACATTAATTGAGGTATAAATGCCTACAATAAAAAATAACGTCAGAGCCCCGAAGTGTCTTTCTGAAAAAAAATCCTATAACAATCAAGCAAGCTTTTCAAAACTAGACAAAGTTGTTAAAAAAAGTAGGGCTTTTGTATTTATCTCTAATGTTTCATGAAAGTCTTATTTTATTAACTAGGGTGTTAACTGTAGTATTTTAAAAGTGTAATAAATGTGATATTTCATTCATTACAGGAGTCCTATCTTCAATATCTTCCTTTATTATAGTTTCTTATAGAAGGCAATGTAAATCAGTGAATTAGCGACACAAATCGAGGAGGCAATGGAAATTGATGTGAATCAAGGCCAGATAGGAGAGGTTGAAGTAAATAGATGATGAGGTAATGAGAATCAATGCTAGTCAAGGCCAGATAGAAGAGGCTGTTGTGAATTAACAATGAGGCGACGCAAATAAATGATGAGCCGACGTGAATCGAGGTTAGAAATGAGATAGGGATGGAGGCTGGAGCGGAGATTTATGGTGTGAGGCTGAGATTGAGGGTTGGTGGTGTCACCAGATGTGTGACAATGATGGTGGTTGAAATTTGAGAGAGATTGATGAGAGGAAGAGGAAGGAGGAGGGGCAAAATTAGAAAATATATGAAAAATAGTAAAATTTGTAAAACTATGTGCAATGTTAAATAGTGTAAAGGAAATGGGATAAAAGGAGTGTAATTTTTTTCGGTAATAAGAAGCTATACATGGAGAGGAAAATATAGAGGTTAGGCCCATATGATGGACCTCCACCACGGCATCTATCGCACTCAAAATGACAAGCTCAAATAGAAATATCAAATTTAACTTTAAAAACTAATCAGTCTACCATCTCTTTACCTTTTCAAATAATCTATTGTTTTGTTCTCGCCAAATGTGGTAGACGGAGGCTACTAGAGTTGCACAGCTAACCTGGGAAACCATAGATTTCTCCTTCATTTTGTTCTTGAACCAAAGCATTTCATCATGCCATCTGAGAGTTCTCTGGCAAACACCCAACAGTAAAAGCATTTTCTCCCACACTTGATAAGAAAATTTGCATTTGAAGAAAATGCAGTTGGAAGTCTTAGCTTCTTTTTGACAAAAGCAACACCTGTTCATTCATTAGATTCCCCATCAATATAATATGTCTTGGGCAGTCCTCCCAATTATAGCATCCATACTATAGTATTATGCTTCAAAAATGAAAATCTAATCTAGATTGTCTTATACCAACTTACCATTTTGTCCTTCTGGTAGAGAAAAGAGTATTGATTTGGAATCCCGAGAATGGTCTCTGCCTCCTCCTTCCTAGGGTATTTCTTCTTCAACTAATACATCACTTTCAGAATATCACACGATACACCTGAAAATAGTGGATCTAGGTTCTAAGGTCTATAAATCAGCATTTTAATATAGTATGAGTGTATCCAAGCCATACAGGAATTGATCTACCTTTAAATGGACATACCAAAAAAGCTTGAGGATTAAACAATTATTCCAGATCTACAGATCATGCAAGTTGGCACTTCGTTATTCATTTAGATGAGTAATCCTAACCCATGCAATCGGCACTTCTTACTGCCTGTGCTACCTTGGCCCATAAGAAATTCCTGTATATCTTATTAATTGCATTGATCACTTTCTTCGAAATCAAGAAAACTGGACTCCAATATACTTGTATAGATTGCAGCTCAAATTGAATTAATTGGATTTAGCCTCCATACGACAAATTTTTTTTGCCTAGCCTTGGACCTTCTTCCAAATTTTTGCTAGCAAAGGCTCGAAGTCTCTTGCTTGGAGAGAAATGGAAAAAATTGGAATCCCTAGGTACTTTACTAGCAAACTTCCTTCTTGAAAGCATGTAGTCTTCAGTGTCGTTCTTCTCACATGTGGAGGGGTTCCCCTAAATAAACCTTTGACTTCTAGTTACCCGAAGTTAACCTTGAAACCTCATTGAAATCAATTAATTTCATCTTCAAAAGAGATAGTGACCACACATCTGCCCTACTTAAGAGAATCAAGTCATTTGTAAAGCTGAGGTTAATAAAAAATATTATGGCGGTTGCACTTCGAATGAAATCCAAACAGTCTCCGACTCATAAGGCTTAGCCAGCTCCTTGAAAAATATTCCATACACAACATGAAAAGATATGGAGAAAATGGATCACCTTGACGCAAGCCTTGTTTGCCCTTAAAGAACCCATGCATTTCACCACTAATCATGAGAGAACAAAATGGAGTAGATACACATTCTATTGTAAGCTTAACAAATTGATCAGGAAAGCCCAGCTCATTTAGTAACTTATTAAGGAAATCCTTTGAGATAGAATCATACACCTTCATTAATGTCCGCTTTAATCATGCACCTCGGTGAGATATGTCTTATGTAGTAGTGCTTTAGGAAATTAGTTGGCATCAATATATTATCACGAATATAGATCCCCTTCACAAATGCCACTTGTGTTTTGCTTACCATACATCCAAAACCTCTCACACCCTAATTGCAAGAACCTACAAATTAATTATATACAGAACTAAGCAGGATGAAATTCGTAGAAATTCCTTCACTGTTTGTTGGTTATCACCCTTTGGGGTCAGATAAACTAAGGTAGCATTTAGTTGTTTCAGGAACTTTCCTCGTCGAAAGAAGTCCTAGATAGCATTGACAATATTGTCTTTAATTACTCCTCATGTTTTTTTTTTTAAGAAATAAGAAGTATAACCATCAAGGCCCAGGGCCTTAATGTCTTTAATATAACACAAAACCTCCTTGATCTCTGATTCAGAAATAGGCTATAACAGTCTACTGCAATGTTGGTCATTCAAACGAGGACCTTTCTACACAACTTGAGGATCTAGATCCCTTGTCAGAGATTTAGATCCATTAAGATTAGTATAAAAAGATAAAAACTCTTCCTTAATCAAATCCTAATATGTGATCTCTTCACCATCTAGCTTTTTCAGATTAAAAATGCTCTTCTTCTGCTGCTTATGCTAGATCATGGCATGGAAGAATTATAACTATGTGTGCATAACATACATAAGCTTTTTACATATTACAAATAAGGAATATTTGGAAGAGTATGCAGAATTAAAGAAAAGTGACAAATATTTTAAAATAAAAAATTGATAAAAGTGATAGACATTTTAAGTGAGTATTAAGTACTTATATTATTACAGAAAAATAATTTGTTGGACTCTCTTTGTTAGTAGTTGACCGGGTACATAAAAATGAAATTGTCTTTTTTTTTTTTTTTTTGAGTTTCTTTAACCAATTAGATTGTACTATTTTTTCTATGCCAAAATTTTTAGTACAGCAATAATGTCAGATATTTAAGTTAGTTTTAGTATAGGATTGCAACAACTATAAAACTCAATACACTTATTAGCCTCCAAATTTAGACAACCATCTTGAAAACTTGTTCCTTAAATGCTGCTTTTAAGATTTTTCTCCTATTAAAAAAATCATTAAAAAGAAAGAGAGGGAGAGAGAATCAAGTTCCCCATTTATAAATCATACAAACAACAAACACAGGCACAAGAAAAACAAAAAGAAAGCAATAAACAAATAAACAAAAGGAAGAAGACGAAGAAGAAAAGGACGAGAGGGTGCAACTTGGGGACCAAATGTCCAAATACAAATAAATGCTCGTGTAAGCCAAGGGGATCGAATTCAAATTCTTGAAGCAGGAACAAATTCTTTTCTTTCTTTCGCACCCACAAAATCATTGTTGTCTGGATTGTGGAGTACCTAACGGATTGAAATCATATATGCTCAGCCCAAGAGCAAGCATTTTGTTGTTTTATTGGGACCTCAAAATATCTTTGTTAATTATAAAGCACGAGCAAGATACTCTCTCTCTATTTTGTGGACCGTCCGTTATCGATTATTAATTATTAGGCCATGATTCCCAACACATGCATCCTTTATAATGTCAACTATATCGAGCCACCAAATCCGTCCATTATTTTAACTTAATTAGTACTAAATATTCTCTTAATTTGAATTTTTAACTTGCACTACTTGTCATGTGTAGTATCTTTGTAATATCAATCTTTGCACGTAGATAGATATATATAACGGTAAATATCCCAAACAAGTTCCACTACTTCTTTTTTATAACCCACTACCACTTTGTACAATCATCCAATCATCCAATGAAGCATCAGAAGGGTGTGACGCGATCCAAAGATTGATCTTGAATTTAGTGGTGTAACTTCTTTGGGTTTGGTATATCATGCCTTTTTTTAAGCTCCTCTTGTATATATTCCAATTAATACCAACAATAATATTTTAAGGTTGGAGGTTTAATCCTAGCTCTATGACTTGGAAACATGTCCTTTAACTAACTGTATTGACAGCTAGTAGAACAAGGTAAACCATAGGCCCATCATTGAAAAACCAGTTCATTTTGAATTAATTTTTATATTTCTTAAGGTAAATCATAGGTTCATATCTTAAAATTTAGACTTCTTAAAATGTAAGATTTTAATTAACTAATGATTTAGATAAATAATCACTTTGTATAAGAACAATGCATAATAATGCATTAAAACTAATTCAAAACTAACTAAGTAGAAAAGACTCAAGTGATCTAATAGTCTAAGGCTTAAACAATAGTTTTGCTCATTTTCCTGATTTAAAAGGATATTAAATTTTAAGTAAGCTTATCGTTTCACATGTACAAAATATATATACTCTACAAAACTTAACCCAGCAACTGGTTAGAGTCCAAAACAAAAACTAGGGGCAAACACTGTGATGAATATTAACCATCAAGTTTGTAGCAAGCAGGTAAGTAAGAAAAGCTAGAAATTAAATTAGTTTCGCTTTCCCAGCTTAGTTGATAAAGTAAGTGGACATCCTAAGTAGAAGACTTGGGTTTAAGTGGTGTTGCATTCCAAAATACTAGACATCTAGAGGTAGTCAAGTTGCGGCTGGAGTATCCATGGTTCATGCAGTAGATACTTCACCCCTAGCTTTCTTATAGGTCCTTTTAACCATTGTAACTCTTGTACTTGTAAAGATTCTGAGCATAAAAAAAAATCAATAAATTAAGAGTAAAATAGAGTCACAAAATTAAATTAGGTCTAACTGGCTTGGGTTAGGGAACCTTTTGTTTCATAAGGCAAAAAGAGACCTCCATTGCACTTCAACATGAATCTTTATGGATACACCCATGCATACTCGGGGATCAAGCTATGATAAGAACTCTACAAGTCCACTTTGAAGCCATCATCATATGATATATAGACTTTCTCTCCCTAATAGTTTATCCTAACAATGTGTGGCACAGAGTTACTCTTTCCATTTAAGCATATTCAGTTTTTTTAACCAAATGTGATAAAATATAATCTTCTGAATTTTAACCGCCATATTTCTTTGGTTCATCGCTTTCTTCATCTTTTAGACCTCAATTCCTATCCTAAGTTAAAATCTTTGGCTAGAGGTATAATGAAGATGGTCTTAAGGCTAAGCTAGACTTTGTCTAAGAACTAAGAGAAGATGACAAAATTCATCTACGAGCTTTTAGGTAAATGGTAGCCCAATTGCACATGCAAAAGTGAAGATCAAGAATATATCAAGTACGACGAATGATTCTCATGAAATTATAGTTAACTAGAAGAAACCCTGGGCATGTTGCATTGAGGTCTAATTTTTTTGAATAGATACTCAAGGAAATGTATTAAAAACCAGTAAAAAGCTAAAGAAGAATAACAAAGTTACAACAAACTAAGAAACAACACCCTGTCAATATTAAAATAGCCATGCTTTGCCCCTTAAGAGAAAACTAAACTAGAGCCAATTAGTGTATGCCAATAAGGGATTAGAGCACCACTTATAAAAGGAGAGCTGTTTTTTCCCACCCATGTAAAATGAGTTTGATTTCAAAAACAATATCCTAAATCGATATCACCGTTCCATTGGATATTTTGTTGTTCCTCACCTTCCAAATAGCCGACATGGTTGCCAATATAACAACTTTCCATGCCATCCAAGCTTATTTAGAAGAAAATTTCATTGGCCACTATATCATGAAACTAGAAATGGTAAAGTAATTGATAGAAAAAAAATTTCACCACTTGTAAATGCAAGACTAAAATTGAGAAGTGAAGTCACATGACAATACCAAGTAATCCTCATTCTTGAAAAAATATAAGCAGAAGAGGCACTTTAAACTCTTTATAGTAATGCCTTTAAATGCCAAGTTAAACCTGGTAGGTAACCAACGTTGGAAAGCTTTACAGGTAAACAAGTCAAATTTTAGAGGAACCCATTTGCACCATGCGAATTCAGTAAAGTCCAGCACATCTGAAGCCATTTTTGAATTTACCAGCCATTTTTTAAATTGAACTAATAGTAAAGTCACCAAAAGCTGCTCAAACTCCAACATAATGCATCAGAAGAGTCGGCAACAATTTGCACTCCATCCAGCACCAGTAAAAAAGATATCCAAGTTTGCACTTTTGCTTCCCATAGGCTATTGTCTTCAGTTATTTATCTAGTCCCAATGGCCATCTACCCATGAACCCATATCAATATCAATAAGCCTAACATTCTTCACTAAGCACAATTTAACTAGAACCTAATTTTTTCACCCCTCCTAAGCTTCCACTTAAAGTAATCACTAATATTAATTCCCAAATCTAATAAATCATTTTTAATCTTAATAATACCCCCCCCCCCCCAAACTGAGGAAGGACTACTTGTTGAATTCCTCTATTTAACCCACCATTGGACCCATAAATAGAAATTATCATTCTATTCCACAAACCCTTTTTTTCAGATCTAAATCGCCACCACCATTTAGCTATCAACCCAAGATTTTTACTAAGTAGACTGCCCACAATCAAACCCATAATGTCTTTAGTCATTACCACATTTCTCCAACTAACCAAACTTATTTTTTTATCCTCCCCAAAACCCCCCTAGAACAAATTTTTTTTCTTAGTTTTTCAATTGTTTGTGACACTCCAGAGATGGTTCGAAACAATGAAAAATAGAACAATGCTAAGCTAGAATGGTTAGCCTTTAGAAGAGTCAATCTGCCTCTTTGTGAGAGATGGTTGCGTTTCCACTCTGAAAGCCTTTTTTTTTTTAATCTTTTCCACCACAAGTCTTCAAGAAAACTTCCTAAAGATATTACCTCCAACTGGCAGCCCTAAATAAGTCATAGGCAACTCACTTTTCTGACATCTAATTAACTTAGAAATTCTTTCCACTTTTGGTTCAGCCATATTAACTCCTAATAAAGAGCTTTTGGCCATATTGACTTTTAGTCCAAAAACCATTTGAAAACACGTTAGGGTTTACTTCATAAGTGAAATATTTTAGTTTGCCCATTCACCAAGCAGTAGAGTGTCATTGGTGTACTAAAGATGAAAGAGAGCTAATCCATTATAGTGTCTAATTGGGGTAGTTTGTTTGTTGTAAGTAGAGAAGTGAGGTTAGGCATCTTCGAATTGTTTGTTTCCTATAGTCAAAAGCTGTCATGAAACTACCATTTAGATGACCTATGCCCCTATTTTGCTTGAATTTACTAAGTCTCATTAATGAAATTAAATGAAATAAATTTCACTACCTTCAAAGCTCCATTAAAATTGTGAAACAATTCCTAAGTTTGTAATGGTGGAAAGTGTGCCCTGTGTTTCAGAAAGTCTAGTACTGTCACTGAAGTTATGGGGCTTGGAGAAGTAAGGAAAACTGGTGGAAAGGCCTGCACATCCTGATCGGATGTTGTAAAAGGTGAGCCACCATGGTCGATGCTAGTTGTACCTTTCTCACCTACGTAAAGGCCTTCTTTTTTTTTTAGAAGAGCGATTATAGGGCCAAAAAATAGTAAAAAAAAAAGTCAATATACAAGATAGATATATAAAGTTAAGGAAAAAAAAGAAAAACAACCTTTTAGGGCCTTAGCTGTGACAACCAAATCTGTTATTAGCGAGCCCTTTAATCATAGACCCAATTCAGAGGGTCCCTTAATCTAATATAGCTTAGATGGGCCTAGCTCACGCCCACAAATTGGAGTGTTGTTTCACTAAACCATTGGTAAGGGAACATGAAGAGCTTCTTGAAATGCTCATTCACCAAAACCCTTTCCAAACAAAATAGTAACCCATTGTACATATTTTTTTCCATTTGAGTTTCTTGATAAAAAAGGGTCATTAGTGAAGCTCATGCTTGGGAAGATCCACTCAATAATATGGGAACTACCTTTATAGAATGTCGAATGCAGAAAAAAATCGGTCTTTCTAGCTCCCACATGAATCTTTGCCAATAGTGAAGGTAAAAAAATCAATTGTCTCCAAAAGGGGTTGGGATCAGGTGAAAGAAGGAAAACTCAAAGGCTATTTTTAAGGTGAGAAAGTGGAAAAATGACTCAAGGATCAAAGCGACCTCAGCCATAAGAATGAATGCAGTGAGGTGGATAAATGAAATGAAGACAAGCTAGGGTAGAAAAATTCGTTAGAATTTACATAATTGGTGAATGAAGAGTGGAGAGAAAATCAAAGGCCGCCTTGGAGTTAGACCAAGTAGATGGTGATATAATCTTCTTTAGAAATATGGGCTTAGTGATCGATAGTGGATATGCCATTACCCTTAATGGCCAATAATGGTTGATTTCACGCTAAATATGTTGGAAATTGATGCTACCTCCTTTAGACATGGTGAGACTACTTGACTTTTTTCACTTCCCATGGTGGTTTTCATATCAAGCTTTCTACTAAAGCAAAAAAGTCATTTATAAGCCATTTACTAAAGCAAAAAAAAAACACAATTAGTTGGTAATGGGAATGGCCGCTAGCCATTGGGCAGAAGTAGAATCGCGAGGGTTAAATAAAAAAGATCAAATAAAATGAAAGAGAAAAAAAAAAACAATTACCTTAAGAATGGAAATTCAGTTGGTGGATGAAAGCTTGGATGGTGGAGATGCATACAATGAGCACCCAAGAATGGCCTACAAAGGACAAGGAAAATGCAACGAATGAAGATTGAAGAGCTTTTAGGAATTTTTTAGCGAGAATGGTAAAATGGTGAAACAATACAGGTAAAAAGAGGGTATATTTATAACCTAACGAGATCTCTTCACCTCCTATATCTTGCTAACTGCTAGCCCACTATATGGTAAAGTAAAACAAGTTAACAGTGAAAGGCCACATCAACTACTGTAAAAGTCACCCCCGTGCTGTCATGATAAGATATCCATTTAGTAGGGTCATTTCATCTTACACCTTTTGAAAGAGAGTAGTTACTTCATTAATGGGTTTCAAAAAATATAAGAGCTTGTATACCACATTTTTCAAGGGAGAGACAAGTTAATATCATATTAGACCAAGGCAGTTTGAGTCTATTAATTAAGGAAGGTATTTTAAGGTGTGACTCTTATAAATAATGAAATTCCACATTGATTACACTTTTAGAGGGATATGGTTGGCATCCTAGCCAATAAGAGGAGATCTTCACAGCGCATTGGAGGTAAGTATGAAACCCTGCTCTGAATAGATACTTCATCTAGTTTTGTAAGGCTAACTTGATAGGTAAGTATGAAACCCTACTATGAATAGATACTTCATCTAGTTTTGTAAAGCTAACTTGATCATTATAATGTTTTTCCTAGAGGCACACTTTGAAGCTCTAATGCCATCTTTGATTGCAAGCATTTGGATCCTAGTTCGTGTGGACCAATACTCAAAGTTTAGACCAACCAACTCCATTTGTAGTTTTACTATCGACATCAGTAATAACATTTACAAAATAGTCAAAAGTAAAAAATATTTTGGGATGGAAAGAGTAGCATTCTTGTCTAATACTCTATCAGTCCCAAATTAACTAAGTCATTTGACTAGTAACAAAAATTAAGGTGTACATAATTTATATATTATTTTCATTTTTATCCCGTAAACTAAAATTAAAAAAAAATAAATTTTACACAATAAAAGTTTAAATGAGAATTGAAAAGAAAAAGAAAATCCCTTTTAAATTTTGTAAAATGAGATTTTAAATAAGAATAGTAAGATAAATTGAATATTAATTTTTTTTAAAAAAATGAAATGGTTCAATCTTTTTTAAATAACTTAGAAAAAGAATGTCATGATTCCTTATCTTTTAGAATGATATAGTAAGTGAAGGGAAAGACGTCGGAGTTTTGTCGTTTGGCGGACTGGGATATGAGGAGAGGTCATTCCTTGTAAGCAAATCAATTCCTGAAATTAAAGTCATGAAATGAGATAAAAAAATGCTGGCCCCAGGTGTTTTTTTTTTTTGCCCCTTCTACGGTCTGTGTGTTAATAACTTTCCTATTGAAATATGTTTGACATCGCTTCCCTAGGAGTTAACAAATGATCGATATGTCACAAGAAAGGTCCAGATCAAATTTAGTAACTTAGGATTTATCAGCTCGAGCAAACGTGAAATGTGTAATCATATATTGGTCGTGATGGAGCATATGAATGTGTGTGTCTGCATATACTGAAAGTTGAAGCAGGCTGGCGTATACTTAATTTCGAGTTTTTGATGGAGCATATCGTGTGATATATGTCGATCGGGTACAACAATTCACTAGTCATAATTATTATTAGAGGAGTTTTTATCTTGTAAAGTCTCTGATAGGCAGGTATGGAAGAGCGCGTATAGGTTTGGGAGCATGAAATTAAATATCGTAGTATACTATTTTCTGCCGATAAGTAATATGTGATATAAATATTTTTATATTTTATCATTTTTTTTACAAGAAATATAATATATATTGTGATATTTCATATAACAGTAACTTTTTATATATATTTTATAAAACAAACTTTGCGGTATATAGTAAATACCGTGATGTACGTACCACGATATTTTATTTTTTGTGGATATGTATGAAATATTTTTTTGATCATTTTACATCAAAACATCATACATAAATATATAAAATAGTAAAATATAATTAATGTACAGATTTTAACATAAGTATTTACTTTTATTTTTTGTTACTTTTCCTTTTACATTTGTTTTTTTTTTTTTTGTATTAGAAAATATATTGTTATTATTAACTTGTTATTTTTTTCTCACTTGTATCAATAAATTAGTTTTTTTGTTGAGTAATATTATTTTGCTTTGTATATAATTTTTTTATGTTTTTTGTATAAAAAATATCTTCTATTATATATATTTTATTTATATTTAACAAATTATGATGAGAAAAGTTAAAATATATATAAAAATATGAAAAAAAAATTATTTTATTTTATCTTAAAATAATATTATAGTAGTAATATTTATTTTTTTATAATAATAATAATAATAATATACCTTAAAAATATAAAATATAATATATATATAGCAGCAATAGTATTTAACACTTAAGAGGTAAGAAATGGTTGCCTTCTGCCACGCGTATTAGTCTCTTCACACTTCACAGGGAGGGAAGACTGAAGGGAACGAGACAGGGCTCTGAAGTCAATGCCATTTCGAATGGGTTCCCTGCTGCCCAGGCTGAGGCACAGCATGATTGGTAGCTAGTGGCCAAAAATTCCCCCCTTTTCATTCCACACACCAACATCCCTCTCTTTTACTGATCCCAAAGCACATAACTCTAACCAACACGACCCACATACCAAAAGACGCACTATTACCTGCGTACCCGAGGGCTGGCGCAAAGTGTACCATATAGGAAAAAGGGCACTAGTACTAGTACTTGCGAGTTTTTGCTGCTCATAAATCTCATTTCTCAAAAATGTTTCTTTCAACCACTGGAAGGAATGCAAAAATAGTAGTTGGTATAATAGTATATGTTTCGACTGAAACTTGTTTTCAACTCTAATAATATATGTTTATATAAGCCGTCGCATATTAATTGTGTTTAAACAAAACACCTTTCCATGAAGTTTCGTGACCGACCCTTTGTTTTTTGTTCCTCCTTTTGTCTCACAATCCCTAGTTTCCTTCGGAGGGCCATGCAGGCACACAATTGTAGAAGTTTGATTGATGGCTGCAGGCTGCGTGAAAGATTTTCAAGGCTAATTATAAAAAACCCTTAGATTTAGATAAAATTTACGGTTTGGTCTACATGTTTTAGAAATGTACATTTCACCCTAAAAATAAGAGTAAAAAGATTTTTTTCTTTTTTCATTTAGATAAACGAAAAATTGATCTTTCAAATCACTAACTAACTGTAAAAATTATTAAATGATTTAAATTTTATAGGAAACATGCATTACACAGTTTACGTTGGAATTTAAAAAATTTATATCAAATACAGTACACATTTAAAGGGCAACGTATATATTTTTTTAAACTATCAAAGCTTATTATAATTTCACCTACGCCTCGGGGAATTACTTTCGATTTTATTTTGCTTTAAATTCAATGGACAAATTAATCAAAACTATCTACTTAAGACATACAAAAAATTGAAATATATAATTTTCTCATATATATAAAATTTACAACCAGTGTGTTTCCAATCAAAGAGTTTCAAGGAGCTCTTATTATTCTTGGATTGGTTCGAGTGAGAGCAGGGTCAAGACAACCCACCCCACCAGTATTTGAAATGGCCCCTATTTTTGTTTTATTTACAATCCTATAACTTTGATTTCCTAGAGTGTTGTGGACTTCCTTCTCTTAGACACCAACCACTCACTACTACCCACCACAGTCATCTTGCCCTCTGCAGATGTACAAGTGGCTATGCTTACTTGCAAGAAGCACAAATGTGTGGGAGAAGTGATGAAGAGAATTGCAAGTTGTTATCCCTCAATGGATTGGATCCGCGAGCCAACTGTGAATCTGGCGGTATATATATCACTGAATCCAAGGGTGGAGTTGGCAGGAGAACTGGAAATGGTCCATCAGAACCGATTCAACTTGGCAAAGCAACCATGAGATACTTCACAATGAGCTTCTGTTTATGTAAACGAGAAAGAATATCAAAGCTTGGTGATGATACTTAAAATCATGGCAAAAAACTATCTAAATATGACTAAATTTGAGACTTATTATAATTTCCCAAATTGATTCACCAGTGTCTTGATTAGTGCTTAATCTGACATGACACGTAAATAATAATACTTTTTTAAAGTTTATTAAATAGAAAAAAAATCACCTATTAATGTGGCAAACTTTTTGCAAATAATAACGACTAAAATTCAAAAGGCATGAACGATGGTGGAAATTAATACAAGGAGGGGAGAGAGAGGGGGGGGGGGGGGGGAGCGATGGAGAGGGATCCCATTTGTTTATTTTATTTTATTTTTTATACTTCCCATTTTTTATTTGTTTATGCCAAAACAAGTTAAAGCAAGAAAGAAACTTTTATCATCAAATCAACGCCTTGTTTTTCACTCATCAACTTCTCTTCTTCCACCCAACCAAACTGAACTACTAAACTAAAGCAGGCACCCAACTCTTCATTTCTCATCCTCTCTCTCTCTGTCTGATCTGTTTGTTCTCTCCCAGTAATTGGCTCATCTTTTATCCAAAAAAAAGCCAAAAAACAAAAAACAGAGAAAAGTAGCCAGCTAGTTTGAGACAGAGAATTGATCATGGAGATTAACCCATCAACAACTCCAAAAGGTCATCAAGATTTCAATAAGAACCCATCTCCATCAACTTCCCCAACCAGCAATGGCAGCACCAATGGAGGAATAATTAACAACAGCAGCAGCAGCAGCAGCCTTGCCTCCCCGTCAATAATACCTATCTCCAGATCCGAACCCAACAGCCCCTACCCGACCACCTTCGTCCAGGCCGACACCTCCACCTTCAAGCAGGTCGTCCAGATGCTCACCGGATCTTCCGAACCCGCCCCCAAACCCGACCCACCTCTCCTCTCCTCCAAATCCTTCGCCATCCCTCCCATCAAGACCAATCCGCCCAAGCGACCCGCCGCCGGCAACAGCTTCAAGCTCTACGAGCGACGGAATAACCACAACCTGAAGCACGCTCTCATGATCAACACTCTGCTGCCCAACAGCCACAACCTCGTCGGTCCCCCGGGAATCTCGCCGAGGAACGTGGAGATCCTGTCCCCGAGCATGCTCGAATTTCCGAAGCTGGTACTGAGCCCCGTGACGCCGCTGAACGAAGATCCGTTCAACAAGGCGTCGCCGTCGCCGACGCTAGGGAATTCGTCGGAGGAGGAGGAGCGGGCGATTGCGCAGAAAGGCTTTTACTTGCATCCGTCGCCGATGTCGACGCCGAGAGATTCGGAGCCGCAGCTTCTGCCGCTCTTCCCTGTTACATCGCCCAGGCTGTCGGAGACTTCGTCGTCTTGACTTGGACAAGAGATAGAGCAATAAATTAAGGTGATGGGCTAGGACTTGTTTGATTCAACTGTACAATTTTTCTCTTGCCTAATTTTGTTATGGTGATTAATTGAGCCCCCTCTTCTTTCTCTTCAAGTCCTCCACTTTTTTTTTTAAATATTATTATCTAACTGATTTAACCTTTACTAGTTAACCGGCCGGCCTTTCTTCTTCTTCTTCTTCTTCTTCTGGTTTTGGGTTTGGTATAGATGCACACAAATAACGATTACATGCGTCACATTCGACGTAGATCACGTAATATGTATTCACATATCTTTCATAATTAACAATTTAACAATGCCACCCGGCGACGGTGATTTTTTAGGTTAAATTAAGATACAATTTTTTGCGATATCATGCTTGTAGTGAAATAAAGAAAAACGAAATATTGTTAGGGTGAGGAAAGAAGGGCTAGAAGTAAATTGAGTTTGGCGTTGTAGTTGACCTCCTCTTTGGTTTTTCCTATTTCATGCACCAACTACAACTTGAAGCAGCAATTTGTGAGGCGATGTAGGGGAGGGGAGAGACTTTATCATGATTCCTTTGAAAGCGGCGGCCGGCCACGTACTCCTCCACTTGGTTCATTTCCTTTTCTTTTGTTTTGGTTCGCCTTGTATTTCTTAGCAGTTAGCTCTCTACTCTACAGTCTGCACTACACCACACTGTTGTCCTTTTCCCTCTTAATTCGTTGCAATTTCTCAACGTCGTAAGCTTTCACGTTTTCTTCACCCCCCAATACCCCTTAAAAATGGCTATTAAAGAGAGTGGTATATAATTATGGAGAGATTGGATCCTTGTTTTTGTAAAGACATGAAGGTTAAGTAAGGAGTGAGAAAGTAAAATTTTTTACTAATTAAAAAAGAAAAAAAAAATGATTTCAAACACGGTTCATATGAGTGTAACTGCAAGGGCTTTGAGAGATCCTGAATTTGATTTAAAGCTTTTGTTTTATAAATAGTAAAAAGAACTTAATCGGAAGGGTTCTCAATGTTGGTGTGTATCTAAAGCGCACCTTACGATATCGCTTTTCGCTTATTATTAGATGTTTAGAGATAAATAGTCTCAAATTAGATTATATAATCATTTAAAATGTTGCGACCTATTTATCACTTGGCTCCTAATTGTAAAGAGGGGTGAAAAAAAAAAAAAGAATCATTAAGGAATAGGAATGAGGGAGGTTAGATATTTCAAGTGGTGATAATGACAGAAAGCATCACTTAGAGTGCCGATTACGCTAAAACATTCACCAGTTTATCGGCATTGTGTGACATTTTTTGTGGATTCATGAAGTAAACACAGTTTATATAGAACGTGGTTAATTAATTATCTGGCTTGCTTAATTGAGGAGGCAACAAATCATGACCTGTGTATGTTGCTTCAAAGTCATATCCCTGAATTGATTTTCAAAATCCTATTTATCTTGTTCTTTTATTCTGTGGAGCAATTTCTGTCCAAGTTTGTTAGTACTTACAGCAATTCCTCTAAAAAAAATGGAGCATTAATTATTAGAGTTAGAGATTATAAAAATGAAAAAGATATCCGATGTTAGCTAACTTAGCCTGCGTCTTTTTATTTGATATAAGAAAGAAAAATAAAAAAATATATCCATTAATTTTTTTTTTTTTGTATGATATGAAAAACGTAGTCTATAGTAAGTAGTCAGACTGTATTTACTTAATTAATTTTCTTGATTTACTGGCAACGAACATAACTAATTCTATCTATGAATTAAGTAGCTAGCTTAGGTACCCATATTGATAGGTAAGGTGAGGGTGGTGAGTTGAGAGAAATAAGAAGTTTGTGAAAAGGAAATACAGTGATTGGTCACCATCCTCTGTGTCACATTTTTGGCAATGCAGGAAGAGATATCGAGTCCTTGTCCTTCAACTTTGAACTGCTATCCGATTAAGCCCATTCCTCTCCTGCTACTTCGTTTTTCCTTTTGCACTTAATTTGCATCACCATTGTGTTTGATGAAAATTTTGACTAAGGCTTCAATAAAATATGGCTTGGTATATCTGGAAACAATTAACTAAGGGTTCAATTAATTATGGCTTGGTATATCTGGAAACAATTAGCCTAACTTCCCATTTGCCCCTTCAATTTCGATAACTTGGACAATTTACCCCTCTAACTTTTGAAGTATAACTTTTTAGTCTTCTAAATTTGTAGATTATAGCCAATCTGGCTACGTTAATTAAAATGAGAATGTGGCTGATGACGCAACTGGTAAATGATGTTTTTGTTTTTCTACCAGCCTCAAACTTGTTCTTTACATATTAAATAATTCATTAGTGCTTTATTCTCAATTTTACTGATTTTTTTGTTAGAATAAATGCAATTTGAAAACTAATATTCCTTCCACATAACAATCACTTGAATGGTCTTTTAAGAAAATATAAATTAGTCTTATGAATTTTTTCCATACCCAGTTTAATAAAAGAAGAATCAATAAAAGAAAGTACTTAGCTTTTTCTGAAAAATATTTTTAAATTTTTTAAAGTGGAGTTTTAATTGGTATATAAATTGAGTGACTAAACAATAAAAGATATAATGTACTCCGTCCATCCCATATTATTTGGTTCATATTCCTTTTTAGGCCGTCCCAAATTTTTTGTATCAATTTTTCTTTTGGTAAATTTTGTCAAACAAAATAACAATTACGCCATTGTTTTACTTTGACTTTGGAATAACAGCATTGGAAATTTGGAAGTCTTCTCCCAAACTCACCTAATTTTTCTTCCTTGTCCAAATGTTGATTCTTCATCCTCATCTAAATCTCATCCAATCTTTTCCAAATTTCATCTAATCAATGACATGAGAGGCACTGATTAGTCGATTCAACGATTATGGCCATGGTTAGGCCTCAATTTAGGCCGCATCTCATCTAATTCTTTGACCTTGTCGCCTTTGTGTCATCTTCGTCCGTATCATCTTTATCCTCATTGTCTTTGTGCTAGTTTTCGTTCATGATTTGCATCGGATTTGGTGATTACAGTTTGAGATGAAGACAACAACATGGAAAGAGACGGAGGCATAGGCAGAAATAAATAATGGGCAAAAGTGAAGGCTAAGACAGAGGCAAAGGCTGAGAGCTAGAGACAGAGGTTGGGAGATTGAGATAGAGGCAGAGCCAAAGAAGTAAAGGCAATAGTGGGTGGAATTGGGGAGAGATTGATAAGAGGAATAGGAAGGGTAGAGCTGGAAATAAATGTAAAATAAGAGAACACCTAAAACTTTGTACAAAATGAAATAATGCGATAAACACATGATGGAAAGAGTATTAAATAATTTATTATTTAATTCTAAAAGGGACACAACTGAGCTTCCACCATTTTTTTTAACCAACCCAAGTTTCACTCATACTTGAGCTCATAGTTCGCCTCATGTTGCTTTGGTAAAAGGTATTGTGTTATAGCCATTTACAACCACACTTTAAGGGTCAATTCAGTTGGTAATAAGGCAATTTAAGCAGGCCAGATTTTGTCCACCTAGAAAATTTTATTGACGCCTTTGGTTTTCAAATTTTATTGATGCTTGATGCATTCATCCAACATGCAGGCGGTTCTATCATTCTTCAATGGTGATGGTTTATTACTTGAACGATTGAATTGCTCCTTTATTACACTCATACCTAAGAAAGTTCACTGAGAATCAACCTCAATTTTTCATCCTATTAGCCCTTGCAACACTTTTTATAAACTCATCTCCAAGTTTATTAGGAATAAGTTAAAACTTATCCTTTTAGCTCTACTTAAACCTTATCAGAATGCTTTTATTCCAAGAAAATCTATCCAAGTCAAGAGCTTATCCTTTCAGCTCACTTAGACCATATTAATTTATCGTCTAAAAGGCTTTCACAACCCCTACCAAGTGATAGGCAAAGATGAAAGTGTTCATGTGGATGAAAGAATTAGGGTCAAGTTGAGAATATGGGATTTGGTAGAATTAATAAAGCCAGAGGGCAAGGTGGTAGAGAGGAAACCTAAGCCCCGCCTGGAGTTGAATGGGGTAGATGGCTATATAGTCTATCTTAAGGATATGAACTAGTGCTCAGCTCATACTCGACACACCTTATTCTAGTAGTGGATTTTGGTGGTGATCCTTATTGAAACCAGGTTAAGAGTGCTCATACTCGACACACCTCATTAAGATTGGAGGAAACTACTCGACTCTTTTCACCACTCTTATTGCTTTCCAGGGCAAACTTTTTCCTAACTATGGTAAGGCATTGGCTGTTAGCTTCCCTACAATTGATTTAAGAGAGCCATCTCAGAAAGGAAAATAAACCACTATAAGTAGTGTTTGGAAACAGTGACTGACCATCAAAGGAAGGATAAAGAGTTATAGATTGCAACTAAATCACTACAAGCTGGAGTAAATTAACTTCTACAAGTAACAAAGACAGTTAAGATGAGTGGCAGAAATATTGGCAAACGGCTGACAAACAAAAAACAGAGAGCTAAAAAATATATAATATTTGATAGTTTTTGTAGCAAAAATAATGAAGGTAGTAAAACAAAAAAAGTCGTATTTATAACCTACTAGAGTCTTTTCACCTCTCCAGTCTCAAAGAACATTAGTCCATCAACATTATGGAGTAAATTAGGCCAATAACAAAAGGCCACGTGGTCCTTAACTACCACAAAAGCTGATCGCATGCCATTTTGAAAAGACACACATTCAATAGATATTGTTTCGCCTAGCTTCCTTCACAAATGAATTGTTTTATGGTTAATAGACCTAAAAATGTAGGAACTCATCTCTGTTTTTTTTTTTTAGTGGAAACATGTTAGGCCTAGGCGGTTTGTGCCCATTGTTAGGACTTGGTTCATAGGGAGGTCCGATTCAAGATCAACCATAGTCAAGAAAAACATTTAAAAAAAAAATTGATACAAGGATTAGAATCTCTCAGAAATTGCACTTTAAGAATGCCTAGGATGACATTCTCATGTATAAAAGAAGACATTCATGACAAAATCAATATATGTATGAAAACCCTATTTTTCAAAGCTACTTATCTAGTTTTTTATAGCTAAGCTAACCATCAGAGGAATATCTTCGAAGATACAACTCCAGATTTTTCTAATGTCATCTAAAAATACAGATATCCCAATATCTTTTCAAGTTGCTAATACCCAAAAGTCAGAATCATGAACTCTATTGATAGTTTTTTCATAAGGTATGTATGAATAATTCTCATGCATTGGTGAAAAATAAAAATATTATTATGGATTTAGATATGCAATTCAAAAGTTATTTCTCATCCAAACACGCAACATTGTAACCTAGTGGTTGCGTGTTCGGACACCCCTGCCCGTGACTAGGGTTAGACTCTCCACATGTGCATTGTGCGCCCATTTGCTAAATTGCGTCTTGACGCCCTTTAGGTTTCAAGAAACAAGCACATTCCCCCTCAATCTTCCTTTAGTAACTCTCTAATACTTGTACTTTCTATATACTTCTGTATAACAAAAAAAGGTTATTTCTCACATCTACATTTTTACAATTTCCAAAATTTTATTATTTTCATACATTTGCATAGGAAAAAGCTAATCAAAGCTAGCAAAAGTATAAAACCAAAAAATTTTGGACATAAAAAGAAACAAGACCAAACACGTATGACCTCTTTCAAATAAGAAAAAGAAAAAGGAAAAACCCACATAAATATTCCTTATATATAATACTACTAACTTCTAAAGATCAACAATGGTCACTGTTGGATGAATAGTATCATTGTTATGGGCTGGTTAAGCCCAGTTGGTTTTGGGCCATGTTTCTACGTCTTTTTTTTTTTTGTTGGCTTTTTTAGGATGCAATTGGTTATTTTTTTAGTTTTATCTCATTTCGCAAGGCGCTTACCTTACTAGGGGCCTAGGTTGCAATTTTCCCGATTTTAGTCTGTCTCACGTTTCTTTTGGTTAAAACACAGTTATAGTCCCTAACTTTCTAATTTTTTCTTTTTTGGACATTAGTTACCTTCGTGTTACATTATAGTCCCCAAATTTTATACTAACAATTTAATTAGATCTTCTATTTACTCTCTTGGCCCCCAAGCTTTTTACCATTATTATGGGTTGGTTAAGTCCAGTTGATTTTGGGGTGTGGTTCTACATTTTTTTTTTCTTTTTTAGGATGCAATTGGTTCTTTTTTAAGTTTTATCTCATTTCGCAAGGTGTTTGCCTTCCTGGGGGCCTAGGTTGCAGTTTTCTTGGTTTTAGTTTGTCTTACATTCTTTTAGTTAAAATACGATTTCAATCTCTAACTTTCTAATTTTTTATTTTCTGGATGTTAGTTACATCCGTGTTACATTATAGTCCCCAAATTTTATACTAACTATTTAATTAGATCTTCTATTTGTTCTCTTAGCCCCCAAGCTTTTCTTTTTGTTGTTTTTTATGTATTATCTTCTAAAGTAAGACATTAGCAACTATAATTTATTTATTTGTTTTAGTTAAACCATTTTTTTTCTTCATTAAGTCAATTGTTAAATCCTTAATACCTAAAATTTTTCTATTTTTTGTCTTGATCCTAACTTTTATTTTATTGATTTTCTTTATCGTTGTTTTCTAAAATAAAGCTCTAATCTTTATAATTTGCTTACTTTTAACCTGGTTCTGGTTAATTCGACTTTAGTCAGTTTTTTTTTTCACTTTCATTTCTTTTTATCTTTATACTAAAACCCATTTCAGGTTACCGTTCAAATGAATAGTAAACTACAGTATCTTTCCGCTTTTGCCCCTTGGTTTTAGGCTAGATTGCAGCCCACTCTTCTCACTTGATTTTTTTTATGCGATTGTTTCCTTTAGAAGTTTGGTTAACTTTTCGAAAGACAATAGCTTTTTGAGGGCTTTTTTTGCTATTCTCCCACTTTCATTTTGTTTTAGAATTCTTTTTGGTGAAACACATTTCCAATCTCTGTATTGTTTCTATTTCCCATATTAGACCTTGAACTTGATCAGCTTGATGTTTTGGACCCTAAACTTAGTAACTACTTAATTATAGTGTTTTTGTTTGATCTCTTGATTTTTTTTTTTTATGGTATGTTGTTTTCTAAACTAAAACATTGGTCACCATGGTTTTTTTTTTAAGTGAAATAGAGTTTTTTTTCCTTAACTTTTCCTAAGTTAATTATTAAACTCTTAATGTATAAGGTTTTTACATTTTCTTTCTGGGTCCCCAAACTATTTTTATTGCTTTTCTTCATTAATATTTTGCTTAATATTATGACATTATGTGACCATTGCAACGCGCGGGCCTTTTGAACCTCATTAAAGACTGTAGGCCATTTTTCTGTTCATTGAACAGTAGCATTAAAACCACTTGTTTTATCTTTTTTTTTGTTTTTTTATGAAGTAGTTAAATCGTTTTCTCAGTCCTTGAGTATGTTCTTTCTACTCTTTTGGTAACCAAACTCTTCTATTTGATGATCAAATCCTTAGTTTCAACCACAACATTTTTTTCTCTTTTGCTTTTTTCAGAAACTTTTTTTAATTACTATTATTACTATATATAAAAGGGCATGACCCAAATTACCGTTCATTGAACAATGCAAGAAACAGTGTCATTTTCTAAGGCTGATTCATTGGGTTTGTCCGTTGCCAATTTCACAAATTATGATTTAAGCCATAAAAATTATTTAAAATTGAAATTATTTATGAATATTAAATTTGCAATTTAAGGTGTAAAATACCATTATTGGGTGTTAAAATTTTGACATAACTTAGAATTTAAAAAAAAAATTATATAGTTGTTTTTAATTAGATAGCAGTTATAGCTTTTAATTTTCATCTAATGGTGTCAAATTTTATTAATTAAAATTAAGATTTATAAATACCCTATATGAAAATAATTATTATAAGATTTTTAATAGAAAATTTTTATATTTTAAGACAATTATCTCCATTCTTACTCATTCTCACTACTCTATTATCCTCACGGCCTTTAATAATCTAACAAGTGAATAATGAAGATGCCAACAAGGATATACTTCAAACTAAAACTAACATATATATAACAAAACCCACTTATTGTATTGTACAACATAAAATTATTTTGATGTAGATACTGTTATGATTTAATTATCACATGTGATAGATTGCTATAGTTATGTAGATTATTATAATGGTGTACACTTTAGGGAACGTTTGTTTAATTAGCATATACGATAGCACCGTAGATTACTACTATGCAATCTAAACCCGTCGCATAGTGCGGACTCGTTAACTAGTATATATTAAAGAGCACATGTAGTTACTGTTCAACGAATAGTAACTCAAAATGATTGTTTTTTTTTCCATTTTCTTAGCCATTAAGTTGCAATATTTTCTTAGCAATGAATAGTACATAAAGGCTACGTTCCTTTTCTTTTTTTCTTTCTTTGTTGCATTTTATTATGAGTTAAATTACTATAGTTTTTTTAGATTTTAAAGTATTTATGAATTTTAATTCCTAATTTAGTATAAAACACTCCTTCCATCTGACCAATGTTGCTCCATTTGATTTGGTGTGATAATTAAGAAAAATGAAAAATTTTCTATGATATTTCCATTTTTGCTCTTAACTTTTTGCAAGTAATTCAAGGAAGTTTGGATAAGTTGATTTTAAAATGATGATTTGAATGGAAGTATGGTAAAGTAAGTTACTAAATATAAAAATGTTATAAAGATTTGGGATTACTCAAAATAGAATATGTAGCAATAGTTACTAGTAATAAGGAATTAATATTTCACATATGTTAGAATTTAAAAAAACTCTTATATAGTTTTTTAAATTTAAAGAATTTATAAATCTTAATTTTCAATCCATGGAAATTAAAATCTTTATATACCTTAAAATTTAAAAAACTCTCATATAGTTTTAAATTTCCAATTAATAGTGCAGTTTTTTTAAATTAGAAATTATGGTTTAGTTGCACAGTATATATTAAAGCGCATATCTAGTTACTGTTCAATTAATAATAACTCAAAATGATTGTTTTTTTTTATTTTTCTTAGCAATTAAGTTATAAGATTTTCTTAGCAATGAATAGTAACACAAATTTGTTGTGTTCCTTTTCCTTTTTCCTTTCTTTGTTTCACTTTTTTTTTCTTTTTACATTTTATTAGGAGTCAAATTACAAAGAATTTTTTTAGATTTTAAAGTATTTATGAATTTTAATTCCCAATTTATGTGTAAAATATTCCCTTCATCTAATCAATATTGCTTGATTTGATTCGGCATGATGATTAAGAAAGATGAGAAAATTTGTGTGATGTTTTGCTATTGTTCTCAACTTTTTACACGGAACTCAAGAAATTTGAAACATGATAATTTTAAAACGATATTTTAAATGATAGTATAGTACAGTAAGTTACTAAATATAAAAATATTGTAATTCGGACTACCCAACATAGAATATGTTGCATTAGTTTTAAGACGAAGGAAGTACTAGTAACTAAGAATTAAGATTTCTGCATACTTTCAAATTTAAAAACCTCTTATATGCTTTTTTAAATTTAAATTATTTATAATTCTTAATTCTTAATTTAGGGTATAAAATACCAATTGCCAAAAATTAAGATTTTTTAGAGTAGCTATAAAGTGCACCTGGTGTAGCTCACTACTCTATCGTTTTATATTATTTATAAAAATGACACCGCATCTTAAATAGTATATTTGTCTAAATGGAACACCATTATACAAAACAACATATCTATCTGAAGATAACAACACTTTACAGAACAATACTTTTGCCTAGAGAGACCAACATTTTTTATTGAATCAAATAATATTATTTATAAACAGTATTTCTTTTGAAATTAACAATATTTTACAGAACACAACTTTTGTAAGAATAAAACAACATTTCTTACTGAACAGAAACAAAATGAATAGTATATTACAGAACAACACATTTATTTGAATGAAATAACATTTCTTATTAAATCAAATAACATTATTTACTAATAGTATCTTTTTTGAAATTAACAATATTATACAAAACACCATACTTGTAAGAATGAAACAACAATTCTTATCAAAAGGAACAACAATTATGACTGAAATGAATAATATTTATCACGAATAACACATCTTATAAAATGAATAAAATATTACAGAACAACACATTTATATGAACGAAACAATACTTATTACTGAAAAGAATAACACTTATTACCGAACGAAATAATATTTATTACGAATAACAAATCTTACGAAATGAACAGGACATTATAGAACAACACATTTATATGATTAAAACAACATTTATTACTGAATGGAACAACACTTATTATAAATAGCATATTTTATGAAATGAATAACATATTACATAACAACATATTTATATGAATGAAACAACACTTATTACTGAACGGAACAACACATATTATAAACAACATATCTTATGAAGTGAATAACATATTATAGAACAACACATTTATATGAGTGGAACATCACTTATTATTAAACATAATAACACTATAGAATAAAACTATATTTGGCTCTAAATAAAAGTTGAGTCTTTCAACACTACTATTAGCATACTCCTTCAGTCAACTTCTATCGGCGATAACCTCCATTGCTAAGGTTGCCTATGTTGTAACATTATCTCTTTCAATCTCCTTTTTATCGAACATATTCTTATGCTAAGTCCGATTCACGCTCACTCGGACTTGTTATTGGTCACGTAATCAAATGAGCTGATGGAGTATGACATCCTCTACTATTCCATTTTTATAAATTTGGTGTTCTGTAAAATATTATTAATTTAGGAAGAAATATTGTCCATAAATAATATTCTTTGAGTTAGTCAAATATGTTGTTCTCTTCAAACAAACGTGTTGTTCCTTTAAGACAAATGTGTTGTTCTATAAAGTGTTGTTCCTTTCAGATAAATGTGTGTTCAATGTATGATGACAGTTTCGTACATATCATAAAAGTATTGGTGCAACGCCTCATCCGGGAGTATTTTATCCTTAGCCGATTTTTTATATACCTTAAAATTTTAAAAACTCCTATATAATTTTTAAAATTTTAAGGCTTTTTTAACCTTAGTTTCCAATTCAAAGTATAAAATACCATCAATTTAGAATTAAGATTTGGGAATATGTTAAAATTTCAAAACTCTCACACAGTTTTAATTTCCAATTAAAAGTGTCAAATTTTTTTAAATTAGGAATTATGATTCACAAATACCTTATATCATAAATTATTATAAAATTCGTAAAAGAATTTTTTATGTTTTAAAATAATTGTCTCCACATTTACTTATTCCAACTTCTTTGTTATCGGTAAGGCTTTCAATTATTCATCAAGAGACTAATGAATATGTCAACAAAAATATATTCCAAAACTAAGACTAACACATACTTAAAATTTTAAAAATAAGGTATTTATAAGGTAACAATGTAGATCATTTTAATGGTGTAGATATTTTTGGAAATGTTTCTCCGGGTAACATATACTGTAATGATGTAGATTACTATACCACATAAAAAAACTCCGCCATGTAGCGTAGGCTCCTTAACTATACATACTAAATGCGGAAGGAATAAACACTAGTGTCATTGAATAATAAGTGACCGTGCGCATGCCCCTTTTTTGTGTTTTTCTTGGTAATAGCCAAACTCATCTTCCTCATATATTTGCTTTCTTACCTTTTGGTTATTGGACTTTTCCATCTCATGATCAGGTCCTAATTTAAATTGCACGATTCGTTCCTCCATGCTTCAATTTGGCAGTAATGATGGCTTTAAGGCTCAAACCACTAGCAATAAGTCTCACAGTGAGGTGACCTCTATTGGAGGAGTAGTGATCTTGGGATGTCAATGTGTGGCTGTAGAGCTTGGGCATGGTGAACCACGAGCTAGAGTGGAGAGAAGATGAGGATGATGGCACGATCAACAAATTTGCAAGTTTGGGGACTACCAATGGCAGAGACTAAAATTACAGGAACTGAAAGCATATTTTTCAATTCAATCACATAACAAGCATGCATCTTTCCACGATGTTGCATTTTTGTGCTCAATCTTTGAAAAGTTTCAAAATATGAGACCATTACATTATTCCGTAGTAAAGCGCGGGCGGCAATTCCTGTGCTTCACTCGCGGCAATTCCTGTGCTTCACACGGATTGTGGACCTTTTTTCCCTTGCTGCAACACGAGAGCCAAAAAACTGAGTACATCTGAAAATTCGATAAAAGAAAAAATTTGATACGTCTGGCCCGGCCCAAAACTTGAACAAACAGAAAAAGGAAAGGTCAAAAAAAAAAAATGGAACCCGTGAAAAACCCAAGACTGGCGTTATCCGAAACCAGTACCAAGAGCATCGGAGTGAAAGCAGCAACCGGTAGTCGTCCGTCCATTTCAGCCGGCGATGACGAAAGGTGGAAAAGGGATGATAAGCAACCTGAAGAAAGTCACAGCTGAACATTACAAGCACTTCTCCAGCCGTTATGGCCACCTAGTCAGCGACATCCTCGACTTCCCGGCCAAAGTCATCTTCTCTCCCTTCACTCTCGCCTTCGACATAGCCGGCTCCGCCCCTCGCGGCTTCGGAATTCCGGAAGTCATCTCCAAGATCTCCGCCGGTTCTGTGTTTGTCAGTTTTCTCCCACCCTTTGGCTAAGGGCTTGAGTTTTGTCCCTTCTGCAGAGTTTTTCTTTTGGTCAAGTGTACATTGCGATCTTTGCTGGTTCCGCTTGTTTGGGTTCTAATTGAATCACCACTGCACTAATGAAATTGGGAATTTAAGCATTGTGACTTTGAACGCCGAAACGAATTAGAACTGCCTTCAATTCATTTGCTTCTCTTTCTCTATTTGCTGGATTCTTGCAGGCTGTTGCTGCATTAGGAACTTATGACATTGCTGTAGAGCTGGGAAGGAAGCTTATATGTCAGAGGTGTATATCTGTGCCCTGTACAGTTTTGTTCCTCACTTTGTTCCTGCCAGCTCCTGTTTCATGATAGGGGAAGGAGCAAAGAAAGGACATATGCGGTAGATTCATTTCATTGCCACGATGATATCAATAACATCTTGTATAAAAAAAATCATTATAGAGGTTAGGTCATTGATGCTTCCCTATTGCATTTCTCCTTCTCTTGTTGAAGGTTATTAAGTAATCCATTCTGAGTTGGATATTTGTCAAATGTTGTTTACTTGTTCCTACTCTTTGTGATTTAGCTAATAGGTTCATCATGGAGGGCCTTCTTGCTAATCTACAATTTTTCAATGCAGGAATTGCCATACCTGTAATGGATGGCAGGCATTACGGTGTACTTTGTGCAGAGGATCAGGGAAGGTGCAGTACCAAGTCAGAAATTATGCCCTGAAAAGGTATTTGACCTATTTAAGTTTCGCTGTTGATGCTTTAAACAGTTTACCAAATAATCTACCTTTTCCTCTCCCCCTTTCTCCTTCCACCACCCTTTTTTCTCAGTACGTGTTAGTAGATCTACTAACCACTTACCATCGACATGGACTATAATTTGACTGATTTTAACATCTAGGCAACTTCCTTCACATTGCAACCTTGGAAAGATAATATTTGTGAAGATCCTCACTTTTCCCTCTGCCCCGACTCTTCAGCTTGGTAGTTTCAACTGCCTAGGGCTGTTCCTAATGGGCCCAACAAATTTCAAATTGCATTTGTTGAGTGATTTGCTATCCCACTGTTGTTTGCGTCCACTTTGTCTTTCGCAGCTGTATGATTTTCCTTTAAAACATTCATAAGAATAACTCTAAATTAGGAAATGAACTTTGAATAGCTACATATAGAGTTGTCAAAAATATAAAAGAATGGAGAGAAGAGAAAATGAGAGACATAAAGGGCTACATTTTGTATTACTTGATAAATGGTTCAATATATTTGTTAAAACACATATATACAGGCAAGAAATCACAAGTTACTGCACCAGTTAGTCTCAATTAATCACTCTTAATCAATCAGTCAATCACTACAATCACACTTAGTGAAACCAATCACCCTTATAACCCTCAACCACCATAGTTAATTTTCAATCGGATCATTCTTTTCCATAATTCTATAACATGATAGAAAGGCTATAAGACCTTTAAAGAAAATCCTGGTGATAGTATTACTTGGGTTTATTTCCACTTTCCGCATGACTGAAAGCCTCAGAGGATTCAGTTAAAAATAACTTATGTGAAGCTCGTATTTTTATAGTTAAGAATTTGTAACAACTATCTAAACTGCTGCTTGTTCTCAAGGACTGGGAAGCAGATGGGAGTTTTAAAAATGAATTGGTTGATGGTAATATACTTCTAGTGGTAAAATCCCCCATGGTTGTTAGGGCAAGAGTTGGTTTAGGCTTCATATTGTGGTGAGGCCTCTCCACCCATTGCCAATTTGTTTTAGGTTAGATGCTTCAACATTGTACCAGAATCAAAGTTTTCTCACTACCCTTTTATTCAAGTTATAAGCCCCAATGCTATTGTCTTAGTCCACATGAAAAGCCCAATTCCAGTGGTCTCACTGCCTTGCACTTGAGGGGGTGTGTTAAGTGGCAAAGTCCCAAATGGATAAGTCAAGCAATTAGTTAAGGCTTTATATGGTGGCATGACCTCTACACTCACTGCTAATTGGTTTTGGGCGAGGTCTTTTAATAATAATCATGCTCAACATCTATTTTTTTCATGAGTTAGTTTTTAACATTTTTCATCATATACGCCATTTTTGCAGAGGTGAGAAGCCAACAGCTGAACATATTGCTAGTGCCATTGTTGATAATAGAGCTGAGTTGGTTCATCTTCCATCTGCCATCAGCCTTGATACACCCTTGCCATCTAAGGAATGCCCAACTTGTGATGGAACTGTAAGATTTATATTTCTAGAGTTGCATTAATTTAGTGGGCAAACCTTTGCGCTTTCAATTTTTCATGTGACTTCTTGCTCTAGTAAGACTCATTTATTTATAGCATTTGCATATGGTGCTGAAGAGATAAAAAATTGCTTGGAGCAGGGTGTAATGAGCTGTCCAGAATGTAAAGAAAAATTACAAGTCAGGATATCAGCGGATGATGTAAGTTGTTATGGCAGTCGTTGTTAAATATGCTGTATAATAAGTTAAATTGTTTTTTTCTTCTTCCGGGAAAAATTGTTTTTAGATTTTGTTATTGTTAATCCACACCCCCCCCCCCCCCCCAGCTCTGTCCTTTGTGAACTGTAAATACATCTTTGGACAGCTACCAATCAGGACCACAGTGGCAGTTAGTTACATTGTCTGCCAGGCTTAAAGCTGGCTCTTTTGTGTTTTCTCCTTCTAGGCTGGCGTAATCAGTTTTATCTTCTATCTATATGCAAGTATCTGTACTGATGGTATCATGAAAGCCTGTTTCTAGTATTCTTTGGATGGTTTTCATGAATAAATTTTATGTAAGCTAAAAGAAAATTTACTGCTGTCTATTACCACAGCCATGATTATAATGGAAGTTGAAATAAAGTTTGCCTAAACTTCTGTAATTTGAAGTCAGGAATCAAACATATTCTCTTATAATTGTGTAATAAAACTTATTGGAATTAGCGATTAGTATGAAAAGGGCACATTCTGGTTATGTTCTTGGTCATTGAATTATCTCCAGTGTAATATCTGTATGAATAACTGCTAAATTGTGAAGCCTTCTTGACTATTCTCCTTTCAGAAAACAAAAAAGGGTACGAGACTTTTATCTTACACTGCTTAGAAGTTCCATGTTAGAGTCTGAACAACAGTTCCACATTTCCTTTTTATCATATCGTGTAATTGCTGTTAAGTTCATATGACTTATAAACCAGCTTTGTATTTGAACATAGTCTGAAAATTTTCAATTTTTAACACCCTTCAGTCCCTTATTTTTGTATATCTGTGATATGTTGCTTAGTTCCATTTTGTTTTCTGCAGATAATGGAGCCTCCATGGAAAGCCTACAACATTATGCGGAAGATGGACTACCCTTATGAGGTGATATAACAAATTATTGCTATCCTATGCAGTCTTGCTCTACGTCTTGTAATTTTATCGCTTTGTTACAGTATTTTCCTATTTAGGACTTTTGATTCAAACTTAGGAGTCATAGTCAGATTGAAGTGAATTAATGTTATTTTACATTATTTTATTTTATTTTATTTTGTTGTGTTGTTGCTGGTGAAGTAGACACTGTCTGGAATAGTTTTCGGAATAGGGTGATTCTTATGCTTACTGAATATCTAGACAGGCAGGGAAAGCTCATAGATACGACCTTGGCTTTTGTGTAGACGCTTTATTCCTCTCTCAAGTGCTGAAAATAGCATAAGGTTTTATTGTTTTCCATTATCATCCAAGTAAGAATGTTATCCTCAAAAGATGTCATCTGCAATAGATCCCCCTGGATGTGGGATTTGTTTTATCATCATGATTGTAAATATCATTATCTAATGCGATTTACTCATCTTAATCTTTCAGCACATAGTTCACAGCATGAAAGATCCCAGTATTGCAGCATTTTGGTTACTTACTTGGCCACAGATTGTTGGCAGATTTGAGTATGATGACAATATGAAGCAGAGAATATGGTGGCAATATAAGGTATCCCATAACATTCTATTTTTTTTCTTCCTGACAGAGATTGGTTCAACCTAAAGATCTGGTTGAACTTGGGTTTATTATATAAACCATATCTCTTGGAAAACCCCTCATTTTCAACAGGACACCCGCTCCTTGCCATGCATTGAAGTTTTTGTTTAACACAATATGGCAGTGAGGTCTTGTTCGTTTAGTAGCCACGGATCCATGAAGGATGACCATTTAACTTAAAAAGCTTAAGAGGTCAGGGCGATTTCTAATGTAGTGTCCCTTGACTCATCCTTGCTCCCTTGGTCTTGTTTTGTTTTCTTTAGTAAGTCTACAAGACAAAAGCTTTCAAACCATCTGGAAGAAAATATAATATATTATTAAGGGATTCTTAAATGGTTCATGGTTTCCCACAACAAGGCTCTTTAGGCTTGGGATCCATCCCACTTTTTGACAGAGTCTTGTGGATAGTACCAGTTTTTCTGGAACTTGCTTCTGGATAATTTTGCTTCTTGTTTCACTAAGAAACACGGAGGAGAGTTTGCTCTAATTTATTTATTGTTCTTTTAGGAATCTATGCGATATGATCAGCTAAGGGACCTGGTGGCCAAGAGGCCTCCTGGCTGGGAGCATTTGCAAGAAGTAAGATCAAGTTCCACTTTGCCATTTGTTTTGCATTGAACTTAGTAACAAAGTGGAATTGCTTCTTAATTTCTTATTGCTGTTTCAGCATCCCTTTGCATGTTCACCCACCCCCTCCCTTTGACGAAGACATCTCGGAGCCAATTTTATCTTATGAAGATCAGTCATACAGCATCTAGATTTGGGACAAAGGGGATTACAGTTGTTTCTTGCTTTATATTGCTTGAGATATTTTTGTTGAAGATATTTTTGTTGAACCTAATCACATGTTCTTTAGCCACTTCTTTCATAAAAGGTTTCATATTTCTTTTAACTAGATTTTTGACTTGGGATTGGGGTTCATCAGAATGAACAGATGGTATAGTCAATGACGACAGACTTTACCTTTAGCATTGTGACTAGCTGTATGTTCTGTGTTCTTATCAAGAAGATAATTTAATGGTGTCCACATTACCTTAAATGTCTCAGTTATTATATCCAACATTGGTTTTTTTAAGGGCATAACGAGAACTCTACTTACGCCTGTTTCACTTGGTGGGCCCTCTACATTGTGCTATCTGCATATAATTGTGGTGATGATATGGACATCTGCAGGCCTTGATTACCTTAGATCCTGTTCGTGCTAGGGAAGACCCTGTTGTGGTGAAGAATATCCCATACTACAAAGCGAGGAAGGCACTTGAGGCAGATGTAATGAAGCTTAATCCTCCTCCACGGCCACAGAATTGGGGTGTGGGTATCTCTGTCATTGCTACGTATTCTATTTTTGTTTTCATTTTCATCTTCCCCCTTAGTTTGTTTTATTGATGAGAATAAGCCAGGTCTCTCTCTCTCAAATTTTAACTTTTAAGTCTTAACAGGACCTCAACCTTCCACTGAATGCATCTTCTTGGAGTGAGGAAGACCTCAAAGATCCAAAAAAATTGTATGAAATGAGTGTACTTCTTAATGCTCAAAGAGAAATGGCTGAAAAAATTTTGGATGCACAGTGGGAGAGTAAATGGCGTCAAGAAAAGGTCAGTGCTTTCTTTCACCCATCTTTATTTGTTGTTTTTCAATAATACAAAAATTGTAAAACATAGTTGGATGGGTCACAAGCTGATGAACAACACCTACAAGGTTTCAGTCACCCAGAAAACTGCCTCTACTACAGAACTACTGAGAGTAGATAAAAATTATCCGCTGTGGATCTCAAAGGGCACCCAAAAAATAAAGGACTACCAGGAAAACTACTAAGACCCTGACAGTGTGTTTGGATTGAGGGAAGGGAAGGAGGGGAAGGAAAATTAGTATGACTCCCTTGTTTGGCTAGGGGGAAATAAAGGGGCAGGGAGACCCTCCTTTATACTTTTTTTTCACCCCTCCAAATTGGGGGAGATAACTCATCCTTCCCTTTCTCTTCCCTTCCTTTGTTAATTAAATCCAAACAGACCATAAGTCATCACCTCACCTGTAGATGCAACAGTATTGCCATGTTTGATGACATTTGTTTTCCTTTTCTCAGCCTGTCTTGTTTTCTCAATTTTAGCAAACAACTCCTTTCCTGATCTTTTGAACCTTGAGAAAGTGAACCTAACGTATAACATCAAACTCTTCTTGCTGCCTGGGTAAGAAAAATTTTAACTTCAAGTGCCACCTCATATGGTAATTGCTACCATGTTGAACCATGACTTAAAATTTCAAACGTGTTGTAGACTGGCAACACTCAAAAAGCATGTAATCTTTTAAAAACTCCAAAAGCATGTTATCTTTTGAAACTAACAGTCTGAAAGATTATCAACCAGCTTCTGACAAAGTAGGAAGTGAGAGACCAACTATAGCTAGCAGCCTGGTGGCATTATCTTCTGGTGTAAAGGGTTCCCTGTATGATTTGTTGCACATGGGAGAGAATGACAAAGAAATGGAGAAGGTTATGGTGTGCTGTGTGACATCTTATTGACTAAATAAAACAAGTAGAAGGCAACAATGTTATAATGATGGTAAATATGCAAATACATAAAATTTGCATTTGCTCAAGGCAATTTTCAGTTAACTCCCATACTTCATGTATTGAATGTTGCTTCCTTTCTGTTTTTTCCGCACGGGTTCAACCATTTCTTGTTTCTTGTTCACAGTTGAATGAGATGTTGGAGGAGAAAGTTCGTCCATACATCAAGAGTGCCAACAATGCAATTCTTTCCCGACCTATTGTTATACCACCACAAAATCTGGATCAGAAGGTTTGTTATCTTTTCTTTAGCTTGCAAACTTTTTCCTTTTTTCATGATTTCAGGTTTGCTATAGTAAAAGCTACAATTGACACCACAACCTTAAGTAGAAAAAATATATATATATATATATAAAAAGAAAGATTTTTTTCCTGCTTTCATTGAAGGCTAGGTTTGAAAGATTTTTTCCCTGCTTTCATTGAAGGCTAGGTTTGAAAGATTTTTTCCCTGCCTTCATTGAAGGCTAGGTTTCGAGTACAGAAATTTGTTTGGATCAGAAGGCACTGCACAATAACAAACATTATTAGTTGTTTGTACCATCTCCATGTTATGTTATGGTCGTTGAATTGGCTATATACTGCGTATGATTGGCGGTTATATATGCTGCTTGAAGAAATTTTTCTGTTGATCCATATCTGCATACCGTTGTTTTTTGTTCCCTGGGTTTGATTAAGTTTGAGACAGAACTAACTTTTAGAGTTAATCCTTTCTTATTAATACTTCCAATTTGTATGCCTGGATTAGAAGATAGTGGGTGGTATGACCTCTTCCCTTATACTGCCTGTCACTCTAGTACTTATTGCGCTAAGTTAACCTATGTTCACATTCTAACAATAAAGTCCATCTTTATTAGAACCTACTAATATTTTACTAATGTTTCATAAACTAACACGGCCAGAAAGTGCATTGACCCATATAAATGTGTTTTATCTCCGAATTTATTTTGCAAGTCCTCTCCAATCAAAAAGAGATGAAAAGGTCAGATATTTGGACAATTCTTCTGATGGTTATAAAGTCAATAGGCGCTTTACAATACTGATAGGTATTTGGGAGTTGGGAGTGAGTGAACTATGAGAAGATTGTATCTTGAACACGTGAGACTTTGTTACGAATATGTTGTGCTGATGACAGAACCTTTGTGTTTCAGAAGTCTCACCGACGGAAGAGATGGTTATTTTTCTAACTTGAGCTCATACTGGGAATATTTCCCAATGAGAGTGGAGACATGAGAGTGGAGACTGGTAACTCTTCTGCATTAATCTATCTTGGTTTTCCAACGATACCCCTTCCCCCTTTCCTTTGTGTGTGTGTGTGTGTGTGTGTGGTCGTGGTTACCAGACATATCACAGTTCTCATGTGATTTGCCATTTTTCTGGCGGTGAAGATATGAAGACACGTGGGGCTTGTACGTTTAAAAGTTGTATCCTTAGTGCATGCGTTTTAGCAAGACTTCCATTTTCACTGATAGCAATATGTTTTCCTTTTGCCTCCTCCTTGGTTCCTGTCTGTACAACTCTTGGCAAAACAAATGAGATATGATATAAGCCTTTTGTTCAATTCATCGCTTACCTTGTTAATTTCTGTTGAAAGACGTAATTTTATAGCATGTCAGAAGCATACGACCTCCATTACCAAACAACGATTTTGTTTTAGATTTTAAGTCCTTTCTTAAGTCCCGCAGAATCATAGCTCTGAAAAATCGCCTACAGTTATACAGATTATATTTATAACGCTGGCTAAGCCGCTGGGGCTTTTGGAGTTTCAGCAGAAAGATCAATCTTGTTCCACTTTGTCATCAAAGTAATCAGCAGAAGGGCGCCTGCTTGACAGAAGAGGCCACATATCAAACCTATCCATAGGCCCTGCAAAACAGAGCAAGAAAACGGAAGCATGAGCATCTCATTTTTGTGAAGGCTATAATTCAGTTCCAGTCATTCACAGGCTGAAATTGCTTACCTTAGCATATAGCTGATATCTAAACCCAAGCAGGAGTGCAATTGGCATCCCGACGAGATAGAATGTTGCCAAATTGGCATAGACAGCGAAGTGCTGTAACCCACATCCCCTAGCCACTCCTGCAAAAGCATGAATCAAACTATCAGAACCCTGGCCGGAGAACTGAATTTTTACGATAGGCCGGAGTAATAGAAACTGAACCCGACAGGATGCCTTGCACAGCATCGAGTGCGATGGAAAATGCTAACAAAGGTGTCATGACACCGAATTCCTTCACTATGGTGTCGGAGTTGCTGAAGAAACCTGCCCAGATATCATGTCCAAAGGCTAATGCTGATATAACAATGATGGCAAGGGCAATGGAGAGCTTCAAAGTCCTGGCCATTGCATTTTTAGCTCTCTCTGGATTCCCAGCTCCCAATTCATTTGAAACTCTAGTGCTGTTCCAGACAAAGACATTGGGAAAAATCAAACCCTGGGTGCCTAAACTCTTCCAACAAATCTCAGTATAAATGATGGACCGCAGACAAACCTTGCTACAGCACTTAAACCATACGTCATCATGAACGCAACAGTTTCTGTGTTCACACTGAAACAAGAAAATAAAAATGAGATTCAGACAATTTTGTGGGTACAATACAACCACAGTAAGAAAAATTAAAGAAAAAAGAGTTATTTCTTACCACATTGCAATTAATGAAGTAGTAACTTGAGAATTTGGCATCAATCCTGCTAGGATCACCAGAAGCTCAAAAGCCCACTCCTCTAAACTGCGAAACCATAACAGAAAAGATAAAATTTAAAAAAAAGAAAGAAAGAAAGAAAGAAATAGTATTAGATATGTAGAGAAGCAAGTCCCAGTCCATCATGCGGAGATTAGCTAACTAACTGATGAGAAAGAGGTGAAAGTGTTGGAATTACCTACCAGACCATAGCAGCAGAGGGAAGTGCTAAATGCAACTCGCAAGGGATGTAACAAAGGGACTCAAACGAGAATCCTTGCCAAGTTTGCTTGCATCTTCCTGAGCAGAAAACGTAGATTGCTAACAACACGAAAGAAATCCACAATGTGATTGAAGCTGCCAAAGCAGCTCCGTGGAAACCGAGACCGACAAAGCCAACCAGAACACGAATAATCCCAAAATGAAGCGCCAAAGGGATGCCTGAGAGCAGGACTAGAGGCATGACGATGCTCTGTGTCTGGAGAAACCTCAGGATGTTCTGGATTAGGCCATATGCAAAAAGTCCAGGGATGAGGCACTTGATGTACAAGGCTGCTGCTGTGGCAATGTTGGGGTCCTGGCGAAGTGAGATGAGTACAGCTTCTGTGTGGAGCCATAAGATGGATAGGAGGATTGAGCAGAAGACAGAAATAATGCAAGATGATTGGAGATAAAGCCCCAACATTTTGTATTCTTTGGCCCCAAATCCTTGGCCACAAAGGGTCTCTAGTCCTCCACTCAGCCCTGCCTGAAACAGATAAATATTAAACAACCGATCCATTAACAGCCAAACACATATTCTGTCGAGGAAGAAAGAGCCAATCTGAACTAGTCCTCGTTAACTGTATCGTTTCGAGAGACCAAAAAAAAAAGCACCAATAATACCAATTATGGTACATCAAAGTGGTCTTTTATATACTAATTTTACATGGTATATCAGGGAGGGAAAAAGAAAAGATCTACGACTTATGAAACAATGCTCAATCGTGAGAGAGAGAGAGAGACCATGAAAACGAAACCGGAGCCGAAGGCCCACGAATTGGCGAGGGTGGCAGCGGCGAGCTGGAGCTGGCCATGGTGGCCGGCAAACATGACAGACACCAACGTGATGAGGTAGTAGAAAAGATTGGCGAGGATCATCGGCAGCGCAAAACTAAGTTGCTTCTTGGCCTCCTCTATCCACCGCCCTCCTCCGCCATCATTCACCTCTAGCAAGGGCGCCGTACTGTCCAGTCCACTCGACATTCTATTGCTCCCTTCACTTGGATTACTCTACGTTACGTTCTTCCTAGAATCTTCTGCTTCTTAATTGTTTTTCACGGGTTTCTCCTTGAAGCGCCAGAAAGCATAATATATAAAAGGGGGAGGGGGAGAAGCCTTCGCTGGACGCCCGATGTCTGTTTTCGTGTGGAGGTTGCATGGTACAATTTGATGTTAACACAACTTATATTCCAATCTCTTTCTTTTTGCAATATGCAACCAAACACAAGATTATATTACCAGTAAACCTCTAAATAATACGAGAGAATCGGACGACTCCTATTGTTATTTGTTACAGGATTTTCCTTATTACATTTACAAATCAATTATTATTAATAAAATACTGGTAGTGTATAATTGCTCAGAATATTCCCGGTTATAACTCGTAATCTGTACCCCGTACGCTGTCAGCCACTGCTCTGTTTTGTTTTGCAGAGGTTAAACCATCTGCCGTTCAAATTATGCTTAACAATGTTTAATTGATAGTGATTGAAATAACCTGTCGGGCATGTTAATTCTTTAGCAGCAATTAATTCAATTCCGAGGTAACAACATTTTAGTAAAATTTTTGTATGAATTTCTTGTTTATTAGCTTTTTTTTTTTTGGGGGAAGGGGGAGGGGGGGGGGGGGGGTGGGGTTGGACATTTGCCTAATAGTAAATGCTTTAAAGCTGTTTGTTAACACCTAAAATTCAATTATTCAATCCCTTTTGGTTTGCTAGCCGCTGAATTTTAATTTTTATCCCCTTTTTGGTTGATCATTTTTTTTAAGTAATCAAAAAAATTTATACAAATATAAGGATAAAAGATACATTTTAGTTAAGAAAATTGAGAAATGACTGTTTTTCCTGAACTAAGAAGACCGCTAAACTACTAAAAAAAACTTACATTTTATAAGAAGTTTGATGTCCTAAACCTCAACAAAAAGAGCAGATGATTAGGACATTGATTAAACTTCTAGTTTAGTAGAAATGTCATATTTAGCCCCATTCTTACAATAGACTGTGGGCTCTTCCCCAGGCACAGCCATGAGAGGCACACAAGGTCTAATTTTCTTCTGCTTTAGTGTAAATTGAACCAACCTCACATAATATGTTCACTTTTTCTGAGAAATCCTATTTAAAAAGTATGAGGGAGAGAGAAAAGGTTCGCAGCAGTCATGATGTGAAATTGTGACCAGCTACAAGAAATAATAGGTATCATGTTAATTAATTAATAGTTAATTGACAACATGTTCACTCTTTATTATTGTTAGACCTGAACCGAATTGAACAACTCAAAAGCCCAATCAAAATTGAGCTAGAATAAAATATGTTTTGTTTGCTATTTTAAATATTCTTACAATTTAACAACCTTACGCATGTGACTATTTCCAATTTCTTTTGGAAAGGGTACGTGACAATAAATCTAAAGCAAAAGTCATTATAATCTTATTGTGGCTGATCCAGAACTTTTCTATATAGGGTCCACATACATATACAAATGTTAAACACTAAACACTAACTAGCAAAATTTAAAAATTTTTATGCATGATACAATAATAGAAGAACTTCTTACCGAGAACAAACTATAGCTTCTTTTGGGGGAAAAAAAATGACAGAAAACACTGGCATATAGCATACATTTGCTGGTTTGGTCGAGTGGCTCAACATTTAGAAAATTATGGATTGTGAATATAAAGTGGGGAGTATGAATGTATAAAGTTAAAAAAGGTAAAATTACCATTTTATCTCCTAAATTTGTATTCTCTCTGTCCGTAAAAAATGATGTAGATTAAGGTATTTGTAATTTATAATATTTTTTATATTTTTATTCTTGAAACTAAAATTTTTTAAAAAAATTATTATGTGTTTTAAAAGTTTAAATGATGATTGAAAAATATGAAAAAAAAATATATAAAAACAGAAACATGGGGGGGAAAAGGGAATCACTGAAAAGAATTAGAAAGCAAAAAAGTTAAAAAAATGGAAGAATGGGAAAAAAACAAAAGTGGAAGAGAAAGCAAATGCCGGGATTGAAGAGACATCCCCTCATATTTCGCCCGTGGCACCAAACACGAAGAGATGCTCGAAATTTTTAAAAAACTTTTTTTTGTATTATGTGGTGTAAAATTTTAAATAATAATTTAAAAAATATGAAAAAAAAAGATTAAAAAAACAGAAATATGGTGGGGGCCCGCGGGGGGGGGGGGGGGGGGGAGTCACTGAAAAGAAAAAGAAAGCAAAAAAGTTAAAAGATGGAAGAATCGGGAAAAAAAAAACAAAAGTGGAAGAAACAGCAAATGCGGGGATTGACGACACATATTTCACCCCAGGCACCAAACACGATGAGATGTTCGAAATGCGTGAAATAAATTTTTTGAACTAAACTGCCAAGGTTGTCTACTTGTCTTCCAAAATTTTTGTAATATTTTTATAGGAAAAATTACAAAAATCTTCCTATGGTTTAGTCTAACCTACACTTTATCCCCTCTATTTTGAAAAACCTACACTTTGCCCCTAATATTTTTTACACTGCTTGATAACAACTTCTGAAACTGTATTTAAACTATATGATAATCATCTTCCAGTTATTTCAATATCTGTAATATTTTTTTTATAGTTAATAGACATTTTAAACTATCAGTTTTTCCTTCCTGTAAATGTACTTTCTCCCTATAATTATATATTACTTTCTCCGTCCTAAATTTTTTGCACCATTTACTTTTCAGCCATTAATCTATGATTTTTTTTTTCAACATTTTAGTATAGAAATGGAGAAATTTTATATAAGAATGATAAATCAAGACATATAGTTTCTAAATATATTTTTTTAAAATTTTTTCTAATAAATATTAATATAAATAAATTCAAGTCAAACTATGCGAAAAAGTCAAATGGTGCAAAGAATATGGGATGGAAGTAGTAGTATTTTTTGAAGGTCGGTTGGTTGCAAGAAAGATATCAAAAATCTTGAAATTACTGGAGCATTATTATCATATAGTTTAAATTAGGGTTTCAGAAGTTGTTGTCAGACACTATAAAACAAATAGGGGGTAAAGTGTAGGTTTTTTAAAATAGAAGGGGCAAAGTGTAGGTTAGACTAAACCACAGGGGATTTTGGTAATTTTTTCTATTTTTATATTTAGTACTTCTTCCATCCTATAATAAATAAAAAATTTCTCTAGGTACAAAAATTAAGGTATTTATGTAGTAAAAATTTAAATAATAAATAATTTTTTTTATTTTGTGCAATGAAAGTTTAAATGAAGATTAAAAAAATTCTTTATTGGGTTTTGTGTAGCAAAAATTTAAATAAGGGTAGTAAGGTAAATTAGAAGTTAAAAATTTTCTAAAATGAGGAACGTTTCATTTTTTTTTTATATAAATAAAAATACGTTTCATTCTTTTTTTGATGGAATGAGTAACTTGTTTTACTATACCATCATTTTAATATTTATTTTTTCAATTTTATTAATCTACATGCAAAATATTAAGCACAAAAGTAAATACGTACAACGCTCAACTAATTGGTGGGAGGGGGGAGAATATTTCTCTTTAATATTTTTCTAAAAAGTGGTCCATCAACGCCCATATATAGCATTTATGCGTCCGCCACTAACCTTCCTAGGACAAATGATAGAGACATCCAGCTAATGTAAACCGACAAATTTCTAGATACACGGGGTAACTCATGTGCCATCTTCATCTCATTACATTATTGAATGAAGATGCAAAATGACATGAATGGAACAAAAGACACTAAAAAACAAATATAGTACTCCATAATAAAAGAAATGTCGTACATAGATTATGAAACATTCCACGTACAGGGTTGCGAGCATCGGCTTCAATTCAATATCCAAACACGAGCCAGCGCTTCATGTAATGATTGCCAAACTGCTGAAGTCATATCCCCTTATTGTATAGACTCAACATGATGAAATCCATAGGACGTCGATGGACCATGCATCAGCAGAGCAAACCACCATACCCACTCCTACCCTATCGTAGGACCTGGGATCCCTCTAGCTTGATGGCTCACCGACGTAACAGACGCATCCATGTCTTGACTTGACCAACCCTCTGCTTGCAGTATGATTAGCCCAAATTAACACTCAATAACTTGAGGTATTATTAGACTCATGAGCGGTAAACTTGTCACTAGTTTTTTGGGTTTCAGTGAAATACATTATTAGTGTTTTTGTTTGAAATGAAATGAAATCTACCACCAATATTTTAAATTTAGCGTGAATGAGCCACTGGTCATGTTACTGCTTGAATATTTCGGTATCTATTTTTTGTTAAAAAAAAAAATAACAAATAAACCACTCGCTGATATCTGCATTCAACTCGAACTAAGTTAACCAAATGGTCTCCGAATTTGTCCAAAGAACAGAGATTCAACGAATCCTCGACTGAACGAGGACCTCCGGCAAAACCATGGCCGGGAACAAAGGCCAAATACAATTCAATTGCAGTCGCGCCGTTGTCAGCCGCTTAACTCGGGCTTGGTTTCTCTCTCTTACCACTGGTTTCTGTTCCCCATGCCATGGATCTTGTGTGGAAGAAGAATCTTTTGATTCGTTGGTTGCAGTATCAGTTCATGTTTGAATCCTGAATGCCATTTTTGACTCCATGTTGAGTAGGAATATGACTGTGTGTGTCCGTAATGTTTGTTTCTTTTCATCGTCTACGATTCTGTCTTTGCTGGTTTGCCTTTGTTTTGTTTGGTTTTTGGAGGTATATATATGCTCTCCTCTTTTGCTCCATCATGGGGCTCTGCTTCTTTTGCCTCTCGCACGCCCTCTCTGTTCTCAACCCCTTTTCCTTTTGCCATTTCCTGTTGCAGGCATTTATTCGGAGCTTTGCTTCCAAAATACAGACTAAGATTGTGCCACATCCTTCTCATAACCTTTCTTCCATTTCAGTGTTTTTAATTACTGAAGTTTGATTTGATTTATTTATATTTTATTTATTAAAGTTTTTTAGAAATTTCATATTTAAAAACTACATGACTTATAATTTTTAAATATAATTTTTTTACTAAATAATAATGTAAATAAATTTAAGTAAAAAATTGAGATGGAGTAAAACTTTATAAATATAAAACTAGTGCAACAAAATTTGGGATAATCCAAAATAATAATTGTTATTAAAAAAATGCAGGGCAGAGTGAATATTTTTAAATTTTTTTACAAGAAATAAAAACATGTCAACCAAATGAGGTGAGTATTAATGTTTTGGTATTACCGTGAGGTGTCATAATCCAATAGACTAGACTAATCTACGCTCGAGAGATGTAGCCATCACTGGTCTGTGACTATTTTTACATTGGGAAACCACTTGAGACTTTGAACCCTCGACCTTGTGGAGGCTAAATTAAGCCTAATACTGGTTGTACTATATGTCCGAGCTAACTTTTTTTTACTAATTTTATGCCATACTTTATTTTAATTTTTTGAAAAATATTTATTTGGTTATCAGAAGCAGAGTAAGAGGAATACAGTTTAGGGAGAAGGGAAGCATCACAATTATGCACTAAAGAGACACACTCCTAAGGAACAAAAACCATTATGCACTATGTAAATTTTTCCAATGAAAAAAGAGCTTGTTCAACCAAGCTTGCCATCATAGTACTTAGAAGCAGAATACCTCAAAGAATAGCAAGTACCCACGAACAAATGTAACAAATTGAATACTAAGATAATTAACTGCCTGAATAGATATTGTAAGTGCACTGAGTTTTGAATGTAATGCCAAAGAACTGTAGGGGATTAAGTGTCTGTCCTTTAATCCCAACAGGGCATTAATGCCCATCCAAACCTTGGCAACAACTCCCAACTTAGTAGAATTGTACCATGCTCCATCAACAACTAAAATGTTTGGAGTCCAAAAAATTGGCAATAACTTCTTAATACCCCAATAATGACAAAGTGGACTTGGGATGTTGAATGGAAGAGCATAATAGAGTAGTAGGCAATCTATTGCAGTAATAATTTGTTTCTAGAGAACATGTCCTTGCTATACTGGACCAAGGGTAGAATAGAGCATTGTAAAAGATGTACTCATTCTAACCCAGCCATACAGTCCAAAGAGAAAAGACTAAATTGCTAGCCATTTAAATTGCCATTTTGGCTGAGAAGCCATGATCATTGTAAACCAAGCATCAAATGATGGAAACTAATTGAGGTTGAATATAAGTTACTTCAAACTTCCACAGTACCTGGATACTAAAAAAAAAATGCAGAGTTGTTTCCTGAGTAGTCCCACCCGGAGCACATGTAGGGCAGGGAAAGTTTGTCGTGTATTGCTAGGTTATTAGTAGTGGGGAGAGCATTGAGAACCTTAGGAAAGTTTGAACTGGAACTAGCAACAATGGCATTCTAATTAGAATTAAGGAAAGGCCTTGATTTTTTTAAATGCGCTAAATTGTAGACCTTTTTTTGTTACAAAGGTCCAAAAATGATTCCCTACCCATTTGACAACATCTATACTTTTGTTTTGGCTTGTGAAAAAGAGTCGAGATCTGGTTAGTAATTTCCTCCAGAAATTTCTCTGCTAAAGAATGAATATTCCACCTCGCATTAGTGGTGTTAACAAACTAGATGCCATAAGGGTTGAGTTATGTGGTACTTGTGGTGTTAATGACCAAAGCATCTTTAGGTTAATACTTGGAATTCGAGGGTCTTCCTAGACTTTAACAGATAAATATGAATTTATTTGCCCTTGAATATAAGGGGAAAGTAAATTGCAACCATAAAAAGACCACAACACATAGTGGATACATTAGAAGCACATTTGACATTGCAAACAGAATGAATGGGTCCATATTTTACAGCCAATAAATGGAACATAAGTGAATGATGACTTCCACTAAAGATTCATCATAAGGTTTTTTTCTAGTAATGCTTGATCAAACAAGTTCATATCCTTAATACCAAGGCCCTCTAAACTCTCAAGGAGCATTACAATTTTTGCTATTTGAGATGCAGACCTCATTTATCCACAGTATTAAATACCTTGATATACCACTTATTGCGGGTATGTGCATGCAATACACCAGTTTTTGCTAAATATCATAATACCGTGACATACGGTACTTAACGCTGTATACTACTTACTACTAATTTTTAATGTGTTTTAGCAATTTACCACAGTATACTATGCAGTATACCGCAAATTTACCTCAAACCATGAGTTAGACTTTTTTTTTTTTATTCTACATTGATCTACCACATATGTAGACATATACATACATGTATGTATGTATGTATGTATGTATGTATGTAATACTAAAATAAAATTAATTGACATATATAAAATGATAAAATATAATTAATACACAATTTTTTTCTTTCATTTTAATTTTGATTGTTTCAATACTCATAAAAATATGGGATAAAAAATGTATGTGAAGGCGGTTTGCTTCTTACATCCTTAAATATTGCTTTCTTTATTTTCAATTTTATTTTGCTCATTTTAAAAAATATATTAAAAATAATTAAAATGCATATAAAATTGTATAAAATAATTCTTTTTTATGTTTTACATCTTAAAATAATATTTTAATATTTTTCTATGAAAATAGTAATAATATATAGCATAGTATACCTTATAATATATCTAGTGGTAACAGTGTTGAATATCTTGCATTTATATTGGGAAATAGACCACCAAAACCGAATAATGGTACTAGAGATTGAGTCAAAAAGTGTAACTGACATCGTAAACAATGATATATATATATATATATATATATATATATATATATATATATATATAACATAGGCTCTATTAGAGTTAGTGTACAAGCAGAACAAAAGAACCATTCCCAAAATAATAAGTGTTGACACCCAATTTCGTCCGGCCATTAAAAAAATTTTAAAAAAAATTAAATAAAAATTAATTAATTTTTTTTTTATTATTACTAATTTTTTTTAATTAGTTTAAAATACATTTTTTTGTTTTGTGAGGATTTAATTAAAAATGATATATGTGTATAAATGTATGTATGTACTAAAAAGAAAAACTCCATAAAAATTGACAAAATTAAAAAGTTTGGGGTAAAAATGACAAAATTGAGAAGTTTTGAGAAAAATTGACAAATTCTGAAAGTTTCAGGAGCATTTGGTAATTTTTCGTGTCAATTTTGGGCCAGACTAACGTTTTTTGCCCAAATTAACAGAAAATGACAAAATTGTCAAAATCAGAAGCTTCTGAAGCTTATCCAGAGTCTGAGAGACGTAAAGGACTGAAACTGTCATTTTACCAAATTAAGAGATAAGTTTGAATTTAATTAATTTTTAATTTTGAACAGTCCATCACCCCTTCCCCTATAAATAGGGGTCCAAAATCTGTGAAGAAGGCATAGAAAAAAAATAGAGAAAAAGCTTAGAGCTCCGTTTTAAAAAAAAGTTAAAATTACAGCCTTATTCCCTAGCTTATCCTCCCTCTGCCCAGAAAGTCCCAAACTTTGTTTTCCTACGATCAGACCATCTTCTTCCTTTCTCTCTCTTCCGTTTCACTCGCTGTCCCTTCCTTTTTTACCACGCCGCCGTCGTCACCCCACGCCGCCGTCGTCACCTTACGCAACCGTCGCTCCGCCGTCGTCCTCTGCCCACACCGCACCGTCTCCCCGCCGTCGTCCCCTTTGCCCACGCCGCGCTATCGCCCACGCCGTCGTCCTCTGCCCATGCCGCGCCGTCGCCCCGCCGTCGTCTCCCTGCCCACGCTGCGCCGTCGCTCCAGCCGCCGTCCCCCTTGCCCACGTCGTGCCGTCGTCCCTGCTGTCACCCCCCCCCCTCCCCGGGTCGCGTCTTCTCTGTTTTGAAAACAGAGATTTCAAATTTTTAATTTAAAAAGGGTAAACCTCTATTCCATTCTTCATCTTTTTAATTTTTTTCAATTTGGTCACTAACCTTTTATTTTTGTTCTTGCAGAATAAATTACTAACCTTTTTTTAATTTTTACTTGTTTATTTATTTGTTAATTATTGTTATTATTACTAACTTTTTTTTTGTTTTTGTTTTTGTTGTTATTAACAACTAACAACTAACTTGCTAATTTTACTAACCTTTATTATCATTGTTGTTAATAATTAATTAAATTGTCTAACTTTTATTATTGTTGTTATTAATTAATTTAATTAACTTGGCTAACTTTTATTATTGTTAATAATTAATTTAATTAACTTGGCTAACTTTTATTATTGTTAACTTAACTAACCTTTATTATTGTTGTCAATTTAATTAACTTGACTAACTTTTATTATTGTTGTTAATTAATTAATTTAATTAACTTGGCTAACTTTTATTATTGTTGTTAACAATTAATTTAATTAACTTTGCTAACCTTTATTATTATTTATTTTTAAAGTGGATGGCCAAAAAGCCCCACTTTATTATTATTAATTTTCCTTTATATAATTTATTTCATTTAATTCACCTTTACCCATAAATAAATAAATAAAACCTAAAAGAAGATTCTTTTATAATTAATTATTAAGGCTAACAAAAATTTAAAAGCCAATTATCTTTTGATATTTTGGAATACATGTTTTTTATTATTTCTTTAAAAATATCAAAAAGTTAACTTTTTATTCTTTTTGTTAAAATTAATAAACAAACATGATTAAATAATTCTAAAAAAATATACAAATCAATTCTTTTTAAACATTTTTTAAAATAATGATATTTAAAATTTAAAATTCAAGAAAAATTCAATAAAATTATAATTAAAATTAATAATTAATTAAATAATTAAAATTTAATAAAAATTAAAACTCCATGACCAAATGATCCGCCAAGATCCATGGCTTGGAAATATTTTTAAATAAAGTATCTAAATAAATTTTTCTTTATTAAAAATAAAAACTTTGGACTAATATATTAATTATTTATTAAAATAATAAAATATAACTTTTTAGTTTTCTTTATTAATAAAAAGAATTAAAAAAAAGTAAAATTTTTGGGCTAATATTTTATTCAGTAATATTTTACTTATTTCTTTTAAAAAAGTAAAAATAACTTTTTGTTTCCTTTATAAAAATCATAGTCAAATGATTTCAAAAATAATAAAAATAAATAAATAAAATAATTGAATTTCTCTTAAATTTTTTAGACTTATTAACTAGATATATTTTCAGATATATAAATTAAAATTATTTAAAAAAAATATTTCATCAAACAAAAAGAATATAAGAATAAAATGTAAATATCAAGATTTTTCTTTTATGTTTAAAAATATACATAAAATTTATTTTTAGTTTCTTTTCTTAAATAATCACTTTTGGTTAAGTTTCTATCAAAAACAAAACAAATAAATATCAAGACTTTTATATAACTAAAATTCTTAGTTTCTTTTCTTAAATAATCACTTTTGGTTAATTCTTTATTAAGATTTTTTTTTATTTTTAAAATATACATATAAATTTTTTATACATAAAATTTTAATTAAAATAATTAATTTTTAGTTAATCTTTTATTCAAAAAAAATTAAATAAATATCAAGACTTTTCTTTTTTATTTAAAATATACATATAAATGTTTTGGTTTTCTTATTTAAATAATTACTTTTGGTTAATCCTTTATCAAAAAAAAAATAAAAAAAATAAAATATTAAAATTTTTTTATATATATAAATTTTTTGTATTCCTTTATTAAATAAATAAAATTTTGATTGAATAATTGATTTTTGATTCACCTTTTATCAAGTAAAATATTAAGACTTTTCTTTTATTTTTAAAATATACATTTTTCTTTGGTTTCTTTATTAAAGATCTTGATTAAATAATTTCTTTTATTAAATAAAAAAGAACAAATATAAATATTTCTTGATTAATTTATTTTTTAAAAACATAAAATAAATCTCAAGATTAATTAATTAACTTTCTTATTAAAAAAATTAATTACTTTTGAATTCTTTTATAAATTGAGTAATTATTTAAATAATAAATATCCTTCATTAAACAAGAAAAAAAATTCAGAAAAAAAAGGAAAGATAAGAAAAAGAAAAGAAAGATAAGAAAGAAAAAAAAATATAAGAAAGAAAAGAAAGGAAAGAAAAGAAAGAAAAGAAAAGAAAAGAAAATATAAAATATAAAAAAATAAAATTTTTAGATTATTAATAAATCTAAAAATTTCATAAACAAAAAGAATTACGAATTAGTAATTAAACTAATAATTAATAAAAATAAGAATTAAATAATTAACTATAAATTAAATTAACTTCCATATCCGGATGATCCGTCAGGATCTACGGTTTGGAAAATATTAACCTTTTTTTTAACTAAATAAATTAAATAAATATAAAGATAAAAATCCATATTCACAATATGGATAAAATTGTTTAAAATTTCACCAAATTCCGTGTCCAAATGACTCGGCAGAGTCCATGGTTCAGAATCAAATCTTCCGTGTCCAAATGACTCAGCAGAGTCCATGGTTCGGAAGTATAAAATTCTATACAAATTAATTACCAAAAATCCACATCCGATTAATTCAGTTAAAAATTCTAGATTGAAAATTAACTGAAATTTATTTAAAAGCAAAGCGAAACAAAATTAAAATCAACTAAGGTACCAATTTTTGGGCGTTTTAACAAAGTTGTTTTAACGTAACCGTACTCCCGAACCCCCGAACTCTCGCAGACAATATTTTAGGTAACCAATCGACCTAAACATAAACAGATTGGTGACGACTCCCGAAAACGAACCACACGTTGCCACAGCTTGGCGACTCCACTAGGGAGTCGACGTTAGTGAGTCGAGCCTACAAGTTGATTTGTTTTGATTTGCTTTGCTTATATTTATGTGGATTTATATGTTATATTTACTTAAGTAAACATGCATTATGCATTCACAATATGAAGCTCTATACCCGAGCTTCTTCAAAGCGAACACGTTCTTTCTAAGCGGAATTGGTGTTGTTGTTCTTGAGAGGCCATGGTCTCCAAGCCTTCACCGGTTTCAAAGTAGTAAAGTAGTGTATTGCCTTCTGAGACGGTTAGTCTCTGCATGGGCCCACGAAAAGCTACGACTCGAATTAATCCATTCCTTACATAAACCCTAGAGGGTAAGGAATCGGGCTGTCACTATAATTTAGTGACGGGATTCGGGAACTATCCCTTGCCTTTTTGATAAACCACCCTATGCATATAGACTCCCCACTTAACCATAGAACTGACCACAGTATTCCTCCCATTTACCAACGCCATAAGCATGTCCTTGTTATGCTATGTTGTTGCTCTACACTTTTATTTTCTTCGTGTCTTATATTTATGGTTTTAATTCATTTTTCCATAATAGTTCATGAGTTGTTAATTGTTATTTAACTTATTAATAACCTTATTTTTCTTTTCTTGTACTTCTGTTTTGTGCAATTACTCTTCATACATCAAAACCACGCATTAAACTTTACTAACTTTTTGGTCTTTATAATGACAACTAGAAGTCTTGAAGTTCCACGATAATGGATAATCAAACTCACTCATCGCATGCATTACATTAATCACGTGCATATAAAGTCTGATAAAAACATAATCTCATTGCATACATCCATTACATCAATCACGTTCATACAAAGTCTGATAAAAACATAATCTTATTTTGCATGCAGGCATCCATTGCATAAATCACATACGTGTAGAGTCTAATAAAATAAATCTTACTTTTAAAAGGATAAAATTGGACCTCAACACCGATATTCAACTCTGCTCCAAACAAGATTAATGACAGAACAAATCGAACGACGTCTCATACAGATAGAGTCCAAGATAGAAGGTATGGCCGACCAAATAAGACAATTGATGGAGCTAATCAAGGGGAAAGCAATTCAAGTTCCCATCAAAGAAGCACAAGTTCAGCCACCCATGACAGAAAGAGAAATGCTTACTTTATTTGTTCAGACACTGAAGCACCCATATTATGACAAACTCATTGGCAATTCAGCAGCTAATTTCTCTGACGTCGTCATGTTTGGAGAAAGGATCGAGCACGGGATTAGGACCGGGAAGATTACCGAGTCCTTTAATGATCCTATGAAAAGAGAAGGACCATCTAGAAGAAAGGAGGACGAAGTACAACAAATAGGACGCGGAAGAGAGATTCCCCTCGTAGGTACTGTGGCTACCGGGCCTCGCATATCCTATTCTACCAATTGGCCCAACAATTATCCTGTCCACAGGCCTAATCAATTACAGCCACCTGTTCTGACCCCTCCAGTACCTGCACAAAGACAAAGAGAAGTCTTTGCGTCAATTCCTATGACTTACACTGAGTTGTATCCAAAACTCATTAAAAGACAATTCATCTGTCCAATTCCTACAAAGCCATTCAAACCCCCATATCCAAGGTGGTATGACCCCAACATAACTTGCCCATATCATGATAGCGTTACAGGCCATGGCCTGGAAAATTGCATAGCATTGAAACGTACAGTCCAACAATTAATCGAGTCAAAATGGTTGGACTTTTCCGATGAACCAAACATCGCTCACAATCCATTGCCGCCTTATCAATCAAAACCAGTCAATGTAATAGAAGAACACCGGCCGATAAAGAAGTCAGTCAACGATATCATAACCCCTCTTAAGCATGTATATTCATGCCTTCTGAAAGAAGGGGTTATCATCCGGAAGTCTTCTTTTAAACATGAAGAAGTCAAAGATGAGGACTGGTGTGACTTTCATGACAGTAAAAGTCATTCTATCCAAGAATGCTCAGAATTCCGTGAAAGTCTACAAAGGCTCATGGACTCATCCCAACTCATCATTTTTACGTCGGATAAAGATGATGATGTAAATGTGATCACTAAAGAACGGGAAGTCAATGCTACGCCAAAACCACTAGTTATACCAATTTCAAAATCTATTGTCAAGTCTTTAAGAACTCGAGTCCCGAGGTCATTCCTCTACAAATCAGACAAGGCTGTTCCATGGAGCCATGATTACACTTCCAACATCACATCAACTCCGTTAGAAGTTAGGAGTATGACTAGAAGTGGTCCATGTTACTCTCCAGAACAAATGTACAAGCTTCAACAAGATAAGAACGTCACAGACCCAACAAGTGAGCTTCTAGATACAGATACATCCAAAGAGCAAGAGATGTCTCAAGAGGTGACAGATGAACAAACTACTGAGTTTCTCAAACTCATGAAGCAAAGTGAGTACAGCACCGTGGAGCAGTTAAACCACCTGCCAACAAAGATCTTCATACTTTCACTACTCATAAGCTCTGATGCTCATCGAGAAACCCTCCTCAAAGTCTTGAATAAGGCCTATGTTAAGCCAGATATTTCAGTGAATAATTTTGACCACCTCGTCAACAACATCACCGCACAGAATCTCATCACATTCACTGACGATGAGATACCAGGAGAAAGAAGGGGTCACTCTAAGGCTCTATATATTTCGGTTAAATACAAAGATCGAACTATGATTAGAGTTATTGTTGATAATAGGTCAACTCTAAACATAATGCCAATTGAGACCTTACACAAGTTTGGTATAGACTCATCATACCTCAACTACAGTCATATCACTATTCAAGCATTTGACGGGATGAATAGAAATGTCGTTGGAAAAATAGAGCTACCAATAGGGATCGGCCCTTGTGTCTTCCACATCACATTCCAAGTTATGGATATTAATCCTTCTTATACTTGTCTGTTGGACAGACCATCGATTCATATGGCCGGAGCAATTCCCTCCTCATTACACCAAAAAAAAAAAAAGAAATTCATTTTTTAAGGAAAGAAGGCATTTTGCTATCACCTATATCAACGGTAGCAAAGACCAATTGACCTTCTCTTTTAAGTTGATGTGACCCAAATCCCAAATGTAACTGAAAATTCTGTCATATTGAAACTCAAGGTCCAACAGTTGGTCGAGTCCAAGTTGCTAGGCCCGATGTGATTGGTAATTGAAAGTGAAGATTTTGAGCTAGAATTACATTAATTTTGGAATGGCTCCAAGTCAGATTTGACCTAATAGTCCGCACACACTTTTGAATGACAGGGAATCCTTTGAATAAACTTGTATCTTTGAAAGCTTGCAAAAGTAATCTAATAGTAAAAATCTCCTAGATTTAGTCCAGAATCTAGGGTGTAGTCTTTGTTAGCTGGACACCTGGTATTCTTTTTCTGGTACAACAAAAAGATGTAATGCGTGCATTCTACTACTTTCCATTTTTACACTCTTTGCCATTATACTATCCATTATTGCCATCACACTTTACTTTTTAACAACCGGTAATTCTTTTTGTTCTCCAACAAAAAGATGTTATGTGTGCATTCTACCACTTTTTACCAAAAATTTCATTTTTACCTCTATCTCTCAATCTTTGCCATTGCACTATCTATTATTGCCATCATACTTTGCTTTCTAAATGATACTACTCGTGGGTGAAAATAAAAAGTTAAGGAAAATTTGATAGTAGTGATCTTGAAAGTGCTGCCAAATCTAGTAAGAAGGATTTCAAACGTTGCACCTCAACCCTCAAAAGGAATTCACAGTGGTTATCAATATCCTTGCAAGAAGTCCGGAGTTAGCTTCCAAATCCAAAGAAGTTAGCTCTCATATTAAATGGCTTCAATGGTCTCTCAATTCTCATGAATGCTCAACACAAGCAAAGGTTCTCAGTTCTCTGCAACACAAACTCCAAAAAGAAAGAGAAATTCGTCCCTTTCATCAAAAGACAATAAGGGGAAATTCAAAACCAAAAAAAGGACTGAGAACAAGCACGAGCAAGCAAGGCCATTTGAGTCATCTCACTTCAAGAGAGTTATCAAGTATGTCATCACCATAGCTCACAAAAAAAAAAAAAAAGGGAAACAAAGAAAAAAAAAAGAAAAGAAAAGAAAAATGGCTCAAGTTAGAGCAAAAGAAAGAAAACAAAAAAGTGAGCTATGGATTCTAGACTGAAAACCTGCAAAGGCGGTTTAGAACACAAAAGCAACCCTCAAACCAAGCATGCATAAAGATCACAATAGTTGGGGGGCAACAGATGAGGTCTAACTTTCTGGAAAGAGTGGCAAGTTGAGGTCATCACTATTGAGTTTTTCACCATAATCAAATTTGCTCACGAGTAGTATTAAAAGACCCTTCTTCCACACCACTTAAACTTAACTTTCCTTAGACCGAACATCCTCATTCAGTTAAAAGACTATCATTGTGAATCATGTTTCTACCTTATTTAATACTGCTCACGAGTAGTATTAAAAGACCCTTCTTTCACACCACTCAAACTTAACTTTACTCAGACCTAATATTTACCTCTTAATATTATTCTCATTCAGTTAAAAGACTGCCACAGAAAAAAAACATTCAAACTTAACTTTCCTCACACCTAACATTTACCTCTCGATATCATCCTCATTCAGTTAAAAGGCTATTATTGTGAATCATGTTTCTACCTTATTGCCTTGCACAGTTTATGTCTTCGAGTTGGAAAGGGAAGAATGGCAGGATATTTTAATTAAAAACAAAGACCGTAAATTACTTTGTCAAGCTTTGCAAATTGATGAAAGTTTTTCTTTAAGGCCAAACCATTATTCATTAATGTATGTAGACTTAAAAGTGAGGAGATAGCTTGAGTCTTTCTTTAATAAGATGTGGTTCTTGTAAGAGAAATTTATGATCAAGTGCCATCACAAAGGTCTAGAAATGCTCGACCTTCTGTTAAATCAAAGGCGAGATGATATCTCTTTCCACATAAACACCATATTCAGGGGGGCAAAGTAGTCTCTACGAAGCGTAAGAGGAGTACTGCCAACAAAGAAGTTCAATGACAAGGGGGTAAGTCTTATGGATCAAAACATGAGTTCAAGGAAGAGCAATCATTCAGATTATAACATGGAGATAAGTAAATGTCGGCACGGTCACAAGAAAAGGGACAAAACAGACATTGAAAGTAAAGCCTTTGATGGTATCAAATCTATGACAATGGATGAGTACCCGAAAGAGATATAAATTATGAGGCGGGCCAACTTTAAAGAAATTGAGGCCAAAATTCAAGAACAAGTCAAAGAAAGGGGATTTTGAAAAGAGTTGGGCTTTTGAGACAATGGATAATAGCTGGAAAGCGAGACAATGGACAACAGCTGGAAAGCATAAAGAGATTCAATGATAGAAGACAATTACAAAGAGGATCCAGTAAAACAAAGACATAAAGAACTTCCAAAATAAAAAAGAACCATTAGTTACATATGCTCTACATTCATGCATTTCACATCATGCATGCATGGCATATAGAACAAGAATCAAATGAGAAGCACATCCATGGCACAGCTACAGCAGTATAAGCTGAGATCTCAATGACATCAGCTCTTATCAATCTACCGCCGGATGCACAGCTGATATGTTGGACCCAGCCCCATCAGCAATTCAAGGATAAAGTAGACAATATTGTCAAAAGCCTAGTATTCGATTCAATAATCGAGGCTACACCTGGATGGACAAAATTGACGCTAGCTTAGCGGTATCCAAGATAAGAAATAGCTATGGTCAAAGATAAGCGCGGATATCGAGAAATATTGTCATCGAAAGCAGACAATGGATTCAATAATCAAGGACTGGATCAATGTCATGCCTGATGAGACATCAAAGATAAGAAATATCTATGATACCAAAATAAAGTAGGATCCACTTTTTCGGTTAAACGGCGGATACGGTACTCCGTGACTCTTAAGTCGGTTTTCTCAGTTGCCCATAATAACTGATTCCTTCACCCCTTCTTTCTTTTACTTCCTCCTAGAAAATGGATCCTACTTTTTCCGCCTTGCGAAAGTATTTCCCTTCTCTCCCAATGAACATCCTCAAAAAGATCTACCAAGTTCGCTGTGAACGATTAAGAGTTCTGATGCACAAAGGAATCCCTGAAGATGTACAATGGTTAATCGAAGCTAAGGTTCGTCTGGCAGGTGAAATCCCAGAGGCATTTGTGTCTCACATGCCTGGTATAGGCAAAAGCTCTTATGCCAAAAAGCGAAGAGCGAAAAGGTTACAAGTCTGCCATAAATGTGGACGGTGGACTTGTAATACTAAATGTCGTTCTTTAGGGATGATCTCTGATAATCGAGAAGATAAAATACGATTCATTAAGAATGGCCTGAGTAAGGACTCGTTGGATGATATCCAATTGACTCTTGAGACGCATTCTTGTGGATCTGTACATCGTGAACTTCTTGGTTTATGGAGCATTTTTCATGAAGAACGAAACCGTTACAGTCCCGGAAATCTGACTGTAAATGACCCTGTTTGCCAGCTTGTAAGAAAACTGGATGGGAAGCAAATCCTCGACTCATAGAAGCCGTTAATGCCGTTACTGGACGTAAAACCAATGGAAGATTTGAGCCACAGTCACAATTACTATACATACAGCTTGTTATATTTGGAAAAGTTTGCATTTTCTTTTGACAGATGTACATGTTCCCCTAAGTGTAATCGACACGTTATCCCTTTTCATCACTATAAATGCGTGTTCTTCCTTCTGATTAAGCAGCGGATAAGATACCCCATGACTTCTAAAGTCGGTTATTCCAGTCTCCTACAATAACTGATTCATTTCCCTCTGCTCTCAAATTCTTCTCTCATCAATGGATTCTACTCTTTCTGCACTGCAAAAATGCTTTCCTTCCCTTCCAATAAAAGTCCTTAAAAAGATCTACCTTGCTAGATGTGAAAGAATCAGAGTTTTTACACGCAAATGCATTCCCGATAATGTGCAGTGGATAATTAAAGCTAAGGTCCGTTTGGCGGGTGAAGTTCCAGATGCATTTATGCCCCACATGCCCGGTTTAGGTAAAAGTCATTATGCCAAAAGGCGAAGAGTAAAGAGACTAGGCGTGTGTTATAAATGTGGGCGATGGAATTGTAATACTAAATGTCGCTCTTTAGGATACATCTCCATAAATTGTGAAGATAAAAGAAAATTCATTAAGAATGGTCTGCGTAAGGAATCTCTGGAAGATATCCGAGAGACTCTTGAAACGTATTCTTGTGAAAAAGTGCAAGGTGAAATTATCGGTTTATGGAGGACTTACCATAAAGAACGAAACCGTTACAGTCTTGGGAATGTGACTTTAAACGACCCTGTTTGTCAGTTTGTAAGAAAACTGGATGGGAAGCAAATCCCGGACTTATAGAAGGCATTGAAGCCATTACTGGACATAAATCAGTGGAAGATGAGAGCCACGGTCATGATTCCTGTACATATAAGCTGTCATTTGTCTTTTCTTTTGACAATAATGTGCTTGCTTCTGTAAGTGTAATTAACGCATTATCCCTTTCATCACTATAAATATGTGTTAGTTATTTCCGTTTCCTACAATCACTAATTTCTTTCTTCTCTTAAATACCTCCTTCATCAATGGAGTCTTCTCTTTCTGCCCTACGAAAGTATTTTCCTTCCTTCCCAATAAATGTTCTTAAAAAGATTTATCAAGCTAGATGTGAACGATTCAGAGTATTTATGCACAAAGGCATTCCTGATAATGTGCGGTGGCTAATCAAAGCTAAGGTTCGTTCAGCTGATGAAGTTCCAGAAGCGTTCTTTCCCCGTATGCCCGGCTTTGGTAAAAGCGCTTATGCCAAAAAAAGAAGAGCAAAGAGGCTAGGCGTTTGTCATAATTGTGGATGGTGGATTTGCGGCAATAAATGTCGTTCTCCAGGAGTGATCACCAGAAATCGTAGTGATAGAATAAGATTCATTAAGAATGGCTTGCGTAAGGAATCTCTAGAAGATATTCGAGAGGTTCTTGAAGCGCATTCTTGCGGAATAGTGCAATTTGAGATTGTTGGATTATGGATAATTCTCCAAAAAGAACGAGATCGTTATAGTCTTGGGAATCTGACTTTAAACGACCCAGTTTGCCAGTTTGTGAGAAAACTGGATGGGATGCAAATCGCCGATTCATAGAAGGCATTGAAGCCGTTACTGGATGCAAAATCAGTGGAAGACGTGGACCAAAGTCACGATTACTGTACATGCTAGCTGTCACTTTTGAGATTATCCTCCCAATAATGTACCCACTCCTGACATGAGATACAGTTATGACTACTGTATATAGTTGCCACTTTTAAAATTTTCCTTCTCTTCCAACAATCACGTACCTACTCCTAACGTAAGCTACAGTAGTGACTACTGTACATGCTAGCAGCTATTTTGAAAATTTTCCTCCTCTTTTAACGATAGTGTACCCATACCTGACCAGAGTCATACCCGTGACTACTGTGAATAGCTGGCAATAATGTACCCATTCTTGAAAAATAAAATTATTGCCTTATCTCTTCATCTCTATAAATATATCCTCTCTTATCACAAGGATAAGGATAAGAATGGAGAAAACCCCAACTCGTAAATCCCGAAGTATTTGTGTATTTTCTAGGGCTTTTCCTGGAAAAGATTAAGAGTATTTAAAAGCAGCCAACCATTTGGGTAGAGTATTAGCTGAGCGAAAAATACATTTAGTTTATGGAGGAGGTAGTGTCGGATTAATGGGAGGTGTAGCATCAGCAGCATCTCTAGGAGGAAGCCAAGTTCTGGGTATTATCCCTGAACCTCTGAAATTTGTTTCTGGGGGAACGATTGGAGAAGAATTAGTGGTTAAAAATTTGCAAGAGCATGTGTTACAAATGCTTTTAAATGCTGATGCTTTTATTGCTCTACCAGGTAGTTTTGGTACATTAGGAGAAGTCTTCCAAATTGCTTCCATGACCCAACTTAATTTGCATAAGAAACCCATTAGGCTTTTAAATGTTAATAATTTCTTTACAGGTCTGATAGCTTTTATGGATTATGCTATGCTGAAGAATTTCATATCAAGAGTGGCACGGCGAATCATAATATCCGCAACAACTGCTGAAGATTTGCTAGATAAAATACAAGCTTTTGTTCCTGAACCAGATCCAGCAATGATTCAGATAGATTGGACACGACAGTCTTTCCCGACCAGTTCACTCCCATAATGGTCCTCTACTCACCCTGTTGAAGTATTGTGGAAGAAAGAAACGATCTGATCCGTTTTTCTTGTCCTTTAGTTTTATTATCAGCATTTCTTTCGCGTTTCAGTTTTTCTTTTCAGGGAATTTCTTTTTTTATAAAATAGTTTTGTTCATGCTGATATTAAAACCACAGGACAACGCCTTTAGGTTGGAATGGCTGAGTAAAGAGTAATTTTTATTGCTCTTGAGACGCATCCTATTAGGTCTACTAGGCATGACATTTTGGGGTAGTTAAGCTTCAACCTTATTTGGATGACATATCTCACAAGGGAATATTTACTGAAGAAAATATTAGAAGAACCTTGGATATTGATTCCAAACATCCGTTCCCTTTACATAATTTGTTAGTGTTAGTGTTATTGTCATCATCAAGATTCACTCATCTTATCGAAGTCTAAATTTCTGCACTCACCTATTATGAAAATTCACACTTCCGAATAGAACATTTCAACTTCGATTGTCTGAGGTACTTAAAAAGGAGGAATGAGTTTTTCTCCACAATCAATTTCAATTTCAACGAGGTTCTAAGGACGGAACCTTTGCCTCGTAATCAATCAATTTCAATTTCAACGAGGTTCTAAGGACGGAGCCTTTGCCTCGTAATTAATTAATTTCAATGAGGTTCTAAGGACGGAACCTTTGCCTCGTAACCAATCAATTAATCAATTTCAATTTCAACGAGGTTTTAAGGACGGAACCTTTGCCTCGTAATCAATTAGTCCATCTTACAACGATAGGAGCTTTCCTATCGTAGAGGTTCTAAGGACCTTTCCTTAACCTCAAACAATCAATCAATCAGTCCATCTTACAACGATAGGAGCTTTCCTATCGTAGAGGTTCTAAGGACCTTTCCTTAAACCTCAAACAATCAATCAACCAGTCCATCTTACAACGATAGGAGCTTTCCTATCGTAGAGGTTCTAAGGACCTTTCCTTAAACCTCAAACAATCAATCAACCAGTCCATCTTACAACGATAGGAGCTTTCCTATCGTAGAGGTTCTAAGGACCTTTCCTTAAACCTCAAACAATCAATCAACCAGTCCATCTTACAACGATAGGAGCTTTCCTATCGTAGAGGTTCTAAGGACCTTTCCTTAACCTCAAACAATCAATCAACCAGTCCATCTTACAACGATAGGAGCTTTCCTATCGTAGAGGTTCTAAGGAGCTTTCCTATCTAGAGGTTCTAAGGACCTTTCCTTAAACCTCAAACAATCAATCAAGCAGTCCATCTTACAACGATAGGAGCTTTCCTGTCGTAGAGGTTCTAAGGACCTTTCCTTAACCTCAAACAATCAATCAACCAGTCCATCTTACAACGATAGGAGCTTTCCTATCGTAGAGGTTCTAAGGACCTTTCGTTAAACCTTAAAACCAACCAAATCAATTTCTTTTCGACGGTAGGAAGGTTCCTATCGTAGAGGTTCTAAGGTAGGGCCCTTAACCTCGATCAATCAATCAATTTTTATTTAACGATAGGAGAGTTCCTATCGCAGAGGTTCTAAGAAAGTTCCTTAACCTCAGAATTTAGGCGGCGAGAAAGTTTTCAATGCCTAGCTAAGCCGGACGAAATTTGGTAACGACTTTGCATACATCATGTCCCATGAAGCATGCAAAGGGGGGCAGCTGTTGACACCCAATTTCGTCCGGCCATTAAAAAAATTTTAAATAAATAAAAAATTAATTAAAAAAAATTTATTATTACTAAATTTTTTTTAATTAGTTTAAAATACATTTTTTTGTTTTGTGAGGATTTAATTAAAAATGATATATGTGTATAAATGTATGTATGTAATAAAAAGGAAAACTCCATAAAAAATGACAAAATTAAAAAGTTTGGGGTAAAAATGACAAAATTGAGAAGTTTTGAGAAAAATTGACAAATTCTGAAAGTTCCAGGAGCATTTGGTAATTTTTTGAGTCAATTTTGGGCCATACTAACGTTTTTGGCCCAAATTAACAGAAAATGACAAAATTGTCAAAATCAGAAGCTTCTGAAACTTATCCAGAGTCTGAGAGACGTAAAGGACTGAAACTGTCATTTTACCAAATTAAGAGATAAGTTTGAATTTAATTAATTTTTAATTTTGAACAGTCCAGCACCTCTTCCCCTATAAATAGGGGTCCAAAATCTGTGAAGAAGGCATAGAAAAAAAAATAGAGAAAAAGCTTAGAGCTCCGTTTTAAAAAAAAAGTTAAAATTACAGCCTTATTCCCTAGCTTATCCTCCCTCTGCCCAGAAAGTCCCAAACCTTGTTTTCTTACGATCAGACCATCTTCTTCCTTTCTCTCTCTTCCATTTCACTCACTGTCCCTTCCTTTTTTACCACGCCGCCGTCGTCACCCCACGCCACCGTCGTCACCCTACGCAGCCGTCGTCCCCCTTGCCCACGCCGCACTATCGCCCACGCCGTCGTCCTCTGCCCACGCCGCGCCGTCGCCCCGCCATCGTCCCCCTACCCACGCTGCGCCGTCTCTCCAGCCGCCGTTCCCCTTGCCCACGCCGTGCCGTCGTCCCTGCCGTCAGCCCCCCTTCCCCGGGTCGCGTCTTCTCTGTTTTGAAAACAGAGATTTCAAAATTTTAATTTAAAAAGGGTAAACCTCTATTCCATCCTTCATCTTTTTAATTTTTTTCAATTTGGTCACTAACCTTTTATTTTTGTTCTTGCAGAATAAATTACTAACCTTTTTTTTAATTTTTACTTGTTTATTTATTTGTTAATTATTGTTATTATTACTAACTTTTTTTTTCCTGTTTTTGTTGTTATTAACAACTAACAACTAACTTGCTAATTTTACTAACCTTTATTATCATTGTTGTTAATAATTAATTAAATTGTCTAACTTTTATTATTGTTGTTATTAATTAATTTAATTAACTTGGCTAACTTTTATTATTGTTAATAATTAATTTAATTAACTTGGCTAACTTTTATTATTGTTAACTTAACTAACCTTTATTATTGTTGTCAATTTAATTAACTTGACTAACTTTTATTATTTTTGTTAATTAATTAATTTAATTAACTTGGCTAAATTTTATTATTGTTGTTAACAATTAATTTAATTAACTTTGCTAACCTTTATTATTATTTATTTTTAAAGTGGATGGCCAAAAAGCCCCACTTTATTATTATTAATTTTCCTTTATATAATTTATTTCATTTAATTCACCTTTACCCATAAATAAATAAATAAAACCTAAAAGAAGATTCTTTTATAATTAATTATTAAGGCTAACAAAAATTTAAAAGCCAATTATCTTTTGATATTTTGGAATACATTTTTTTTATTATTTCTTTAAAAATATCAAAAAGTTAACTTTTTATTCTTTTTGTTAAAATTAATAAACAAACATGATTAAATAATTCTAAAAAAATATACAAATCAATTCTTTTTAAACATTTTTTAAAATAATGATATTTAAAATTTAAAATTCAAGAAAAATCCAATAAAATTATAATTAAAATTAATAATTAATTAAATAATTAAAATTTAATAAAAATTAAAACTCTATGACCAAATGATCCGCCAGGATCCATGGCTTGGAAATATTTTTAAATAAAGTATCTAAATAAATTTTTCTTTATTAAAAATAAAAACTTTGGACTAATATATTAATTATTTATTAAAATAATAAAATATAACTTTTTAGTTTTCTTTATTAATAAAAAGAATTAAAAGAAAAAGTAAAATTTTTGGGCTAATATTTTATTCAGTAATATTTTACTTATTTCTTTTAAAATAATGAAAAGATATAACTTTTTGTTTCCTTTATAAAAATCATAGTCAAATGATTTCAAAAATAATAAAAATAAATAAATAAAAGAATTGAATTTCTCTTAAATATTTTAGACTTATTAACTAGATATATTTTCAGATATATAAATTAAAATTATTTAAAAAAAATATTTCATCAAACAAAAAGAATATAAGAATAAAATGTAAATATCAAGATTTTTTATATACATGTAAATTTTTAGTCTCTTCATTAAATAATCACTTTTGGTTAAATTTTTTATCAAAAATAAAACAAATAAATAACAAAACTTTTCTTTTATGTTTAAAAATATACATAAAATTTATTTTTAGTTTCTTTTCTTAAATAATCACTTTTGGTTAAGTTTCTATAAAAAACAAAACAAATAAATATCAAGACTTTTATATACATAAAATTCTTAGTTTCTTTTCTTAAATAATCACTTTTGGTTAATTCTTTATTAAGATTTTTTTTTATTTTTAAAATATACATATAAATTTTTTATACATAAAATTTTAATTAAAATAATTAATTTTTAGTTAATCTTTTATTCAAAACAAATTAAATAAATATCAAGACTTTTCTTTTTTATTTAAAATATACATATAAATGTTTTGGTTTTCTTATTTAAATAATTACTTTTGGTTAATCCTTTATCAAAACAAAATAAAACAAATAAAATATTAAAAAAAATTTATATATATAAATTTTTTGTATTCCTTTATTAAATAAATAAAATTTTGATTGAATAATTGATTTTTGATTCACCTTTTATCAAATAAAATATTAAGACTTTTCTTTTATTTTTAAAATATACATTTTTCTTTGGTTTCTTTATTAAAGATCTTGATTAAATAATTTCTTTTATTAAATAAAAAAGAACAAATATAAATATTTCTTGATTAATTTATTTTTTTAAAACATAAAAGAAATCTCAAGATTAATTAATTAACTTTCTTATTAAAAAAATTAATTACTTTTGAATTCTTTTATAAATTGAGTAATTATTTAAATAATAAATATCCTTCATTAAACAAGAAAAAAAAATTCAGAAAAAAAAAGAAAGATAAGAAAGAAAAAAAAATATAAGAAAGAAAAGAAAGGAAAGAAAAGAAAGAAAAGAAAAGAAAAGAAAATATAAAATATAAAAAAATAAAATTTTTAGATTATTAATAAATCTAAAAATTTCATAAACAAAAAGAATTACGAATTAGTAATTAAACTAATAATTAATAAAAATAAGAATTAAATAATTAACTATAAATTAAATTAACTTCCATATCCGGATGATCCGTCAGGATCTACGGTTTGGAAAATATCAACCTTTTTTTTAACTAAATAAATTAAATAAATATAAAGATAAAAATCCATATTCACAATATGGATAAAATTGTTTAAAATTTCACCAAATTCCGTGTCCAAATGACTCAGCAGAGTCCATGGTTCGGAATCAAATCTTCCGTGTCCAAATGACTCAGCAGAGTCCATGGTTCGGAAGTATAAAATTCTATACAAATTAATTACCAAAAATTCACATCCGATTAATTCAGTTAAAAATTCTAGATTGAAAATTAACTGAAATTTATTTAAAAGTAAAGCGAAACAAAATTAAAATCAACTAAGGTACCAATTTTTGGGCGTTTTAACAAAGTTGTTTTAACGTAACCGTACTCCCGAACCCCCGAACTCTCGTAGACCATATTTTAGGTAACCAATCGACCTAGACATAAACAGATTGGTGGCGACTCCCGAAAACGAACCACACGTTGCCACAATAAGGCGACTCTACTGGGGAGTCGACGTTAGTGAGTCGAGCTTACAAGTTGATTTGTTTTGATTTGCTTTGCTTATATTTATGTGGATTTATATGTTATATTTACTTAAGTAAACATGCATTATGCATTCACAATATGAAGCTCTAATATGTTTTTCAACGAAATTAAACCACGTTAAACAAGCGGCGGAGCGTGGTTGATAAAGGCTAAGCAGAAAGACATCGAAGTGGTTAGGTGAGGACTTGGAAACTTGTGGGATTTGAATTATTTTGAGGGGAAAAATTAGAAAAATCCCCTCTATTTTCATAAACCCACACTTTACCCTTATTTTTTTTACAATGTCTGACAATGGCAACAATTTCTAAAATTCTAATTTAAAGTAACTAATATTTATATTCCAATAATTTTAAAAATGTTGACATTTTTTTTATAGCTAACTGACATTTAAAAAAATACTGATACGCATTTATAAGAAGAAAAATATATTTATAGAAAGAAAAAACTGATAATTTATAATGTCTATTAAATATAAAAAAAAAATATTAGAGAAATTATAATATTAGAAGTTATTATTGAACAATATAAAAAAATAGAAAAAAATATAGATTTTTAAAAATAAAAAGGACAAACTATAGGTTAAAGCAAACCTTTGAGGTTAGTTGTAAATTTTCCTTATATTGACATAGAAGTGTGGAATGAATCACTTGAGCAGTGGATTGTGTTTCGACCGGCTTTAACTTCTTCCCAACAGGCCCACGGCCCAGTGATGTTATAACTAATGGTCTTCTTTTGGGTCATGACTCTATACAATGTATACATCAGATGGGATGATTTTGAGTCCATACTTCCATCATTTTTAAGAACTTGAAAAGCAACATAATAGTGGGAGCACCTACGAGCTAGCTCAAGTTTCTGGTGACTAATACCACAAAGACATTGATTCTGAGCCGAGAGAGCAGGTCGCACCGTCACAGCTTATGAGAATGTAGCCTTCGGCCCAAAACTAATAATTCATCCATTTTGAAAATATTGTAATATATTCTATTTTAAACAGTCCTAAATTTTTATAATATTTTTTTATATTTAATAACTTACTTTACTATACTTTCATTCAAATTATCATTTTAATAACTATTTTTTTAACTTTCTTGATTTACATGTAAAACGTTAAGCATAAAAAGTCAAAAAAATATATAAACTAGTGGCAATACTAGTGTAATTGGTGACCCTTCTCTACAAAATATAAAAATAAAAATTGTGCACATTATCGTCACATGACTTTCAATATGCTAAAAAAATGTGATTATTATTAATATAAAATAAAAATTGTCATAATGAATTTTTATTTACAAAATAAATCATTTTATTTGTTTTACTAATATGAAACTCCACAATCAACCAATAGGCTCTCATGTATGCGTCAATGACAGATATTTATCATATCCAATTCGGTACAAGTTAACTCCCCCGAGTTAATGTGTTATTTCAGCAACCTGAATTCTGGATGTGGGGGCTTCGGTCAAACTGCCTTATTTACCCTTTGAAGTTTAGTCTTGTCATGTGGCATCTCCTCCCCTATAGCCAACGAAGAATCTCAGTCAAAATCAGAGTCTTAGAGAACCATGAAATTTTTGGAATTTAGCTCTCATATCTGTAGCTAATCCTCAACTTTTGGTGAGACCCATCACTTTCCTTCCCCTTTCCTTACAAATTATGTCCGAATTGAGCTGACAAGTAAAACAATGAGATGGAGTGGCGCTCCTTTTGCTCCGCTACCAGCCCGTAAGCCCCTTCCGTGCTCGCTGCATCTCACATTCGGCAACGACTCTGGTTCTGGAATCAACAACTTGCAACTGGGATAAGCTATTCGGCTAGATGCGTCCGCCGTCGATCAATCAATTCAATGCCAATCTAAAATGGCAGCAACGGTGGTGGTGTTGCAGGGAATGACGACGAGATGGGTTGGCGGGTTTGCAGAAAGGGCTTAGGGTAGTGGGCTTGCAAGAAGGACTGGGGGGAGGCTGGAAAATGAGGGGTTGGGTTGGCGTGCTGGGGACTGCGGAGTCGAGGAGGCGCCGGTGGGCAAGCCTGAGAAGGATGGGGCGAACCGGGTGCATCAAAAGAAGGTGGGGTGAAAAGGTCGTCCTGGGCCAACCGTAATTAATTGCAACTCCAGGGACAATTCAAAAATAGTTTAAATGTGGGTCATGTCTATGGCCCAATAACACGTTAATGCATTTGTATTTACTCAAAACAAATTGGGCATTTAAGGTGTATTTTTTTTTTCTTTTGGTAAATATAATTATTTTTTCTATTTTCTAAATACTCAATATTTCAACATTACATTAAATTATTTTGGATATTGTAGATATATCTTCATCACTAGTAAGTACCAAACCAGGCTCAACATTACACGCCAAGTAGAAGATGAAGATATATCTACATATATTGTTGCGACTTCTATCACTAATATTTCATGCGAATGGATATATATGTTGAAACTATGTAATATGATTGAGCTTGGTTTGGTCCTTATTATTATTATTATTATTATTATTATTATTATTAAAACATTTTTGTTAATAATATTGGGACACCATTTAAATATATGTTCATTTCTGAAACTTAAGTACAAAATAAAGCCCAATACAACACGAGCCATATAAACTAGTTTATCAAAAAACTGTAAGATAATTTTAAAATTTTGAATTATGTCTCCATTTAAAAGTAACAACTTAATGGTTTCCATATTTATAAGGGCCAAAGTAAAGAAGTGGGAGTGAGTACTAGATATGCCTAATAATCAACTGGATAATGTTTCTTATGAAGTAAATCAATTTCTACCAATTTTTTAACTAACAATCCTAAAAAATAAAATATGATATTTATAAAATATATATTTTAAAATATTATTTGGAATTATTAAATTATAATTTTTAAATAAATTTATAATTTGGATAAATAATTATTACGTATAGAAATAAAAAAATTAACAAATTATTAATAATCTACAAAAAAACTTGATCTTGTTTCTATTAGCAATGATTTAATTCGTTTTTATAAGAATTTAATATTCACCTTTCTTTTTGGTACTTAAGAGCTTACTTTTTATGAAGTACTCCCTCCGTCCCATAAATTTTGATACATTTGACTTTTTGTTATATTTTGACTCAATTTTATTCATATTATTGTTTATTAAAAAAATAAAAAAAAATATATTTAGAAACTACATATCTTGAATTATCATTCATATGCAAAATTTTTTATTTATATATTAAAATGTTGAAAAAAAAAAATCATAGATTAATTGCCAAAAATAAATGGAGAAAAACTTTTGGGACGGAGGGAGTAAAAGACAATAGAGAAAAAAATTGCTACAATTAGCAATTTTATAACCAACTATAAGCTCTTTTTTATAATTGTTTAAGAACTTTAGATAAGCATATAGAGAAAAGAAAAGATTCTTTTTTGGGTTTTGTGCGGTGAGAGATTGAGTGGAGATTAAAAGAATAGTCTTTATTGGGTTTTATATAAAATAATAATTTAATTGTTTAAACTTTTTTAAAAGAGGAAACGTTAAAACCTTTTGGGACATCCCAAAAAGGAATACATTTCAAGTAAATTGAGACGGAGGGAGTATATGAGTTTTAATACTATTCACATGTCTTTTTGAAGTACATATCTTTGTTTACCAAAAATCTATTGAAGTCCTTGCTAGCTAGTTTAAGCATTTAATTGTCCTTAAGCATGCCTTGGGTTCAACTCCCGTTATTTACGTTTATGCCCGTTCTATTGCACGCATATGTCTAGTTATGCATGTCATGCAAATTTCATTTTTACCCCTTACTATCCTAATTAATACCCATTATGTCCTTTAGCTCAGATCCTAAAGCCTCCTTGTTCTCCAACCAATCACGTGCCTTTGGTGAGGCCATTTTCGGCGATTCACTTGCATAATGACGATCAACACCAAGGATAATCTCACAATGATTGAAAACAAATCTGATAAAAAGACTTCATTTTCCAGATTATATATAAAGGTATTCGCCATGACATCATTTCCACCTCCGTCACTTAAGCCCTAATTAAGGACGTCTTAGAATACCTCATTCACACTCCAACCTTGATCGAGGCTAGTAGTCATCATTATAAACAACTTAGGTGACTTCTCCTTCATTACACCACCTATTGTGAGAACTGAGGGAGATGATCCTAAAGTTGGAGATCCATTATGTTAAAAAGACAAACTGATATTCAAATTGAACCCATTAGAGATGTGTTTAAAGTATTGAAGAGATTTATCTAAATGAAACTAGAGATGTCTCTAACCGACTATATAGATGCCAAAAAGCCACTTACATAAAATCCAACTTAGAGATGTGTCTAAAGGAGTATTGCAATATGTCCAAAGGATTATTAATATGTCTCCAACGAGCTATATTAAGACCTGCCATGGAAACTAGCTTAGCGATGTATTAAAGGACTATTGAGATGTGTTTGTATAATTACCAATATATTTTTACATCTTGGTAATGTCTACAAAATGGGTAGATACATATGCTTCTTAGTTTAGACACATCTAACATATAATTCAGACATATCTTCATTTTTATAATTTGTGATTCATATTCCCATTGATGTTATAATGTTTATAAAGTTCATAAATACATACAATTGCTATTTTAAACACATCTATTTATTTAGTTAGAAATTTTTTAATGTTGTTTCAAACACATCTTCATCTTTTTATTGTTTGTGATTCTATGCCCTTTACAATGTCATTGTTCTTAAAAAGTGTATAGAGACATTAACCTATTAGTTCAGACATATTTGGCTACATTTCGGACATTTTGATATATTGTTTTAGAAACATAATTTTTAATGAATTTAGATACACAAAAGGAGAACAAATTGTATGCATATTATTCAAACATTTATATGTTACTTAAGATACTTTTACACATTATTTTAGGCACTTCTGTATAATGTCTTGGACGTATCTATAATTTTTTTTTTTTACACAATTTGACGATAGGGATGAGACAATGGAGGTGAATGATGTTCAATATGATCTGAAGGCAATAACGACTATGATTTGGAGGAAACCAACAACTAATGCAATTTGAAGATGTGGACGGCTTAATCTCGAGGTGATCAATGATGGCATGATGCGGAGGTGAACAATGACAACGAGATTTATAGACAAGCATTGGCTGGTGCAATCTGGAAACGCTTAGAGATGTAACGGCACGATCCATTGAAAGACTATGATAAGATTAGGGGTGAGTGAAATGTGATCTTAAGGAAAGCAATGTCAACACGATCCAAATATGGTCAATGATAGCGCTATCTATAGGTGAGTGATGACGACATGATCCAAAGCGACAATCGGCGGAAAAGCCCTAATCTAGAGGTGCCAAGAAATTGAAGAAGCCTTGACTTAAAGGCTACAACAGGTAGAGTGAGAGTAACATACAATGAAAGGTGGTGACAACAGAGGGTAGGGTTTCTTGAATGGTAAGGAGATTTTGTTTAGGGGTAATTTTGTGAAAACTTGAACTAGTGGTGATATATATAGAGAGGATTAAATGTGGGCTAGTGTGCTTAATTAAATATATGTATGTAATATAATAATAATTTACCATATATTGGTCACCAGATAAAATGTCAAATATTGAATGAAACATGATTATGAAAAAAAAATTTAAAGAAAAGGTTGATGTTTGGCCTAAATTACACTTTGTTTGTCTTAGTTTAGAAATATATAATTTGCTCCCTCTAAAGTTAACTATCATTTTATTGTGTGTTAACAAAGTGCAAAAAGAAAAATGAAAAAGCCCTTTCAAATGAATGGACCAGATTAAATACAACAAGATAAGGATGATTGATACAATGGTTAAAAATATATTAAAGCTTGGATGGTTAAGAACAAATATATAAATTTGATGAAATGACCCATATTAAACTCATCAAAAAATGAAAAAATAAAGAAACAAGGAAAGAAAGTTAGATTGGAAGAGAGTGGTGAGCAATAACCCAAACCACAACAGTGATAGAGAGAAAGAGCAAAACCAACTTGTTGTAGCCTTGTAGGTGGCTGGATGAGGCATTTTGAAACCTAATGAGGCAACAATTGGACAAAAAATGGTTAAGCTACAAAAACTAAGTGAATCCAAGAACACACCTATGATGTGGATGCCGATCTATGCTTTTTTTCACCTTTAAATGGTGAAATTTCTTTGAGAAAACAATGTTGTAGATGTGAGGTTCGGGTGTAGGGTGGTTTTCATTGATAAGGTTTGCAAATTGGGGAAGGACAAGGTTTTCTATAGGCAGAAAGACTAATTAGAGTGCATAAAGTCTTTCATTCTACACAGGTGTTGCTTCTCTCATTTTAGTCTCAAGTCTCGATTGCTTATTTTAGTCTTGAGTCTCGATTGCTACTTTTCTTCTCCTTGTGAATAGAAAGAATGGGATTAGAGCTAGGTTACGAAAGGGAATTTGTTGGATTTATGAAGTCAATGGTGAAGAAATTGTCAATGGCAAACTCTAATGGTGTTTTTTTTATAGCTTTTTCTCAAAAATCACCTAGATGCTGCTGCTGGAATTTAGTGAGCAAAAGGTGCTCGAAAATTTTATGGATGCACTAAGGCATACTTATTTCACCATTAGTTGGTGTGATCACACCACATTAGATATTGTCACACTACAAGTTGCTATGGTTGTACCACATTACAGTAGTGTGCTTCTTGTTGCTTGCTATAGTGATGTAATCACACCATGTGCTGGTGTTGTCACACCGACTCATAGTGCCACTTCTAACACTAGTTAGAGGTAATTAAGTGAGTTGGATGATACGATATATGTGTGTGACACATTATCACCTTAGACTCAATAAAAAGATGATATGTGATAATTATGTGACATGTACATTTACACCTTGACACATGAGATAATTGCTTAATAACCACCTTACAATTACTTATATTATGAAGGGACATAAATTTTAGATGAAATGATATATCAATCCCAAAATATATAACCCTTGGGGAGATAGTTATGCACTATGACTATTCTGGTTATTGAAATAATTTAACTTTTAATGAAGGTCATGTTTTAGGCAAAATTAAATAATCTTTAGGAGGTGGTTATGACCTTGGTTTAAAGAGACACAACTCTTAAAAGAGTTATGACTCAATGGCTGAACCAACACATTCTTTCTAATAGTACTTAGGGCTTTATTTTAAGGGAATAAGTTATAGGTGGATAAGGGTATCATTTGGCAAATTAGTTCAACCTTTTATAAAGAGTTGTGGCTTTTTTATGAAGAGTTTTGACCCTTCAGAAATGTCAATTCGCCCCTTATAAATAGAAGGCAGTAAAAGTGTGCAAAAACATTCAAAACACAACTTCTATGGGCATTTTTTTCTCTTATTTCACCACACACACTTCTCTTTCATTAAAAAGAGAATTCTGGTCAAATATTGGGTGTGAACCAACATATTTAGTTACTTGCTTTCTAAGTTAATTAAATATTTAATCCTAAAAGTTTATAATAAATCAAGTCTTCCATAACATATTCAAAGAGATATCCTTTACCAAGGATGATCACCCAATTCAAGAGTGATAATTAAGTACACCTTAATTTATGTATTTATTTTTATATTCTGAAAATTAAAGTATTCATTAATTGTGTACTAAATTTCCTTCATTTGCCTCTGCCCTCTTGCTTCTTGTATCTCTAATTTTCCCCAAGATAAACAATGCAAAAAATTTCCCTTCCCTAAAAATAGAAGAACCTCAACTAGAACCCTTGGAAAATTATTGTTATTCCTTCAATTGAGATTGGGTTCATGGCACCAAGATTGCTACTTTTTCTTCTTGATGAGTTATAGATTTTCAATTGCGTAATCGGCTGGAAAATTTGCAATTGCTATTATGTTTGAGATTAACTGGGAGCTTTAAAAATCTGTTGCTCTTTCCTTCAAATTAAGGCTGAAAATCTGCAACTAAGGGCTTAGAAGTTCATGGCTTTTCTGTGTGGCTAGGCTTAAGTTTCTAGGTAATTAGTAAAAGCTAGATTTTCTACTCAATCTTAGTTGAATTGAGAAAAATGCTGGAACATGCAATTAACACCATAGGTATTTTATTGTCAACTAGATTTTTTTATGATAGATGGATGATAGAAGAGCAGCACCATGCCCATGGCCACTTATGGGGCAAGGATATGGCACAATCTATAATGAAGGAGAATAAGAGAGGCTTTTTATTTAGGAGAGCAAAGTTGATTTACAAAGGCCCCATTTTACATTAACATTATTGTTTTGAAATAACTATTTAATAGTAGCTTTTAACTTTTAATTTCAATAGTTTCTACTTTGCTGTTAATAAATTTATATAAAATTCTAATGGTAATTATAAAAGTTGTTCCCAAATGTAGCCAAAGTACAATTTTTGTAGGACCCATAGCCTTAAAAATGACATAGACAAAGCTAATGTTTAGGGGTAAAGTACTAATGTGTATATTTATGAAATAGGAGGGAATAAAATGTGATTTTAGACCAACCTCAGGGCGGCCACTGTAGTTCCCTACAAAAAAAAGAAAAGAAAAGAAAAGAAAAAAGAAACCCTGCTCAACCGTTTTCTTGGATAAAAAAAGGTAAAATTTACCGAGGGAACACCTAGCTTATTTTAGCGTCCTAATTCGGTATCTCACTTTTAAGTTGTCCTAGTAATGTGTGTTTTCTGCTATTGTGTATCCCAATTAAGAGTTTTCCATCAATTTCAGTATTAAATCTGATAGAAATCGTTAACTTGGCATTAATTAATATTAAAATAAATCTTAAATAACAAGTTTAGCCCTTAAAATTTTATCATCAATAATTCTAAGACTTCAATTTCTAAATCTACAATTTAGACCCTCTAAATCGAGTTAAGCTCTACATCTTAGCCTCTTATTCTTCGGCTAATTCTTGTTCATCTCTTTGATTCTCCCTCAATCAGCATGCCTTTTCTCCCCAACTCCTTGTTCAATACCTCTGGCCACTACTTAAGGCACAAGCAATGGAGGTCGAGATGGAGCTAAACAATTCTCTTGGGTTATCCTTCCACTGGTTCAAATCCCAAATCTCGAATCGTGCGACACTAGGGTCTAGCTTCAACGGGGGCATGGTTTGTAGATTTGACAAATTCAATGCTGGAATCGACATGAACCGAGAATAGAGCAACCCAATTCCTGGAAGAGCGGTGGCAGGCTTGGTGGGAAAATCTTGAGGTTGTTTTGGGCACATTCAGGTCTTTGGGCTAGGGGATTCAGGGTCAAACCATTTCACAGGTGTTGGCACTAAAGAATCACAATGAAGTGAAGGCAAGAGAGAATCAAAGAGGCAGGGGCAAAAGAGAATCAATTCTCATCTCCGTACTTCTTGTAAAGTTCATAAGTTTTAAATTTAAAAATATTGATTGGAAAAATTTGAGGATCAAAATTATTATTTAAGATTTATTTTAGAGTTATTTAATGTCATATCATCAATTTTCGTCAAATTTAGCACCAAAATTGACAGAAGGTACTCTCATTGGGATGCATAATAAGAGGTAATATACCTTGCTAGGATAAAGTGAAGGTTAGGTACCCATTTAAAACAAGAAAATAAGCTAAGTGATCTCCGGTGAATTTTACCCGGAGAAAAAACCCAGGCTACAATTTCTTTCTTTTTCTTTTGGAGAAGAGACATCAAGTAGCAAAGCTTTTCAGTTGTTTGATTGACAAGTTTCAGGACTCGACTTTCGTCGGCGTCACCACCGCCACCGTCTGCCGTCGCTTTCTCTTTCGGTCGCTTCCTCGTTTTTTTCCCTAGGTATACTCACTATGTATTGATTCTTAGTTTTCCAGTTATTCTCCTGCCATTTCCGTGCCCACTATGAAACGAAATCAAGATTTTGCCGGAAATTCGGGCATTATTCTTGATATTTTTTTCTGCGATCACTGTAGCGTTCTCGAATTTTAACCCCGGCGGTCATAATTGGAACCTGGAAAGGGCTTAGCTTTTTAACTCTTCACGGTTGCAACATGACATGAACTTCTTCTGTTTTGTTGTTCAGGCGTTCTTTTGTCGTGTCCTGGACCTGCAGAACCGGGACCTGGGCGTAATTTAGTCATTATTTCTTTGATTTTGTGTTTATAGACGCTTTTCTTGCTGCAGATTATTCGTCCTTCGTGGGAATCGGCTCGTTGTTTTGGGTTTGTTGTGGATCCAAATAAAGGAATGTTACCCACAAAACAAAAAGAAATAACGTAGTTTTTAGTAGTCTCTACCCCTGCCAGAGATGGAAATGGGTGTTAGAATTCTCCTTACGTGCGGTTAACTTAGCATGGATGCTGCATTTCTTGATCCCAATGAGCATCGGTGCAATGCTGCATTGCTGTTTTAGGAATAGCTTCTATGAGAGAAAAGAGAAAGACGTTTATGTGAAAATGAAAAAAAACTGCATATAATTCTCTTGCAAACAAGAGAGTCTTATGTACCAGGGAACCCAGTTTTAGGGCTTCAGCTCTAGGTTTCCCACTGTATCACAGCTTTATCCCAACTATGCTTTAGTCGACCTCATGAAGTTCACAATTTCAATTAACTGTTGGGTGTGATATTGACATTACAAATCTATGCAAGAGAAAGAATTGGCAATATTTTATGCCTGGAGCACTTCTTGATGCAACTCTGGTGGGGAATAAATGCTTGAAATAATGAGATTGTTACTAAGCTTTTAAGTAGGTAAAAAGCTTTGGACTTTAGCATGAAACTGGAATTGTTTGTTTGTTCCTAAATGATTTTGATTTTGGTGTATGTTTGTAGGAAGGTGGTTCATATTTAAGTTCAAATGATTTCAGGAATTTTTTATGATTTTTCATTCTCATTATCTTGTGGTCCAATGTATGAACTCTGTCTGCCTCTGCACCTAAACTGCTTGTGTTTATCCTAGTCCTCTGATGAATTACGTGGATGATGATGCTTCTTCGGGCTCTGGGGATGATGTGACAGCCATAGATGGGCACAAGCGTCAGTCTGTGACACCATCAGGTTCTGGTAGGCGGAAGAGAAGTCGTAAAGCTACTGGTGAAGCCATAGTAGATGCAATGTTGGAAATAGCAGCTGCTTCAAAAATGAGAGCATCTGCAGTCATGAAGAATGAGGATCGATATTCCATAAGCAAATGTATAAAAGTTCTGGATGAGATACAGGGTGTTGAACAACAGATTTACTTCCTTGCCTTGGATTTATTTGAGAGCCCTGATGCGAGAGAGACATTTATCTCCCTTAAGAGTGAGAAAAGGCTACCATGGTTGCAGCACAAGTGTAGTACTATGTCTAGATAGAGAATATTGTGGTTTGAGTTCAGTAGTGAATCCTGTTAAAACTCTAGCTTCCACTAATTATTCATTGGTTTAGAAAACAGTTGATACTTTTAAGTTTCATACTTCTATTCACATATTCTAGTTCAGGACTGGGTTCAATTCAACCTGCTTCTGCGGATGGATATTACTACAGGTTGTGTATGCTTGGTTTGCCTAAAGCTGTTTTTCGAAATTGTTCCATCACATGTATAACTCTGGTCCATTGGATGAGGATGACTTACCGTACCTGCTGGAATAAAACAAATGTAAAGGCATGACTAAGTCAATTCTCACTTCTCCAGGAAGTGCCATTACGGCTGAGTTTCTAGGAAGCTAGGGGCACATGCAAGCTTCATAAATGGGAGATGTATTTTATGTGATATGGCTAGTCTGAAGATATGATAAAAACTGCCATTTTTAACAGAAATTTTGGGTCAACATGAATGAAGCAGGAGTTTTTCAGGGAAGATGAAGCCATCAGCTGGCACTGAAATTTATGTTGAACTGTAAAGCAACATCAGCCTCTACATGTTTCCAGAAATTCATAGTAATAAGTCGTCCATCGCTTGAGGTATGTATGTCTTATTCTTGTTCTTGCATAATCATTGCCATCATTTCATTTCACGTCATTCATTTTCAGGAATGGTTCTGATTGATTTGTCTTTTTTGGAGGTTGAGACATTTAAATTTATGCTAGGACAAGCAGCTCGGACTGGATTAAGTTATTGGAACTTGGACAGAATTGAAGCAAGTATTGTTTTGTTGAAAAGGTTAGGGGCTGGAGGTTTGTTTAAGTGGCGTTAATTGTGGAAAAGTTTCCACTTTCCATTTCCAAATTTTCTTTGATAAAGTTTGGTGTGTGTGTATAGCTTGTTTCACGGATGTAGAAAAACTTCTTTTCTAAACTTTGGAGAACTCACGTACTAAAATGGAAAACATGTTTTAAATGCTTTTAATTTATCAAATGAGTTTTCCCATGTCTAGAAGGTTTTTCACATCCTTAAAACAAGTTATAGAAACTTTTATTAAAGAAAATTTGGAAAAGAAAAATGAGAAAATTGTCCACAACTACATGCTACCTTACTTTTTCCTACTTGATAGTAGTGATTCTAGCCAAATGCAAGCACATAGAATTTCATCTTCTCTTATATTTTGTCTAAGGTCATCTTGTTAACCTTTCATTGTTACAGGAAACTTGTTTGTTTGGTTTCAAGCTACTAAAATGTAGAAGAACATTGGTATTTCTATTTCTAGGAGTACCCCCATGAAAACTGAGGTGCTAGTTGCTTGCTAGGGGATGTGGTAATCAGCAAAATTCTCGTCTCAGGAATGATGCACAGAAGTCAGATTATGTGCCGAAGGTGCTATTCTGGATTCCAAATATTGTCTTCATGTTACCTGCAATATTTGAATTCAGTTTGAGGAGACAAGGGATTGCTAGTTCTAGCACTGACAGCTGGTAGTCGAAGAATGGTCATTCCAATGAGTAGCTTCTGCATTGAGGCTTCACTGTACCAGGGTCAATTGCTGTTGCAATGTGGGCAGATTTCTCGAATGGATGGTAAGGGAATGTGCTACCTGTCATATGAAATTACTGAAGTTTTTTTATTTGCTTTGACTGTTGCTCTTTTGTCCTTCCTAGCTATAGTGGATTTCTTTGTACCAAGTCGTTCTTTGCTTTCATTTGTTGATTGTGGTCTTCTTATACTTATGCGATATATATGACTATTCAGAAACGCTATAGGAAGAAAGAAGTGTTTGGCGCTTTCCAAGGCAAGAATTAAGGACGTGCAGGCACCGGCATAACAATTGCTTGGTTACAATGAGTGGTGAAGATGCACTTGCAAGTTGCAGGTAACACTGCTGGCCTGACTAGTCGGCAATTTTGTTTTATCACTTTCACATATTGTAAATTGCAGGGTTATAAACGCATTGACTTGGATGAATATTGGTATGTATTTTGAGTTCAAACTTTTGTAAAATGTAAGATCACTGAAATGAACTAAAAATACTTTTGGTAAAGATACATTAGCCTATACTTCTTAACAAGGCCCAACGGATAAAAAGAGGTTGGAGATTTGCTATGCGGCCTATGATGCCTACAGAGATCTCCCTCTACGGTGCTATCTTGAGGGCTTTCTATTTTGCTGCAGCGCAAGGGGTGGGCATTATCCCAGTAAAACTGAAAAAATCGATTATATTTGGATAAAATAGTTTGGTTGTTTTTCTAATTTGATTGGTTTAGACTAAAACCAAATTTCATTCGGTTATTAAATCATACGCTTGAAACTGAATAAACTGACTAGTAATAAATATTTACCATAATCTATATAGACTTACATATATAAGTTTTTTTTTTTTTTTTTAAATTTTAGATTATATATTGTTGATCATTCATTAATTTTGAGTACGAGATATAAAATTTTGAATGTTGATCTTTTTGCCACACCATCAGTAGTCGTTCGCCATTGCTCACGAATTGCCCCATTCACAACTCAATCACCCTTGTCGTCATCCCCCCTTGTGGAAACTAGTCCTTACAATCATCATGTCCTCTTTGATTGGCAGTTTCTTCTTTGAATCTTTGCTAACAATCATTGTCTTTGTCATTAGCCTCGCTCCTTGTTACTCTTCTTCTCTGTAACTTTTGGATTCAAAAGAGAAAAAGAAAAAAAGTTGGTGAAATTGACGGGTACCATTATGACAAGGTGAAGGGTCAGTCCAACGAGGATAATGGCTCGTCATTTTAGCAAGGTCAAATTTTTTGCGACCGAATCCGATCAGTGGCTGCTCATTGAGTCTCCAGCGAAATGGGGAAAAAAGAAAAAAAAAATTTGAAAGGTTAGTGGTAACCATGTTGAAACTTTTCAAGTGTTTGGGGCCAAAGTGTAAAAGTAGAAAAGGCTGGATGGCCTTACAGAATGATGTTTTGTGCACTGGGCTTAAGAGATTTGGTTTAGGATATTGGGCTACAGTATTAGAGTGTAGAGTGTTGGGCATAGGGTTTAGAGGATGTGAAAGTGAGTCAAAGACACCCTAAAAGTGAACCATTAAGTTTTATGGTTCATTGGTTCACCTTTAGTGCCCTTAAAGTGTTACAGTGAATTGGATACCTCCTAAAAATCAATCATTCGGGATTGGTTCACCCTTACTTGAATAGATATAATTTTTTCAAAACAATAATAACTTTTCTGAATTTTACGGTTTAAATTTCTGGATATTGTTATGAAAATGTATATTCATGTGTTTGTTTGATTATATCTTTATAACGACACCTTGTTATCTGATAATTAACTTAAATTAGTACATTTTTAACATATATTTCGTGTCAAATTCCTGTCCCCGCTTTCAACCTGGGGATATTTTATATATATGTAATGAGAGCAAGAACTTATTGAAAAAAAGAAAAAAAAAGTGAAAAATTTAACCCTTTGCCTCTATTTTGTTTGTAACGACTGGGGCAAGTTGCGCGCGGCTGAGCCGAAATATATAGAATTTGCTTGGCGGATTTTCTTCATCATGAGGTGGAGAAGCTCATCTTCAATCCTCGCCTTCTGACCCTTAATTTGACGACTGTGCAAATGTAAATTAAGCAAGTGCGCTGAACAAAATATCAGGGCCAATGGGAGTTGGTCGGGGTACCGGAAGCATCGTTTCAAAGTATTTGGACTGATTTCCTTGTATAAGCGGACTCGATTAATTTCTAGCATAAGCAATCCCTTAATTATTGGTAGGGGATCTAAAAGTACTACTGGGGAGGGGACCGCATCTGGTCGCCTAAACTCTTATGCCAAAAAATTCAGTGTTTTGTGGCTGGCAATCCTGGAAAAGATGGATGTTTCCGCCCTGCATCTGCATGGCCTAAACTGCTTCCTCCCGCCCTGCACCACCTCTAGAAAATTAGGTTTTTGCTTTTTCTTCAAACTCAATTTTTACCTATTTCATAAACTTATTATATATAATTACATGATTATATATTTAATTTACATTATAAAAAATTAAGAAATATACTCTCAGCGTTAGACTTTTTGACATTTTTAAAAAGATAATGACTCTTATTCAAAGCAGATAAGTTTTAGAACTAAGTCGGCAAAACCTAAAAAATTTTAAGATTTGAAAATGTGCTTTAGATCTTTTACATTTTAACAAGAAAAAAAGAAAAATCACAGTAGTATTCTGTTCATTCTTCTGGTACTCACCGTTCCAGGCTCGGAGCTTTACCAATTTTTAAGTTGCTGACTTCCCGACGTCAGAACACGTGTGGATCTGCCAAAATCATGTCGAGATGAGTCACCCAAACCCCAAGTCCCTAGGAGGGAGATTCTAAAATACGGGGGGTGTACCAATACCCCCATTTTCGTGGCTCATCCGCAAACTTTTGTTCTCTGAACAGTTAAGGACCCAAGTTTAGAAATATCACAATAGTATACAAAATACGAAAATCACACTGTAACCTGAACAACAAGTTACAGGTTATGCAGTATGTAATTTAGGCTAAACGGTATAATAATTAGGTTATATGGTAACGGATTAAGGTTAAATGGTATTAGATTTAGATTCATGTGATATAAAATTTTCATGGTATGATAATTAGGTTAATATGGTATGAGATTGACATTAAATGGTATTAGATTCAGGTTATGGTATAGGATTGAGGTTAAATGGTATGAGTTTCAGATTAAATGGTATGTGATTGAGATTAAGCGGTATGAGATTCAAGTTCATCTAGTCTTAGATTTAGGTCCATATGGTATGATATTAAGGTTTTTATGGTATGATAATGAGGTTGTTGTGATCTAGGATTCAGGTTAAGTGGTATACGATTCAGTTTAATTGGTATATGATTTAGGTTAAATGGTACGAGATTAAGGTTAAATGGTATGAGATTCAGGTCATGGTATAGGATTGAGGTTAAATGGTATGATATTCAGGTATAATGGTATGAGATTCATGTTAACTGGTATCAGATTGAGGTTGATCTAATATGATATTGAGGTTCATATGGTATGATCTTAAGGTTATTATGGTATGATATTGAGTTTGTTGTGGTATCAGATTCAGGTTAAGGGGTATGCGATTCAGGTTGAATGGAGATTAAGGTTAAATGGTATGACATTCAGGTTAAGTGGTATGAGATTGAGGTTCATATGGTATGATATTTAGGTTCATATGGTATGAGATTAAGGATATTGTGGTATGATAATGAGGTTATTATGGTATAGGATTCAGGTTAAGTGGTATGCCATTGAGGTTAACTGGTATGAGATTGAGGTTAAATGGTATGACCTTCAGGTTAAGTGGTATGAGATTGAGGTTCATATGGTATGATATTTAGGTTCATATGGTATGAGATTAAGGATATTGTGGTATGATAATGAGGTTATTATGGTATAGGATTCAGGTTAAGTGGTATGCCATTGAGGTTAACTGGTATGAGATTGAGGTATGAGATTGAGGTTAACTGGTATGAGATTGAGGTTAAATGGTATGACATTCAGGTTAAGTGGTATGAGATTGAGGTTCATATGGTATGATATTTAGATTCATATGGTATGAGATTAAGGATATTGTGGTATGATAATGAGGTTATTATGGTATAGGATTCAGGTTAAGTGGTATGCCATTGAGGTTAACTGGTATGAGATTGAGGTTAAATGGTATGACATTCAGGTTAAGTGGTATGAGATTGAGGTTCATATGGTATGATATTTAGGTTCATATGGTATGAGATTAAGGATATTGTGGTATGATAATGAGGTTATTATGGTATAGGATTCAGGTTAAGTGGTATGTCATTGAGGTTAACTGGTATGAGATTGAGGTTAAATGGTATGATATTCAGGTTTAATGGTATGACATTCAGGTTAAGTGGTATGAGATTGAGGTTCATATGGTATGATATTTACGTTCATATGGTATGAGATTAAGGATATTGTGGTATGATAATGAGGTTATTATGGTATAGGATTCAGGTTAAGTGGTATGCCATTGAGGTTAACTGGTATGAGATTGAGGTTAAATGGTATGAGATTGAGGTTCATATGGTATGAGATTGAGGTTCATATGGTATGATATTTAGGTTCATATGGTATGAGATTAAGGATATTCTGGTATGATAATGAGGTTATTATGGTATAGGATTCAGGTTAAGTGGTATGTCATTGAGGTTAATTGGTATGAGATTGAGGTTAAATGGTATGATATTCAGGTTTAATGGTATGACATTTAGGTTAAGTGGTATGAGATTGAGGTTCATATGGTATGATATTTAGGTTCATATGGTATGAGATTAAGGATATTGTGGTATGATAATGAGGTTATTATGGTATAGGATTCAGGTTAAGTGGTATGCCATTGAGGTTAACTGGTATGAGATTGAGGTTCATATGGTATGATATTTAGGTTCATATGGTATGAGATTAAGGATATTGTGGTATGATAATGAGGTTATTATGGTATAGGATTCAGGTTAAGTGGTATGCCATTAAGGTTAACTGGTATGAGATTGAGGTTAAATGGTATGATATTCAGGTTTAATGGTATGACATTTAGGTTAAGTGGTATGAGATTGAGGTTCATATGGTATGATATTTAGGTTCATATGGTATGAGATTAAGGATATTGTGGTATGATAATGAGGTTATTATGGTATAGGATTCAGGTTAAGTGGTATGCCATTGAGGTTAACTGGTATGAGATTGAGGTTAAATGGTATGATATTCAGGTTTAATGGTATGACATTCAGGTTAAGTGGTATGAGATTCAGGTTCATATGGTATGATATTTAGGATATTGTGGTATGATAATGAGGTTATTATGGTATAGGATTCAGGTTCAGTGGTATGCCATTGAGGTTAAGTGGTATAAGATTCAGGTTAACGGGTAGGGGATTTAGGTTATGGTATATGATAGAGGATCATATGGTATGAGATTCAGGTTATTGTGGGATGATAATGAGGTTGTTGTGGTATCGAATTCAATTTAAGTTTAATAATTAAGTTTAATAATATAGTCATTTTGGCATTTGCACTAACAATGTGATTAAACATGAAAGCTAAAAATTTGAAACTACTATCTATTTAACCCGGAATCCACATGAGTCCAAAATCCCAAATCTGAAATTTACTTAACTCGAAATTAATTTTCGTAGTATAATTGGAAATCTTATTATAATATATGAGAGTAACTAAATTTTAAAAAAATAAATTTGCCTTGGTACTTTACGAAGTCCTATAAGAACAATTGACTTTCATATTTATTAAGTATTTAAGCGCCTGACTTTCATGTTTATTAAATTAATTTGTGGCTAAAACAACAAATAAAATTTCATATATTCTTTTGGGAAGTTAAGGTTTAGGGTCATTAATGATTTAGTTTTTAAGGTTTAATGTTAAGGGTATGGTTAGTTATTTGTTAAGAAATTATTAAAAAAGAATCAGACTTGAACGAAATAAATATGCCTTCGTTCTGGTACTCCTTTTTAGGGTTTAGGTTTATAGATTAAGGTCAACTGTTTAGGGTTAGGGTTAAGTCTTCAGTTTATGTATAGGGTTTAGGTTTATAGTTTAGAGGCACACTTTTACGTTTTAGGATTATGGTAGAGTCATATATGTTATGGTTAAATTTTTATTTAGTTTTTTTTTCCCATTACATTAAGGGTTTATTGTTTAGGGTTATGTATTAGAGTTTGAAATATGTTTCCTATATATATGATAATTTTTTTGTAGTAGCCCCATTATATTTTAACTGCTGGTGTAATGTATACACTATGTTAGGAACATTCATCTTTATGACTATATGAGTTTAGTAAGTAAATTCATTATGCCCTAATGTAAATGAGTAAACCAATTCATTCTAACTTCAGTTAACTTCATATAAAATTACCAATGTTTATTTTTATATCATTTTCACCAAGAACCAATTTCATAAGTAAGCCAATATTATGCAGGTGTGATAATCAATTCAAAATACAATGCTGGTGATGTTATTAAATATCTATGAATATATATATTTAAATGCGTAAACAAAGAAAAATGGCCAAACTATACATTTGGCCCCTGAACTTACCTAACTCGTGCGAGTTAGTTCACAACTCAGTATTCAGTAAATTTAAGCCTTTGAACTTTGAAAAACTATGCGAGTTAGTCCATTAGCTTAGCCATATTGATGGGAAAATTACAAAATTCCTCTTGATCTCTTTTATTATGGCACATGAAGTACTCTTAGTTTACAATCATTCAAATTACTATCTCCTTTACCTAGGGATGAAAGTTTGGGTTGTAAGATCAAGTTTGGGTTGAAACTCAATTTTTATAGTATGTCCCTAACCCTATCCCGACCCTATTCTAGTCAAACTCAACCTGACCCTAAATCCTACTGTTTTATTTTGTGATGTTCTAATTGATTTCCATCAATATGTATTTTTTGGCAAATGTGCCTAAAATCATTAAAATAAATTATTGCAATAATAATGTTGTAGAAACAAACTAAAAGAGGGTTTGTAGTCTACTGTAGGTCAAGAAAATATGTATGGATCAATCAAATATACATAAAATTATGAGTGATTTCTAAAAATTAATTAATGATTAATTTAAAGCATTGAAAAATTGATTTGGTAAATATAAAACATGTGACATAAAATCAAAGACCCGACATAAAAAATAATTACATAAAGAATAATTAGTTCTTGCTTTTTAAATATCTTGAATTTAGTAAATAAGAAATGGAGCGGGATCAAATATTCCCTTACCGTATTAGAAATGTCATGTCTTTGATTTTATGTTACATATTTTATATTTACCAAATCAATTTTTTAATGCTTTGAATTAATATTAATTAATTTTTAGAAATCACTCATAATTTTTATTTACTACTTCTTTTATTTATAATATTAGTACTATAACAAATATATATATTTGATTGATCCATACATATTTGCTTGCCTGACAGCGGAGTACGAGCCCCTTTGTAGGTCGTTTCTACTATTATTGCAATAATTTATTTTCTTGAATCTAGGCACATTTGCCAACAAATAAATATCAACAATAACCAATCAGAATATCACAAAATAAAACAGTAGTATTTAGGGTCAGTTTGGGTTATGACTAGAATAAGGTCAAGATAGGGTTAGGGACATGCTATAAAAATCAGGTTTCAACCCAAATATGATCTTACAACTCGAATTTTCATCCCTAGGTAAAAGAGATAGTTTATTTGAATGATTTAAAACTAAGAGTACTTTATATGCCATAATAAAAGAGATTAAGAGGACTTTTGTAATTTTTCCATCAATATGGCTGAGCTAATGGACTAACTCGCACAGTTTTTCAAAGTTCAGGGGCTTATATTTACTGAGTACTGAGTTGTTCACCAACTCGCTCGAGTTAGGTAAGTTCAGGGGCCAAATGTATAGTTTGGCCAAGAAAATTCATAACATATTATTAGTATTATATAAGTTTTACAATCAATGGATTATTTGACCTAAATACAATTATCTTTCAAATAAAATTGGTTTTGAGGTTGAATACGATTTATACGTAAAATGTACGTGGTTTTTTGGTTAAATGTGTTTAGACGATTTGTAACCAATCAATTTTCCTAAGTTGAGTATGTGTATTATACGGTCTAGAAGACTAATCGGATATTAACGAAATAAATCTATGTCGGGAGTTGTCTAAATTCACCAATAACAATGGACTTAAAAAGATTAAGTAACTAAACTAATTGGATAAGTAATATAACATTTTATGCAATTCATGACTTACATTAAATAGAGATTTAAGTTGTAGGTTTATGTTGGCGTTTTGTTAGGGTTAAAATTTTATTTATTAATTTTGGTTCACATAACATTAAGGGCTTAGGGTTTAGAGTTATGGATTATAGTTTGAATTATGCTATCTATTTATGTTAATTTTTTTTTTGTCTTCATATAGCTATTATATTTAAATTGCTGGTGCAATGTCTACAGTATGTTGGGAACATCCATATTTAGTAACTCTATGTTAGAAACATCTATATTTGGGAAGTTTATATTACGAACATCCATATTTAGCAAGCCTATATTAGGAACATCCACATTTGGGAAATCAATGTTTTGGTTCTTGAAAGATTTTTAAAGTTGTATTTAAAAGTAGAGGGAGATAAGCGTAAAGTTTTTTAAAAATTTTTTACAAAATCAAGACATTTGCGTACTTATTAGGAGTAGGCACTAATAAATGTTTCTCACATCATTTTGGACTGGTTAGATGGTATAACAAATGAAACGGATGTTATATTCATGTTAGGTGATCAGATTACGGTTCAAATCGTATGGTATTCATGTTAAAAGGGTTATGGTTAGGGTTAAGGATTACGGTTTAAGATTAGGGTTTATTAAAAAATTTTATTTAGAGTTATGGATTAACAATATGTTGTCAAGGATTGGAGTTTAATTTTTATTCCATTTTGATAAACTGTTTAGCTGGAAAAAAAATTAGTTATCATGTAATTCTATGTATTTTGGCATCCATAGTAGTTTCTGTAATTACGTAACATAAATTTGATGGCAACAAATTATGGCACAATTTCAGCTGACATTTAGTAAACGTGATAGAAGAAACAAACAATCGTACCTGCTTAATCTGAAATTAACCTGAACCTCGAAACTGAAACTTCGTTGGTTAAATTACGATTGTTATTAGAATGTCGCCGTTTGATCATAATATCACATATGCTTTACAAGAAGCAATTACTTTGAAATTTATTCAATGTAAGCATCACATATATATTTAATGTTCTTGAAACCAAGAAACCATTAATTTTGACCCTTACACATTATAATTACTAACTTATGATATGAATAATGTAATTGATTGTATGAAGTAAATATTACTCCATATATGTACATTATTACCACCATTCGCAAATTGTAGATAAATTAGCAAAGATCAAAAAATGATGTGTTCTTTTTGTCTTGTACATTTGCCAAACATAATAAAACATGAAAAGTACATTTACGGGCAAAATTTAACAGCATGTATTTTAAATGTTTAACAACATGGAATGTAAATGTTGTCCACAAAGTTCTAGTTGCCTGTTCATTTTCTATATTTACTTACAACAATTTCAATACAAGTAATTGCTTGTAAAGTTTTACCTGCTGCCAAATAAGTTAATTGTTTATTAGCGGTCCCGCTTAAGACAACCAAAACTCAAAATCTAGGAACCCGTCTTCTATTCCTTCCAGTGAACACTGAAAATCAGCACAATCTTCAAATCTCAGTTGCCCAAGCTACTGCGCTCCATCAACCACCAGCCCAGCCCTGGATGCTGCAGTTGAACACGCATCTAAGCTGCTGTACATTACCAACGGACGTGTTTGCCAGGTACGCTTGTTCACTCCTCCATCTATGCTCCATATATGTGTTGCGGCTGGTGCTAATGTCCCAGATTTTCTTCCTCTATGTTGTTGTACAGGCGTTGGCATGGTATTCAAGTTTGCAGCAACCTGAAGTTTTAGCTATGTCCACCAAGTGTTTGTCAGAATGTTTGGCTTTATAGAAACCCACTCTTGTTGAGGTTCAGGTTTATCTGTTAACTTGTTTTCACGTTTCTTCTTTTCGTTACATTTCTCGTGTATTACGCTATACTACGGAATAGTATATTACTGCTTCATTGACAGTACTTGGAAGGACTAGGTGTAATAACAGTTGATGAAGTTTAGTATGGATAACATTTACATTCCATTATTCCAGTACCCTAACTGTTTGGGCAAACTTTGCAGACCCCCAGTAAATGGCTGATGATGGACGTGCAGACGCACTTATTGAGGAGTCTTCTGATTATGATTTGTCCGTCATTGCCAAGAATATTAACAAACTAGTTGATGTGTGGTAGTTTCATGATGTCGAACATGTTCAGTTTGACACTGTATGTGATGCTGAAAATTTCTACCGGAAGTACGCATGTTTGATGGGATTTTCTGTGCGTAAAGATAAGCTCAGGTTGAGCTGTAAGTACAAGGTGCCACAGCGGCGGCGTTAGGTTTGTTCAAGGGAGGGCAAGGCTAGAGTGAAGGAAAAGAAAGCTCATGAGGCTGTCAGGGAACCTTGGCGTGTTTCGTGGTGTTGCTGCAAAGCTGCTTTTCGTGTTCATTATTGTTATGAAAATCAGAAATATGTTGTTCATGAGTTCGAGGTTACCCATAACCATGTCCTTGCCTCCGAGTTTGAGTCACATTTCCTACGGTCGAGGAGACTAGTTAGTCCTATTGCGAAACAAGTGCAGACAGATATGCGCAGGGTGGGAGTCGGAACGACACGGGTGATGGACTATATGGTTGTAACAAACGGTGGATATAAAAATGTTGGTTTCACAAGAAAGGACCTATACAATTGGGTTGACTCGGATTGTAGGGTTGGGGAGCTTCCAACAGATTGTGAGAAATCAATAGCCCATCTTACTTCTTGAGCATAGTCCGACCCTGACTTCTACTGTAGGTACGCGGTTGATGGGGAGGATACATTACGATATCTGTTTTGGGCAGACGGTGGCATGTGGCGGGATTATGCAGTCTTTGGAGATGTTATTTCCTTCGATGCAACCTATAATAGCAATGGATATAAGCTACCATATGTTGTCATTCTAGGTGTGAACCACCACTTTATGACAACCATATTCGGTTGCGCTCTTGTGTGTGATGAGTCCGAGGATTGCTTCAAGTGGTTACTCAGCCGATTTGTTCACTGTATGGGAGGTAAGAAGCCAACAGCAGTTATAACGGACGGTGCCCAAGGATTCAAGTTGGCGATTCAGTCCGAATTACCTACAGCACGACACCGAACATGTTCTTGGCATCTGATGCGCAATTGCAAGACAAATGTAAAAGAATCAGCTGCCTTCGCTGGTATGTTCGCGCATATGATGCTTAATATTGACGACCCAGAGGAACGTGAAGCGAAGTGGCATTTAGCAATCACGGAGCATGGGCTACAGCAAAATCAGTGGGTTCAGGATGTTTGGGATAAGCGGGAATATTGGGCGACAGCTCTTTTGAAGAATACGTTCTTCGTTGGGATGACAAGTACACAGAGGGCCGAGGGCATGCACGCTTTCCAGAAGAGATTCTTATCTTCACAGTTGAAGCTGTACGACTTTGTTCGGCGTCTTGATGTGACTCTGGACAGGCTGTGGGAGGCAGAAGTCCAGCAGCACTTCTATAGTCGACATACAATTCCTCAACTTGTTACCCATCTTCAGCATCTGGAAAGACATGCAGCCGACGTGTACACCCCTCGGATCTTGGTTCGTATTCGCCAGCAAATTGTTGACGAGGCCAAGTACTTGGTTGTTGTTGGACAAAATGGCAGTGCTACCACTCGTTTATTTGAGGTCCGTAAATATGCAAGCCAAACGGGAGCAACACACGTAAAATTTTATACTGTTGCTCGCGTGTATAACTGCAGTTGCAAGCTACTTACTTACACAGGTTTGTAGGACATACACATTAAGTCGTTATTTATTTATTTTTTTTAACGTTATGCAATGGAGATGAAGTTACTTATCTTACCTTGTATGTTTCAGGTATTCCTTGTAGTCATATCTTTGCTGTCCTTAAGCTACAAAATGCAGTAACTATCCCAGACAGCTGTATATTAAAAAGGTGGACAAATGATGCAAAAAAAGATCCAGCTTACATTTCTCGTGTTACTCCCGATGATGTAGAATCAGCAATTTTGGTCAAACGAGCATAGTTGGCCGGCATATGTAACAAACTTGCATTCTTTGCTTCTCGGGCATCAGAAGATGGATATTTGGAAATGAAGGAAAAGATTGGTGGCTTGACTGTTAGAGCAGCCGAGTTGTTCGAGGAACACCAAAGTATGCTAGAAGATGACAATGGTGGAAGAGAACATTGCAGAATCATACGGGATCCTATACGGGTGACGGGTAAGAAGTCTGATGCATCAAAGAAGAGGAAGGATAAAATAAGGAAGCGTTCAAGGAAGAAGGCAGAGGTCGATGACGCTTCACAGCCGCCTATGGCCATTGTCAAAGCTGAAACGCAAACCGAAGGAGAAAGCATTGTCAATATGATAACATCGTATCCGTCTCAACATACAGCCTCCTATCCACATCCAACATCATCAAGTTCACCTTTTCAGAGTTATAGTGTTTATGCGAACTCAACATCCCGTTTCCCCAACCTTGCACAGCCAGTTAACCCATCAGCATGGGGTTTCGCGCCAAACCTTGGTTCTTTCCAATACATGCTGCACTGTCAGATGGTCAACCAGCGGGAGGATGGGTTAAGTTCAGGTCATATTGATGGTAATTACTTTATTCGGTAATGCACATTACAATTCAACTGGACTGTTGGAACTGACATTGCCACTCCACCGTTTAACATGCAGGTGGTTGAAATTGATTCATGGAGGGGGATTTGCAGATAACAGCATGTATTGTTTTGGGTGGATGTATGTGCACATGTATCAAAGGATTTTGAAATATTTTGGAACAACACACCGGACCTCATATTAATATGTAACGAACGTGTGATCTTGGGAAGCATGGTTAATGAATATTGTGAACTAATGTATTATTACTGTCATGTTCTGCGATGCACAGTTGTCACAAGTGCTATGGAGGCATGAAATCGGATCAAGGATAATCTCATCATCATGATGTACGTCCTGTTGTTTCCCATCGTACTACTTAGAACCCTGTGAGAGTAATATTGTCCTTGTAAGAGCGTATCAATTGCAAGGCTTAGTGTAACACACCTAATTTACGGAACGAGAAAAGTGGGATAGAAATACCACTTTTATAAGCATGCTACACTGTAAACAGAAACAGTAGGTGAAGCGAAATGTGTCATGTGTTTCTTTACTATAATTAGTCATTTCAGTCAAATGTGAAATGTACAGAACTACTCAGGTTCTACTGTACATGCGTAATTCCAGAGTTTCAGCTATTAATTCACCTGTGTACAGGAAGTGCAAAAGTTGCTCATTTATATTGTAAACAAGTCCTGTATCCATCAACCAATATGAAACCTTAACATTTTATATTATGTCAATAGTTGTTCGTAATGTCACCGGATGTACAATGCCTGAGATGTCGAAACACTGAAACATCTCCAAAAATATCCCTAGGGTACAAAATAAATTCCCAAAAAAATGTAACAGCAGCCTCTTAGCAATGCAGCTAACTCCTGAAGGATGGCTATGGATGCCTTCTCCAAAATCAACTACTGCTCCATAGACTAACATATATACAAAATAAGTTAGCATGGGATGATCGGCCAAACAAAAACTACTGGCCAACCACATAACCACAAAATCCAAAGTGTATGGGGTACAGCAACTGATAGACGGACAGCGTAGTCTTCAAATCTTCATTTCTTCCCACGCTTCCCTCTGCCCTTTGGTTTAACTACAACTTCATCAACGGATAGTATTTGCTCCTTCCTAACATCAACTCCACCACAATCTTTGTGTTTCGACTCAAACCACATGCTGGCTGTCGATTGAATATGGCTCTTCAGTAGGTTCTCATCGCATAGCAAAAGATCCAGTACAAACTGGCATCTGCGCTCATGTGAGTCCCACTGGGAAGCAGCAGAAAAAATAGCTCATTATGGAAAAAATTATTTAACAAAATTAATGTAAATGTGCAGCTGAAGTACCGACAAACCTCCTTCTTCACACTCATCGTGACCCTTGTTGGGTGTTCCATGAAATAGCAAACAAACAATCCATAGTCACAAGTATTTGGTTGCACAGGGAATTCTTTTGGCTTAACCTTCTGAAACTGGCTGAACGTGAATGTCAGTGGAGCAACCACTTCATCCAACGCCGCACACTAGTACGACAACATAAGAATGGTTAAATTCCAGTTACTTCATGAAGAATAGTTACGGGACATATCAATGACTGTTCAAATTAGTGAAGTACGTACCTGTAAATCTATCACCTCAGAATAATAATCAATTGTCTGCCGTTTGCCAAGGGTGTCCCACACGGAGATTGTCATCAAATTGACATCAACAACAAGCAGATAGAAATGGGCGGGTTCATGAATGGGTAGGAAGATCTAAACATAAAGCCACAGTACATCACACCAGCTGCCAAGTATGCCAAACGTTTACTCCAGCAACAGCCAAATTACAATAAGTGGTAGAAAATTACCTTATCACAGTTGTTGATATCATCCATAAGTAAAGACCTCAACTGCTAATTCATACGCAAGTTCTGTAGATATGTGCTGGGCGAGCTGCCATAAACTGCGAAAAAAGTGATGATCAGTTAGTTCAAGCACGGATTAGACTCATTACGGCTACGGACCAAATTATGCATAATGGGTTCTGGAGATAATAGCACATAAGCTCTGTTTGACCTCCTCACTGAATTGAGAAGACTGTAAAGTACAAATAAACAGTTCGGTGTTTAATACATCAACTTAATCTTAACAAAAAAAACCCCCAGTTTTCATGATAACTGTTACAATTTCCGCCATTAATTAACAGTCAAGATTACAGAATTAAATCAAAAGTTAGCATTTTATGGTTTTTTTTAACATATCTAACCATGCTATCAAATTTGTTTAGTTTTAGTAATTCAGAATAACAGGTATTTCAGTGACGATATTATTTTTCCCCACTGTTGGACGATCTTCTTTTATTCTTTTTTTTTTTATGAACCCCCCTCAAACATTTGTTGACTTCCCTCAATATCAACTGTTTCGTGACCAACTAACTAGTTCTAACTTAATCTCTCTCTCTCTCTCTCTCTGTCTCTATTTTAAAACATATATATATTAACGGTACTGTAATTCCACCCTCAATCTTCCACCTAATCAGAAAAACTATAAATACGCAGCCATGCTCTTCACTACTCACAGCTCCTCAACTCAAACACTAAAAGAAAACAAACAAAGCACTGAATATGAGGTAGCTATGGAATTCAGATTGTGTGTTGTTTTAACATGGCTTTTAGTGTTTCTGGCCTGCATTGTCTCAACCATCATGCTTCTGAGACAGAAGAGAAACAGGAACTCAAATTAGTTAACTGTTACAATTTGCACCATTAATTAACAGTCCACATTAAAGCCGTAAACAAAAGTTAGCAATTTATGGTTTCTTTTTCACAAATGTAACCAGGTTAAGGAACATGTTACGTTGTAGTAATTCATGAATTCCAGGAATTTCAGTGATGAGATTATTTTTGTTATCCGGTAACCACAAAATATTATATACACTTATATCATTTTTTGATTACTTTAAATGGAATGATATATCATATGAAAAATCGTCTCTGTTTTGTAGGATCAGACTTCTAACATTCAAGTTTTACAAATTGTGTCTATTCTTTCAGTCATGTGTACTTGTTCTTTTATAACTAAATAAAAATGAGTAGCTAATAATAAAAGGTAAGATAGGTTGTTGATCCACAGAATAAGTATGAATTGAGAAACGAACAACGAAGGGTAGTAACAAAAGAGCAAATAAGTAGTAATAAGTGCAATACAACTACTTTATGTACATAATAAATTAAAATTTAGGAAACTCTAAAAAATAAATGATGCTGAAAGAAACAAGAAGTACCAATGTAAAATCGTAACTAGTATGTTAAAAGCGAGAAGGGAAATTATTATAAAAAAAATGACGAACATATGAGAATGAAAGACAACTGGGTTTGTACGCATGATTCAGCCAAAAATAGTACACAACGTTCAGGAGCTTGGTAGGAGGGAGAAATGTTTTCAGGATTCAGGAGAAGAAACATGGGGCAGTAAGGGAACTAAGTGATGTAGGCATGAATACTATGAGACACAGAACACATACCGTGAAGTCGAGGGTCAGGTACCAATTCCTTCGAGACGTTCCTCTCGCCCGACTGCGGTTCGTAAGTATGACAGCCCATGTGTTGATAAGAACATTGCTAATCCACTCAGTGGGCAACAACATCTTTATATCAAAGCGCCTAATATCATACGGCCCGCCCGGTTTAACTAACAAGTCACTGCTCAGGGGAAAAAAAAAATTATTCGCACAACGGACAACGTAATCAAATGAGGAATGAAAGCGTAACAACAATGTTACAGTTTCGGATATACCAAACAGGTACCTGTAAATGCAAAGGCCGTAACAGACATTCACAACAACATGGTAGTGACAACAAAAGTTTAACCAATTTCATAGAACAAACACTAACCTGTCATTGCAAGGCCCATAAAAGACATACATAAGGAGTTGGTGCTCTTCAGGTGAGACAGGGTGCCGCACACCAAATGGACCTGCACCAAAACGCGGACCTGCACGACTTTTTTTTATGTCAAGCATAGTGAAGGGTGATGTTTGCGCCCTCGACAGCTTTGGGATTCGAATAGGCCGCTCCAAAAGGTTCAAGATAGGTTGCCTCTTCTTCTTTGGTTTCACCTGCATTCAACAATAACATACATGACCATCAGCAATACAAAACTGTTGACGTAAATGGAGTGATGGATTTATAAACCAAGCAGCCAATTTGACATACCTGGTCTCTAACCTCACACACCTCCATCGCATCAGAAAACATATCTACAGATCCTAATTCTGTTTTGTCCAAATTGAAAATAACTGCATCCGGATTTGGCTTGCCGTCTAACTGTGTATCCCCGGAAGGTACCAACACCGATTCAATGGGAGTTGGGCAGCCAAGAAGAGTGGCGGTATTGATAATGATAGCCTTATCAGGGCTGTCAAATTCATCGTCACCTCCAAGAACCTTTCCTCTGTTAACATCTTCGAGATTAAGATTTATTGGTCGTCCCACTCCACCCTGCTGTTTTTCACTACATGGCTGGCCAACTTCTACGTGAGGGAAATGGGGTGGGGGATGGAATGGAGCATTGGAACCGTGTGTCTCCTCAGGTCTAGCCCTCTTACATTCATTGACCTCCTTCACCCGGCTCGTCTTCAACGTTTGAACAAGAAGTGAAGCATTAGCATTAACTTCATCAAGCAATGCACGCTGCCGTTGTTGCTCTTCTTTTAAATCTTCCAACAATTGACGTTGCCGGTGTTGTTCCTCTTTAATTACCCCAACATCCGACAATAATTTCCGAACTAACACCCCCAACGCTGTTACACCCCCATTACCCTCCTTAAAGTCCTCGACACTGCCCCCAACCTTGGCCTTACCCTTCCCATCGTCATCCATACAACCACCCAGGTCGTGATCAGCACCGATGTCACGATTACCAAAAGTAGGAAGGGCAGATGGTGAATCATACGGGGATTTGGTAGTGGTTTCCCGAATCTTCTTCGCCCGTTTTGGGTCATGGGGAAGACCGACCTGCAAGCCGTAAGAGATAGGGTGAAGAAGCAAGCGGAAGATACAAAATTCAGAACCAACAGAACTGGAAAACGACTACTTTGTATGTTAACAGCAGAATCATACCTCCTCAATATCCCGGAATGGACGTTTTTTTAGCAACTTAGAGGTAACATCTTTACTGAAATATTGAATGGGGAGGGTGAGTTGGCCAACTGGGTACGCACCCGGAAGAATAGTACACCTAAAATATAGCAATTATTATATTAAGTCAGCAAAATGGACTGAAAAAGTAAAGCAACATACCATCAAATTTTCTACTGCAAAGGGAAAATAAGAAAAAACTTGTTCTTACTTGCAAAAATAGGACACCCCCCCCAAGTTTCTGGACACGTGCTTCAAAAACGTTGGTGATTGAGCTAACCAGATGATCAAGTGTGAGGGTCGCCCATTGACAGTCGCTCAAGATATCTACATTATCAACAGCGGAAACCCATTTCTGATGAAGGTATTGCCGTGTCGACGGACATAGCACTGTTGCAATAGCGAACAACACATAACACCTCTTAAACTCGTCACCACGAATATCTGCCAACTTGGCAACTAGGCCACTGAGGTCAATAACCAAATGACCGCTTGCTTGCTTGCAATACCGACTGACCAAGGGGGACTTATTCTTGAGATAAATACAGCTGCTTCCATCCACTAAGCCCATAACGGATGTAACATCTGAGGGAGCAACACGAAACCTCCGTCCATAGACAATCAAGCTACGTGTACTAACATCGAAAGATTGGGCAAGCCAACAAATCAGATCACCTCGCAGCTGGGTTACGTTGTTATCTAACAAGCATCCAAGCCCGGTTTCATGGGCCAATTTTTGTTGCTCTGCAGTCAAACCTTTCACATGTTTCGCAAAGAATGAAGGCCGACAGACGACATCCCACAGATGAACCAATGAATCACTATCTTTCACCCGATCGGCACCCTCATCTGCAAAACATAAATTCTGCTGGATGTCTAACGTCTTCCAGTGCTTGGTCAGATCAGCCCACTCCTATAAGATAACAATTCTGATCAATGAACTACATAAAATAAATATCACATTCAGGTTAAGCTGCATTCATATGAAGCCATATAGCATATACCTGTCAAGTCATCGCACGGTTATTCTGCTCCTGAAAACGTTGTTTCTCACCATTACTGCATTATGGGAGGAAAATCAGAATAAGACGGTGTGAAGGCAAAAGAAAAAATGAAAAAATAAAACAAACATAACAGAACATGGAGAGCAAAAAATTACATGAACTTATTGTAAGCATTCTTCAGGTTTGTTTTCACGTTCTCCACATCATCACTGCGAGGTACCTTCTCACGACCCGACCCCCCTTCATCTGCCATTGTTATCTACAAGACCAAATTACAAATATGTACGACTATTATTTCTTAAGTGCATCAGTGTTTGTGAAGCAATGGAACAAGATTTACTCAAAAGACACACTTTAAAGACATTGTACAAATTGGAAGTTGTAGCTAAATATAAAACCCACAACTTTATTTTGAAATGACAAAGCATACAGTAAACATTGAACAGATATGCAGAGGAAAAAAATTATTGGCAACCTTTTGGATGCGGTCCTTAAGATTCATGATGGTGAAGGATGTCAACATAGTGACAAAAACAACACAGACGTACTTACTCTCAGGCCTGCTAAGCCTAAACAGACATATGAACACCTAGAAAAAAATAATCACAGACAATGTTTTTCGATAACAAAATGTTATTAGTAAACCAAAAATCAGCACAATAAGGTTTTGTAAATTATAACATAACGATTGCACTTTAATAAAGCATTACCAAGAAAGTCTTTTTTGTAACCCCTTCCTTGAAGCAGGTATGTTTATTTATTTAATTGTTACTTCAAAGAAATAACAGCAGGAAATAAATGAGTATTTTTGTTGTATATCAACTATGCTAATAATTTCAACTATTATTTATTTAAAACTGCCGTTGGGTAATTTTAATATGAGATTATTAACATTCAAATGATTAGTTGTGATCAAAACATAACACATAAAGAAGATTACAATTGACGATTTTTTTTTTCAATTAAAAAAGTACACATTGTATGAATTTAATTTTAAAGGTTTACTATTAAGGCAAATTGTATTATGAAAAATTAGCTTCAAATTGTAAATGTTATGTATAAAATTATTTTATTCACCCATATAACTTTACAATTAAATAAAGCATTACATAAAAAATATTTACTAACAATTAAACAAAAATATTCAATGTCAACAAAAATTCATCGTCTGATACATGAAATGGAAAATGTTGACGTCTTACAATTTAATAATTGTGGGTGACCACTGCTTTACTTTACAATATAGTACATAAAAAACCAACATAAATATTTCAAGACTGAAGGAATAGAAAGAATATAGTTATGTAGTTAATATTAAATAAGTTTGACAATCTAACATAACATACATCGAGCTTAGTGTTCGAATTGGGACACTAAAGAAGGGACATTAAAGAAATTACAAAACAGCCTCCCAAGCCAAAATGTTATTTACAGACGACGACCAAACTTGCAAAACAAAAACCGATCATGTCAGCAGCAAAAATAAAAAAAGAATATGATGGATGTTTTTGTATTCTGAAAGAATACTTACATACAATACTTTTATATTCAATTTAAATTGTAAGTTTTAATATTGCTCAAAAATTTAGTTACCGGGACTTTCTCCACTTCCAAAAAATGGGACTGAACATAAAAACAGTCAATATAGTGTACAAAATAGTTTAAAAAAAAGTGTTACATGAATAGTACTTCCAAATTGGGCAAAAAAACATATATTTAGAAAATGACAACAAACAACAATTGCAACACATATCCTCCAGTATTTATATTACTCAATTTTATTGTATTTAACCTTACTTGTTTCACCACAACTTCATACAAAAAAATCAAACATTGCCCAATCCAATAGAGAATTACTAAAACCAAATGTATTTGATACCTTATTTTAGCTTCTAATCTACTTAATTCACAACTGAAGTCATACCTTCACACAAAACGTAAACAAAGCGGGACTTAACTCAAAATTTATGTATTTCAACATCAATAAGCATATCACTCTATGTACAGAATTCCCTTAGCTCGTAAACCTTTACTTGGGGTAGATATATATTTGAACTCCGCATAAACCAACAGGTTAGAATTTCAAAATGCTTAGCAAAAACAATAAAAAAAACCCAACCGTGGTACAAATTGGCCAACCTGCTGCAATGATGAATTTGGGTAGAGTTGCTTATCGAGCTCGAATCTCAAATCCTGAATCAATTCCTGTCTTCACAAAATGTACAAACAAGATGTGAGTGCTAACTTCGACTACAGCTGTTGGTGACGGCCACTGCAACAAGCCTTAAAACTCCAGCCAAATAGGTTAAACCCTGAACCAAACCAAACCCAATCAAACAACAATACGTGACCCAAATCAAACAATCAAAGCTGCTTCCCACAATCACCCATTAAATGGTATGTACAGTTTTCAACTTGTCATTGTACGAAACCACATGAACGACTCAAAATCCAGGTTCATATTGCAACCACTTGTAACATGCGTGATCAGCTACGTAAACGGAAAACCCATATATAATATATCCATAGTGCTTAGCCGATAGCACATTTAAAATCACACCACCTACCATGAACAATTTATTTCTTTCCCAAATACTATGATAACTCTTTCTAACATCTAAACCAACCAAAATCATATATTACTCAAACATGGAAACATACCCGTAATGGATTAAAGTATTTAATTTATTCCTTCCAATCCAATCTCAACGTAACAAAGTCGAGTTCAACCTAAAAAAAAACAATGACAGTTATTATCATCAACCTACACATTAACAGAGGATGCCACTTGACATGTTTCCCCAAAAAGGACCATTTAAAACAGTAGGATGAAGTGCCACCTGAGAAAAGTAAGGAATACATAGTACTTGCATGACAAGAAGATGTAATACTGGTGCAAAACAAAAAGTAATAGGCCAACACACCACTTCAAACATTGAAACGGTCTTTCTTCACAGAAACATACCCTTGATTAATTGTCCACCAAATTCACACCCTGTTGGCAGCACCTTGGTGGCAGCATAGAGTTCACTGCATAATAAAATCCAATCAAACTCATGGTTGTGCAATCCATAATTTAAAATATGCACATAAAGTAGACACATACATGAACTTTCATGCATAATTTTATCCCAAATAACAAAATACATAAATTAACATAAATTTCATAATCAAGCCCTTTAGTTGGCAATACATTCCCACTTTCCAGATATAGTAGTCTTCACTAAAACAATTATATAAAATCATAGAAACATTTAAATTGCATTCTGTGAAATCAGGGACAAACTTGACAACATAGTTATCAGTACACAAACTTTCATCCGTTGATGCATACCCTCTACTTTATCATGCTTTTTGTAACAATCAACACAGACAGGATTACTGGTGTGAATTCCAGCCAAACTACAGTTCCGTCAAAGACCTATATAAATTCAACCAGAAATCCAAATCCAAATCCGTAAAATAGTGTTTCAACTAGAGACATAGTCCTATCATCACATTAATTCGCACATCCAGAAGACAACATACAAATTATGGCACATTTTCTAAGTGCACATATCAACAGCAGAGCATATGTTCTTGTTCACGGTGAGAATCTCCAGCCAATTGCTCTAAAACCTATTCCACCATATTTCCAACATACGCCCATATTATTACAGATCACGGCATGAAGCTACTCAAATTATTGAATGCTTACTCATGTATATGCTTTCTTGATACCCATAAATCTTTTGGAATTACTCAAAATATGGATTCGAAAAGATGGTCTTCTAGAGATCTAAGAATTGAGATTTCCAGATACTATGACATATCAAGAAAAGGGGTGGTCCAGGTACTATAGCAATACGTTGAAGTGCCCTTAGCACACACTGGAAATAGTAGTATTAATTCCAAATTTCCTGGCATTCTCAAAACGTCATGGGAGCTCCACTACTTAAACAGGCAAACAACCTAATCAACAGTGGGGAATTTGGTAACTTGCTCTTTCCATATCCCAAAAAAACAATTTCCACTGCATAAATATAGTCACTAGAATCAAAAAAGTGTACATTGCCTATAAGAACCTAACATAAATTCTTCACAGAAGGAAAGAATTTTCCCATAACTGTTAAAAAATGTGAGACAGTATTCTATTCCGTACAGTATTCTAACTCCAGACAATCCAAGCAAAAAAAGGATAATAGGAACAGCTTGGTGAACAGGTCCTTAGTCAAGGTTAACAGAAACCTTGATGAATTAAGTGACAGCTAACTATGTCCATAACTCTTTGCAAGCAAAGATAACAAACCTAGCCACCCCAAACCTAGTATGCTCGGCACAAAAACAACCTCACCAACACATAGTGCAGGAGAAGATGATTAACTGTTCACCTTAAGTCGCATAACATCTGCCCACTAGTAATATCTATCACTTCTATTAGGCTATCAGGAATCTGATTCAAAAAATAAGCTACGTTTATGGTGCATTCAAGTTTCAGATAACATGACAGAAAAAAATACTCTCTTCCTCCCACTGCCCTCCATCAAGTGCTCTGCATCAGTGTTTTACTCTAAAAAATCCTTGCTTTGCTGAAATTGCAAACACTTGTATCCTGCTTTTACGTTCTACCTTCTGCTTATCCCTACTTTCTAAACTGCATTCAAGTCACTTCCCAAGTTACAAGACAAAACAACCAAGCTCTTGCCAACTGCAAAAGTATTTCAATGTCACTGTTGCATATAAACGTCATAAAAGACTCACGTGTATTGCATCTTGACATTGGAATTATATTATCGTTCATAGTCCAAGTTTTAATTGTAACCAAGAAGCCTTATAATCATCTATAGGTGAAGGAAGCATGCCTATAATGGTATGCTGCTCATTACTCCATTCATACTGTTACCCACTCCAGGGTAGTCCAGTTATGGTGCCAAAACTGTGCATTTAGACTCCCAGGATTGGTAATGTTCTGTAGGCCATCAGAACACTACCCTTAGCGTGCATACCCAAGTGGCCCTCTTGGGCACTATGTAAATACATGCATATTGGTCCAACCATCACACACATATTCACATTTCATGCACACCATGGCAGCAAAGAAGGAAAACACTAGCACAAGTCTTAGTTTTGGCTTCCACACATTAGGCAATCTTGTTAAGTTCTAGTGGCCAGCTACTACACCTGTAACTTCCACTAATAAACTGTATCATTATAGCCTCATAACCCCATGTTTTCTTTGCTCCATTATGAATTGGAGACTTAGAGAAAACCAAGGAATTTTGTTTTACATCAATAGCCCACCTATGGACCAAGTTATGGATTTTTGAAGTTGGTTACAAAATTCTGACCAAATGAACAGTAACTAAGCCAACTTTGCAACATCATATCTTTGGCTACAGGGCTCTGAATCCAGAAATTCCAAATCCCAGTTAACCCTCTAGATGTGCTCTAGGTGTGGTCAAAATTTCATACCAATATTCATTCTACACAGGGAGATATTAAACTTTAGGTCCAGAGTCGAAATTCTGGCAACTTTTGGACCATTTTGCCCATACAATTTTTCCAAACCATGCAAACACTTCATTCACAAGGAGAAAGCCCTCCAAGGCTATCCCATATATTTCCAATACACATATTAATTACATTCTCTTGCATCTAGCAACTTTATGTGGCCAAAACAGAATTTACAAGTAAGCAGCCTATCATTCACACTTAGGCAGCTTTGCACCACATCACTTACATAGCCAAAACATTACTCAAATGTTCACATACTTGTCTCATCTTACATACACTACATGTACATGAATACATGCACTACAATATGGTCTTAACTCAGCTAAATACGCACCCTAGGTTACAGGAGGTCCTGAGACACAATGGACTCCAAAAACAGGATGCTGGACAGCTGCTGCACAACACAATAAGTACCACCATTAAAAATACCAAATGTGCTCCTAAAATCACCAAAATTTCCAGATCATAACTAGACATATGGAAGTTCATGTACGTGAAATTTCAGATCAAAACTCAAACCACAAAGGTTAGTTTGAAGGTGATCTTTCAGCTGGACCTGAAATGACAGAATTGAGGGGAGTAAGTTTCATTGAGAAACTTAGTAAGGGTAGCACTTGGATTCAATAGGAAATGTAACCATCATTAAAACCTGCATCCAAAGACACTAAAACACAGAAACCACAATGTATATATACAAGATATAGCAACCAAATGCAGTAGCCAAACGCAAACAACAAACACATGAAATGTGGCAGCAACATATACCATAGGTTAGTCCATAAAACACATAATAAACATAACCAAATCACTATGGCAGCCCTCCTCAAGCTAATGCTTGGTCTTAGGAGGATTTTAACACTAGTTAGTACTAACTTTTGGGCCCTAGAAACCCAGAAATTCGCTGCCATCACTGTGCACTTCACACTAGGTCACAAAACCTTCAACAAGTGCACTCCCCTCACTAAGCTTGGTTCATCAAGCTCATGGCTATCTTCCAAGCTTAGCCCTAGCTCCACGGTTGCTTGAAAATACAGAAAACAACCCATGAGAGCAAGAGAACCCTTACCTTGATGGGTATGCTGAAATTGGAGCTTGATCCTAGGTGCACTCAAGCAATAGCACCAAATAGCTTCCAATTGTGCTTCCTTGACTTCAATTGCAAGTAGTTTTGAGTTTGAAGGTATGGTGGCTATGGAGGAAGTGTGGAGGAGAGGGCTGGCTTTCTTTTTGCTGGTGGAGGCCGAAATTTAGAGAAGCAAAGGTGGTCTTGACTACTTAAATAGTCAAACGTACACTAAACACACTTAAGTAGTCTTAACCTTGTCTTATGTCATTTTCCTTGCTACAAGACTATGGTTTCTTAGTCTTAATCTCTTGGCCCACATTTGACCATCCTTATCTTCCTTTAGCAGCCCTCCTTATGTGGGATAACCCCACAAAACTTCCATTTGACTTAAGTCATAGACATACACATCTTAAGGCCTACATTAGAACACTTAGGTCCTTTATGCCTTTTTTGTGTTTTCTTTGTCCTTAGTTGTCTTCCATAAGCAATTTGGTCCTCCAATAGCACTTTCATACCATTCATATCCTTCTCATAACTCTCCAAATCTCTTTTGTGAAAGTTTTGCAATTGGGTACCCGAATTTCCAAAATCTTACAAAAAAGTCCATAGGTTGCTTGACAAACAAGCAATCCTTAAGGCTTTTCTTGGGGACCATGTTACCAAATTGGAACACTTTTAAGGAGGTATTGATCATGCCTTTTACCCCCCATACTTCAAACACTATGGTGAGAATTACACAATATAATGGTTTTTAGCCATTATGATGCACTTGTAATTCTCCCATTTTGTGAGGTGGTAACACATACCATTAAATCTTTCCTCTTTGAAAACGCAGAAGAAAGAAACAAATTTTTGTTCTTAAGTTCCTTTTCCTTGAAAACACCTTCGTAACAAGTAAAATTCAAATTTATAGAAGCCTAAGATAAAGGCAAACTGGGAGAGTAAATACTGAAAACCTTCGAAAGTAGGAGGAAAATTTTTTTGGGACATGCAAAACGAAATGTGACCAACTAAACAAGATAAGCAGATGATAAGAATAATAAGGCTCTGTTTGGTAACGGCGTTTGGAACGCCCAAAAGCCCTGTTCAACTCCAACTATTGTTTAGAGTCCGTAAAACAGAGCATTCCAGAACGGCAGAAGCTGAGGCGCGATAATTTCTCAACGCCAATTCTGATACGCTCCACCCCCCCAACGTATTGAACGCAATTTAAGCGTTCTGGATTCGAAGTTCCTGGCGGGAAGCATGAAGAAATTGGCGCCATATGCTGCTGTTAAATGACGAGAAGGGGGAGGAAATCCTAAAATTAAAAGAAAAGGATCAAGAATCCAAGGAACACAGAGAATAGCAAATCCAAGAAAGACAAGATGAGAAGGAGCAAATCCTAAAATCAGAAGAAAAAATCAATAAACCGGAGAACAGCCATGGAAGCATTCGATTCAGCAGTAAGTCATTTTTCTTCAATAGCAATTCTTTTCGATATATCTGAACATTCTATTTATTGTAGCCAAATCTGGAATTATATCTTCAAACCACAAAAAAAAAATTGTCATTCTTTTTCACGAAGACTCTTCATTCATTACATAGAACGAAAGGATTATATGCAGCTTTTCTTCCTGAGAACGACCTGAATTAGTGATCGGCAGAATCCCTTACTACACCACATGCCTTGGCTACAGGTTAATTTTTTTTTTTGGTTTGGATCACTACCTCTGTTGTCAGTGCAGGCTACTCCATATCGCTCTCTACTTGTTTGAGACAATTCCTCAATGAACTTGCTCAGCCTGTAGCCAGCAACCTGCAAATTTCTCTTGAATCTCTTATTATGTCTTCAATCTATTCAAACTCCATGTCTTTTCTCATTAATGTTGAAATGTCTGAACAAGTTACACCCTCTAGAGGTATTAGACTCCTCTATATTTTTATTCTGTGTCTTGAATTTCTTGCTGACGGGATATGCATGGAATGTGAAAATGGTGGTGAGACATGTTTAAAATCGGTAGGACAGGAGCTATTAAGTTTCATTTATTTTTTGCTAATGATCACATTCTAATGGCCATTGCTACCCCCAATGCTGTTTGTAACATTGATAAAGTTTTGAAAGATTTTTGTGAGCTCTCGGGTCAGATGATTAGTGCTGATAAATCAGAAATCCTTTTTTCTAAGAAAACTTCTGTTGCTACTAGCTTTGATGTTGACCTGACTTCAACTAAAAGACCAGACAATGGTTTTACAGTCAGTTTGGAACTCAATACTGCAGAACCTGATGCCTGGTTTCAGGTTTGATGGCAAAATTTCATAACATGGTTGAAAATCATGTTTCTTGGTTTACCACAACTCCCATTTGATAATTTAAATGAGTTTGTACTGTTCTAGCTTGGACTTTTGCAAGAAAAACAACTCAGACTTTCTAAACCAAAGTATAAACCTGCTTCAGCAGGTAGTATTAGACAGGTTTTCTGATTTGGAAGATCAAATTTCAGATTTTAGTAATTAGTTTTGTTTTTCCTTCATGAACCCTTCTAAAATAGTATTTGAATTTGGTTTGTTCAGTTTTTAATGAAAGGTTTGCAAAAACCTGTTTTGGACAAATAGCTTATCTACCACTCTGCCAGCACACACTCAGAAAATATGCCACAAGGGTACAGAGCCTCATTCTTTAGTTGTGTTGCGCAAGCAGTGATATTGTCATGTGTGCTCCAGTTTTCCCTTTTTTCAGTTACACCTCCAGTGGAATTGTGGTATTTTTCAGTTACAGCTCTAGTGGAATTATGGAGCCAGTTCCTCCATTGAATAATACACTTTTATCACAGTAGCCATGTTGCTAATGCGCGATCATTTTTTTTTTTTTTTACTTCTTGGCTGTGGTTTTATTGTTTAATTTAGTAAAACAAACTTGTTGGTACTTGCTAGTTTTACTTCTTGGTACTTGGCTAATTATTTGAGTATGTGAACATAAATAGAATTCTACATATCAATAAGTACATGACTCAACTGTTTTGCTCTGATTATGTATCTTTATTTTATATTATAATTCTTTGGGTTTAGATGGAAAATAATAGTTCCCAAAGCACTAACAACCAAAGTCAGAATGATTGGGGAAGGGGTAAGGAATAGTGGGAAAGATGTAATGTGATGGTATTTTGTGAGATATGCAAAAAAGAACTTGATGATGGTAATAGACAAGGTGGAAGCTTGAAGAAGTTTCCATGGAAGACTATAGCAAGAAAGTTCATGAGTCAGACAGGACTAAATTACTCGAACGATCAATTGAAGAACAAATGGGATGCATTGAAAAAAGATCGGAAGAATTGGAGGACACTAAAAAGGCTTGCCACAGGCTTGGGGTGGAATGCACTTAAAAAGACAATTGATGCATCCGATGATTGGTGGGATAGAAATATAAAGGTTTGTCTAAAGTGCTCTTGAAACTTTACAAAGAAATCACTATTATTTTTTGTTATTTGAAATTAATTAATAAAGATTTTATAAACAGGTAAATCCTGAGATAGCCAAGTTTAAAAGAGTGGGCATTGATCCTGAATTAGAGGATAAGCTAAATGCATTGTTTTCGGGCACAGCTGCAAAAGGTGACGACATGTGGGCTCCATCGGCTGGTCTTCCACCAGCAAACTTTTTTCAAACCTCATTCACTCAAGAACTTAATTCTGGTTATGATGCAAATGTGCCTTCTCAAAATGTTGGAGGCATTGCTAGGGATACAAGAGTTTCTCAAGTGGACTGTGACTATGAAACTGCTGATCAAGTAGAAGGAGATAATATAGATTCACCATTGGAAGGTACTAACAGTCAATCAAAGAAACGATCATCCGATGCAATAGCTACAACACAAAGAAAGAAGCAAGTACGTAAGAAGAATGGTGGAGCTTCTATGTTATCCACAAAAATCGACTCCATTGTCGAAGGTATTCAAAGTCATAATAATGCCATAATGGCTAGAGTCAAGAAGTTGCCTCCAACCATCGCTGAAGCTGTTGAAATTTTGAACACAATGGAAGAAGATGTTTCGAAGGCTGGTGAAGTTTATTGTTTTGCTACTAAACTATTGTTGAACCGGGAGAAGCGTGACATGTTTGTGGCAATGGAAGATTATTCTCTTAGATTGTGGTACCTGCAGTCCGAACAAAGAGACGATTCTGAATCTTTTACTAGTCTGTTAGGGCGTCACTAGCTTTGTCTTTATTTCCTAGCTATTTCTGCTCATATTTGGTAGGTTAAAGATATTCTTATTCACAATGACAGTCTTTTTTTCATGTTACTTAAATGCTATACACATTTTTATCGATATTTGAAATGACATGTTTCTTATGTTTCTGTACTTCGTAATTTGCAGGATTTTTTCTCATATGATGAAAATAGAGAAGTAGGTGGAGAAAGTAATGATGACAAGACATTACATGAAATATTGGAGGAGAATTTACGCCAAATTCGAATAGCAAGTGTGGCATTACAATTTATTAATGAATACTACCGAAAATATATTATTAAAGAACCATGTATGACTTCTCAACAAACTGGAGATAAATGGGTAGAGAATTACTAAGTGGTCATGATGGACGATTTTATAATGCTTTTCGAATGTCAAAAGAGGTGTTCATAAATTTACTTGAAGATTTGGAAACCAAGTATGGCTTAAGCGGTTCATTCCAGTTGTCCACGATAGAAGCACTTGCAATTTTTTTAACTGCCATGGGCCATGGAGATTCTAATCGCGAAGTTCAAGAACGTTTCTAACGGTCTGGAGAGACTATCTCTAGGTACTTTTCTTTGGTATTACAGTCTATTGTGCGTATGGCATCTGATATAATTCAACCCCGTGATCGAACTTTTAAAGATGTCTCAGACCATATACGGAAAGATCATAGGTACATGCCACATTTTAAGGTAAACAATTGTCATTTTTTTTTTGTGTATGTATATTATGTTACTTGTGCTCATTTCTTTTTATAACATCTTATTGTATTTGTTCCTTCATGTGAACTATAGGATTATATTGGTGCCATTGACGGCACCCACATTCAAGCAAGTATTACTGTTCTAGATCAAATTCCATATATTGGAAGAAAAGGTGTGTCAACACAAAATGTGATGGCAGTTTGTGATTTCGATTTGTGTTTCACGTTTGTTCTTGCTGGTTGGGAAAGATCTGCACACGACACTAATGTATTTTTTCAAGCGATTCGTCAAGAAAAATGAAATTTTCCTCATCCTCCTGCAGGTAACTTAAAATCTGACACATTATTATTACATATATTGGACTATAAAAATTATAAACTAATCATATAGCCTTGCTTTGTTTGCTTACATTTAGGCAAATATTATTTGGTGGATGCGGGTTACCCTCAAATTCCATGTTATCTAGGACCATACAAGGGAGAAAGATATCACCTAACAGATTTTCGACAAGGTAGACCTGTATCAGGAAAGGAAGAGATTTTTAACCAAGCACACTCTTCTTTGCGTAGTATTATTGAACGAGCATTTGGGGTATTGAAGAATAAATGGACCATCTTGCGAAAAATGCCAACTTTTCCTTTTCAAGAGCAGGTTATGATTGTGATAGCTACAATGGCTTTGCACAACTATGTAATAAGACATGCAATCAGTGATTTAGATTTTAACTTGGCTGAGAATGGTGATTTTGATTCTGAAGAAGATAGTGAAGATTGAAGAAGCTGTTGAATCCGTCAAAGTTGTTGATTTCAGATAGAATAAAATCCCTAATTTCTAGGACTGTTTGTTTCTTTTAGTTATTTGTAGCCTACAAACTAGGCAACGTAGTTTCTTCCGTTATCTTGCAAATGGCTATATAATAGCTAAACACATCAATAACATTGATCATTCCTCCAATTTGTACCCTTTGCTTAATTCAATTTACTGCTCAGGATAACAAATTGGTATCAGAGCTATACTTGGCCTGATAAGAAAGAAAGCCGTAGCTTTCGAGTGATACAAAACATTTGAGAAAATGACAAGTGAGGGGAATTTCGTACAGCCAGCCATCCCACATTTTGATGGTCATTATGACCATTGGAGCATGCTTATGGAGAACTTCTTGAGGAGCAAGGAGTACTGGAGCCTGGTAGAGACAGGCTTTGATGAACCTGTAGCTGGAGAACCACTTTCAGAAGCACAACAGAAGAGATTGGATAAGATGAGATTGAAAGATATGAAGGTAAAGAATAATCTTTTCCAAGCAATTGATAAAATAGTCCTGGAAACAATCCTGGATAAGGGAACTTCAAAGAAAATCTGGGATTCTATGAAGAAAAAATTTGAAGGAAATGCAAGAGTCAAAAGGTCCATTCTCCAAACATTGAAGAAGGATTTTGAGACCTTGGAGATGAGGTTTGGAGAATCAGTTACAGACTACTTTGCTAGAGTTATGACTGTAGCTAACAAAATGAGAATCTATGGGGAATCAATGAAAGATGTCACCATTGTTGAGAAGATCCTCAGGTCCCTAACTGATAAGTTCAACTATATTGTCTGTTCAATTGAAGAATACAAAGACATAGACACACTCTCTATTAATGAACTACAGAGTTCACTCATCATGCATGAGCAGAAGTTTCATAGAGCTTCAAATGATGAACAAGCATTGAAGGTGTCTACTGAAGAAAGGGCTGGAGGAAGGGGACGTGGCAGAGGTAACTTTAGAGGTAGAGGCAGAGGCAAAGGACGTCAAGCATTCAACAAAGCTACCATTGAATGTTATAAGTGTCACAAACTGGGACACTTTCAATATGAGTGTCCTACAGAGGACAATGAAGTGAATTATGGAGAATCTTCAGATTTGAAAAAGGAAATGCTTTTAATGTCCTCAGTTGAGATGGAAACGGATAAAAATCAGAAGGTATGGTTTCTTGACTCTGGTTGTTCGAATCATAAGTGTGGAGACAAAAACTTATTCCATGATTTGGATGAGAGTTTTACTCATCAAGTGAAACTTGGGAACAACACCAGAATCACGGTCAGAGGAAAAGGAAGGATCAAAATCAATATTGAAGGCAGGACTTATATATTTGCTGATGTGTTTTTGGTATGAGATTTAAGAAACAATCTGCTCAGCATTGGCCAATTACAAGAAAAAGGCCTGGCCATTTTATTTCATGAAGGGCTATGCAAAATATATCATCCAGATAAGGGGCTCATTGCTCAAACCAGCATGACCAACAACAAAATGTTTATGATAGTGGATAATCAGCAGGAAGATTTTGGGAAGAATGTCTGCCTTCAAACTGATGCACAAGAAATCTCTCAGTTGTGGCATCATAGATATGGACACTTGAGCTACTCTGGGTTGAAGACTCTACAAGATAAAGACATGGTTCGAGGACTGCCAAGGTTTCATACAGATGGAGTGATCTGTGCAGACTACTTGAAAGGAAAGCAACATCGTGATCCTATCCCAAGAAGGAGCAGATGGAGAGCTATAGAAAGGCTGCAATTGATTCATGCAGACATCTGTGGTCCTATAAGTCCTATCTCAAACAGCAAAATGAGGTACTATTTGTGCTTTATTGATGATTACAGTAGGAAAGCTTGGATTTATTTTTTATCAGAGAAGTCAGATGCATTTCATTGTTTTAAGTCCTTCAAGAGTCTGGTAGAGAAAGACACCGGTCTGTTTATTAAATGTCTGCGTACTGATAGGGGAGGGGAATTCAACTCAGAGGAGTTCAATGAGTTCTGCAGGTTGCATGGAATTAAGAGGCAACTCACAACTCCTTTCACACCTCAGTAGAATGGAGTGGTAGAGAGGAAAAATCGTACCATAATGAACATGGTACGCTCAATGCTTGCAGGGAAGAAAGTGCCAAAAACCTTTTGGCCAGAAGCAATACACTAGGCTATATATGTGCTAAACAGATGCCCCACCCTACCAGTCAAGGATATTACACCCCAAGAAGCATGGAATGGACAGAAACCTACAGTGGAGCACTTTAGAGTGTTTGGCTGTGTAGGACATGTGCATGTACCAGACGCAAGAAGGTCAAAGCTGGAAGATAAAAGCATAAAATGTGCATTGCTGGGGGTGAGTGAGGAGTCTAAAGCCTACAGACTTTATGACCCCAAATCAAAAAGGGTCATAGTCAGTAGAGATGTGGCATTTGAGGAGGACAAAGCATTGGAATGGGAAGGAGAACATGAACAACAGATCGAAATTGATCGAGATTGGGGTGATGAAGAGAAGGAACTAGAAATTGAAGAAGAAAAAGAAGAAAAGATCACAAGTGATGAAGAGGAAGAAGAGCCTGAACCTCCTATGGTCAATGCAAGCAGACGAATAAGAAGGAATCCTCTCTGGATGGAAGACTATATGATCGGAGAAAGACTGACAGACGATGAAGATAACATGGCTCAAATAATGGAAGCTTCTGATCCTGTGAGTTTCGAGGAGGCAACATTAAATCCAAAATGGAAGGCAGCAATGAAATCCGAAATTGAGGCAATTGAGAAGAATCAAACCTGGAGGCTTACTGAACTACCTATTGGAGCCAAGAAGATTGGAGTAAAATGGATATTTAAGACCAAATACAATGAGAAAGGGAAAGTTGATAAGTATAAAGCTCGTTTGGTAGCTAAAGGTTACACACAACAGCCAAGGATTGACTATTCTGAAGTTTTTGAACCTGTAGCTCGGATGGATACAATAAGAATGATCTTAGCAATGGCTGCACAAAGGGGCTGGAACGTTTATCAATTGGATGTTGAGTCAGCTTTTCTACATGGCAATCTTAAGGAGGATGTATATGTGGAGCAGCCTAGAGGGTTTGAGAAAAAGGGGTCAGAACATATGGTGTATAAGCTGAGCAAAGCTCTCTATGGCTTAAAACAAGCACCTAGAGCATGGTTCAGTCGCATAGAAGAATACTTTGTGGCTGAAGGTTTCAAAAGAGGACCAAATGAGCAGACACTATTCTTTAAATGGAACTGTGGAGGTAAAATCTTAATTGTGTCCATTTATGTTGATGATTTGATCTATACCGATAATGATGAGGATATGATTACTGATTTTAAAAAATCAATGATGAGTGTCTTTGATATGACTGACTTGGGAAGGATGAGATTTTTCTTTTTTTTGGATCGAGGTGATACAGAGATCAACTGGTATTTTCATCAGTCAGAAAAATTATGTCATGGATGTTCTGAGTCGGTTTGGGATGGAGGAGTGTAAACCAGTGAAGAGTCTAGTAGTGCCAGGTTTCAAGATCATTAAAGACGCTGAAGGGAAGGCTGTTGACGACACTTACTATAAGCAAATTGTAGGGAGCTTAATGTATGTCACTACCACACGGCCTGACATAATGTACTCTGTAAGTTTAATAAGCAAGTATATGTCAAGCCCCACGGATGTCCATCTTCAAGCTGCAAAGAGGATTCTAAGGTACCTTAAGCGTACTACTGACTATGGAATTTTATACAAGAAGGGATGGGAAGATGAGCTCCTCGCCTATACTGACAGCGACTACGCTGGGGACATAGAAGACAGGAGAAGCAGATCAGGTTATGTCTTCCTGATGGCATCTGGTACAGTGGCCTAGTCTTCAAAGAAACAACCCATAGTCACTTTGTCAACTACAGAGGCCGAGTTTGTGGCAGCTACAGCATGTGCATGCCAGGCTATATGGATAAAAAGAGTGTTGAAGGAGTTGGGCTACTGTCAAGGAGGTAGTATAACTATTATGTGCGATAATAGCTCTGCCATCAAGTTATCAAAGAATCCTGTTATGCATGAAAGAAGCAAACACATTGATGTTCGCTTTCACCTTTTGAGGGATCTTATTAAGGAAGGTGAAGTTGAAATGCTGCATTGTGGAACGTAGGATCAGTTTGCTGATCTTATGACCAAGCCATTAAAGTTGGACACTTTTCAAAACCTGAGACAGAAGCTTGGAGTTTGTAGTCAAGAAGAGATAAACTGAGTCTGTCTTAGACATCAGTTCAAGGGAGGGAATGAAGAAGCTGTTGAATCCGTCAAAGTTGTTGATTTCAGATAGAATAAAATCCCTAATTTCTAGGACTGTTTGTTTCTTTTAGTTATCTGTAGCCTACAAACTAGGCAACTTAGTTTCTTCCGTTATCTTGCAAATGGCTATATAATAGCTAAACACATCAATAACATTGATCATTCCTCCAATTTGTACCCTTTGCTTAATTCAATTTACTGCTGACGATAACAAAGATGATGCTGAAGATGAGGATACTGAAGAGCAAAAGAGATATGCTAATGAAATTCAAATGACACAACTCAGGGAGACAATAGCACAAAGTCTAGTTGGAGCAAGAATACATAGAGGATGGGCATACTAACCAGAATGAATTGAGTTCTAGACTTGATTTTTCACTTAATGTTTTGAAACCCTTCTAAAATCATTTTTTTTCTTTTTCCTTTTTTCTTTTCCCTTAATTTGTTTTGGATGTCTTACTTTTGCTTGTGGACTGTGGAGACACTTAGTGTTTTTATCCAATAATAGAAAAGTTGTAGACTTCTAATAATTTTTTTCTTCTTGTTTTTTCTCTTGTTTTGGATTGTCTTATTTTTCCTTCATTATACTGCTTTTGGAAGAAATTCGCATAATGTTTGCTTACAGATGGGAAAAGTTTTCATAACTTTGCTTTCAGTTTGTATAATTGGTCAAACAACAACTTAAAATTAGGTACATTTAGGTGAATTTACTATGCAACAGCTTTTCTAATTATTTGAATTACCAAACACTCTAGAATTAATAAAAGCTAACCTCTAACTCTAATCGCTGAACCTAGTTGCTAAAGCTAATTTCTAACTCTAACCGCTGAAGTTGTTACCAAACAGTCTCTAAGTCTTTTTGGCTTAGGAATTCTTTCAACTAACACAAGAAATTGCAGAAATTCTGTTATTTTCTGAACATTCACTCATTAATTGCTTAAGCATCCAAAGAAAAACCAAATGGAAATGCCTGGAGAAACTCACAACAGCCGACATTGCTGTTACCACTTGTCCAAGCCCCCACCAAAAATGGAGATTATGCAACAACTTTGCAAATGCAATCAAGAAATTATTTTCAAGTCAAAACTATGAAAACTTTCCACTCTGCTCAAACACATTCAAGGAAAACATTTCAATTTGAAAGAATCTGTCCAGTTAAAAGAGGCCAAGATATCCACATTTCAAGTTCCAAAATAAACCAAAAGCATAACAAATCACATCAAACCTGAAAAGAAGAATTTATGCGCACCCAAACTTGTTCCTCCAACTGCATTGCTATCTCCTGCACTCAATTCAGAGGAGAACAATGGACAGGAATAGTCGTTTCAATATCAAAGAGATCCATGCATTCCTAGCAACGACAGGAAGTAAGATTTCGCAGTACAATTCACAATTTCAACAGATTTGCACAAAGAGACTGAGAATCAGATTGCATTTACAACAATAGCAGACCGCCAAGTACCCAGTATCAGCGACAGTGGATAAGGTCTCGTACTGTTCTAATTCTATACGCGAATAGACAAAAAAATCAGACAATTGTCTGAAAAAAAATAAATCACAGTCAATGATTCTATCCACACCCAAAACCGAACTCTTCAGAAGTGTAAGATACTAGAAATCACTCGATTGGATTGACAAATCTAAACTAAATTACAACGCAGAAACTTGAATCGGACTGAACCGAGAAAGCTCAAATCAGATCAATGGAGAGGATCGAGAAAAGTGAAATCTGAACGCGGAAAGCAGAAGATGAACCTTGGAACGGGAGATCCGGGCCGAGCGAGGAGGCGGAAGAACAATCTCTGCGCCTATCACTTTGTTGATGTTACAGATTTATCTTTTTATTGATACACTTGTTCTAGTCTAACTAACTTATCCATAGCTGTAATGAGATTTTAGGAAGATGAGAAGAAGAGAGACTGGTGTGAGAAGAAGAGAGACTGGTGTGAGAAGAAGAAAGACTGGTGTAAGTAACAGAACGAGAAGATGGGATCTGAAGAATGAGAGCCCACCCGTAACCAATAGAAGTGGGTTGACACAAAAATCATTCTTACTTCATAACAATCTTATGGCACTATGAGGAGGAAATAAACTTTTGCGACCAAAACGATAAAAGAAGAAAAATGTACTTGCTAGAAGTAGTTAGACCAAAACTCCATCTAACATAATGGACGGTGGAGATGGAGCCTGTATCGATACAGGCCCGTATTTTAGAACGACCCGTCCCTAGGACGTGTCTTTCTCCTGCATGCACCATGTGTTGTGTCGGACAACAATGTGGACTGGCCCTTATTAATATAGTAAGTGTGACATTCGATGAAACTGAAGAGGTTCAGCAACAAAATCAGATCTACTCGTATATATCAGTACCACACACAACGGTCTACAATATTTAAAAGCGATCAAGAATTTTTATTATTAAGCCGGTCGATCCATCAACTGGCAGCAAATAATTAATCATGGAAGCGACATTCTGGGCAAAAAGGGCTCTGTTTAATGTTCCCAGACTATTACATGGCTCTCCGGCCCAGCCAACCCCTGCAAATTTTCGCCATTTTTCTGCTGGAGGAATCACCGCGGCTTGCTTCTCCATCGCTTATGAACGTTCCCAGGTTTGTTAATTATCATCGTTTCGTATAGTTCTTTGTTGAAGATTGCCTCAACTTTGTTCTTAACCTTCATCCCACATGGACTAAGAAACAAAGGCTTAATGCCTTAGCTCCATATTTCACCCTTCATCCCACATTGGCCATAGAAAGGGCCTTGGTACCTTGAACTCCTTATATAAGGAGCTTAGTTGTGACAATTAGAATTTGTCCCACAATCTAGTAGTCACTTAGATTGTATTCTTCTTCTTTCTTAGTGAATTCTTTCTTCCGGCTTGCCGCCCGAGGTTTTTCCCCGATTTGGGGTTTTCCTCGTAAATTCTTGTGTCTCCTTTTCTTTGTGCTTACGTTCTGATTCCTAACAAACTGGTATCAGAGCCAAGGTTAGGTTAGTGATAGCTGCTTATAGTATGCTCTGTGGTTGCCCCTAATAGGCGGATCCTCCACATCAGAAATAAGTAGTTTATCAATTCATCTTGTGGTGTTGGGTACTATTCTCATATACAGTTACTATTCCCGTATACGATCACTATTCCCGTATACGGTTACTATTCACATATTGTTTCTGTATACGAGTATTATTTCCGTATACGATCACTATTCCCGTATACGGTTACTGTTCCCATATACGGTTACTATTCACGTGTATGGTTACTATTCACGTGAAATTGTCAGAGCTTATTTTTGCTCAGAAAGCTCGTTGCAGAGCTGTGATGGCTTCGACATCGACAAAGCTTGATATAGCACCACTCATGTATAGCACAAAGTTTTCAATTTGGAAAATCAAGATGAAAGCAATTCTCATAAGTCTTGATTTGGATGAGGCACTACTCGGGATGGAGAATATGTCTGGAACAGAGCAGGAGGAAGAGAGAAAGAATCTGAAGGCACTTGCTCAAATTCAGTTGCACTTATCAACGGAGATTCTTCAAGAGGTCAGTAAGGAGACAACTGCTGCCAGCTTATGGTTGAAGCTTGAATCGCTTCTTATGACAAAAAGTCCAGCAAGTCGCTTGTACGCTAAATCCAAGCTGTACTCGCATAAGCTGTCAGAAGGTAAGTCTATTAAATCATATCTTGAAGAATTCAGAAAGATCATCAATGATTTAGAAAATCTTGATGTTAAGACCGATGGTGAGGATTTGGCTATGCTTTTATTATATCATCTGCCAACATCATACAATAGTTTCCGTGATACCATGCTTTATGGAAAAGATACAATAACTTTAGATGAAGTTTGTTCCAGTTTATTGTCAAGAGATAGAATGGACACTTCAAAGCGTGAGGAAAGCGGAGAAGGCTTGTATTCAAGAGACAGATCAGTTGAAAGAAAGAATGATAGAGGATCATCTTCAAGGTCCAAGTCAAAACATCGGAATCTTTATTGCAACTATTGTAAGAAGAAAGGTCACATCAAGGATGATTGTTACAAATTAAAGAAGAAGAATCAAAATGCTGAAAATGGAGACAAGAACAAGCAAAGGCCACCAGATGAGGCTAGTATTGCCACCAATGAAGATGACTTTGCTTTAGTTGCTGAAAACTCATCTATAAACAACACAGAAGCTCATATAACTGCACAAGCAGAAAGTAGCAGGAGTGGCGAATGGACCATGGATTCTGCTTGCTCATTCCATTTGACTCCCCATAAGGACTGGTTTTACACATATGAACCGGTCAATCGAGGAGTAGTCATGATGGGGAATGACAATGCATGTAGAATTGCAGGCATCGGTGACATCAAAATTCGAATGCATGATGGGATAGTGAGAACACTATCAAATGTTCGCCATGTCCCTGATATGAGAAGAAATTTAATTTCTTTGAGTACATTGGAAGAAAATGGTTGTTCCTTTATTGGCATGGATGGTTCGCTGAAAATCGTCAAAGGATCATTGGTAGTCATGAAAGGCCAGCGGAAAGGAAAGCTCTACATTTTGGATGGCAAGACCGTGGAAGGCCAATCTGCAGTTGCTGAATCATCTATGTCTGATGAAGAAGTGACAAAATTGTGGCACATGAGGCTAGGCCATATGAGTGAAAGAGGCATTTCTGAGCTGAGCAAAAGAGGACTACTCAGAGAACAAAAGGTTAGTAAGTTAGATTTCTGCGAACATTGCTTATTTGGAAAGCAAAAGAGAATCTCTTTTACTACTCCTGCAAAACATAACACTAAAGGAACTCTTGATTATATTCATGCTGATGTTTGGGGACCGTCTCGTGAGGCATCTCTTGGTGGAGCTCGTTACATGGTTACCTTCATTGAGGATTTTTCAAGGAAGGTTTGGGCATATTTCTTGAAGCATAAGAATGAAGCCTTTGTCGCATTTAAGCAGTGGAAGACTCTGATCGAGAAGCAGACCGGGAAGTAGGTGAAACGGCTAAGGACAGATAATGGTTTGGAATTCTGTTCGGGAGAATTCAAACAATACTGCAAGGATCAAGGTATTGTTCGCCATCTGACCGTTCCAGGGACTCCACAACAAAATGGTGTAGCAGAACGGATGAACAGAACCTTGTTGGAAAAAGCAAGATGCATGCTTTCAAACTCTAGATTGGGAAAGAAATTTTGGGCAGAGGCAGTCTCTACAGCTTGTTTTCTGGTAAACAGATCTCCTCATACTTTTATTGGTTTAAAGACACCTGAAGAAGTTTGGTCGGGCAGTCCGGCTAACTATAATGATCTTAAGATATTTGGATGTCCTGCTTATGCATATGTGAATGAAGGGAAGTTAGATCCTAGATCGATTAAATGTGTCTTTCTAGGATACACTACAGGAGTTAAAGGGTATAAATTATGGAATCCTCATACTTCCAAAGTTTTCACAGCCAGGAATGTTATGTTTGACGAGACATCCATGTTGCATCAAAAAGAGGAGTTGACTGTCGCTGATCCAAGCATTGAGAAGGAAAAGATTGGAAGCAAGGTGGAGCTCCAAATACATCCTGAAAGTCATGATCAGGATGTCAAGGATACACAAGTTGAGGTGGAGCAACAAGCCTCAACTGATGACATTCAGCCTTCTCATTCTATTGCTATCAATCGTCATCGTCGTAGCAATCAAGGTATGCCTCGAAAGAGGTTAATTGAGGAAGCAGACTTTGTTGGGTTTGCTTTTGCAGCTGCTGAAGAGACAGAGAGTTGTTTTGAACCTGCAAATTATAAAGATGCAACTAACTGTCCAGATTCTTCTAAGTGGGTTGTAGCTATGCAAGAAGAGATGGAATCGCTTCAAAAGAATGACACTTGGACACTAGCTAAACTACCCAAAGGTAAAAGAACTGTCAAGTGCAAGTGGGTGTTCAAGAAGAAAGAAGGAATTCCCGGAGTTGAAGAACCAAGGTATAAAGCTAGACTAGTTGCAAAAGGCTTTAGCCAGGTACCGGGAGTTGACTTTAATGATATTTATTCTCCTGTTGTGAAGCATAGTTCTATCCGACTGTTTCTTGGTCTTGTTGCGTTAGATGATCTTGAGTTGGAGCAACTTGATGTTAAAACAGCTTTTCTGCATGGTGATTTAAAGGAAGAAATCTACATGGAGCAACCCGAAGGTTTTAAGGTCGAGGGGAAGGAGGACCATGTCTGCAAACTCCAGAAGTCATTATATGGCCTCAAACAATCACCTCGACAATGGTATAAATGCTTTGATATGTTTGCTTTGAATCTTGGTTTCAGGAGAAGCAGTTATGATTCATGTGTCTACATGAGACCGGTTGGAGATGGTTCATTCACATATTTACTGCTTTATGTGGATGACATGCTTATCGCAGCAAGGAGCAAGTCAGAAATTGCCAAGATTAAGGCACAATTAAGTGCAGAATTTGATATGAAGGATTTAGGTGCAGCAAAACGCATCCTAGGCATGGAGATCAGGCGTGATCGTAAGGCTAGGAAGCTTTATCTTTCACAGGAGGGTTATGTACGCAAAGTTCTGGAGAGGTTTGACATGAGCAAAGCCAAATCAGTTTCTACACCTCTTGCTGCACACTTCAAGTTATCATCGCATCAATGTCCGACAACAAATGAAGAAATTAAGAAGATGGAGAAAATACCATATGCAAGTGCTGTTGGGAGCATTATGTATGCAATGGTTTGCACGCGTCCCGACTTAGCACATGTAGTTAGCGTTGTGAGCGGTTACATGGCTAATCCAGGACAAGAGCATTGGCAAGCAGTAAAATGGATATTAAGGTATCTAAAAGGTACAACTACGACTTATCTTGAGTTTGGCGGTTCTAAAGCTGGATTGATTGGATATGTGGATTCTGACTACGCGGGTAATCTTGACACTCGACGATCCACATCAGGTTACATTTTTACATTCGGTGGTTGTGCTGTGAGCTGGAAGGCTTGCCTACAAGCAACAGGTGCTCTTTCAACTACAGAAGCAGAGTATATGGCAATCACTGAAGCAATAAAGGAAGCAATTTGGCTTAGAAATATTTATACAGAGCTTACTCAAGATGATCGCAGACTGAAGATATATTGTGATAGCCAAAGTGCTATTTTCTTGACAAAAGATAGCATGTTCCATGAGCGTACTAAACATATTGGGGTCAAATATCACTTTGTTCGTGAAATTGTTGATAAAGGTGATATTGTGATCATGAAGGTTAGTACGCTGGATAATGCTGCTGATATGATGACGAAGACTCTTCCTAGATCTAAGTTCAAACATTGTTTGGACTTAGTAAATCTTATTTGTTGATTATCACTTATTTGGAGGTGGCTGTGAAGATCAGAGAAGAAGGTTACAGATCAATTTGGTATGAAGGTGAAGTTTTGTTCATGTACAACAAAATTGATGCAAGGTGGAGATTGTTGAAGATTGCCTCAACTTTGTTCTTAACCTTCATCCCACATGGACTAAGAAACAAAGGCTTAATGCCTTAGCTCCATATTTCACCCTTCATCCCACATTGGCCATAGAAAGGGCCTTGGTACCTTGAACTCCTTATATAAGGAGCTTAGTTGTGACAATTAGAATTTGTCCCACAATCTAGTAGTCACTTAGATTGTATTCTTCTTCTTTCTTAGTGAATTCTTTCTTCCGGCTTGCCGCCCGAGGTTTTTCCCCGATTTGGGGTTTTCCTCGTAAATTCTTGTGTCTCCTTTTCTTTGTGCTTACGTTCTGATTCCTAACATTCTTGTATCTTTTGTTTCTTCTTCTGAGCCGTACATATGATCAATCACTGGTCAATAGTCATGTCACTGTCCCAAAATATTTATTACCTACAGGGCGCTAACACTGTGGCGCGGACGGGAACAGAACACGATAGAGGATCCGTGTACAAAGCGAAGCAGGACTCACTAAGCTACGCCAATGAGAGCGCGTGGTACTACAAGCTTCGCGCCAGACACGGCCAGACGGGGCCTAAATAAGGCGACTGAGATGGTGGAGAAGGTGGGAGACACGGCCAAGGACACGATGGACGGGGAACAGGGCGTGAAAGAAGCTGTGTCTACAGAGGATGATCAGGAGGAGGGGCCTCGGGTGGAGGAGGATTTGGCGGTGGGCGAGATCAGGCATGTGGAGCAGCCGGTAGACACGTACGAGTATAGGAGTATCGACGACTTGAGGGAGAAGGCCGGCGGCGATGACAAGGCTAACGACACGGCTGATGCGTAGGCGTACGTGCTGGGCTTGATTATTGTTGACACCCAATTTCGTCCGGCCATTAAAATAATTTTAAAAAAATTAAATAAAAAAATGTATTATTATTATTATTGTTATTATTATTACTAAAATTTTTTTAATTAGTTTAAAATATATTTTTTTGTTTTGTTTTGTAAAGATTTGATATATGTGTGTATATGTGTATGTTTGAAAGAAAAAAAAAAAAAGAAAACTCCATAAAAATGACAAAATTAAAAAGTTTGAGATAAAAATAACAAAATTGAGAAGTTTCAGGCAAAATTGACAAATTCTGAAAGTTCCAGGAGCATTTGGTAGTTTGTCACATAAAATTTTAAGCCTGCCGACGTTTCTGGCCCAAATTGACAGAAAACGACAAAATTGTCAAAATCAGAAGCTTCAGGAACTTATCCAGAGGCTGAGAGATGTAAAGAACTAAAATTGTCATTTTACCAATTTAAGAGATAAGTTTGAAATTTTTTATTAATTTATCCATCAACAGTTCAGCTAAACTTCCTCCATAAATAGCCCCCCAAATTTTGTGCTGAACACAGAAAAAAATAGAGAAAAAAAGTTCAGAGCTCCGTTTCAAAAAGAGAAAATAGAAGCCTTAGTCCCTAGCCTATCCTCCCTCTGCCAAAAAAATCCCAAAATTTTTTTTTTTTACGTTTCGACTACCTTCTTCCTCCGTTTTCTCTTTCTTTCTTTTGCTGTCGCCGTCCTATCCCGCTGCCGTCACCCTGCCGCCGCCGTCCCGCCGTCGCCCCGCCGTCCCGCCCCACCGACGCCGCCGTCGCCCTGCCGTCGCCCCGCCGTCCCGCCCCACCGACACCGCCGTCGCCTCGCCGCCCCGCCGAGCCGCCTCGCCGCCCCACCGCGCCGCCAGCTGCCCCTGCCTTCCCCCCCCTTCGCGCGCGCCTTCGCGTCTCTGTTCTTCAGATTCAAAAACTTGTTTTGAAAGGTGAAACCTTGATTCCATACTTCATCTTTTCAATTTCTTTCAATTTGGTCACTAACCTTTTTATTTTGTCTTTGCAGAAAATTAATTAATTAACTCTTTTATTTTTTACTTGTTTATTTATTTGTTTATTATTGTTATTATTACTAACCTTTTTTCTTTTTTTTGTTGTTATTAACAACTAACAACTAACTTGCTAATTTTTACTAACCTTTATTATTATTGTTGTTAATAATTAATTAAATTGTCTAACTTTTATTATTGTTGTTAATTAATTAATTTAATTAACTTGGTTAATTAACAATTAATTAATTTGGCTAACTTTTATTATTGTTAACAGTTAATTAACTTGACTAACTTTTTATTATTGTTGTTAATTAATTAATTTAATTAATTTGGTTAATTCACAATTAATTAATTTGGCTAACTTTTATTATTGTTATTAATTAATTAACTTGGCTAAATTTTTATTATTGTTGTTAATTAATTAACTTGACTAACTTTTTATTATTGTTGTTAACAATTAATTAAACTTGGCTAATTTCTATTATTGTTGTTAATTAATTTAATCAACTTTGCTAACCTTTATTATTATTTATTTTTAAAGTGGATGGCCAAAAAGCCCCCACTTTATTTTATTTAATTCACCTTTACCCTTTACTAATAAATAAATAAATGAAAATTAAAAGAAGGTTATTTTGTAATTAATTATTAAGGCTAATAAAAAAATCATTTTTAAAAGCCAATTATTTTTATTTTTTTTATTATTTCTTTAAAAATAACAAAGTTGACTTTTTATTCCTTTTTGTTAAAATTAATAAATAGAAATAATTAAATAATTCTAAAAAAAATATAAAAATCAATTCTTTTTAAACATATCTTTAAAATTAAAAATTCAAGAAAAAATCCAATAAAATTATAATTAAAATTAGTAATTAATTAAATAATTAAAATTTAACAAAAATTAAAAATCCATGACCAAATGATCCGCCGGATCTATGGCTTGGAAATATTTTTAAATAAAGTATATAAATAAACTTTTCTTTATTAAAAATAAACACTTTGGACTAATATATTAATTATTTAATAAAATATAATTTTTAGTTTTCTTTATTAATAAAAAGAATAAAAAAAGTAAAAATTTTGAGTTAATATTTTATTTCAGTAATATTTTTACTTATTTCTTTCAAAATAATGAAAAGATATAACTTTTTGTTTCCTTTATAAAAATCTTAGTCAAAAATAATAAAAAAATAAATAAAAAAAAAGTGAATTGAATTTCTCTTAAATATTTTAGACTTATTAATTAGATATATTTTCAGAGACATAAATTAAAATTATTAAAAAAAATCTTTCATCAAACAAAAAGAACATAAAAATGAAACATAAATATCAAGACTTTTATATACATAAAAGTTTTTTTTTTTAATCACTTTTGGCTAAATTTTTTTTATCAAAAACAAAACAAATAAATATCAAAAATTTTCCTTTTATGTTTAAAATATACATAAAATTTTTAGTTTCTTTTCTTGGATAATCATTTTTGCTTAATTCATTCAAAACAAAATTAAGACTTTTGTTCTATTTTTGAAAAATACATATGAATTTTGCCTTCATCATTGAATAAATAAAATTTTAATTAAATAAAAAAAAACATAAAATAAATCTAAGCCATGTTGTTAAGTCTAAAAATTTTTTAGTTCATGGTATATTGGCTGGAAACTGTCTCGTGCCCGCTTTTGAGCTGCTTCACCTGGTGAAAAGGGTCTGGCTGAGTAACAACGCCCCGTACCATGATCAAAATTTTTTTGAATTAACTTCTTATTAAAAAAATTAATTACTTTTTAAGTAATTCTTTAAATAATAAATATCCTTCATTAAACAAGAAAAATTAATAAATAAAAAAAAAGAAAAGAAAGATAAGAAAAAAGAAAAGAAAGGAAAGAAAGGAAAGATAAAATCAAGAAAAAAAAAAGAAAGGAAAGATAAGAAAAAAGAAAAGAAAGGAAAGAAAAAAAAAAGAAAAAAAAATAAAATTTTTAGATTATTAATAAATCTAAAAATCTCATAAACAAAAAGAATTATGAATTAGTAATTAAACTAACAATTAATTCTATAATAAGTAAGAATGTAATAATTAATTATAAAAAAATTAATTTCCATATCCGGATGATCCGGCAGGATCTACGGTTTGGAAAAATTTTTTTTACTAAATAAATACAAAGAAAAAAATCCATATTTACAATATAGATTAAATTATTTAAAAGTTCACCAAATTCCGTGTCCAAATGACTCAGCAGAGTCCATGGTTCGGAATCAAAATCTTCCGTGTCCAAATGACTCGGCAGAGTCCATGGTTCGGAAGTATAAAATTTCATACAAATTAATTAATTTAAAAAAATCCACATTTCGACTAATTCAGTTAAAATATCTAAATTAACTGAAAATTTTTAAAGCAAAGTAAAACAAAATTAAAATCAACTAAGGTGCCAATTTTGGGCGCTATAACAATATTGTTTTAGCGTAACCGTACTCCCGATCCCCAAACTCTCGCAGACCATATTTTAAGGTATCCAATCAACCTGAGCGAAAACCGATTGGTGGCGACTCCCGAAAACCGCACGTTGCCACAGCTTGGCGACTCCACTGGGGATCCCACGTTAGTGAGTCGAGCCTAAAGTTGATTTGTTTTGATTTACTTTACTTTACTATTATGTGGATTTATATATTATATTTACTTAAGTAAACATGCATAATGCATTCACAAAATGAAGCTCTATACCCGAGCTTCCTTAAATCAAACACGATTCTTTCTAAGCGGAATTGGTGTTGCTGTCCTTGTGAGGCCACGGTCTCCAAGCCTTCACCGGTTTCAAAGTAGCAAAGTAGTGTATTGCCTTCTGAGACGGTTAGTCTCTGCATGGGCCCACGAAAAGTTACGACTCGAATTAATCCATTCCTTACATAAACCCTAGAGGGTAAGGAATCGGGCCGTCACTATGATTCAGTGACGGGATTCGGGAACTATCCCTTGCCTTTTTGATAAACCACCTTCTGCATGTAGAATTCCTTACTCTACCTTAGAACCCGCCATTAAGAATTTCCCATACCTAGGTTCTCATTTCCATAGGTTTTGTTTTATCTATATGTTTGATCCTATGTGTTATTTTTTTTTACTAACTCTATTTTTCCTTATTTTTCCGGCATATACATTTCATCATTAAAGATAAGTATTTGGTGAAAGAACTATTATCATGGATATTCTCGATTATCTTCCCACGGCTGTTACTGGATCATGGAATGACACGGTAATCGAAACTCAACCTGAAGCTATGGAATATTCCGAAACGGCTCAAAAGCTTCACGGAGATGCTCTGACATCCCACTCTCACGTACAGCTTAAGGACCAGGTATCAGTCCGGATAAATCAGAACGACACCACGGAATTATTGCAAGTCTGGAATAGTTGGAACTCTGCTGATCGGGAAGCTTTTACGGCAAAATATGGTCACATCGCTTGCCTACTAAAAGTTACCATTGATGCATCACTTGTCCGGGCTCTAATACAATTTTGGGATCCATTTTATCAATGTTTTTCTTTCGACAAGATGGATCTGGTTCCAACCATTGAAGAATACAACAGCCTCTTGGGTTGGTCCTCCGACTATCCAATCGAGACGTATCAACACGACAGAAGAACGGAGCCTCATCGAGCCCTGGCAAAATTACTGGATATGCCAGCTTCCAGTCTTCAAACCAAGTTTGCAACAAAAGGATCTCGAAAATTTATCAGTTGGATCGACTTAAAACAATTAAGTCACGTTCTCCCTCAGAAAAATCAACGACGCAAGCTTTTCGCCTTGGCGATATATGGCCTGGTAGTCTTCCCAAGAATCGTCGGATTCATTGAATGAGACATCATTACACTATTTAAGCAAATCTGCAATGCTCAAATAAATCCGACCTCAGTAATATTATGTGAAACCATCAGGGCATTAAACTTCTGTCGCCAAAGAGGGGGCAAATTCATAGGATGTTCGCATCTTCTCTACATTTGGATCAAAAGCCACCTTCCTTGTGATAAGCAACACTTCGGAAATCGTTTTTCAAAGGACTCCATCCCAATCGAAGCCTTTTTGAAAAGTGAAACCATTCATCACGACAGCAAGGAAGCATGGGTTGACTACTTCAGGAACATCACTGAATTACAAGTTGAATGGAGAGCCCCCTGGTCCATCTCCACTCACGTTGTCTACCGTTGCGGTAATTGCCCGTGGGTTCCTCTCCTAGGTATATGGGGAGGGACAAGTTATGCCCCAGCTCAAGTTCGAAAACAATTTGGGTCCATGCAATTTATACCCATGACTCATAACCTGAGTAAGTTGGAATTTTCACATGAAGATCCAAATTCAAATAAGCTCGCAATGGGTATTTCAGTTGCGTGGAAAAGACTCTTTATATTGAAGTCGGGCCCTATTATTTCTCCCACTGCTTATTATGAATGGAGAAATAACCGGAAAGAAGGAATAGTTCTACCCGAAGAGGTCATCAGAAAATTGGCGAAAAGAGAGTTGGAGAAAGAACTAGAGGAAGAAAAGGAGAAGAACAAGAGGATGCTCCTTGACATGCAACAGCTCGGTCACAAAACACAACTCCTCGAAGAGAAAGTTGAATACCAAAAACAAGTCATCTCCCAATTGGTTGATGAAACCGATCAAAAAGAGATGAGAGCCAGATACTGGGAAGATCAATACAGATTTTCTCAAGATCAATTGCAAACATTTTTTGTAGAAGTCAGAAAAGTTACAGAACAAGCCCAACTAATGGACGAAGAAGCCAAGGAGTTAGAAGAACTGAGCTGTCCTACTCCATCAGTAAATGTTCAAAGAATGATGGAGTTCATATCTAAGGCCAGAAAGCAGTATTGTACTTTGGGTCGTTTCTTTTAAACAAACCTTTGCTGAATGTAATTGAGAAATTCCATTATAGTTCTTCTTTCACCAAGTATTTACAATATTCATGCATGCATCCATCACATCAATAATACACACATAGAATCTAATAAAATAAATATTCCTTTAAAAGGGTAAAATTGGACCTCAACACCGATATTCAACTCGACTCCAAACAAGATTAATGGCAGAACAAGCTGAAGGACGTCTCATGGAGATGGAGTCCAAGATTGAAAGTATGTCAGAACAGATGAGACAATTGATGGAATTAATCAAAGGGAAAGCAACTCAAGTCCCCATCAAAGAAGTACAAGATCCCACTTATCCCCCGGGATTCACCCCGCAACGAGTCTCAGTCCAAGAAAACCAGTTTCAAGAATTAGGACCGTCTGCTAGTGTTCACCTGAAACAAGACACTGTACAGGAAGAGAAGAAGACATTACCAAAAGATGAAGCAGAATCTCAAAAACTCGAGACAATAGAGAAAAGACTGAGAGCCATTGAAGGAGGCACTATATTCGGATCCCTTTCAGTGGATGACCTCTGCTTAGTGCCAGACGTCGTAATCCCTTCAGATTTTAAGGTGCCAGATTTCGTGAAATACGATGGAACGAGTGATCCCATCACTCACATCACATTGTTCCTAAGGAAACTACAACCACTCACAAAAGATGAAAATGTGTGGATCGCACTTTTTCAGGAAAGTCTCACAAAATCAGCATTACAGTGGTATCTAAGCCAAGGTCCAAGGAACATAAAAACTTGGAATGACCTTGCTCAGGCCTTCATCGGCAACTATAAACATGTTATGGACTTGGCTCCGGATCGCCAAACTCTCCAAAACATGGAGAAGAAAAAGCTAGAAACTTTCAAGGAATATGCGCAGCGGTGGAGGGACTTAGCTGCACAGGTTCAGCCACCCATGACAGAAAGAGAAATGGTCACTTTGTTTGTCCAGACACTAAAATACCCATATTATGACAAACTCATTGGCAATTCGGCAACCAATTTCTCCGACGTAGTAATGTCTGGAGAAAGGATCGAGCATGGTATAAGGACCGGGAAGATTACTGAATCCTTTAGCGATCCTATGAAAAGAGGAGGACCTTCCAGAAGAAAAGATGAAGAAATACAACAAATAGGAAGAGGAAGAGGGATTCCCTTCGTGGGCACTGTGGCCACCGGACCTCGCCTATCCTATTCTGCCAATAAGCCCAATTATTATCCTACCAATAGGCCCAATGATTATCCTCCCAATAGGCCCAATGATTATCTTCCCAATAGACCCAACAATTATCCTCCCAACAGGCCTAATCAGTTACGGCCACCTGTTCCAACTCCTCCAGTACCTGCACCAAGACCAAGAGAAATCTTCGCACCAATTCCCATGACTTATACTGAGCTGTATCCAAAACTTATCGAAAGTCAACTTATTCGCCCAATTCCTACAAGGCCATTGGAACCCCCGTATCCAAGGTGGTATGACCCTAACATAAATTGCCCATATCATGATGGTACCGTGGGCCACGGACTGGAAAATTGCATAGCATTGAAACGTATAATCCAACAATTAATCGAATCAAAGTGGTTGGACTTTTCCGATGAGCCAAACGTCACTCACAATCCGTTGCCGCCTCATCAAGCAAAACCAGTCAATATGATAGAAGAACACTGGCCGACAAAGAAGTCAGTCAACGATATCATAACCCCTCTTAAGCATGTATATTCATGCCTTGTGAAAGAAGGGATTATCATGGGAAAACCTTCTTTTGGAAATGGAGAGGTCGAGAATGAAGAGTGGTGCAACTTCCATGACAGTAAGAGTCATTCTATCCAAGAATGCTCAGAATTTCGTAAAAGGCTGCAAAGTCTCATCGACTTCTCCCAACTCATCGTTTTTATGTCAGATAAAGATGATGATGTGAATGTGATCATTAAAGAACAAGAATTCAATGCTATGCCAAGACCACTGGTCATACCAATTTCAAAACCTGCTCTTAAGCCTTTAAAAATTCAAGTCCCAAAACCATTCCTATACAAATCAGACAAAACTGTTCCATGGAGCTATGATTACACTTCTAACATCACATCAACCCCGTTAGAAGTTGGAAGCATGACTAGAAGTGGTCGGTGTTATTCTCCGGAGCAAATGAACAAGCTCCAACAAGATAAGAATGTTACGACGAGTGGATCTCTTGATACAAATACATCTAAAGAGCAAGAGACGCCTCGAGCAGTAACAGACGAGCAAGCTACTGAGTTTCTCAAACTCATAAAGCAGAGTGAATACAGCATCGTTGAGCAGTTAAACCGCCTGCCAGCAAAAATTTCCATACTTTCATTACTCCTAAGCTCTGATGCTCATCGAGAAGCCCTCCTCAAAGTCTTGAATAAGGCCTATGTTGAGCAAGATATTTCCGTGAATAATTTTGACCATCTCGTCAATAACATCACGGCACAGAATCTCATCACATTCACGGATGATGAGATACCAGCAGAAGGAAGGGGTCACTCTAAGGCCCTACATATTTCGGTCAAATACAAAGATCGGATTATGGCTAGAGTTCTTATCGACAATGGGTCAGCTCTAAATGTAATGCCACTCGAAACCTTACATAAGATCGGTTTAGACCCATCATACCTCAACAACAGTCATATTGTTGTTCGAGCGTTTGACGGAACGAAGAGAGATGTTGTTGGAGAAATAGAGCTACCAATAGGGATTGGTCCCTGTCTTTTCCACATCACATTCCAAGTCATGGATATTTGTCCATCTTATACCTGCCTGCTGGGAAAACCATGGATCTATATGGCCGGAGCAATTCCTTCTTCATTACACCAGAAAATGAAATTCATTATTGAAGGAAAGATAATCACGGTCTTCGCTGAAGAAGACATCCTGCTATCAAGACCTGCGGATGCTCAATATGTCGAAAGTCAATGAAAATATACCTGATTGCTCCTTCAGATCTTTTGAGATTGTCAATGCTGCTTATGTCAGCGAATATGGAGAAGAACCCATTCCTAGCATCTCTAAAACAAGTCGCATGGTTGCCAAACTCATGATAAAAGGAGGATACTCACCGGGGTTAGGACTGGGACAAGATTTACAAGGAATCACAGAGCCATTGAAAATCACCACAAATGAAGGGAAATACGGCCTAGGCTTCACACTGACAAGACATGACAAAATGAAGGCAATAGCTGAAAAGAGAGAAAAGAGGATTGCACGATTAACAGGCATCCTCTCCAGGAAAGAAATCTGGATGTCCCAGAGATCACCGAAACGTTCGTGAGTGGTGGTTTGATTTCGAAAAATAACAATGAAGGCGCGCTGACCATCAACATCAATAAGTCTTTTGAAAGTCTTTCTATTCAAGCAATCATCAGCGATTCACCTGAAGATGAGGAGCTCATTCAACCTTGTGGCCCACGGGATGTGCTGAACAATTGGGAGGCGATAGAACTGCCTGTTATAATCGAAAGCTTTCCAAAGTAATCCAATAGTAAAAACCTCCTAAAGAAAGGTTCAATCAATAGGGTGTAGTCTTTGTTTAAGTGAACCTTTTAGTTATTGCTTTTTATTCCAATAAAGTTGTGATTTATGCACACTATAAATAAAGTATCAGTTTGCATCCATCTCATTCTTGCCATTTTTTTTTCTCTTAATAATGCAGACCTGAAACTCTCTTTGATGACAATAAAAGAATGAACTTTGATAATCCTGTAAACACTACCGACTCGGATGACGAAGATCTTCAAATATCTCCTGAGCTATTAAAAATGATCGAGCGAGATGAAAAAGAAAGAGCACAAGTCAAGAACCAACTGAGGCATTTAACTTGGGAGACAGTCAGAATGTAAAAGAAGTCAAGATTGGCACTCTATTCCCTTCTGAAGAAAAAGAAGAATTAGTCCACTTATTGAAAGAATATATGGATGTGTTTGCTTGGTCATACCAAGATATGCCTGGCTTAAGCTCAGACATAGTACTACACAAAATACCCTTGAAACCTGGGGCGAAGCCTGTCAGACAAAAGTTACGAAGATTAAAGCCGGATCTAATCTTAAGAGTGAAAGATGAGATTCGAAAGCTATGGGATGCAGGATTCCTTGGGGTCGCTGAATATACAGAATGGGTGGTTAACATTGTTCCAGTAAAAAAAAAAGAAAGCGGGAAACTAAGAGTTTGTCAGGACTACCGGCCATTGAACGAAGCCAGTCCTAAAGATAACTTCCCACTTCCTCACATTGATACGCTGGTGGATAATACCGCACGAAACTCCTATTTTTCCTTCATGGATGGCTTCTCTGGATACAATCAAATCAAACTTGATCCAGATGATATGATAAAAACTGCCTTTATAACCCTTTGGGGTACCTTCTACTACAAGGTGATGCCTTTTGGGTTAAAGAATGCTGGTGCTACATATCAAAGAGCCATGGTCACGTTGTTCCATGACATGATGCATAAAGAAATTGAAGTATATGTGGACGACATGATCGCCAAAACTTTCACTGCTGGGGGGCATCTAAAAGTGCTAAGAAAACTATTCGATAGACTTCGCAAATATCAATTGAAGTTGAATCCTGCCAAATGTACTTTTGGAGCCTCTTCAGGAAAGTTATTGGGTTTCATGGTCAGCAAGGACGGGATTCGAGTTGACCCGAGTAAAGTCAAAGCGATACAAGAAATGCAACCCCCGAAGACTCCAAAACAAGTAAGAAGTTTTCTGGGTAGAATCAACTTCATAGCAAGGTTCATATCACAATTGACGTCCAAGTGTGAACCACTTTTCAAATCACTAAAGAAGAACAATCCGATTGAGTGGAATAACGAATGCCAAGAAGCGTTCGAGAAAATCAAACGATATCTATCAAATCCACCAGTCTTGATACCACCTCGATCCGGAGAACCGTTGATTCTATATTTATCCATACAGGATTCTTCATTAGAATCCGTATTGGGTCAACGTGATGAGACAAGCAAGAAGGAGCATGCAATTTACTATTTGAGCAAAAAGCTTACCACATATGAAGCTAAATACTCAATAGTAGAAAAGTCCTATTGTGCCCTTGCATGGGTAGCACATCGACTACGACACTACATGCTCAACAACACAACATTGCTGATCTCCAAGACTGATCCCATTAAGTACATTTTTGAGAAACCCGCTTTATCAGGCAGGATTGCAAAATGGCAAATGCTGTTATCTGAATACGACATACAATATGTCACCCAAAAGGCCGTAAAAGAAAGTGTGATCGCTGAATATCTGGCTGATAGAGCATTGGAGGATTATGAGCCCATGAGAATGGACTTTCCTGATGGAGATATAATGACGATAGAACAGGAAGTCGATAAAGAAAATGAAACATGGAAAATGGCATTCGATGGAGCATCTAATGCTTTGGGACAAGGGATTGGAGCTATACTCATCTCTCTAAGCGGAGAGCAGTTTCCCCTCACAGCAAAAATTACATTTCCTTGTACCAACAATATAGTAGAGTATGAAGCATGTGCTATGGGACTCCAAATGGCACTGGATTTGAAAGTGCAAGATCTCCGAGTCTATGGGGATTCCGCATTAGTCATATATCAAATCAATGGAGAATGGGAGACAAGAGATTCAAAATTGATCCCTTATCAAAAGCTCATACTAGACTTGGCTCGAATATTCAACAGTATAAGCTTCCATCATCTTCCAAGGGAAGATAATCAAATACCGGATGCTTTAGCTACTTTGGCTGCTATGTACAAGATCAGTGACCCCGAGCATACTCCTGTGTTCGAGATGAGAATAATAGATTCTCCAGCTTATTGCATGAGCATCGAAGAAGAATTGGATGGAAAGCCTTGGTATCACGATATCAAGAAATACCTCCAAGAAAGAGTATATCCACCAGAAGCATCAGAAAATGACAAGAAATTTCTACGAAGATTGTCAATGGGTTTTCTTTTAAACCTAGACATACTTTACAAGAAAACCCCAGACTCGATGCTACTTCGCTGTGTAGATACTCATGAAGCACGAAAGATCATGGAAGAAGTTCATTCTGGAATATGTGGAGCACACACTAGTGGTTATACCATGGCAAGACAAATAATGAGGGCTGGTTACTATTGGCTCACATTGGAAAGTGATTGCGTCAATCACGTAAGAAAATGTCACAAATGCCAAATATATGCCAACAAGATCCAAGCTCCACCTGCTCCTCTTAATGTAACAGCAATACCTTGGCCTTTTGCCATGTGGGGAATCGATGTCATTGGAGCGATTACCCCTAAAGCTTCTAATGGTCACAAATTCATCCTAGTTGCAATTGACTACTTTACTAAATGGGTAGAAGCTGTGTCTTATGCAAGCGTAACTCAAAAGGTGGTATGCCGGTTCATTAAGAAAGAAATCATTTGTCGCTATGGACCGCCAGAGTGTATCATCTCAGACAATGCCATGAACCTGAATAATGCAATGATGCAGACTTTATGCCGGCAATTCAAAATCAAGCATCTCAATTCAGCACCTTATCGACCGATGATGAATGGTGCAGTAAAAGCGGCCAATAAAAATATCAAGAGAATTGTTCAAAAGATGATCGTCACTTACAAGGACTGGCATGAGATGTTACCTTTTGCACTACATGCTTATAGAACTTCTACCCGTACTTCTACTGGAGCAACACCTTTTTCTCTGGTATACGGTATGGAGGCTGTATTGCCCATCGAAGTTGAAATTCCTTCATTAAGGGTACTAATGGATACTCAATTAAGAGAAGCAGAATGGGTCAAAGCTAGATACGAGCAATTAAATCTAATTTATGAAAGAAGAATGATAGCCCTCTGCCATGGGCAACTTTATCAAAGAAGGATGATTCGTGCTTACAACAAAAAGGTTCGCCCACGACAATTTCACGAGGGTAACATAGTGCTCAAGAAAATTTTACCCATGCAACATGTTTCAAGAGGAAAATGGACACCAAATTATGACGGGCCATATGTCGTGAAGAAAGCATTTTCAGGAGGGGCACTAATTCTGACAGAAATGAATGGACGAGAATTACCGAAGCCAGTAAATTCGGATGCAGTAAAGAAATACTTTGCATAATGAAGAAATTTTCGAACAGAAGGGGAGAAGTGGATACAGGGTTACCAAAGTTTATTTGATCAAAGTTGTCAAAGAGAGCTTTCTTCCCTTACACTTTCATTATCTATCTGTACCCAAGATTTTCATATTCTTTTACCCATAAATAAAAGCCAATTCTCTTTAACTTACCTTAGATTCTCACGTTCAAAATGCTAAAGTCTCTTCTATCCAGTTCTTTTCCTTCAAATCTCACATTCCTACTAGCCTTAAGTGTGCAATAAATTGTGACTTTTGAAGGAAGAATAGTAATAATTAAAACTTAGAAAAAAATAAAGACCGTAGATTACTTTGATAAGCTTTATGAATTAAAACAGGTAAGATTGAGGTCCTGCTTTGCGAGCGGCACAGAACATAGGCTAACAAAGAAGAAGGAGTAACAAATCTTTGGGAGATAGCCTTGGTGGTAGCCTGAATGATCGTTTCAGAAGTCTTAACATGTCTATGTCAGCAAGAAAGAATCATGCTCACGAATATTTCAACAGGGACAATTATCCAGAGAAGCATAAAATATGAGGCGGGCATTAAAGAAAATTGAGGTCAAAATTCAAAAATAAGGCAAGGAAAGGGGATTTTTGAACAGAGTTGGGCTTTTGAGACAATGGACAACAGCTGGAAAGCATAAAGAGATTCAATAATAGTCCGAGAAGGAAATCACAAAGAAGATACAGTAAAGTAAAGCAAAGACATGAAGAGCTAAAAAAAAAAAAAACCATCAGTTACACATGCCTTGCATTCATGCATTTCACATCATGCATGCATGGCTTTTACATAACAGGGATCAAATGGAAAGCATGTCCGCAGCATGATTGCAGCAGTATAAGCTGAGATCTTAATGACATCAGCTCTTACCAATTGGACGCATAGCTAATACGCTGGACCCAGCCCCATCAGGAATCCAAGGATAAAGTATACAATATCGTCAAAAGCCTGGCAATTGAGGCTACACCTAAAAGAACAGAATTGATGCCAGCTTAGCAGCATCCAAGATGAGTGATAGCTATCGTCAAAGATAAGGCAGACATCAAGAAATATTGTCGTTGAAAATTCGTCAAAAGCGGACAATGGATTCAATAATCAAGGACTGAATCGACGTCAGCTGGATGGAATATCTATCACATCAAAATAAAGTAGGATTCACTTTTCCGGTTAAGCGGCGGATACGGTACTCCGTGACTCTCAAGTCGGTTCTCTCAGTTGCCCATAATAACTGATCCTTTCCTCCCTCATTTCTTTTACTTTCTCCTAGAAAATGGATCCTACTTTTTCTGCCTTGCGAAAATATTTTCCTTCTCTCCCAATGAACATTCTCAAAAAGATCTACCAAGTTCGCTGCGAACGATTAAGAGCTCTGATGCATAAAGGAATCCCTGAAGATGTGCGGTGGTTAATTGAAGCTAAGGTTCGTCTGGCAGGTGAAATCCCAGAGGCATTTGTGTCTCACATGCCTGGTGTAGGCAAAAGCTCTTATGCCAAAAAGCGAAGAGCGAGGAGACTAGGCGTCTGTCATAAATGCGGACGCTGGACCTGTAATACTAAATGTCGTTCTTTAGGGATGATCTCTGATAATCGAGAAGATAAAATACGATTCATTAAGAATGGCCTGAGTAAGGACTCATTGGATGATATCCAATTGACTCTTGAGACGCATTCTTGTGGATCCGTGCAACGTGAACTTCTCAATTTATGGAGCATTTTTCATGAAGAACGAGAACGATACAGTCCCGGGAATCTGACGTTAAACGACCCTATTTGCCAGCTTGTAAGAAAACTGGATGGGAAGCAAATCCTCGACTCATAGAAGCCGTTAATCCCGTTACTGGACGTAAAACTAGTGGAAAATGTGAGCCATAGTCACAATTACTGTACATACAATTTATCATATTTAAAATTTTCCATTTTTCTTTTAATAATGTATTTGCTCCCGTAAGTGTAATCGACACGTTATCCATTTCATCGCTATAAATGCATATTCTTCCAGTCGGTTATCTAAGTTTCCTTCAATAACTAATTCCTTTCCATCATCTCTCAAATTCTTCTCTCATCAATGGATTCTACTCTTTCTACCCTGCGAAAATACTTTCCTTCTCTTCCAATAAAAGTCCTTAAAAAGATCTACCTTGCTAGATGTGAAAGAATCAGAGTTTTTATACGCAAATGCATTCCCGATAATGTGCAGTGGATAATTGAAGCTAAGGTCCGTTTGGCGGGTGAAGTTCCAGATGCATTTATGCCCCGCATGCCCAGTTTAGGTAAAAGCCGTTATGCCAAAAGGCGAAGAGCAAAGAGACTAGGCGTGTGTTATAAATGTGGGCGATGGAATTGTAATACTAAATGTCGCTCTTTAGGATACATCTCCACAAATCGTGAAGATAAAAGAAAATTCTTTAAGAATGGCCTGCGTAAGGAATCTCTGGAAGATATCCGAGAGACTCTTGAAACGCATTCTTGTGGAAAAGTGCAAGGTCAAATTGTCAAATTGTGGAGAACTTACCATAAAGAACGAAACCGTTACAGTCTTGGGAATGTGACTTTAAACGACCCTGTTTGTCAGTTTGTAAGGAAACTGGATGGGAAGCAAATCCCTGACTTATAGAAGGCATTGAAGCCATTACTGGACATAAATCAGTGGAAGATGAGAGCCACGGTCATGATTCCTGTACATATAAGCTGTCATTTGTCTTTTCTTTTGACAATAATGTACTTGCTTCTGTAAGTGTAATTAACGCATTAACCCTTTCATCACTATAAATATGTGTTAGTTATTTTCGTTTCCTACAATCACTAATTTCTTTCTTTGCCTCCTTCATCAATGGAGTCTTCTCTTTCCGCCCTACGAAAGTATTTTCCTTCCTTCCCAATAAATGTTCTTAAAAAGATTTATCAAGCTAGATGTGAACGATTCAGAGTATTTATGCACAAAGGCATTCCTGATAATGTGCGATGGCTAATTGAAGCTAAGGTTCGTTCAGCTGGTGAAGTTCCAGAAGCGTTCTTTCCCCGTATGCCCGGCTTTGGTAAAAGCACTTATGCCAAAAAAAAAAGAGCAAAGAGGCTAGGCGTTTGTCATAATTGTGGATGGTGGATTTGCGGCAATAAATGTCGTTCTCCAGGAGTGATCACCAGAAATCGTAATGATAGAATAAGATTCATTAAGAATGGCTTGCGTAAGAAATCTCTAGAAGATATTCGAGAGGTTCTTGAAGCGCATTCTTGCGGAATAGTGCAATTTGAGGTTGTTGGATTATGGATAATTTTCCAAAAAGAACGAGATCGTTACAGTCTTGGGAATCTGACCCTAAACGACCCTGTTTGCCAGTTTGTGAGAAAGCTAGATGAGATGCAAATCACCGATTCATAGAAAGCATTGAAGCCATTACTGGACGCAAAGCCAGTGGAAGACGAGGATCAAAGTCACGATTACTGTACGTACTAGCTGTCGCTTTTGAAATTTTCCTCCCCTTTTGGTAATAATGTATCCACTCCTGACGTGAACCAAAGTCACGATTACTGTATGTGCTAGCTGTCGCTTTTGAAATTTTCCTCCCCTTTCGGCGATAATGTATCCACTCCTGACATGAGCCATAGTCACGATACTGTACATGCTAGCTGTCGCTTTTAAAATTTTCCTTCTCCTTTGGCAATATTGTACCCACTCCTGACACGGACTACTGCATATAGCTGCCACTTTTGAAATTTTCCTTCTCTTCCAACAATCACGTACCTACTCCTGACGTAAGCTACAGTAGTGACTACTGTACATGCTAGCAGCTATTTTGAAAATTTTCCTCCTCTTTTAACGATAGTGTACCCATACCTGACCAGAGTCATACTCGTGACTACTGTGAATAGCTGGCAATAATGTATCCATTCTTGAAAATAAAATTATTGCCTTATCTCTTCATCTCTATAAATATATCCTCTTTTCTCACAAAGGTAAGGATAGGAATGGAGAAAACCCCAACTCGTAAATCCCGAAGTATTTGTGTATTTTCTAGGGCTTTTCCTGGAAAAGATGAAGAGTATTTAAAAGCAGCCAACCATTTGGGTAGAGTATTAGCTGAGCGAAAAATACATTTAGTTTATGGAGGAGGTAGTGTCGGATTAATGGGAGGTGTAGCATCAGCAGCATCTCTAGGAGGAAGTCAAGTTCTGGGTATTATCCCTGGACCTCTGAAATTTGTTTCTGGGGGAACGATTGGAGAAGAATTAGTGGTTAAAAATTTGCAAGAGCGTGTGTTACAAATGCTTTTAAATGCTGATGCTTTTATCGCTCTACCAGGTGGTTTTGGCACATTGGGAGAAGTCTTTCAAATTGCTTCCATGGCCCAACTTAATTTGCATAAGAAACCCATTGGGCTTATAAATGTTAACAATTTCTTTACAGGTCTGATAGCTTTTATGGATTATGCTATGCAGAAGAATTTCATATCAAGAGTGGCACGGCGAATTATAATATCCGCAACAACTGCTGAAGAATTGCTAGATAAAATACAAGCTTTTGTTCCTCAACCAGATCCAGCAATGATTCAGATAGACTGGACACGACAGTCTTTCCCGACCAGTTCACTCCCATAATGGTCCTCTACTCACCCTGTTGAAGTAATTGTGGAAGAAAGAAGCGATCTGATCCGTTTTTCTTGTCCTTTCGTTTTAATTATCAGCATTTTCTTTCGTATTTCAGTTTTTCTTTTCAGGGAATTTTGTTATCTTATAAGATAGTGTCATCCATGCTGATATTAAAACCATAGGACAATGCCTTTAGGTTGGAATGGCTGAGTAAAGAGTAATTTTTGTTACTCCTGAGACGCATCCTATTAGGTCTACTAGGCATAACATTTTGGGGTAGTTAAGCTTTAACCTTATTCGGATGACATATCTCACAAGGGAATCTATATTTACTGAAGAAAATATTAGATGAACCTTGAATATTGATTCCAAACATCCGATCCCTTTTACATAATTTGTCAGTGTTATTGTCATCATCAAGATTCACTCATCTTATCGAAGTTTAAATTTTTGCACTCATCTATTATGAAAATTCACACTTTCGAAGAAAATTATTCCAATTTCAATTGCTTTCATATAAATTTCGCTCGAGGTCCTAAGGAAAGCTCCTTAGCCTCATAATCAATTTTCATCATCGGGGTTTTAAGGATGGAACCTTTGCCTCAAAAACAATCAATTTTCATCATCGGGGTTTTAAGAATGGAACCTTTGCCTCGAAAATAATCAATTTTCATCATCGGGGTTTTAAGGATGGAACCTTTGCCTCGAAAATAATCAATTTTCATCATCGAGGTTTTAAGGATGGAACCTTTGCCTCGAAAATAATCAATTTTCATCATCGGGGTTTTAAGGATGGAACCTTTGCCTCAAAAACAATCAATTTTCATCATCGCGGTTTTAAGGATGGAACCTTTGCCTCGAAAAGAATCAATTTTCATCATCGGGGTTTTAAGGATGGAACCTTTGCCTCGAAAACAATCAATTTTCATCATCGGGGTTTTAAGGATGGAACCTTTGCCTCAAAAACAATGAATTTTCATCATCGCGGTTTTAAGGATGGAACCTTTGCCTCGAAAAGATTCAATTTTCATCATCGGGGTTTTAAGGATGGAACCTTTGCCTCGAAAACAATCAATTTTCATCATCGGGGTTTTAAGGATGGAACCTTTGCCTCGAAAACAATCAATTTTCATCATCGGGGTTTTAAGGGTGGAACCTTTGCCTCGAAAATAATCAATAAACAATCAATTTTCATCATCGGGGTTTTAAGGGTGGAACCTTTGCCTCAAAAATAATCAATTTTCATCATCAGGTTTTAAGGATGAAACCTTTGCCTCGAAAACAATCAATTTTTATCATCGGGGTTTTAAGGATGGAACCTTTGCCTCGAAAAGAATCAATTTTCATCATCGGGGTTTTAAGGATGGAACCTTTGCCTCAAAAATAATCAATTTTCATCATCGGGGTTTTAAGGATGGAACCTTTGCCTCGAAAACAATCAATTTTCATCATCGGGGTTTTAAGGATGGAACCTTTGCCTCGAAATCAATCAATCAATCCGAGGTTTTAAGGATGGAACCTTTGCCTCGAGAACAATCAATCATTCAGTCCATCTTACAACGATATAACCTTTCCTATCGTTAGAGGTTCTAAGGACCTTTCCTTAAACCTCAAACAAACAAACAATCATTCAGTTCATCTTACAACGATAGAACCTTTCCTATCGTTAGAGGTTCTAAGGACCTTTCCTTAAACCTCAAACAAACAATCAATCATTTAGTCCATCTTAGAACGATAGAACCTTTCCTATCGTTAGAGGTTCTAAGGACCTTTCCTTAACCTCAAACAAACAATCAATCATTCAGTCCATCTTACAACGATAGAACCTTTCCTATCGTTAAAGGTTCTAAGGACCTTTCCTTAAACCTCAAACAAACAATCAATCATTCAGTCCATCTTACAACGATAGAACATTTCCTATCGTTAGAGGTTCTAAGGACCTTTCCTTAAACCTCAAACAAACAATCAATCATTAAGTCCATCTTACAACGATAGAACCTTTCCTATCGTTAGAGGTTCTAAGGACCTTTCCTTAAACCTCAAACAAACAATCAATCATTCAGTCCATCTTACAACGATAGAATCTTTCCTATCGTTAGAGGTTCTAAGGACCTTTCCTTAAACCTCAAACAAACAATCAATCATTCAGTCCATCTTACAACGATAGAACCTTTCCTATCGTTAGAGGTTCTAAGGACCTTTCCTTAAACCTCAAACAAACAATCAATCATTCAGTCCATCTTACAACGATAGAACCTTTCCTATCGTTAGAGGTTCTAAGGGCCTTTCCTTAAACCTCAAACAAGCAATCAATCATTCAGTCCATCTTACAACGATAGAACATTTCCTATCGTTAGAGGTTCTAAGGACCTTTCCTTAAACCTCAAACAAACAATCAATCATTGAGTCCATCTTACAACGATAGAACCTTTCCTATCGTTAGAGGTTCTAAGGATCTTTCCTTAAACCTCAAACAAACAATCAATCATTCAGTCCATCTTACAACGATAGAACCTTTCCTATCGTTAGAAGTTCTAAGGATCTTTTCTTAAACCTCAGAGTTTAGGCGGCGAGAAGGTTTTCAATGCCTAGCTAAGCTGGACGAAATTTGGTAACTAACTTTGCATACATCATGTCCCATGAAGCATGCAAAGGGGGGCAGCTGTTGACACCCAATTTCGTCCGGCCATTAAAATAATTTTAAAAAAATTAAATAAAAAAAATTAATTAAAAAAAATGTATTATTATTATTATTGTTATTATTATTACTAAAATTTTTTTAATTAGTTTAAAATATATTTTTTTGTTTTGTTTTGTGAAGATTTGATATATGTGTGTATATGTGTATGTTTGAAAGAAAAAAAAAAAAAGAAAACTCCATAAAAATGACAAAATTAAAAAGTTTGAGATAAAAATAACAAAATTGAGAAGTTTCAGGCAAAATTGACAAATTCTGAAAGTTCCAGGAGCATTTGGTAGTTTGTCACATAAAATTTTGAGCCTGCCGACGTTTCTGGCCCAAATTGACAGAAAACGACAAAATTGTCAAAATCAGAAGCTTCAGGAACTTATCCAGAGGCTGAGAGATGTAAAGGACTAAAATTGTCATTTTACCAATTTAAGAGATAAGTTTGAAATTTTTTATTAATTTATCCATCAACAGTTCAGCTAAACTTCCTCTATAAATAACCCCCCAAATTTTGTGCTGAACACAGAAAAAAATAGAGAAAAAAAGTTCAGAGCTCCGTTTTAAAAAGATAAAATAGAAGCCTTAGTCCCTAGCCTATCCTCCCTCTGCCAAAAAAATCCCAAAATTTTTTTTTTTTACGTTTCGACTACCTTCTTCCTCCGTTTTCTCTTTCTTTCTTTTGCTGTCGCCGTCCTATCCCGCTGCCGTCGCCCTGCCGCCGCCGTCCCGCAGTCGCCTCGCCGTCGCCCCACCGACGCCGCCGTCGCCTCGCCGCCCCACCGCGCCGCCAGTTGCCCCTGCCTTCCCCCCCCTTCGCGCGCGCCTTCGCATCTCTGTTCTTCAGATTCAAAAACTTGTTTTGAAAGGTGAAACCTTGATTCCATACTTCATCTTTTCAATTTCTTTCAATTTGGTCACTAACCTTTTTATTTTGTCTTTGCAGAAAATTAATTAATTAACTCTTTTATTTTTTACTTGTTTATTTATTTGTTTATTATTGTTATTATTACTAACCTTTTTTCTTTTTTTTGTTGTTATTAACAACTAACAACTAACTTGCTAATTTTTACTAACCTTTATTATTATTGTTGTTAATAATTAATTAAATTGTCTAACTTTTATTATTGTTGTTAATTAATTAATTTAATTAACTTGGTTAATTAACAATTAATTAATTTGGCTAACTTTTATTATTGTTAACAGTTAATTAACTTGACTAACTTTTTATTATTGTTGTTAATTAATTAATTTAATTAATTTGGTTAATTCACAATTAATTAATTTGGCTAACTTTTATTATTGTTATTAATTAATTAACTTGGCTAACTTTTTATTATTGTTGTTAATTAATTAACTTGACTAACTTTTTATTATTGTTGTTAACAATTAATTAAACTTGGCTAATTTCTATTATTGTTGTTAATTAATTTAATCAACTTTGCTAACCTTTATTATTATTTATTTTTAAAGTGGATGGCCAAAAAGCCCCACTTTATTTTATTTAATTCACCTTTACCCTTTACTAATAAATAAATAAATGAAAATTAAAAGAAGGTTATTTTGTAATTAATTATTAAGGCTAATAAAAAAATCATTTTTAAAAGCCAATTATTTTTATTTTTTTTATTATTTCTTTAAAAATAACAAAGTTGACTTTTTATTCCTTTTTGTTAAAATTAATAAATAGAAATAATTAAATAATTCTAAAAAAAATATAAAAATCAATTCTTTTTAAACATATCTTTAAAATTAAAAATTCAAGAAAAAATCCAATAAAATTATAATTAAAATTAGTAATTAATTAAATAATTAAAATTTAACAAAAATTAAAAATCCATGACCAAATGATCCGCCAGGATCTATGGCTTGGAAATATTTTTAAATAAAGTATATAAATAAACTTTTCTTTATTAAAAATAAACACTTTGGACTAATATATTAATTATTTAATAAAATATAATTTTTAGTTTTCTTTATTAATAAAAAGAATAAAAAGAGTAAAAATTTTGAGTTAATATTTTATTTCAGTAATATTTTTACTTATTTCTTTCAAAATAATGAAAAGATATAACTTTTTGTTTCCTTTATAAAAATCTTAGTCAAAAATAATAAAAAAATAAATAAGAAAAAAAGTGAATTGAATTTCTCTTAAATATTTTAGACTTATTAATTAGATATATTTTCAGAAACATAAATTAAAATTATTAAAAAAAATCTTTCATCAAACAAAAAGAACATAAAAATGAAACATAAATATCAAGACTTTTATATACATAAAAGTTTTTTTTTTTAATCACTTTTGGCTAAATTTTTTTTATCAAAAACAAAACAAATAAATATCAAAAATTTTCCTTTTATGTTTAAAATATACATAAAATTTTTAGTTTCTTTTCTTGAATAATCATTTTTGCTTAATTCATTCAAAACAAAATTAAGACTTTTGTTCTATTTTTGAAAAATACATATGAATTTTGCCTTCATCATTGAATAAATAAAATTTTAATTAAATAAAAAAAAACATAAAATAAATCTAAGCCATGTTGTTAAGTCTAAAAATTTTTTAGTTCATGGTATATTAGCTGGAAACTGTCTCGTGCCCACTTTTGAGCTGCTTCACCTGGTGAAGAGGGTCTGGCTGAGTAACAATGTCCCGTACCATGATCAAAATTTTTTTGAATTAACTTCTTATTAAAAAAAATTAATTACTTTTTAAGTAATTCTTTAAATAATAAATATCCTTCATTAAACAAGAAAAATTAATAATAAAAAAAAAAAGAAAAGAAAGATAAGAAAAAAGAAAAGAAAGGAAAGAAAGGAAAGATAAAATCAAGAAAAAAAAAGAAAGGAAAGATAAGAAAAAAGAAAAGAAAGGAAAGAAAAAAAAAATAAAAAAAAATAAAATTTTTAGATTATTAATAAATCTAAAAATCTCATAAACAAAAAGAATTACGAATTAGTAATTAAACTAACAATTAATTCTATAATAAGTAAGAATGTAATAATTAATTATAAAAAAATTAATTTCCATATCCGGATGATCCGGCAGGATCTACGGTTTGGAAAACTTTTTTTTACTAAATAAATTAAATAAATACAAAGATAAAAATCCATATTTACAATATAGATTAAATTATTTAAAAGTTCACCAAATTCCGTGTCCAAATGACTCGGCAGAGTCCATGGTTCGGAATCAAAATCTTCCGTGTCCAAATGACTCGGCAGAGTCCATGGTTCGGAAGTATAAAATTTCATACAAATTAATTAATTTAAAAAAATCCACATTTCGACTAATTCAGTTAAAATATCTAAATTAACTGAAAATTTTTAAAGCAAAGTAAAACAAAATTAAAATCAACTAAGGTGCCAATTTTGGGCGCTATAACAATATTGTTTTAGCGTAACCGTACTCCCGATCCCCAAACTCTCGCAGACCATATTTTAAGGTATCCAATCAACCTGAGCGAAAACCGATTGGTGGCGACTCCCGAAAACCGCACGTTGCCACAATTATATATATATCTACCGCAACTGCTTCAATGTTCATTTCCTTTTTTTTGCTTCTTTCATTTTAATGTATTAGCACGTAGTTTCCTTCACTTGTTTGTTCTTACTTTGTCCATGCATGCTGCAAATTACACACACACACACACCGTGTGACAAGTGTTCTACTTGTTTGACCAAATGTTCCACTTAAGCCTTATGGAATGCAAAACTAAAAATCCTATAACATTTTAAAATGGAATCAAGATTGCCCTTAACTTTAGTTGCTACAATACGGTAAAGGAACTCTTATATGGTAATTTTTCCTTCACATGAAAAGAAACAAGTGAGGGTAAATACACGGCAATGTTTGGTATTTCTATCTTATGTGTCATACCCTATAATTACCTTTTTGCCCTCAATTAGATTTACTAATACCCCTATATTCCTACCTTGCTCACCATCTTTCTCCTCCTCAAGACATGATTTGATTGAAATCTCCAATGAATTTCCATTAAGGACTCTCACAAATTGGATTGTGATTTTCAATGAGTCATATCACAACCTCTATCGTTTTCGATTAGGGTGAAGGAAAAAGCTCTCAATTCTCCACCAAGTCAGGCTCTTTATCTCCTGTCATTTGAGAGTGTGTCCACTCACCTGCTGCATTACCTAATGCAAATGAACGTGTCTTGATTTACTTTACTAGCCTCCATGTCATCCCCAAGGCATTTGAGGACTACAGGACCATGATCCATCCTCTGAAGCTTTCGAGTCTCAATCAACGAACAAATCTATCAATGGATGACAAGCTCCTAGAGTAGCTGCAACAGATCGTTAGACGTAATAATGTGGTGCTTTTGGATGAACGAAAAGATAGCAACGGCAGTAGTGGTAGAGCGCAAGATTAGGTGTTTTGAGTGGATTCTTCATGGCTATTGCCTTCTGTTTGAGTTGCATGCTTTGCTTCTAACAGAGACTGTGTTATCAGATATATTTGGTTTAATTTCTCAAGTTGAATATGTTGGGGGGATTTAACTTGAGAAATTCATCAAGTAAGATACCACATATGATAATGGTGTCAAACATGTTCCTAAAAGTTTAAGCCAATGGGATAAAAGATCATCACCATTTATATGTATCTCACTTTAGACAATTACTAACCAGGTAGAATAAGTCACTTGCAAAAGCTTAAGTCAATGGGACAAAAGACCATCACCATATATATGTGTCTCACTTTAACAATTACCAACATTGTGGGACAAAGTCACTTACATACATCCTCAACAATCTGCCCCTTGCAAGTGACTCCACTAGACATGATCACAACACTCCCTTCAAGTGCACATATCAAGCACAAATACACTTCACGTCCTGCCCTTGTAGGAGTCATGAACACTCTTACACCTGCCAATCATGTGGGTGGAGCAACACATGATCCTTTGTACTTTGTGTCATCAAATAAGCATAGAACTCTAGCATGCCAGTGTAATTCCCAATAGAACCATCGACTTTGATACCACTTGTTGGGGAGATCTAAATGGGAAGATCCACCAAGTAAGATACCACATACGATAATGGTCTCACACATGTTCCAAAATACTTAAGCTGATGGGATAAGAGATCATTTTCATATATATATATCACTTTGGAAAATTACTAACTATGTGGGACAAATCACTTGCATTATATACATCCTCAACAAAATCAAATTCCATATCTATTCTAGTATTCGGATATATCTACTTCCATTATGGTGGATCAAGAGATTATTTCCTTGTGACTGAACTAGGTCGGATAGCTCTGAACTAGGTGCTTCATTAGCTGCTCACTAATTTGCTGATCCATTATCTTCTTCTTTTATTTTTTTCATCAGTATATATTCATGACAATCTGCATCTTTTCTAGATTAGCTAAGAGATTCCCGTACCATCTTTCTAATGTTTGTTCAACATTTTTGCTTTTAAACTTCCTCCTAGAGACAATTAATTCTGTGTAATGCTATTAATTAGACCTAAGTTATTATTAAATAATTTTTATATATCATTGTATCTCATTGTATGTTTCTCTTTTTTACATTTATATGCATTAGGAAATGTTAAAGATTTAATTCATTAACCTAATATAAAAGAATAAAATTTAATTCAAAAAACATTTGTTTCATAATTTTATTTATACATATATCTCACAAAATTTGTGCACCTGTTTTACATTCTTTGTACATATCAATTTTGTATATATCGTTTACATTCTTTGTACATATCTTTAATTTTGACAAGATTTCAACATATCTCTGATTTTGATTATAAGCATGTTTGAGTGCACTTACATATTTTTTTTCTTCAATTTCCTTATCTCATATAGTGCCATATGACTTTGGAATCATAATATATAGTCTCTTAAAGGGTGTGGTATTGATTTGATCCACCACCTTTTTTGTATATTGGATTAATACATATATGTATTCGATTTGTACATATTTTTTATTTATGGAGGAAAATTTTTTGATTCATTCACACATGCGTTTTGAGATGAGGGATTGGAGTTGTACATACAATTGGATATTAATAACAGTTTTGAGATCTTATTTAACACAATTGTGTCACTTGCTTTATCCTCATCCCTCACTTTTTTTGTATACCGATCTCATACATATTTGTCATCTGATTTGTACATATCTCTGATTTTGACAGAAAGTAAAAATTGACACTTTCGCACCTATTCTTTTTATAGGAGGCTGAACGCGTACATATTATATATTAAATATGTTAATAACATATCTATGATCTTATTTGTACATATATCATACATTATTTATGTAGATTCCTAACTTTTATTGTATATCGAGTTTATATATATCTAGTATTTGATTTATATATATCTCTAATTCTAAAAGGAATCATGATTTGAAGTGCTCACATTTGTTTTATGCTATGAATAGCAGTATTAGAATTTATATATATATATATATATATATATATATATATATATAGATAAGAAAATTTATATGGAAGAAGCCCCTGCTTTGATGACTATATATGTCAAGAAAATTAATCTTTGCACACCGGGTGAATGATCATCCTAGGTTTATAAGGAGAGACTAAATATCGTTGTTGTTGTTATTATTATTATTATTATTATTATATGTCTGCTGTAGCAAAACAAAGAAAAGGAAAGGGTATGTGAAAAGAAAGTGAAGAAGAAAGAGACTTGGGTACCTGCGCATACGTATCGGGCCGGCAAGGACGACGATGAAACTAAAGGAGAAACAACAGACAAGGGTGTCATTGGAGGAACAAATTAAAGACAAGGTAGCATATGTAGCCGCGTGCATCGAATGAAGATTGAAAGGGGACAAATGTAAAGAGAGTTGGGCCCGGACAATTAGAATGAAAATGCTCGATTCGATCGGTGAAGTGGAATTGGAGATTAGAAGTCGGATTCACTGATGTATCAAGATTTAAGTGATATAATTATTTTATTTTGGATCAATGTACTCATTTTTGCACTTTCATTCCCCTTCACTTTTATCATTCATGTTCTTATTTTTATAATATTTTTATTTACTTAAATTTTAAAAGATGACAATCCCTCTTTCTCTACTTCTGCCATCAAAATGCTTTAGGACACTTAGATCAAGATAAAGGAGAGGCACCTGCAAACTTCAGCCCAGTGGCAAAGTTTTAAAAATTCCTAGCTCATAAGTTGAGTTCGAGCCCCATCAAAAATTATAAGACATAACAACTATCAATTGTGGTTTAAAATTCTCTATATTTAAAAAATTAGACATATCTCTTCTAGTGTTTACTAAGTATCCTCCAATACTTTGGTACTTATACATATTTTCTAGTATTAAAAAATTTAAAAAGAAAAAAAGAAAAAAAGAAAAAAGGAGGAGCAATCGATGCGGAAGTGCGGAGAGGTGTTGATTAGGTAGAAGGCGATGGAAGACACAAGAGGATACTAGCCAGGACCACCACAACCACATATATACTATGCCTCCCGCCCATCATCGAATCCTAAGCCTTTAGCCTTTACACATGTATCTTTCCTTCCCTCTTGCCCTTCTCATACATTGTGATGTCTAACTTTCCATACCTGCCGTCCATTGTTTTTGCCGTGAGGGAGGCGAAGGCCTAGCCTAGGGGGGTGGAGATTAAATTTTGAATTTCCTAATAATAACTTTAATTTTTAGATTAAAATTTTGGATAATGTTTTATAGTGTGAGTTTGTCTAAAATGTGCACCAAAATTGTATTAAGTGCCAATTAATTCTTATTGAAAAGTTAATTCCATCTATACAAAGTGGCAGAACAACATTGGGACAGGGGTGCTACTGGTCCTTGAGAATTTTGAAATTTTGTAAATATGAGGTACTAAGTTGGCCATGTTGATAAAAATTAATGACCAAATTCGAATTTTGTACCCCCATCTGGTTGAAGAATATAAAAAGGGTAAATCTCTTTAGCAGTCCTAAATCTTTTATTTTCATTACAAATTTATCCCTAACCTCTAAAATATTGCATATCCATCCCAAAACCATTCTCTCTCAATGTCTCTCTCTGCTTGAGTGATGATTAATCAAAATAAAATAATTATTTTATAATTTTAATTTAGAATAGATATTATTTAAATACTATATACATCTAATAAATATTTAAATAATTATTTATAAATTTTAATTTTTATAAATAATTATTTAACTAATTTTTTTTCTTAGGCTTTGGCTGTCGTTCGTCTCGCCCCGCCTAGACCCCGAGCCTAAAAACCTAGTTCCGCCACTGTCTACACACACACACACACACATATTAGATGGGCAAATTTATGAAAAGTCCCTTATTTTTAAATATCATATTGTTTTAGTCCTTAACTTATTAATCATTTTATTTTGGCCCTAAACTTACTAAGATCATTTCACTTTGATCCCTTGGTAAATAGAATCACATATTACACTTCCACAAAATCTTCATTCTAATTTTTACGTCCTAAAAATTATTTTCCCAGTCACATATTGTACCATATAAATGTTAGCTGAGTTTCTAGAGTTATTATATACTAGATAAGTAAATTTTATGGACAGTCCATTGACTTTAAATATTTTACTATTTTAGTCTCTAACTTATTAAACATTCTTTTTTTTTCCCTTCAAACTCATTAAAAACATTTCACTTTTATTTCTTACCAAATGAAATAACATATTATACTTCTACCAAATATTCATTCTAGTATATAAAACAAGGATAGAATGAGAATGCTTGTGGCACTACAGCACTGCCATGGATGTCACACAACACCATAGTGCAATCCATCATTGACTGTTGTGCGCATCATGTCTCACTCTGCTTACTCCCGTTCCATCCTGACACTTTCACTATCTTCTCCAACCTACAAAAGAATGGAACAAAGCAAGAAACAATAAAAAAAAAATGTAGTGTGGTGTGGTGGAAATTTTCTGTCAAAGTTGACAAAAATAATCAACAAGTTTTACCAATATTTTATGCACTTTCCAAATGTCATTTAGGAATCCTCAATATCTATATATATTTAATCAAAGAAAAATAAAGATCAAACTACAAAGATTATTATAATATTCCATAAATGATCAGATGAATCTGATAGTAAAAAAAAACAACAATTACGTTACTGTTCCATGAATGGTGAGATGGATAATTTAAATGCTATTTACAAATCCTCAAATACACTTAAATGCTATTTACATATCTCAAAATACATGCATATGCAAAACAAGTAATGAAATTTTCTGACCCAATGATGGAAATGTTATTCTTATCCAACCAATTTATCTTATTTCTAAAGTAGTATAAAAGCAACTAATCATAATATCTTTTCATTTAAAGAGAGTCAAACATTTTCGTCTTCTCTTATGACACTTCTTTATCAACAATTTCTTTTTGAGATTTTTTTCCTCTCAAATAAAATGCCCTAAAATCCTTTCACTCCAAAAAGAAATTCAAAGAAACCAAAAACTTACGTTTATTCAAATACCTTATGCACTTTCCTTTTCAACCACAAACAACCTGGCTATTAACAATGGATTTTAATTTAGTCCAACTGGGAATAATACCTAAATTTGTATTTCATCCATTTACAAAGATAACTTCAATGTCAACAATAGCTTTTATTTAATTCGATGTCATCTATTGCATTTTTGTAGATGGTATTCTTACCTCTTCCTTACTTAGTTTCAGCCTTTTTTTTTTATCAAGAATACAATGTAAAGATGTTTTTTTTATCTCCATCTGTGTCAACTTATAAGTTAAATAATAAACAGATTCTATGGAAAAGTGATTAAAGAACAGCCTATAAACTCAAGTCTCATAATTGATTCAATAGGGTCAATATCTGTGTTTTCTTGTACCTTTTCTACAACAACCCATCTTCACTTTTTATTTTTTTCACAAACAAAGTTCATCTTTACCACATTTCTATAAAATATATTAGTGTGTAAAATAGTTGTCTTCTCTTTGTGTGTGTTGATTTTTAAAAACATAAAATTTATGTTGTCCCAAATTTATCACACTTTATTCTAATTTCTAAATTTTTTATAGTAATTAATTTTCAATACAAAATTTTACAATCAAATAAACATAAACTAATAAAACATTTTAAAAATATACTAGCCTTCGAGATTTGTGCTCCATATTAATTAAGATTGAATCTTTTCTTTCTAACCAAATTACCCTTCTTAAGTAAATACATTAACTCAATTCTTAATAATTAATCTTTTTAACTTCCCAACTTGGAGCGCCCCCCCCCCCCCCCCCCCCTCTTTTTTCCCTTTTTTCGACTTTTTTGTTTTTTCCTTTTCGCCATTCCAGCTCCTCTTTGCCAGTTTTTTCTTCTCTTGGTTGATACTTTGGACGGAGAAGAGAGAAGTGAGATCTCCCAGTTGCAAGAAAAGTATAAAATTTAACTAGGCACAGTTCACCTAGGTGCTCGCCTTAGCCCTCAACAGTTTTCAACCTTTCAAACCTTTTTCCTCAATTTATAGCAGCATGAATATTAAGATTACTCAATTCTTGAAAAATTTTTTCCATTATGGTTCTCTTTAGGATGCATTATAAGACTTGAAACTAATTCAACTGTCATCTATACTTCAATATTTTATTTCTATTATAGATGTCATTTGACTTACAATCAATTTATGAATGACACTTCATAAAAAAAATATATGCATGGTTCAAGGCTTATTGAGTGATATTTTATTCTCTTTATCTTACATTATTCTCTAGATTATCATTCAGAATACATCAATTAATTAACAAGGGGGAGATAAAATGAGAGAGATAAAGATAAGTCCTTATTTTCCTTCTTCTTCTTTTTTTTCTTCCTCATTATTATTGATTGATGCCTAGAAAGAGAGCCAAACTGGACCTTGATTCTAACCAAAAGTGTTTGGAAAAAAAAAATTCAATCACCCATCTTGCATAGCAAAAACACAAACATAACAATCAGGCACACACAAATTTAACGTAATTCGACTTTTAACTAGCTTATATTCATAGATAATCATAGAAATCCACTCAAACAAAATATAAAAATTATGGTAAAAGTATAATACCCTTTGTCAGATGCGCCACCTAGGGCCACTTAAATAATCGAGATTATGGTGATCCTGCTCCAAATTGCAATTGGCTCAGTCATTACCCGTAATTCATTAAAACTTTCATCCACTAGTTCTTTAACCTAAAGTAATCTTAATGCATGCTTAACTTCGGTTACAAGATTAAATCAAACATTAAAACAAAACACTAGCTAGCCCGAAGCAGTGGAGGTTGTTTGCAACCATGACTAGGGCCTTACTGCCTTAAGAAAACAAAACCAAAAAAGTTCAAAAGATGAGATGCCAAATAATGACGGTGCTTCCACATCATAAATTTCATTTTCCATTCTTAGAATGTATCTAATTTGATTATACTGTGTAGCACAGATCATAAGTTTTTATTTTGATTTGATTTTTTTGAATATTTTGTCATTTTTCATGTAAGACTCATTCAAATTTATCTGTAAGTGCCACTTGACTTTGTTATTAACAAAATTTGTATTGGTGATGGTTTTTTTTTTCAAAGAATTATCAAAATAAGTAAATAATTTTTAAAATTTTTTTAATAGTTTTCCAAAAATTTAAAAAGTTTAAAAAAATTAAAAAAATGTTAAAGAAATTTAAAACTTAAAAAAAAAAAAACCCAGCTCAGGTACAGGCACGCACAAGCCCGACCTAGGCCCAATACAGGTGAAACGTTCTTTGCCCGGGCCGGTCAGACCCACGGCAACAAGGTGATACTAGTGAGACCTCTAGTATGAGCATGACTTTTTGAATTAAGTTGTTACAGGAAAAAAAAAATTTAATTACGTTTAGAAAAACTACAAGAGTGGACATATCATATGCTTATATTCCAATTACAAAAATATATGAATATTCAAATTCAGTTTCAAATTATTAAAAAGTGAAGAAAAATATGGAATATGATTCTTGCTTGCTTGATGACAAACCGGGTTGAATCTCAGACAATGAACGCTTGCAACAATCAATTGAGGTGGAGGCAACCATGTCCACGTGTCATTCAGATGATCCTGAACAGCTTTTGGGCCCCTTGTTTTCAAGGTGTGAGGTTGGGCCAATAGGCCCTGATCAATTGCCTCAAAGCCTTTTGCGGACCCCGGGTCTACCTAGCCTATGCATATCATCTGCTCTCCTATTCCAGCACTATTTTTTTTAAAAAAAAAATAGAACTCGTAATCTTTGCATCAACTAAAACGAGATATTTGAGTAAAACTTTTTGAAATTGCTTTCTGCGATCCTTGTCGATATGTCCATTTTAGAATTATGTTGGATAAACATGACAACTGAATCCAACTTTTCTTTCATTTATTTTCATATTTATAGATAGCTAGTAAAGCTAAAGGAATAGCTTTAGTAGCGTTCATGGTGCGGTTTTATGCGGTTTAAAGTTAAACACATAAATACGTAGAATAGTAAACAGTTTCACAATTTGAAATCCATAAACATATCACTTTGTATACAAATTCATAAAAAATTCATAGTGGATAAATGCAGTTTTCAGTTGCGGTTTTTTATGTCACAAATCCATCATATTAAATCTAAATAAATTAATACAAGTAGGGGTGTAACTTGTGATCCGAAACCCGAATCCAAATCCTAACCCAATCCTAATTTTCGAGTTCAGATCAGGTTATAAGAAAGAAAAAGTGAGGATTCGGGTTGACTCGATCTGACCCTATTTTAAAACTTCAATTTTCATGTTGGGTTGGCTTAACCCAAAAATAGCCAATTTGACCCTATATTATATAATAGCCCAAGCCCAACCCACTCTTATATTATACAATAGCCTAGCCCAACCTAATTTGTAAACCCAATAACCGACCCAAATCCCAATCCTCTTTATGTTCTAACCCTAGTTCTTATTTCCTAATCCTAATCCTACCCCTCCCTTGTTATCACTTATCAATTCGTCCACTTCTACCTTTGGCCTCCTTTCAGCCTTTGTCCCTTCTTCCCCTCCTTCGATTTGACATCGCTCATTGTCCCTCTCCTGATTTAGCATCCCTTGGTGTCCTTCCCTTGATTCGACTTCCCTCCATCCCTCGTCGTCACCTTCTCTGAGTTGTAAGCCACCTGCCAAGCTGCCACTGCCACTTGACTCCAATGATCCAAAGAACACTGAGTCGTTACTACGCTGAGCCCTTCAATCACTGCTGCACTTGCGTTCTTCTCCTCCCAATCAATCACCACTATCAAAAAGCCATTCGACGAGAACACTCGCTAGCCGCTGCAGCTGTAGCAGAAAACAATGGAAATATTGAGTCAATCCGACCTGAACCCGACCCTAATCCGGTTAGGGTTGGTTTGGGTCTTAACTAAATTATGGCCGAGTTAGGATTAAGGTTTTTTGAGTTAGAGGTACGCTGAAAAAATTGGGTTTTAACCCAAACGCGACCCTACCACTCGAACTTTCACCCCTAAATACAAGTACATAACATAAACAACAAAGGTTAAAATACAATTCAATCAATAAACCAACACACATGAGAAAATTAGAAATGCCTTGTCTATTTTCCAATGTTTCCATTACAAACATACAAAAGAAAGTCATTGTATACTTTCTAATGTTTCCAACTTTCTATTAGAAACACAAATAAAAACACATTATCTACTTTTTATTATTAACACACATAAATAAGAAACTCTTAGCCTGCAGTAGTCCATCACTCTTGTGTCTCCGTTAACCTTAGATTTATTTTAAGAATTAGGAAATTAGCAATGTACAGCAAAACAATTAAGCAAATATAGCAGTATTGTATTGCACATCTCCCATCGGGCGATAGCAAAGAGAACAAGATGGTGAGAAGATTATATTGGATTAGACCTCTCTTATCGAGCCGGTATGATTTTTATAGGTTATGACATTCAAAACCATAGCCGCACCATATAGTATTCGGTTTTAAAATTTTTAAACATAAACCATAACCGAAATCATATAAAACTGTATATCATTTGATTTGGTGTAGATCTGTTTATGTGGTTTTACAGGTTGACCGGGTTCGGTGCACACTGCTAAATACTATCCATTTTAGAATGTAAATTTGTTAGGTGATAGATGTAGGTGACCATTATTTATCATAAACTGTTATACTATATAAATTTTTTGAATTGGAAGAATTTTCATGAGCATTTAACAACGGACTATAAATGAGATCATGATAATGATGAGTTCCTTATTTTTTTTTTGTGCAAAACTTCTAATATCTAATTATCATATCTGATTATCATATTAAATCTGCACTAAATTGAGTAGAACAGCATGAACCCAGTTTATTAGGAAAGTTCTCCCAAAAATTTGGTTGCTAACAGGGCCTTTAGAAAGCTTGGTTAATAAACAATCAAATCTTAAATCTTGGTATGCTAAATTACATTTCTTTTCCTCAAGATTTAGTATTATTCACACTTCAACCTCTATGTTTGAAAACTCACATTTGCCCTTACTTTTTCACATTGTGTGTAGGGATGGTAATTGGATGGGTCAGGTTAGGTTTGGGCCAAGTTATTCAAGTTTATGTTTAATCGGGTTAGTATGTATTCGGGTCCAGATCAGGTTATTTAGGTTCAGGTTGAGTAGATTTCGAGTTCAAGTTGGGTCAGTCTTGATTTATTTGGGTTCGAATTCAATCAAGTCGGGTTATTGGGTATTATACCATATTCAATTTGATTGTCAAGTTTACTCGATTCACTGATGCATAAGCTAAAATGACTGAATCGATTCAATTTTTTTGTTTAATTTTGATTAAAATTTAATTTAACTAGATATGAAAAATAATATAAAATTTATAAAGATGTATTAATATATAATTTCTTTAATAAAACACCCTCTCTATGTCAAGTTCTTTATAACATTCACTATCCAACAATTAATCTATTTTTTTTTCAACATTTTAATATATAAATGACACTCTCTCTGTGTCATTTAAATTATTATTATTATTATTATTATTACTATTATTATTATTATTATTACAAATCGAGTTATTTTACATGCCTAGATTAACACTACAAGAAAAAGGTCCTTTAGCAACGGCCATTAGTGACGGTTTGCCGTTGCTAAACAAGACGTGGCGACGGTACACCGTCGCTAAATGGTCAGTTGCTAATTTACTCGCCGCTAATTTATTAGCGACGGCTACCGTCTCTAATTAGCGACAGCCAACCGTCGCTACCCAGACCGTCACTAAATTTTCGGTACTTCATCGGCCGGCACTGCAGCGACTTTTTGCCGTCGGTAGTTAGTGACGCATAGCCGTCGCCAGTTAGTGACGTCTTGCAGTCGCTAATTTGGGTAGTTAGTGACTCATGTACGTCGCTAGTTGGTGACTCACGTACGTCGTTATTTTGTGACACTTGTCGTCCCCAAATACTGCATACAATTTTATTCCCTAAACCTCTACCATACTTGTCCATTCTATATAATCCAAACACAAAACTTGTTCATTGTTAGTGACGCTTATCCGCTGCTAGTTAGTGACGTATAACCGTCGCTAACTAGTGACGTATAGTCGTTGCTAGTTAGTGACGTATAGTCGTTGCTAGTTAGTGACGCGTGGCCGTCGCTAATTAGTGACGTATAGTCGTCGCTAGTTAGTGACGCGTGGCCGTCGTTAGTTAGTGACGTGTAGTCGTCGTTAGTTAGTGACGTGTGGTCGTCGTTACTTAGTGACGTATTGTCGTCGCTAGTTAGTGACGCGTGGTTGTCTCTAGTTAGTGACGCGTGACCGTCACTAGTTAGTAACGTATAGTCATCGCTAGTTAGTGATGCGTAGCCGTCACTAGTTAGTGACGCGTGGCCATCGTTAGTTGCTGTAAAAAATTTATTAACAACTGTTAACCATAGCTAAACAACCAAGCTCAAACCGTTAGTAATAACCATAACTACATGACCAATGTCAGGCAGCTGCTAATCAAACTCAACCAAACTTTAATTCGAATTTAAGGTCCACATCTCCACTACATTACATATATTAAAATAAATATATTTATGTTAAAACATATAACAATTTAGTATAAAAAATGACTAACACATGAAAACTATTTTATTTTTTTGGAAGTTTGTTAACTTTTGCGAAGGTAAGACGTCACTAAATTTAACGACTATTAACCGTCACTAAATTAGCGACGGTCAGCCGTCACTAAATTTAGCGACTATTAACTGTCACTAAATTAGCGACGGTAACACGTCACTAACTTTAGCGATTATTAACCGTCACTAAATTAGCGATGGTAACACGTCACTAAATTTAGCGACTATTAACCGTCACTAAATTAGCGATGGTCAACCGTCACTAAATTTAGTGACTATTAACCGTCACTAAATTAGCGATGGTCAGCCGTCACTAAATTTAGTGACTATTAACCGTCACTAAATTAGCGACGGTAACACATCACTAAATTTAGCGACTATTAACCGTCACTAAATTAGCGATGGTAACACGTCACTAAATTATTAATTTTAGCGACGGTTAACCATCACTAAATTAGCGACTGTAAGACGTCACTAACTTTAGTAAAGTAGAAGATAATTAAAGTTATTCAATAGCGATGGCTGTGTGTCGCTTAAAAGTAGCGACTAATTGCCCTCTCAAGGTGTTAACATATTACTATTAACCCAAAATGACATAATAGCATATTAATAAGTGGTTAAGTCTCATGTGACAATAAATCAATTCAAATGAATTTAATTTTCATTAAAAATATTTTTTGTTAATTACTAATAAAATATGGAGATACGTTTCTATGCTGAATTAATGAAATTACAAATTTTAATTATACAATTAAACAAGTAACATATAAAAGGATAACTGGTTTTGTTGAACTAGATTCTACAATGTTAAACAATAAGTAAAATAAAAGGAGGTTGGTTGTCCAATATATTAGCGACAATAAACCGTTACTAACTTTAATTAGTGACGGCTTGTTTAGCAACTTATAACCTCCACTAAATTGTCTTCTCTTTTAACATAAATAAATATTTTTTTAATATATGTAATGTCGTGTAGATATGTAGCTTAAAGTCAGCTATATTGCCATTTTTAGGGATTTTTTAAACATTAGCGACGGGTAACCGTCACTAACTTAGTGAAGGTAAGCCGTCACTAACTTTAGCGACTGCTAACCGTCACTAAATTAGTGACGGTTAACAGTCGCTAAAGTTAGTGACGGCTTACCTTCGCTAAGTTAGTGACGCGACGGGTAACTGTCACTAAATGAGCTAAATTAGCGACGGTAAACCGTCACTAATTTTAGCGACGGTTAACTGTCACTAAATTGGCAACAGTAAACCGTCACTAATTTTAGTGACTATTAACCATCACTAAATTAGCAACGGGATGCCGTCACTAAAATTTAGCGACATACAGCCGTCGCTAAAATCTTACCAGATTATTAGCGACTATTTACCGTCGCTAATTAGCGATGGTTTTAGCCGTTGCTAATTAGCGATGGTTTTAGCCGTCGCTAATTAAACCATCGCTAAATGACGTTTTTCTAGTAGTGTAATGAACTAATATATAATGAATTATAATAAAATAGATATTGAAAACTAATTTACAATTGTAATTAAAGATTTTGGACCAAAAAATGCTACTTACTCCAACATTCAGCCTTTGGGAAAGTGTGATCACCTCTTGATGTTTTTATTTTCACCTAATTTGTTTTAATTTAAATCAATAGACTCTGAAATGAATTATTTTTATTTTTACATTTTTTTACATAAAATTAATTTTAATTAAAATTTAATATTATGTACCTGCAATAATTTATTGAAAATATAAATTTTATAATTTTACTAAATTTTTATAATTTTTTCTAATTTAAGACATTAAAAAATTTATAAAAATTTAACATTATAAAATTTTACTTTTAAATAGATTATTATATTTACATAATATTAGCTTCCAAATAAAATTAATTTTAAGTAAAAAATTATAAAAATAAATATTAATTAATTAACTTAAATTAAAATAAATTAACTCTTTATTTATTTATTTTTTGCATGAAGATTTCGCTTCTTTGGTTGGAATTGGATGCTATGCCTATATATGTCTTCAGTACAGTGGCCACGTGAAGACAGATGTTGGGTCGACGTCAGTGCTGTGTACATGGTACATCAGTACAACTAGCAATTGAATTGAATGATAGTTACCCTACTAGCGAATACCCACTCCCGAGCCATGGTACACTTTAATCTCTGCATTGGATTATATATACAATAAAATTTACTGGTTGGTTTATTTTCAACAACTAATTAAATAACTCGGAATTCTAAAACTGCTTGGCCCAAACATTTGCTCATATCATGCTAATAACCCGATCGACCACTCCACTAGTATCATGTTCCCTGTGCTTTTTTGTTAATTTTAAGTTCGATCCTTCAAGCTCCTATCAACCATCTACCATCTTCCTCCTCAACTATTTTCATTTTGCAAGCTTTTGCATGTGAATTTAAGAAATGGGTTACGAGCTAATCTTCAGATTCTTCTGAAGAAGAAAAAAAACTAAAGAAAGGGAGATATGAAGATATATCTTATATGTGACTTGATTGAAAGGGAAAAGATAAAAAGAAAATTCCGCAGCAGCTGGGCTCCTCAAATTCTATCTTTTGCTGCACAGCTTTTCAAATTTATTCTTCTATTATTATTATGTCACAGATTAACCCAAAAGATTTCAACAATTTCATCACCCATCTTATCTGCACGTCTATATAAACAGAAACCCTTGCTCTGCTGCAGTAGGTGCCAAAGGCCATATTTGGAACGAGTGGTAACCCTCAGGGAAGTATGAACAGAAGCTACGATCCGGAAGAAGATTTAGAAAATGACATGATAGAGGAAGAAGAAGAGGCTGTTGCTGAGTTGCACTTGCATGCTGAAGATGAGAAGAGGAGACGGGCGTGCGGAAAGCGTGGTGGTGGCGCCCCTCCCGGAGGGCTGCCGCCAACCTCATGCCAGGCGGAGAACTGTAGGGCGGATTTGATGGCCGCCAAACGGTACCACAGAAGGCATAAAGTGTGTGAGTTCCACTCCAAGGCTCCGGTTGCTGTTGTCGCCGGACTCAGGCAGAGGTTCTGCCAGCAATGCAGCAGGTAGTTAAGTTTCTTACACAAGTCTGTTCCTATCTCTCTGTTGGTAAGTCTTTTGTGCCACAGTTTGTTCCCGCCTGATCTTGCTCGTCTTTACCACGGCTCAAGAGTATGAAAGATTGAGCACGCCTGGTTTAGCCGGTTTAACTTGTTCTTTTCAGGATCATTGCATATTTTTAGGAAGTAAAAGCAAATGCCAAGCTTCACGAGTTCTGGTCTTCCCAAATTTCTTGAGAAACAAGTACTTAGGAACTCTGTTTTTGTATGCTTTGCTTGACTTTGCAGCACCAAACAAAAAATCTCTATACCCTGGAATTATTAGTAACGAAAGGGTTTCAGTTTGACATTTCTTCACATGAGATAATGTGAATGAAACTTTAATCACCTAAAGAATTTGATGATTAAATCTATGAACATTATATATGTCACCAACTCAGACGTAGTTATAAAAATCAAGGTGCAGATGAAAAATACTATAATACAACTGAGTAGTAAGCGTCTTTACAGGTTCCACGAGCTGGCGGAATTCGATGAAGCGAAAAGAAGTTGCCGCGCTCGTCTTGCCGGACACAATGAGAGGCGAAGGAAGAGCTGGGGGGAGTACTCCGGGGAGGGGTCAAGCCAAAGCCAAAACCAAAACCACAGAGGAGTAGGGTTTGCTGCCCCTGGAAACTCCTCATTTAAGACCTCTCATTCTCATATGATCAGATGAGAGAAACAGATTTGCGCTCTCTCTCTTCTGTCATCTACTATAGAGAGACATGACCTGATGAACCCAAGTTAGGAGTATTATATATATATATATATATATGATCAATAATGCCTCTGCTGTTACCAATAACCGCGATCTGCTTTTATGTGTATATATGTAACTAATTTTATCTAGGTATCTATATCTATATATAATAAATGGAACTTTCTATCCTACTTACTAGTCATGTAAAAATGTGTATCTATATTTAAGCATTCAACATCTGTCTTCATGACCTGCTGGATAGAGGATATGTACTTCGGGTACACCAAACAAGCACTTTACACATTAAGTCTAAATATGCTAAGGTTTCGGCCTCCAAGATAATTAAACAGCGCAGCTCCCAATAACAATGCGATTGCTTGTAGGACAAGAAATGAACTATTGTTTTGAATGTACCCTTGATGTGTCCCTAGAGCAATCGCCACACTAGAAAGAAATATTTTTTTTTTTTAAGAAAAAAAAATTTACTCTTAACTTTTAGAAAGGTGTTACTCCGAAAAGAATTTTCTAACAATTGTGTATTTTTGTTTCTCGAAAGAGTTATACTACTTTCTAAGTTTTTTACTCTATTTTAGCTTTTTGACTTAAATTTATTTGTATTATTATTTAATAAATTTTTTTAATTATATTTAAAAATTATAAGTCTTATAGTTTTAAATATAATTTTTTAAAAACTAACAAATAATAATATAAATAAATTTAAGTCAAACTTAAGTTAAAAACACTAAAATGGAGTAAAAAAACTTAGAAGGTAGTATAAATCTTTCGAGAAACAAAAATACACAGTTGTTCAGAAAATTCTTTTGGCAGTTGCAGCTATTTAAATGCGTATCCTAATTTTAAAGAGAATTCAACTTTGTTACAAAGATAAATAAATAGAGTAAATTGCATAAATGGTTCCTAACCTTTAGTCATTGTTTCATTTTAGTTCCTAACCTATTGAATGTTCTATTTTGGTCCTAAACCTATTAACATTGTTTCATTTTGGTCCCTCACCTGATGAAATTTATTAACTCAAAATAATTGTTTGAAAAAAGCTTTTAAAATTCTAATTTAAATATTTAGCAACTGTCTTCCAGTAAATTTAAACAGTTTAATATTTTTTTACAGTAAATAGACAATTTAAATTAATATATTTTCCTTTCTAAATGAAATAAATTCAATTTATAGAGAGAAAAAAAAAGTAATTTGAATTTTTCACTAACTATAAAAAAATTATTATACAGATTAAATTTGTTGTAAAATAATTACGAGATAATTTAAATTATGCTCTAAAAAATTGTTATCAGACAAATACTTTGAGTTAACAAATTTCATCAAATTGGGACAAAAACAAAACGTTTTCAATATATTTAGGACTAAAATGAAACGTTTTAATAGGTTTAAGACTAACATAGAACATTCAATAGGTTAGGGACTAAAAAGAAACAATGAGTAAAGGTTAGGGACCACTTAGAAAATTTACTCTAAATAAATGTAAATTGTGAAGGCCCAAATAGCTAATAAGTGCCCATACTCCCTTCCCCTATCAATATTTACCACTAAAAACCCAAATGACTCTAGGCCACTAGAAAGCCCAATTTACAATTCAAGAAAAAATCGATTGAAGATAGAGTGAAGCGGAGTCGCTGGCGCATGCGAGAAGGGGCGGCACCAAAAGACGTGTCAAACCAATGAATGAAAAAATCCCTTTTTGGTTAGGCGGTAACTTTTTGTATATGAGTTTATTTCTATTTCATCCCTAACTAGAGCTTTGTAGCTATGTGCTTAATCTCTAGTTTTAGTTTTTTTCTGGAATTTTGATAAATCGAAAAACAGATTCTTGAAAGGGATAATTAAATGTTTTTTTTTTTCACACTGGATTTAAAGGGGAATTGTTGAGAAACCGATTGAAGACAAGTGCAAAAAGTTGTGGAACAAACAACGACTGATCATTCACATCGAAAACTATATGTAACCACTTGTTCGGCAAAAAGGAAAATTCACTAATTACAAACAAACAGAAAAGGGCAGAGATACTTTGCTTTGTTTTAATTAAAGTAGTATGTACTGGGGATTTGGTTCGCTGTTTAGTGATTAATCCCATATTTAGAACAAAAAGAAAATTCGGTGCCAAGTGCAGTCAGTAATATTAAAACATAAGATGGATCACTATGTCGTTCACGTTGCCGTAATCAACGTCGCCAAATATTCGTACAAGGGACTATTTAATTTAGTTATAAGCAATTTTATGTGTTTTAGTTCTTTTTTTCATACATAAGAAATTGTGAACGAAGAGTTTTTTTATGAAAAAAAGGTAAAACCACAAAAGTCTTCTGAGATTTGGTCAGACCTATAGTTTTGTTCTTTTGTTTTTTTAAATACCTACATGTACCCCTTGTTAAGTAAATGCTGTAGTTCACCATTACTACAAAAATGAGAAAATATCAAGCTTGGCCCTCTTAACCTTCTTCATTACAGACATTGTGCCCCCAACTTATGCATCTAACAATCTATACGATCTTCTACTTTGCCCATTATCATCCTCTCCCTAATCGCCTTGTAGACATCAAAATTTAATTGGGTTAAATATATATTAAACTTAATTTAAATTGTTTGGGCCATTTCAAAATTGATACTCAAAATTCAAAAGTTCATCAATTTTGGGAACTACAAGTTCAAGAAATCCAATTTTTGGAGCCCAAAAAAACACAACCGGAAACCCCAAATGAAAACTCATTATATTATATTAGCCAAAGTCCACTTTTAACAAATTGGGCCTCAAAATCCAAAAATGATTAAATCCTATGATTTAGCTCAAATATTCTAGAACATTCTAGAATGGTCAATTAATTATCCTTTTAAATTAAAAAAATTGAATAATTAATTAGAGATAATTATCAAATTTTTTAAGATAAATACAAAAAATAAATACATGATAATTATCACATGTAGTTTTCTTGAACTAAACTACTTCCTTTCTACACCTATAAATAGGCCCCTAAGGCCAAAAAAAGAAGAAATTGGAGAGCAAAAACTTAGAGAGGAAGAAAAATCTCTCTATAAGAAGTTTTCTCCTATTCTTCAAGCTTATCAAGCACAAATGCCCGGCGAAAAAAGAAATCAACTCCAAAAAAGATCAAATCCCAGTTTCGATGCCAGATTTGAAGAACGTAGTGAGGAACGCGAAAAACGTGGGACAACACTGCATCTAGTTCAAGTCCATATTTGACAGAAGCGGTGAAGAATGTGAAAGATTCGTTTCTGTTCTGCATCAAGTCAAACTCCAAGAAAAGTGGCAAGAAAGCAGCACACATTGCCCGAAATCCCCGAAGTCCAAGGAGTGCAAAGAAATCTCAAATTAAAAGAAACGGTAGGACCTCGGTTCATAATCGTACAAGACAAATTCCGAAATTCGTATTCGTGAATAAATCATTCATGTCTCCACCAAAAAGCTTGAAGCGTTAATTATAGAATTTTGGCACGTGAAAAACACTAGAGAGTCGATCCTCCAAAATCTCTGTTCTAAATTTTAATATTATAATTTATGCTATAATTAATTTCATTTTATAATTTTTTTTACATGCGAATTTGTGCATACACGCCTACTCCTCCGCCTCTTCCTCCTCTTCTCCTTCTTCGCCGTAAAACTCACCGCTGCCACCATCCCTTGGGACTAGGAAACCAGAGAATCCAAAGAAGCCTGGAAACAGGCCGAGAAGCGGACAGAGAATTGCAACACTCCTCCTCCGTCTTTCCTTCGCAGTGGCAACCATAAAGGCTCACTCAACCTGATTTAAACCCAATAGGGGACAAATCATCGGAGGCCACAAGAAAGTTGCCAGCAGCACAATTCACAAGAATATCGGCCCTATTCCCGATCCTCCGATGATGATGAGAGCCACAGCACCATTGAGAATATCAACCCCACCCCCAAACCCAACCCACTCTCCTCTCCTCCAAATCCTCCATTTCCGGCAGAAGCAGAGACAAATACCCGTCTGTCGATGGCCCCAAAAGCCCCAATTACACTCACGTCGAGATAGCAAGCGACAAAAGATACCACCGCCTGAGAACACGTTGGCAATGGCCGACTGAGAACACAGTGGCGATGGGAGACTTCAATAAGCGATCGAGATGGGCAATTTTGAATCAGGTCTTCAAATATTTGAAGCCGAATTCTCAAAGACCAAGTCGCAGTCAGTAAAGGCGGCTGTTGGGACTCCCTGACCTTTGAGAATATCAACGTTAAATGGCCACGATGATGACCAAAGGCAACGGCGTGGAAGTCCCGTCAATGATGACTGACTGGCGGGGAGAGAGAAGAGAGGAAGAGAAAGACTTGGAGGATGAAGACGGTCAATTAAGAATCTAGACGGAAGCCCAAACGAGAGAGAGATAGAAAAGAGGATAGAACAGAGAAAAGGAGATAGAGTGGTGGTGCAAAGTTTCCAAGAAAGAAAAGGTATGAGGGCAAACTTATGCATTTTTTCTTTTATTTCATAACTGTAAATCATGGTGTTAAATTGATAGGGGTAAGTGTAGGTAACCAAACCTCAAGGTAATTTTATAATTTTTTCAAGAAAAAAAAAACACAATAACATAAGAACAAGAATAGTTGAGTCATGTAATAATTTCATCCCTAGCTGCTACTGTCTTTACTTAAGCAGATAAATCGTCGGACCAAACAGAAATTTGGTCATGTTGGCGCCAAAGAGTTGGTTTTGATGTATCGGGGCTATTTAGATATTGATTTTACTCCTAGGTTATCACTAATCTCAAAGCATAAATATATAATATGATATTAACTCTGTTTCAAATTCTTTGTATTATTCACTTTTTAGCAATTAATCTATAATTTTTATCTTTAATATTTTAGTATATAAATAAAATGCTTTTATATAGGAATAATAAACTAAGACCTATAGTTTCTATATATTTTTTTATTATTTTTTCTAACAAAAAATAATATGACTAAATTCAAATCAAATTAGTTCAAAAAATCAAATGAGATGTAGGGAATATTAATTAGAGGCTGATACTAGTGTTGATCAAGTTGTACATACCGTCCCACATTTATAAATTAGTTTATCATACTACTATTTAAAATATAATTTTAATGTTTATTAATTTTTTCCAATTTTCTTGATTTATGTATAAAAATTTAAAGGCAAAAAGTAGAAAACAACACTTCAACTTTATCAATTTTCTTAATTTTTGTGCCAAGCAAAAAAAAAAAATACTCATTCGAATTAGAAACACATATCTTTGCATTTAAAAAATAATTAAATCATTATATCATATTTTGAGAGCTCCCGAACTCATTCGAATTCACATCTCAGCTTCAAAAATTAAAGAGATCCGAAAATGTAACACTAGTTTACAGCTCATGTTGCTCTTGATGAACAAAGTACACGGTTAAAGTTGACACCTCTCCCTCGCTCTCAGTTTAATTTTTCTCCTCTTTTTCCTTCCCAAGAGAAATAAAACACCAATACCAAAGTTGGTACCAGAAATATTATTTTGCTTAAAAGAAATAATTTAAAAAAAAAAACAGAAATTTACGATTTATTGAGTTTATGGACTAAGCATGTCGGCCTCATTCTTGGAGGGTTCCATGGCATGGCACTCTTTACACGCCAACAAAAGCAACCGGAAAATCCTCCTCCACCGGCCTTGTTTCTTTCTTTCCTCGCCAACTTCCTTGCCCCGCAAGTCACTTTCCTTCCTCCTCTCCGACAGATCTCGCTTCAAGCTCCCCTCCGGCACCGGCGTGATGTACTGCCACCGCTTGGACCCAGCAGCGCAGAGCTGCGCCGTTACCATTCCGCTCGAACCAGGCTTCCTGTTGGAACAAACTCTGGTATAGTAATTCAAGACCCTCCTCCGATCAGAGTCATCGCTGCAGGAGCTGGTTCTGGCGCTGCTGCTCCTGGAGGACATGAAGGAGTCCCTGCTGTTGACGCTGCTGGTGCGGCTGGTGATGTTGAGGCTGGTTGTTCTTGAAGGGAAGTGGTGGGGGAGGAGGAGGCCGTTGGAGAAGAGGTGGTCGGCGGGCGAGGATCTTTCAGGCGTGACGGGGCCGAACTCGAAGTCCTGAGTTGGAGTACTGGGAAAGGAGAACATATCGCTGGAGCTGTGGGACTCATCCACCATCACTGCCTATGGCTATGGCAATAGTAGTAGTAAATATCTAGCTCTTGTTGCTGAATTATTATTGTTGTGATTTGTGAGGATGGAAGTATGTGTAGGTGTTTAGATGAAGCTTTATACTAAACTGCGAGGCTCTATATGGGACCGGGAAATGGAATATTGTTGTTTGTTCATAGGAACACAATTGGAGTGATGGGGGCCTCTTGTTGCCACATTTTGTTTCTTAATTACCTAACCTTGTCTCTTTCCTCTGTTTTTTATCATATGCAGCTTCTATCCTTACCATCGCGCTCCGCTCCGCTGCAAAACCAGTTATGTCAATTCTAGCTAGCTAGTCAAACCTTTCAACCTTTACTTAACTAGTAGATCACGGTGCGTTGCAAATGAATCCAATTATTAAGTTATTTTTTACTCAAGTAACTATAATTTTAATTATTTTTTAAAAAATAAATAATAGTAATAATAAATTTACTTTTCTCTTTTAGTTTAGATATATTTCACATCAATTTTATTTTTTATTTTTCATAATTCTTTATTATAATATTTTATCATAATTGACTTCATTTGTGTCACCCATTAGAAAATATTGTTAATTGTACTTGATTTCTATTTAATAATAATAATAATAATACAATATAAAATATGCTACAGGTAATACTGGTTACAAAAAAATTAACAGATTTTTTCTTATTTGTGATGGTACAATACTTATAAAAATTTCTTTCTTGTACTTTAATATCTTATCAAAGCTGTCAAATTTTTTCTTATTAGTGTGATACTTAAAATTAATAGTATGACACAAATATGAGTCATGATATCAAAGTATAAACTTGATAAATAAATATATTTTTTTTCCAATGACATATGTAACTATAAGTAACAATACATTATTAAAAAAGCATAATTACATGACTCTTAACTTTAAAAAAAAAAAAACACTCATTCTCAAGGTTTCACATCTATACTTATCTAATATTCTATAGCCAAGTTAATGTGATTATTTCAAAGATCGAGATCAATCGATTTAAAAATTATACTCACATCACTAAGTTTGAAAACCTAGTCTTACCCATTATTCTTATAATATAATTAGTCAACCATACAAAAATAGGCTCCTTAAAATAGAACAAATTCCTAATACCTAAAAGGGAAACTAATACTCCCTCCATCTCACAAAGCTTATCCTTTTCACTATTCACAACAATTAATTCATAATTTTTTTCTTTCAAAATTTCTCATAGAAATATAAAATTTTTATATGAAAATAATACCTTAAAGACTCTAGTTTATAAATATAAATTTTAAGAATTTTTTATAATATAAATTAATATGAATATATTTAAGTCAAACTTTAGTTAAAAAATGTAAAAGGGTTAACCTTTGTGAAACGGGGGGGAATAACTTATAATTTACGGTTTAGTCACTTTATATTTTTACACTTTTTATTACATGCAGATATAAATATATAAATATAAACAAACACACACACACACACACACTAAGTTGAGCCTTTAGGTTCTAATAAAAATATTTAATATTTAAAAAGTAAATAAATTGATAAACATCATGTTTTAGACATGTTTAATAGTCATATAAATCAAAGACATGTTTGTTACAAAATTTTAAATTTAGTAGCATTTTTCAATTTTTTGATATAAAAAAGACTTATAGAAAACATAGAAAAAAAATCACAAATCCTTTTTTTTTTTTGCTTTTCACTTTTTAAATACTAATCTTATTTTCCTAATGGTACAAATTTTTTTAAATTTTAAATAATATAAATACATTAAAATTGTGACTAATCAAATAAAGAAAAATATTAACTTATTAAATTGACTATAACAATACTTTTTTAAAAAAAAAATTAGAAATTCTTAGACTATGTTTCATATTCAAAGAATTTTTTGTATCAATGGAAAATATGAAAGTATTGGAATTCAATATTACAATAATGAAAAAATGATAGACGCAAAAAAAAAATCATATTGTGGATAAAAATAAATAAAATTTTGATTCAACACATATACTACTTGTTGGGATTTTTTTTTATTTTACTAAAACTTATCATATTGCCTCTAACTTCTTCTTTTATCTTATAATCCCTTATCTGGTCAAAACCTACAGTCAAGACTTGAAAATATGTAATTAAATTATAAATTTTGAACATATAAACCTCCAAACTTTTTCTCCTTAATATACTTAATCTTAGATAAAATAAAAACTTGCAATCACTATATAAAATTATTAACTTTATCTCTTAATGACTCCAAAACAACTTTTAGGCTATGAGTTTCTGCCATGAAATACAATATTCAAACAAAAATTACTTCTAATTTTTTTGAAAAACTTGCAATATTTGATTGGCTCTAAAAAATCAAAAATAAAAACAATATTTAATATTATTTAGTATATAAAAATTTGTGTTACAATATTAAAAGGGATGACCGTCTGGAAAAAAATAATTATTATAATTTTTCCAATATTTCAAAATATTGGAAATTGTAATAAAATTGTTATTAAAAGTCCCTTTATTATAATATAACAACTAATTCTAATAGCTAAGAACTTTTTTTTCCTAAAAAAATTTTCCAATGACCTTTGCTATAATGATAATTTTTTATTTTTATAATAAGTGCTTGGGTCATACTTGAATTATGGTATTGCTCTAAAATAGACCAGATATGTGAGCTTTAATATAGTTATACTTGAATTATACTTGTGATTGTTTATTAATACTTGCTAAGTTAAAATTTTAAGTTTTATAAAATATTTTTTGTACTTGATATATTATTTGATAGTAATATAGAACCAAGGAAAACATATTTGATGCAAAAAAAAAAAAGGAAAAAACCTTTGTGGCAATCTAGAATTTTTTTGTTATAATATTTCACCATAACTATCCTCATTTGCTTCATCCATTATAATAGAGAGCTTATTGTATTAGATTTATAATAATAATAATAATAATAATACAAATAATATTAGTTGTAAAAAACTATAGAATTTTCTTTTATAGTACCTATAAATTACTCCCCAACACTTTTATTATCTCATCAAAGATGCCAAAATTCCTCTTCTCAGTATAAAATATTAATAGTATACAATTTGTAAATAAAATATCTTAATTAAATATCTTAATAGTATTATATATTTAGAAATTTTATTAAAAATTAAGTTTGTCAATTTTATCTTAAGTTTTATACTTTAGATTCAAAAAAATAATGATTAAAATGAAGATGTTATGAACAATTAAACATATTTAGCATTAATGGGTTATCATAACTGTGACTTTTTAAAGAAATATAAGCTAATTTTTTAATAAATATTTTTGAGGCTCTATTCAAAATAAAAAAAAATGATATATGCTAAGTCCATAGGTGAGACATTCAATAAGAACCTCAAGTAAATATAAATTTTTTTGAAGAAATATGACACAAATATGAGTTATGATGTTAAAGTATAGACTTAGTAACTAAACATTAAATTTTTTCAAAGGTATGTAACTATAAGTAACTATACATTACTTAAAAACCTGAGTTACCCCTACTCTTGATTTTTATTCAAAATACACTCACCCCAAAGTTTTAAAATCTACATTTCTTAATTTTATGACTGATTCAATGTGAATGTTCCAAATACTATTTTTTTTCTATTTTTTCCTTTCCAAATACTAATCTTATTTTCCTAATATGAAGCATAAGATTTTTCCAAAAAATTTTTTTATTTTTTTTTTCCTTTCCATAAGTTTAGTGTTTTAAAATCTAATAAATAGCAAAAGGGAAATTTGAGTCTCATTAACAGAGAAAAATAAAATAAAACTTAAGGATAAAAAAGTTGTCCGCCACTTTAACGTATTTGTACCTTTTTATGAGTTTTATCATATTTAAATCATTGATTCAAATAGACATAACTATGATTTGTAACTTTTAAGTTCCAATTAAAATTCTTTGTTCAAGTTTAAAAGTACAAAAAATTGCTAAATTTTTATGTTTAAAGACATGTCCCAAAATATATATTATATAAAGTAATTAAGGACATGTTTGTCAAAAAAATTTAACTTATTATGGCTATTTATGATTTTTTTCATGATTAAAAGTAAATTTTAATATATAACTTTAAATAAATGTACTGAAGCTAAAAAATAGAATCACCTTCTTTTTCTTTTGTTCTTTTCTCTCTTTCTACGAAAATTAGTAGTTTGACATAGTAAAAGTCTTATTCCTTCTTCTCAATATATGTCATAAGAATTTATTTATATTTTTCTAGGTAGATAGAAGTGTTAGGGTGAAAAAATATTTCTAATTGAGTAATAAAAGTCTTAACTACACTCTCAATATATGTCAAATGATTCTTGACATAAAAAATTAACTTGTAAGAAGATAATTGAAATATAGAACATCAACCAAAAATAGTTTGAACCTAACCACTAAGATAGAGATCTAATCCATTTAGCATTAAGTTAGATTAATCCAAATATGTTTCTATGGCTTTTTTGTCTGGAATCAATATTATATAAAATTAATACTACCTCCGTCCCATTTTAGTTGAAACATTTGTCTGGGCACAAAGATTAAGGTGTATGTAATTTGTGTTATTTTTTTATATAGTAAAAGTTTAAATAATAATTAAAAAAGAAAATATTCTTTTTTGGGTTTTGTGCAGTGAGAGATTGAGTGGAGATTAAAAAAAGAGTCTTTATTGGGTTTTGTGTAAAATGATAATTTAATTGTTTAAACTTTTCCAAAAGAGGAAACATTTCAACATTTTGGGACTTCCCAAAAAGGAATACGTTTCAAGTAAATTGGGACGGAGGGAGTACTATATAATAATAATAATAATAATAATAATAATAATAATAATAATAATAATTTATTAAATAACATTTTTATGGTGTAATTGAATTTTAATTAATGTTTTATGTTAAATAAGTGAAAATTTTATAGTAATTACACTATAAAAATGTTATTCAATAAATTATTAAACATAGATTAAATTAGTTTTTAAATGATATTAGTCTCAAATAAAAATCCCGTCAAACTAAAAATAAGTTATTTTAGATTAATTAACTTTAAAAACCATCTATATTTTTTCAAGTGTATTATTTAAACCCCAAAGCTTCAAGATAAAGCCCTTATAAAGCCTTATAACTCTCTAATAAGTAGGTCAAGTCAACTCTAATTCACTTAACAGTATAACGCTCCAATTGGTATAGATGAAGCTGAGGGTTTAAATTCTTATAAGGCTTCTTAGTGTGAAAAAGATTCTTGTTAAAAGATTTTATTTTTTAGAAATAGAATTAAAACTTTAGACTATTATTATTATTATTTTCAATGTATAAATAACTACTTATTAAAGATTATAAGTTTTAAGTATTATTATTATTATTATTATAGTTAGAATGGTAGGCATTAATTGACCCAAGACTGATGTTCAAAAGCATTTACCAAAAATTGAGGGCATATTTGGTAAATTTAACAAAATTTGGTGGTTAAAGTAATAATTTTCCTAAAAAATTAAAGCCTAAAAACAATTCATGCGTAACGTCACTTTGAAACAACTCATAAGATTTAATTAGTTCTAAGAAATAACAAAAATGGAAACAATACTTTAATATTATTCAATATAGAAAAAGAGTTATGAGTTGATAAGAATAAAAATTTGTATTGAAATATTTAAAGGGATGACCATGTGGGAAAAATAAATCTTATAATTTTTCCAATATTCTAAAAAATTGGAAAATGTTAAAAAAAATTACTACTAAAATTCATCTTTATTATAATATAAGCAACTAATCCTATGAGCCAATAATTTTTTCCTAAAATTTTTCACAATAACTCTTGCTAGAATAATAATTTTTTATTTTCTCATAATATGTGTCTGAGTCATACAAGAATCCTATAATTGCTATAGGATGAACCAAATACCTAAGCTTTCAAAGTATATATTCATCCAAGTTGGGAAAAAAAACTTAATTGATAAAAATTTTATATTTAAAGATATTTTTTATAGTAGAACAAATTTAGACCATATTTGTTAAAATTAATCGAGTTTAGTGGAAAAAGTAAGATTAGTAGTCAAAATAGTAAATTTCTTAAAAACTAAAAGTTAAACACATATAATTTTGCATTTTTCCTATCTTATTATATTTCTAGTATTTTAATACTGCTAAATATCTAATTAAATAGGCAACCACATATTTAGATTTCTATCAGTTGATTATTTTATTTTGCTATTTTTAGAATCCTAATTAATACTAACATAACTTTAATTAAATATAAAATATTAAATTTATAACACCCTCATATCTCACATAAGAGAAATGTGAAAAGCCTTATATGAATATATAGTTTCAAGTTCCAAAGCATATATACCTAGTGTTTAGCATTTTCTAAAGAATAGCCTATATAGTATGGGTAAGTATTTCGTTGGCTGATTCTGGGCTTGAGTTATTACAGATAGTATCATAGTTGACTTAGAACCTCAATAATATAACATACTAAGTATGCACATGCAACGTCTACTAGAGTTGATCAGTTTCAGGGTAAAGAAAAAACTGTAGTTGAATTACTATAGAATGTTCACTTACATAAATTTTATATTTTTTATACATAAAAATATTTTTTTACTATCTAATACTTATAGATTTTTGTGTAAAACTTTAGTAAGAGTTTTATTAGATAATAAGATTTCATGGTATATACTCATCCAAGTTGCAAAACTAAAGAAACTTAATTGACAAAAAATTTATGTTCAAAAGTAGTTTTTATAGTAATTCAAAATTTAGCATGATTTTTACCATATATTTAATTTTTTTATTCAAATAAAAGAATTAAATCTAAAATTTTTTGAAATGCTAAGTTGAAATTTTAAGTTTCATAAAATATTTAATAGTATAAACTTTATCATGATTTTTACCATATATTTAAGTCTTTTATTCAAACAAAAGATTTGCCTATGAAAGTTTTTGAAATGCTAAGTTAAAATTTTAAGTTCTATAAAATATTTATTGTACTTGAGGTATTGTTTCATAGTAATATAGAACCAAGCAAAATGTTTTATGCAAAAAAAAATGTAATGGTAATTTAAGAGTTTTAGGTAAGATTAACACCAAAAAAATTGTATGCAACATGAAATTAAGGAACGGTAAGTTTGTAGAAAAAAAAATGTTAGTGACAACTTAAAAGTTTCTTTTAGTGTCTTAGTAATAATATAATTTCAATTAAATGGACAATAAAAAAATTAAATTTCATTAAAAGACCAAAATAACTTATAATATAAATGTAAAAAGGTCATTTAATATTTATATACCTTCGTACTTGTATAATATATAAGATAAGATATTTAAAAATTTAAGGTACTAGAGAATTTGTACATATATAAATTAATGTGGCAACTTTGGGAGATATATACTAGAGTGGTGTGCGTAAATCATTCAAGTCATTCTTGCCAACTCAAGCTCAGAATCAGATTAGCACATGGAAAGTGGTACGTTGCAATAATAGAGCACCATACCATATAGCTTTAATCCGTACCATCATTTATCTTAATTATTAACTGTATCTGTATGTGTCTGATACAAATTAAAGACTACGATGATCAGTAATTAAGTCGTTAAGTCAGTGGACTTTTCTTTAAATATATGTAGCCTTTGTCCACTTGCTTTTTATTTGGAGTACTTGTTAAATACACAGCTTCCCAAAAATACTCCTCCATTCCATATAAAAGCATAAGAGACCTTTTAGACCACCGAGAATACGGAAGTTGACTGACTCCATCCGCATACCAATGTGTAAACTATTAATGACATCGCAAAGCTTTTCTATTTTGTAGTTTTTCTTCATTTTAAAAAAATATAAAATTAATTTTTACTCTAAAAGCTTTCCTATCTTATTCTTTAAAATAAAGAATGAAATGAAAGAGAAGATCTCATTCCCTATTTCTGCATGCAGAAACTCCAAAAAGAAATTTTGAATGAAAAATAATACTTCTTCTGTCTCATAAAAGTTATCATATTTACTATTTATAACAATTAATTCATAATTTTTTTTCTTTCAAAATTTATTATAGAAATATAAATTTTTTATATAAAAATGATACCTTAAAGACTTTATTTTATACATATAATTTTTTTTAAAAAAATAATAGTACAAATTAAAATGAATATATTTAAGTCAAACTTTAGTTAAAAAAGTTAAAATAGTCATTCTTTGTGAAGTGGGGGTAGTAAATTTTTATATTTTGCACAATATTTAACTATACAATAATTAATTAATATTTTTTTTCTTCTGAAATTTCTTATAGAAATATAATTTTTTTATGAAAATGGTACCTTAAAGACTCTATTTTATAAATATAATTTTTAATTTTTTTATAATATAAATTAATATCAATATATTTAAGTGAAATTTTAGTCAAAAAGGTAAAAGTGTCATTCTTTGTAAACAAAAGGAATAATTTTTTAAATTTTCAACAATATTTAATTATACAATAATTAAACTAGTCATTAATTTGAATTTAATTTAAATCCATAATATTTAATTGTTATGTAATAAATATAAAATTCTACAAAATATGGAAGCTATTAGAATTTGAGAAAAAAAATTATAGAGATTTTACTTTTTGTTTCCCCATCTTATAAAAATTTTGGTGAAGCTATTGGAGATACCCAATAAGTAACTAAGAGCTTGTTTGTTTTAACTTAGAGTCAATTCTTTTTAATTTAAATCAATTTAATTTAAAATTATTTATTTTTATTCTTATTTTTTATCTGAATATAATTTTATTTGAAATTTAATATTATATAGGTATAATAATCGATTTAAATATGATTATTATAATCTTATTGAATTTTTTTGAATTTTTTTAATGCCTAAAAAATAAAAAATCATTAAAAAATTAATAGTACCATTAAAAATTTACTTTCAAATGGATTATTATATCTACATAATATTAATTTTTAAATGAATTTGGTTTCAAGTAAAAAAAAAATTTAAATAAAAACAAGTCATTTTCGATTAAGTTCACTATGTTAAACCAAATTGACTATAAGTCAACTTAATTCAAAATAAATTATTTATATTTTTACATTTGTTTACTCATAACCAAATTCATTTGAAAACTAACATTATGTAGATATATAATAATCCATTCAAAAGTAAATTTTTATCATTTTATGAATTTTTTATTTTAGGCATTAAAAAATTTATAAAAATTCAATAATATTATAATAATCATATTTTTAGTGAATTATTACACCTATATAATATTGATTTTCAAATGAAATTAATTCTGGGTAAAAAAAAATGTAAAAATAAAAATAATTCATTTTAGATTAAGTTGACTTAAGTTAAAATGAATTAGCTTATTAGTTATTATAGTAGAATATCACTATTGGTAATTTTGATAATGGACTTGGCAAAGTAGTGGATGTGTTTCATAAATGAGTTGGTTTCATGATTTATTCTCCACTGCGTTCCTGATAGTTCAAATATCTATAAATTAAAGGAATACTCAAGCTCTGGAAAGTGGGTATTACTTCCATCCTCAACAATTCATGAATTAAAACAATATCAAATAATAATGATGATTTTCATGGTACTAAATATTAATCCCTAGCTAGCTGCAAGGTTGATCAATCCGTATGGCAGCAAACTTTGATCTATAGGTCCGACAAAAGCTCTCTCCCTGTTTCATCGTTGTTGTGGGAGCAAAGTCTCTCTCCCGGGGACCGCACAGAAGCGGACCAAAGCAGCTGCTTGTAATAATAATTAATTTGATCAAACCACTTTGGATGAGTCCTAGAAATGAGGACAAAAGAGCTCTTAGAAAACTCATTTGTCCCCCCTCTTGGTTTCTTTTGGAGTAACTGTTGGGTCCAAGCAGATCATCATGCCCTAAGGACCACCAGTCAAGGCAATCTGCCCTAGATCAACCCTACTTTCTTACCCCACAAGCAACTCCTTTCATTTATTCTCTATTTTTTTTTCCTCCAATCCCCAATATGGCTATCTTATTGAAAAACTAGACTGTCTGATGGGTTCTCTTCTCCAAATTGATATTGTATGGGAGTAAAGAGGAATTGAATCGGACTTCAAAGTATTTCATGACAAGTAGGATTGACATGGAACTTTGGACGGGGCCCAGCTATGTCCAAATTCTATAAGAGTTGGGTACTTGGGTTGGGTTTGCTCTGATTTGGACTAATTCATCTCAATTTCTGACTGGGGAAATGATTCTGGGGATTTCCAATCCAAAAGCTTAAAGTTATAGCTCCTTCCAAAATGAAATAGGAGTATTCAAATTTTCGCCTGGAATTTCTTTTTTCCCAAAGTACGAGTTTCTAACGTACTTTGTGGAAGTGGAAAACACCGTCTGGAGAAAGAAAAATGCCTACTACATTAAGAGTATACAAAAGTCCATACTATCACTATGTATCAGTCTCTGATTGAATTTGAAAAAGTTAAGCTTAGCTTAGACTAGTTAGATTGTAACATAAGACGATTTTGTAAAATATTTTATGCATATACAACTTCTAATACATACTTATAAGACACTCTTGGAGAAATCTTTTAATAGAATAGACAGGGTCTGAAGGAGCCTTGTCTGAATTTTTAGCTGAGAGGATGTATTGAAGAAGTCGCGTTTGGCTAAGCGCGCGGACCTGACCCGAACATGAAAACAGGCAGGCAGAGGCAGAAGGAGAGACAAAGAAATGTGCGTGACAAACTTATGTTAGAGAAACTACAACAAATGATCAACCGGTCCAGCGAAAGGACAAAACGAAACGCAAGATGAAGAAAGGACGACAAATTTAACAAACCAGGAATTTAGACATGATAGGAACACAACAAGAGCTTTTCCTAAATACAGCTTCTCCCACTTGTTGATAGTATCCTCCTCGATTCACTCCAGGAACGTTTCCATGACATCAGGATACATGCCTGCCTCTGTATTCCGGAACTCCAACGGCTGATGCTGACAGTGATCAACCGAAGTCGAAGATGATGAAGTGACCATTCTTGCAGGCAATGTAAAACTTCTCTTGAATTTGTTTTCCATCTTCCTCACACTCTCTGGATGACTATCCAAGCTCAGGAACTCATTTGGGTTTGAACCTCCATCCGAGTTCTGGTTCGGGTCCTTTCCTTCCATCATTAGAGAATGGTGGCTCTGGTCGGGTTTGCTTCCTGTGCTCTCCGGGTTGAACAAGAGCTTTGCATCATCGCTTCGCCCAGTCAAAGCATTAAAGAAAGACAACCCGCTAGGCCATTTGATATCATTTTCGTGTTCCCCACTCATCACATTCATATCTCCCACTCCAGCTTCGGATGAATGAGGCAGGAGAAACATGTGAGGCTCATCTTTGCTTTGTGGAAATCCAAGTCTAGCCGGGTTCTGGAAGGTTGGTGAAGCAAGCATTGAGGCTGCAGCTGGAAGAGGCCTCTGGCCCCAGTTGAATAAGGGAGGCGGAGGCTGGGTTGGAATTGTTGGCTGCTTTGTAGTGATGGCAGGTGATGGGGAGCCACTCCTGTTGGAAGCAAACAGCTGAGAAAGGTAGAAACCAGACTGGTAGCCAAGAGATTCAAAGGTATGCCTCATTCGTAGCACAAAATGAAGGTCTTCAGGTATCTGACCATTCACAAGTTCAGGTAACATACATTTGCATTAGTCTCTGCCGAAACAAATCAACAACTTCCTATTTGCTAAATCCCAAAGACATCAAGAAGAAATTTAGGCATACAATCTTGCAAGAACCCAGCTGTAGGAGGCCATGCCCAGCTTGGATCACAGCTATGGTCTGAAAGAGAAAAATTAAAAGTGCCCAAAGTCATAAGTCGGGAAAACAAACAAGACTAAGAACAGTAAAACGGAACCATAATTTCGCTGACCTGAATGCCAGAATCAAATTGATCAGTCCATTCAGAAGGGAGCTGCAACACGATAACAAAGAAGGGCATGTTAATATCAAATCATAAGCATCCTCCTTTTGACCTTTTACATTAACTTTTCCATGAACATGGTCTCAAATTTTGGTATATGTTTAATTGTTGCTTGCAAACAACAGTATTAGTTAGATTTCAAAAACCAAATTCAGAGGAAAAATAACATTAACGAGGGGTTTGACAACATCACTCACTGCATCAAAAGAACTCTGCCAGTAATTAGAGATATTAGGTTCACATTCTGTTGGCTCCTTGAAAACCCATTTATGGCACTTATCTGATGCAACCTTCCCCATCAACCTGCAACAAGAAATGGTAATAGAACACAACCAATCAAAATAAATAACAGGCAAACAAAAAAGATTTCTTTCCTATACTTTTTTAGAAACTACCCACCAACTTCCTTGCCAGATTCCTTTTTGTATCGTGTGCGTGATTGTGTGTGAGATGGAGAAAGAGAGATAGAATATGACCCAAAAATAACAACATCTACCCAGTACCCACCCTTCTCCATAATTATATAGCTGAATAGACATTTTGCTGAATGCTTTCCTGACAGGATCCTCTCCGTCCATCTCTTCCAAGCAGTCGGCAACTCTTCCTCGGCAATACCCATCTTCCCACATCAGCATCCTTCGCAGTTCACACAATAATATCAAAGACAATACATTTCCAGCTAACTCAAACAACTAGGTTCAGCTCACAAATCTGACAAACATAAAAGTCGTGCCTGGTTTGGCAGCTTAGATACTAGCAGTGTCCGGGAGAACAGAAAAAGAAAGAGCATAGAGATTCATGTTAAAGAATAACAATTTCTCAGTGTCAGCTGAGGAATAGAACAAAATGTGAGAAAGAAGAAAACAGACGACTCACAAGCTGCCGTTGTCGTCTCCGACCTTGCAACCATTGCCTCCTCTAACTCTCCTGCACAGCGCAAAAAAATGGAGAGACCCAATTTAAGGAACACATGAAATAAGTGGCAGACAGAGAGGTATGGAGAAAGAAAGAGGCAGAGTTTAAAATCTCAATAAAGGGAATGATGAGATACGGGCGAGGGCGGATTGTCCAGAAGACAGAGTAAGTCCAGTCTGAGTTGAGACAGACACTTCTTAAGGCCTCATGAAGGGCCATCATCCCAACAGCTTCTTTGCTCCTATCTACTGCTGCTGCTGCTGAGCCCACCATCTCTCTCCTCCTGCCCCCCCTCTCTCTCTAAACCCAGCCCCCACGCCCCTCTCTCTCCCTCTCTCTCTCTCTCTCTCTATGTATGTATATATATGTGGGTTTTGCCGATATGATATGCTCTTTTCCCCTCAAAGATGCCCCTGTCTGAGCTTTTGCCCCTCTATTTCTAAAGGCCTTCTGAGTTGAGACACTGCTCCATGTGTGTAAGCAACAAAACAATTGAGACTCTTATGTATTTGTTTATTTTTGCCTCTCTTTTTTCCCTTTTCTTTTGGCAAACTATTATGTGCAACTGCAATTGCGTCCTTATCCATCTATCACCAAGGTAACTCAAATCAACCCCCCTCCCCCTCTCTCCAAGATTTTTGTTTTCTTTTTTTGTCTCTCAATCGAAGGGGTGGATTCGTAGAAGTAGCCCTGAGGTGAAACCCAGGGGTCAGGTAATTTCGGTTTTTGTTGCTATTGACTTTGCTTCAAATATATGGTCAATCACGCTTTCTTCCCTATGTTTGATGTTCAGTGCTTCGAGTAAGTTGCATTAATGGCCCTAATTTTTAATTATTATTTTATTTTAATTTCTAATCTATTGAATATTTTGTTTTAGTCTTAAATCTATTAAATTGTTTTGTTTTGGTTCTTCATCAAATGAAACTCATTAACTCATAATAAATGCTTAATACAAACTTTTAAATTCTAATTTAAAAATCTAGTAACTGTCTTTCTATAAATTTAAACAATTTAATATCTTTTTATAGTAAATAGAAAATTTAAATTAGTAGTTTTTTCTTTCTGAATTAAATAAGCTCAATTTACAGAGAGGAACAAAACATGATTTTAAATTTTTCATTAACTGTTAAAAATTATTATACACATTAAATTTATTATAAGATAGTTACCAGATGATTTAACTTAAGATCTAAAAAAAATTTAGTAGACAAATACTTTGAATTAGTAAATTTCATCTAATTGGAACCAAGATAAAACATTTTCTAATAGATTTAGAACTAAAATAAAATATTTTTAATAGATTTAGGACTACAATGAAATGTTTTGAATAAACCCTAAACCCTATTTAGGACTAAAAAAAAACATTTTTAAAAAATTTATAACCAAAACAAAGCATTTAATATGTAAAGACTAAAATGAAATAATAATGAAATGTTATGGACCATTCATGCAATTAATTATAAGTACTTCTATTCCACAGTTTTGGAAATTTACTTGCATGCCCTGTTTATTTTAATTATAGTCACCAATAGAGGAAAATATTGCCTTATATTTATAAGGAGAAAGATTGATAATTTGAATAGTCCATTAACTATCAAAATTTATATAAATAATTTGAATTTACTATAGTTTGTTATGAAGTAATTTAGGCTTAAATGCACCAAAAACCCCCAAACTTTTCCAACTCACATGAGTTGATCCTCATACTTTAGCTCAATTAGCAAAAGTCCTCCAACTTTGAAACTCGGCATGCTTTAGTCCAACCCATTAACTTAACTTTTTTTTACTGGCTTAAATACATGAAGAGCCCTCAAAATTTTGCAACTCATTTAAGTTGGTCATCAAACTAGAACTTGGAATGCAGTAGACCCTAATTTTATAATAAATAATAAACATTATAAAAATTCATTAAAATTAATTAAATTCATTATAAATAATTAAAATTGATTTTTTAGGTTGGCAGCGAGATAGAGGCTTATGGAAAAACCAAAGAAAAACAATTTTCGGCCATTTATGACTACAATGCACCACCAAAGAAAAAAAAATCAAACCAAAAAATTAATCCTCCCATGCCCATTTCCAGTTCTCTACCCATCTTACAACTTATCTGCTATTGATGATAACCACAAGAAGAAAAGGAAGTCAAAAAGACGGTAATGACTCAATTACTTCAACATGTGCCTTCTCTCTTCCTCTGTTCGTCCATTTTTTCCTCGCTCGCTTGTCGATCTTTAGGGCAGTGAAGCTGGTGCAATTTTGACCTAGGTGTAATGTAACCAGACCCATTCAGGCACGATGATGGGAGGTCATTTAATGACCTAATATGAGATTTAGCTGAAACCCTAATTTATGGTCACCATCGAGCAAGGTGAAATAGAGGTGTTGCGAAGAAGTTTGGCAAAATCAACCCAATCGATGAAGAGAAATCGACCCAATCAACCCAATCGACGCAATCACAAATAAGAGACAATGAATCGATGCTAGAAAACAATGCTAAATCTGGCAAAATCGATGGCAGCCACCGATGATGTCTCCCAGCTCTGGCAAAATCAACTGCTCCATCGGGTCTCAATTGATCCACTTCCCACTGACAAAACCGATACATTATTTTTTTTTTACCTTTTTATCGAAAACCAAGATCATTTTTTATAGCTAATTCTACATTTACAAGATGAGTACTTGAATAATATATTTTATGAATTAATTAATTTTAACAAATTTTTTTCTTTACTTTGCCTAAAAAATCAATTTTAATTAATTTATAATGAATTTTAATTAATTTTTATAATACTTGTTATTTATCATAAAGTTTATGGCCTAATGCAAACCACATTCTAGTTTGATGACCAATATAAATGAGTTGTCAAAGTTTGAGGGCTTTTAATATAATTAAGCCATTAAAAATGAGTGCCAAGTTAATGAGCTGGACTAAAACATACTAAGTTATAAAGTTGAATGGTTGCTGCCTACCGAGTTATAGTTTAGGGACCAACTCGTCGAGTTTTCAAAGTTTGGGGGCTGTTGTTGTATTTAAGTCAATAATTTAATTAAAATTTTAAAACTTCCTGCGAAGTATGACATAAAAGGGTACATTGAGGGTAAATGTATATGTCCAAACTAAGGGTAGAAGTCCCGTTAGTATTAAAGTATAGGAAGAAAATGTAATTGATTCATTACTAGATAAGATGAGCAAATCGTCACATAATATTTCTATTTTATATTGATGCTCCCGCTCCCACTTTTAATTGCAGCTTCTGCTTTCATTTTAACAATAATTTTACTTAAATTTAAAATTGTGGTATTATCTTGGTCTCCCTCATACAGCTCTCTTATGACACTTTAAAATGCTTAGGTTCAATCATGTGGAAGTTTGAACCCTTGGGATCTCAACTATCTTTTTTTAGATATAGGTTCCGTGTTTTCCTAACTTGCCCCTTGAATATGGTGGAAGAATATAAAGATTGGGGGGGCAGTGAGACATTCACCAAAAGTTATGAGGACCGAATTTGCACTCATTATAAACTTTTTTTGTCATTTTTTTTTCTTATCTTAAACCATGACTTAAATGCAACATTAGCTCTTTGACTTTACTCAATTGGCATAGTTAGCCCTTAAAATACGAGTTAGTCTATTTTAGTCATCGAACTTCGTAAACTATGTTAATTTCAAATGTTTCAAATAAGTTATGTTAATCCTTAATAGAAATGTTAATGTTGCTAAAAGAATATGTTTTTTTCTTCTCATTTTTAGTGTGAAATTATAAAATTTTTTATCTTTTGGTTATTGTATTTTAAAAAACTAGAATTAGTACATTTCACCTTTAATTTTTTGAAAAATTAACTAAATATCTTTATGTTTTACTAGAAAAAGTAAAAGTAATATTTCTCATTCCAAATTCATTTTTGAAATTTATAAATAATTTTAAATATTTATTCAATTTAAATTTAAATACAAAGCTAATATATTTAGTGATTATAGAAATACTTTATTTTAAAAATCAATAAAGTTCAATAACTTACTTCAAATTAAAATTAAAAGTTACACAAAATAATATTTATTTGTATGCATACTATTAGGAATTAATTTAAATAATTGTCATTTAGATCTGCCACTAAAATTTAGCCTTGCAACCATCTCACCGTTTCACTACCATCTCACTGCACTCTCCTCCATACTACTCATGCTCCCCCTGGTGCTAGAGAACCTGGTTCTACCACTAGTAAGCCAACTAGCATACAATTTGTGTACTCTAAACTCAATGTTAGGCTCTTAAACCTATTGAAAACCATCTTAAAACTGAATGGTTATTCAAAAATCAAAAGTGAAGGCATAAATATACCCAACTCCAATTAATAAACTTGCCAGTCACTGACAAGGTTATTGTCTCATTTGTACGAGACTGTCATTTTAATTGTACCGATATATCAATTTCAAGTCCTTAATAGTAGGTGGGTTATGAGGTCTGGGTATCTTATGTAGCGTTTGGTTGTAGAAAATAATTTATTTTTTTTCATTTTTTGATTTTATTTTTCATTTTCTATGTCAGTTTTCTAAAATGCTTGTCAGAAAACATGTTCACTTGTTTTACAATAAATAAAGTTGATATTATCGATATATATAAGGGAGAAAAGTTCAGTGACTTTGTTGGAAATTGAAAAAAAGTTTGTGCACTATAAATGGAAATTTTCCTAAGTCTAAAAGTGAAAAGGATAAGTTCGAAAGTCAGACCCCATTTTTTCTTTTATGCTAATTGAGCCATCACTTTTCTATCCCTTACATTTATACCATCATCTCCATCATCCCAAAAGCACGACATTTTTATCACTATGCCCATCTTCAACTACCAAATTGCCCATTGCCGACCATTGTTGCAACCTCATCTCACATCATTAAACTCAGTGGCACTATTTAAAGAATGATTTAGGGTCCGATTGCAATCTCCACATTCCACCATTGATTTCGGTCTCCGAGAGCACCGTCGTCACTAGCTGTTGCTGCTTTGCTGATCCCAATGAAGTTGGTTGGGTGGTGGTGAGCAAAAGATTGGTTAGGCAGCAGCGATACAACAAGAGAGAATGGAGAAGTCGAGTGAGATACAACGAGAGAAAATGGAGAAGTCGACGACAAGAGACTGGTCACCTAACGAATGCGAGGGTGATGGAAAATTAGGAAAACTATAGAAATAATGTTTTCCAATTCTTCATAACATGGAAAAAAAAAATTCAGAAAATGAGAAAAGAAAATTTAACTCCTAAACATGTTTTCTTTTCATTTTCCAATTTTCTAACATTTTTTCAAAAAACTTAGAAAATTTTCTAAAACTAAACAGGCCTTAGGTTCTAAAACTAAACATGTTTTCTATACCATTGGCTATTGTACTATCCTAAATATCTAAAAATCAATAAATGACTCTTGTACTATCCTAAATATCTAAAAATCAATAAATGACTTCCATGTCAAGATATTCGACCCTTAAAATTTAAATAAAATCACATACGTTTACATTACACACCATAGTTTATCATATCATTTTTGTACAACCACTTTTCTGGAAAGAATTTTTTCCACCCTTTTCTGCCTACCCTTACACTTAGGACCAATTCGTTTGAGCTAAAGTCAACTAACTTTTTTTAATTTTTACATCTTTTTTACCTGAAACAAATTTTATTTGAAAGTCAATGTTATGTAGATACAATAATCAATTTGAAAGTAAATTTTTATGATGTCGTTAATTTTTTATGAATTTTTACTTTTTTAAGGCTTAAAACTAGAAAAATTCATAAAAATTTAGTAAGATTATAAAAATTATATTTTCAATTGATTATTGTAACTACATAATATTTATTTTTAATTAAAATTAGGTTCAAGTAAAAAAAATGTAAAAATAAAAATAAATTATTTTATAATCAATTGACTAAAGTTAAAACGAATTGGGTGTTAATCTGTTAGATGATATATATATATATATATATAACTCCTGTTCCTGTAAATTTGAGAGCTGTGAGTAAAGTTTCTTTTCACCGCCACATCAGACGGGAATCGGTGGTGCCTGTTAAGAAAAGTTGATGATCGGCTGTTTGGTTTTTTGTTTTTTTCTACTTTATCATTATTAGAAAATGACTGCCCGACCCCTAAAATTTAAGAAAAAGTTTAAGAAAAAGTTAATGACGTGCTGTTTTTTCCTATTTTTTATCATTATACTATCATTAGGTGAATGCAATTAATCTCATGCATATATTGGTGTCATCATTTGATTTTTGAAAATAAAAAGTGTACATGATCATTTTTCTATGAAACATGCTGGTAGCTAATCAAGTTTGGCATTGAAAAAGACTTAAAAGGGGACCGAAAAAATACAAGTTCCTTGCTTAATTCTAATGCATAATTAGACATGATAATGCAAAAGGCAAGTATAGCTCCGCTGCTTTGGGTTAATTGAAATGACTCCCAGTGTGATTAGCATTAAGCAGCTCCACTATTAATCACTTAAGAAGAGACAGTACTTGATTCTTATTTGCCAAAAGGAAACAGCTTGAAACGGTAGTGGCCTGCAAGAATGAAAAGGCACATTTTCATGTTTCATCATCTTAACTTGGCAGTATTGATCTATTCGTTTTGAATTTTATTTTTTTTATTCTAGTAGTAGTATTATACTTTCATATATATATATGTTCACATTTCACGCAAACTGTTAAATCAAAATTCTTAAATTACTCCACGAGTTGTTAAAATTCGATCCATTCTGTTCAAGCCAGTGGAACTAAAAATACTCAAATCAAATCCACATTAAATTCATTCATAATAATAAAGTTAGGTGTAATTTCAGATTTTTTTTTTTGTTTATCTGATCAATTTTTTAGAAATTCTCAATACTTCTAGCTTAAATATTAAAAATTTATATTTTAGTGTGTTGGATTGTGATAGCCGAAGGGTTATCGCCCATAGAACATCTTAATTAGCAGACCTGACATCAGCCTTGGAAATGGATACGACCAACCTTGGGAGAAGGGTCTACACCACCCTTGAAAATGGATGCGACAAACCTTGGGATAAGTATCTACACCACCCTAAAAAATGTACATGACCAACCTCAGAGGCGTAAGTCTGCCACCATCGGCAGAACGAATACCTGCAAAAAATGGCCTGCACAGTCATGGGACTTCGGGGGAAATCTTACGTCCAAAAGGGTCTCAGATCCCTGAGGGGTCCCAGGGGAAAAACGCAGGGGAAAAACGACAAATACAGTTGAAGGATCTCTGACAGAAACCTCGCACACACCCCTACCCTCTAGGCGTAACCACTTACTGCCAGCTGGAAATACCTCTCTCCTAAGGTACGGACCAAATCTGGTCAAATACATGTCCTAATCTACTCAGGCTGGGCATAATAGCCTCCTCTTCCCGGCCTCCTATAAATACTCGGGGAAGGCTCCTAGGTAAGACACAAGAGATACCCTTCTTTTTTGTTCTCTACTATTAACTCTTAACAACTTATCCTCTCGTATACTGACTTGGGCATCGAAGATCCTTACACCAAAAACACACTCTGAAGAGCTCTTAACCCTTATTTTTCAAGTGCTGCAACAACTACTCAGGTGAAGTTCTATCGGAGGTCCAATCAACATGTCCTACATCAAAGATGTGCTAGAGCATCAAATTGATTATTAAAAAATAGATAATTACAATTTTCCCGCTAAGGGCTAGGTGAAATTACATTTTGCTCCTCCTGTTTCAGAAATATACACTTTGCCACTACCATTTTAATATAATTCTACAGTAACTTCTGAAATCTTAATTTAGACATTATGGTAGTTATCTTTTAATAATTTCAATTTGTACAGTATTTTTTTATAGTTAATGGACATTTTAAATTATCAATTTTTCTTTATGTATTCCTTTCAGTTGTTAAAACAGTATTTTTTAAATGTCAATTAATTATAAAAAATACTATACATATTGAAATTGCTTGAATATGACAACTACACAATCTAAATTAAGATTTCACAAGTTATTTTGGACTATATTAAAAAGTTAATGGATAAAGTGTATATTTGTTAAAGATGAGGGGCAAAGTGTAATTTTACCTAAACATAAGAAGGCAAATTGTAATTAACCCTTAAAGAAATCTATTTGGAGTTTATTTTTACACATAGACTATCTGTTCAAATTGTAAGTTAATTGAAATTGTATACTTTAAAAAAATAATAAGGAATTTTTTGCCTATTGCTGTAAAAAATAAGAATTTTTTTAATCCTTTTTATGTTTTTAGGTTGGGGAAGATCAAGAATACTCTTAAAATTTATTTTTTTAACTGTAGCATGCTACATTGATTTAATGTGTCCGTTGTGAAAATCCTACTATCTTTTGTATATAATGGATCTCCAGTAAGATGATTTATCACAATCAAATCTTTTAGCTCCCATAACAACATTTCCACTAAGATGTTTTTGTCACATTATTGATCTATTCGCTTTGAATTTTATCTTTTTTGGTTAACTACCCTAGCAGCTAGCAGCTCTCAACTAAGGTGTTAGATACAGTTACCACTATATATATTGTACCCTGAATTTTTAAGGTATACCGCACCGCATACCGTTATTGTTTTCGTAAAAAAATAAATGTTAGAATATTATTTTAAGATGACATAATTTGTTTAATAATTTATTTTTACACATTTTATATGTATTCTAATTTTTCTCATCATAATTTATCAAATATAAATAAAATATATATGATAGAAGATATTCAATTAGGGTAGCATGCACTAGAAATCCAATTGAAGGATATTATTCAACACCACAGAGACTTTCAAGTTGTTACCATTCATTAAATTGTTATATTAGTTAAGAAAAGTAACAAAAAAAAGTAAATATTTATTTTATGATGTGTGTATTATTTATATTTTAATGTTTTATATATTTATGATATTTTTTTATGTAAAATGAGAAAAAAATAGCCACAAAAATAAAATACCTTGATACGTACCATGCAGTATTTGAGGTATACCGTGATTTTTTTAACAAAATGCATACAAAAAGCAAGTGGTATGCCGTATATCATAAAATACCATAATATACCATATGATAAAATGATAAAATGTAAAAATATTTATAAAATGTATCACATGGCTATGGTATACCACGATATTTAATTCTATGCTCTCGACCTCCTCTCACCCTTTCAAACTTTCTTTCTCAATCTATATGTCTGGTTGGCTGGGTTATTAGTTCAAGGCTAACCGATTAATCTATTGTGCTATATTGTCATCATAGCTACTGTTTTTTTTTTTTTTTATGTTTGCCTCTTCTTCTAACGGTTTATTTCTCTTTAAAAATGAGCTTGTTGACGAACAAAAAACATCTTGACTGACTTGGCAATGAGTTGTAATTCACTATTTTTTTTAATTGTGATTTGGATAAACATGAAAAAGACAACATAGAGTTTATAGCAAATCTGTGAGTAATGTCCGACTAATGGATCAAGAATTTCTGTTTCATTTATATTTTATTTTTGTGTTTTTATCTTATTCAAGTGTTATGTTTGGATCTTAGTGCATCCATGCAATTATATGTTGGTTCTAGTTAGTATGTCTAGTTAGTTTGCTAGTTTATTTGTCTTTTTATTCTTTCAATTTATCTATTCAAATCTATATGTATGAATATTGAGAAAATTTAGATTATTCATGTAAATTTTCTTTTCAGTATGGTATATTTGGGATACATTATAAGGCCCACAGCTGAGCTAATTGTCATCTATACCTTAGTGTTTTATTTTCATTATATATGATATATAATTTACAGTTATTAAGATGAATGATATTCTATACAAAAAACTTTCTTATATTATTAGTTTTCACAAAACTTTTAAAACAAAATGCTTAAATTACTCACGAATTGTTAAAATTCGCTCAATTCTGTTCAAGTAAGCAGAACTGAAAATAGTCAATCGACTCCACATTAAATTTCATTCATAATTAAGTCAGGCCAATGTCAAATAATAATATTTTCGTTTATTTGATCAAATTTTAAAATATTCCCAAAAATCTTAGCTTAAATATTAAAGATTCAAAATTATGTGTGTTGGATTGATTATTAAAAAAATTAATTTAGGGTTATTTTTATACAGATAGACTGTTTATTCAGATTATACTCTAATTGAAATCATACACTGTAAAAACAAAAAAAAATGCTTATTGTTATAAAAAAAAATAAGTATTTTTTTTTCTTTCCATTTCTTAGGTTGGGAAGAAAAAACTCTTTAAAAAGTTGCTTTTTAAACAAAATGTTCAAGCAATTTTTATTTTGTAACTGTAAGCATGATGCATTAATTGATATGTACGGTGTAAAAACCTTATCATTTCTGTATAATGGATCTCCAATAAGATGATTTATCACAATCAATTCTATTAGCTCTCATTCTAACATTTCCATTAAGATGTCTTGTCACAATCATTTCTACACAAGCTTAAAAGTTATTTTTAGTAATTATAAGCTATAACTCTATATTTTAACAAGATTAAAAGTTATTTTTAAACTATTTTTTAAAAATTAACAACTTTTCATTGATTTTTTTATTGAATTGAGTATGAACAAAAAATTAAAACTAAAAATAATTTAAGTGATTATTAGATAAAGTGAGTATTTTAATAAAATAACAAGCTACTGACCTGTCTTTATCTTCAAAACAACGAGTTGTGCGCCTGTCAAAATATGGTAGATGCTTGCCACATATGCTGCACACGTAATTTGAGAAACAAGCTTTTTGCATGCCTATTCAAGTGATATTATAGGTACATATAGTATTAACATTTAATTACACTAATTTTAGATGATAAAAGAATTAAGTTATTTGTAATACTATAGGATTAATGAAAAAAAAAAACAACTTCGAGGACTCGTGAGATCATGTTCTTGTTTTACACGACGCACGTAAGTCCTACAAAAATGACTGGACAATGATGTTAGTACTTGCTAATAAAAGATGGTCCTTTGCCCGTTCAGAAAATATAGTTTGCCTCATTTTATTTCAGTTATCTATATATTGATTTAAATATAATTACCTTTTTATAATATTTATTAGTCACTGATATAAGATTTTAAAATCTAATTTAAAATATATAATATTTATCTTCTAATAAATTATTTAATTACAATTTAATGGTTAGTGAATAGCTTGAATTATAAATTATTTTCCACGATGTCATGAACGGTGGAACAGTTTCATAAGGTAAATGCAAATTAATTTGTTAAATATAATAATATAAATTGGCAATAACCTCTTTGTTAATTAATAAGATAATCACCATTTTTTTGCGGTCGGTTAGGATTTAAATTATAATCTGTGTAACATATTTTTACTCTCTACAGTAAAAATGTGGATTTAGATAGAGTGATGTGGTGTTTATGGTAGACTCCTTAGTATAATATATTTTGTGACATTCTCTTACAATATATTTCCGAGTGAAAAAAAAAACTTTATTTTTATTCAAATTAGTCGTTCTTGAAATACCCCATAAAGTAAGCAGTACTTCCACCTACTCACTCTTCTGAAAACGACGCAATAGTTATATGGGAGATGAAAGAAGGGTAGAGATGAGAATTGGAGTGGTGCAGAATCTTTTTCTGGTCAAAAGTGAGGTCGGACTAGATTTGGATTAATATTTTAATTAATGGAATTATATAATAATAAGTACTTGGGTGTGTCAGTTTGTAAGGACAAACCTAGGGGGTTAATCATGCTAATATGTACGGCGACAGAAGGGGAAGACCCTGCTGCCTAGTGGCTACTGCCCCTTTATTTTGGCTTCTGTTTTCGTTAATTACTTTCTACCTGAGGCAAATGTAGGTTAATGGCCCTAGACCCCTAATATTAGTCGTATTTTTACTGATGTGTTAAACAAACGCCGGTTCTTCTTTGGGTAAATTACAAAAGCCTCCCCTACAGTTTGATCTAACCTATATTTTGTCCTTTTTTATTTTAAAAAACATACACTTTACCTCCTACTTATTTTATAGTATCCAACAATAACTTTTAAAACCTAAATTAAACTATCTAATAGTCATGTTCTAGTAATTTTAAGATTTTTGATATTTTTTTTATAGCTAACCGAGCTTTAAAAAATACTGATATGTATTTATAGGAAGAAAAATTCATTTACAGAAAGGGAAAACTAATAATTAAAATATCTATTAACTATAAAAAAAATATTAGAGAAACTGAAATTATTAAAAAATGACTATTATGCAATTTAAATTACAATTTCAGAAGTTGTTATTGGATAATACAAAAGAACTAAGGTGCAAAGTGTAGGTTTTTAAAAATGAAGAGGCAAACTGTAGGTTAAGGTAAACCTTAGGGGGGTAATTGTAACTTTCCCCTTCTTCTTTCTATCACAAGAAATATTAGGGAAAATTATAAAAATCCCCTGTGGTTTGGTCTAACCTACATTTTGCTTCCTCTATTTTAAAAAACCTACACTTCCCTTGTTTGCTTTATAGTGTCCGACAACAACTTCTGAAATCTTAATCTAAACTATCTAATAATAATGTTCCAATAATTTCAAAAAATTTTATATTTTTTTCACAGCCAATCGACCTTTAAAAAATATTAATATATATTTACAAGGAGAAAAAATATATTTACAGAAAGAAAAAAATAATAATTTAAAATGTCTATTAGTTATAAAAAAATATTGGAGAAATTAAAATTACTGGAAGATAATTATCGTATAATTTAAATATAGTTTTAGAAGTTGTTATAAGATAGTATAAAAAATAGTATAAGTTTTTAAAAATAGATTGGTCAAACTGTAAATTATGATATACCTAAGGCAAAATTGTAAGTTTCCCGAAATATTACCGTAACTAGTATAGGTATTCTTAACGGCCTAAATCGCCATCAAACCTTTAAGAGTATGGCTATTAGAGCATCGAATTTCTTTTTGTGCCCATTCATCCATTGAGTATTTTCTAAATTGTGCGAGTAGGTAATTAATTACCTTAATTGAAAATTTTAAGAAGTCATCAGCTATACGTATTATGTTTCAAAAATCTAAAGTCTCGCACGGGAAGTAGTACATTTTTTAAAAAAAAAAATCGATTTTATTGCAATTGAGTAATTACTCTTAGATGAAGAAAGATTTTTTCTTAATTTTGAATTACTTTCTTTAAGAACGTTTGCATTTGAAAAGTGTATAATTCAGTTTGAGATATAACAATTTAAATGTATCCATCGTCATAAGACAAAAATAATATCATAGAATTTGTGTCTCTAAAAGACAAAAGCAGCTTCCGTTGATTTATCACGGGTGACACTCAAAAGAGTCTAAACTAAAAAACAAAAAAAAAAGCAGCACGCTGTATGGGTAAATACAAGACGCACCGTAGAGATGGACTTTCCGAGTGCTAGAAAGTCAATTTATTTTAATTTAAAATAATTTATTTTTATATTTATATTTTTTAGAATTAATTTCATTTGAAAACTAATATTATGAAGATATAATAATACATTCAAAATAAAATTTTTTTGATATTATCAAATTTTTTATAAATATTTCTTTTTTAATGATTAAAAAATAAAAATTATTAAAAATATAATAATATCATAAAAAATTTACAATCAATAGATTATTATTTTTGGGTAAAAAAATATTAAAAAATTGACTTAAGAATCATTCATTTTTACTTAAGCCAACCAAATCCAAAATAGCTTATTTTTATTTTTATATTTTTTATTTAAAAAAAAATTTAGTTTAAAGTCAATATTATGTAGGTATAATAATTCATTAAAAAAATAATTTTTATAATCTTCTTAAATTTTTATATTTTTATATTTTTAATAAATATAAAAATAGAAAGTTATAAAAATTTAATAAATAAAATTTACTTTTAAATAAATCATTATATTTATATAATATTCACTTTTAAATGAAATTAATTTCAAATAAAAAATATAAATATAAAAATAAAATATTTTAAATTAAAATAATTTAATAAATTAAAACGAATTTACTCTAAAACATTCTCGGTTGGGGAAGCACAGCCACTTTTAGCTTTGGAGGAGGGGCTCATCTCGTCTCGTGGATATGGATGAACACTGAAGTTTGAGTAAACTCAGGCCAGGCCTATCTTTTGTGCGGCTTCTTTTGGATGACTCCTCCATTTTACTGGGGCATGCATCTATTTCCTCTTTTTCTAATGCTTCAAGAGTAGCCAAGCCTTGTTTACCCAAAAATAAAAAAATAAAAGAAAAAAGTAGCCAAGCCTAGTTTCGGATAAGTTGGCAACTGGCAGAGACCAATATTTTTATGGTCGATCCCTCGAATTTGAAGCCTAGGCCTTACCTCGCGTGGCTGTTTGATGATCGGTCATTTTCTGACACTCGATCAAAACCTCTGTCTTGCCCAAATTAGCATTCATCAAACCCACGTCTTCCTTTCTGTTAACATTCATATACATTATTTGTGAATGTTATGCTAATCTGTTTTATACATTAAAAATGCATGCTCAAATTTGTCTGTAATAATGACAGACTGTTATATAAATACAATAATAAATAATATGCTTACATTATATTGCATTTATAAATTTTACAAAAAAAAAAAGACTAAAATGAACGTACCTATATTTATGAGGCGGAATGAGTGAAAAATATGTTGAAGACGGTGTGCAAAAATAAACATGAGACATTAATCCATTACATATATCAAGTAACACTTACCAAAATAACATAAATGTTTACTTTTTTAATTACTCGGAAGTATTTATAAATAAAGATGTTAACGAGTGTTTGTGAATGATGAGGGTACATTGTTAGGTTCTTGAAATTTGAGGAATGTCAACTTGTATTTGACGATTTGTTTCCACAAGGCAGAGGTGTGATATGTGAATTGAAACTCGGGTCGGGTAGCGGCCTCGGCAATGTTCCCAACACTAATCGCGTTAGTTGGCGGACGTTTTCACACTCCGAGAAAATGTACATAAAAACGGTTAATTTCACTTTCTATCACGAGGTTTTCATAGTAAATAGGGATAATTATAATTTACCTTCTAAAGTTTAGATAAAATTACATTTTACTTCCTCTATTTTAAAAATATACCTTTTGCCCTTGTCTTTTTAATTTAGACTATACCGTACTCATTTTTAAGTAATTTCAATTTATATAATATAGTTTTTTAACAATAAACTAACATTTAAAAGGAATTATTTTTCATTTACAGAAAAAAATAGATAATTTAAAATATTTATTAACTGTAAAAAAAATCATACAGATTTAAATTATAAAAAAATAGATACCTAATGTTTGAATTAAAATTTTAGAATTTTCTGTCAAACTGTATTTAAGAGGTAGGGGTAAAATGTCTATTTCTAAAATAGAAGGAATAAAATGTAATTTTACCTAAATTTTAAGATAAATTGTAATTAACCCTAATAATTATACTTACGGCCTGCCTTCGGAGATATACTCTTACCTCCTATTTCTTTTTTTTTTTTGTCTGATATCATTTTACGATTCCAATTTAATTCGGGGGAACTTCTTTAATTATTAAATAATCAAGTGTTGTAATCTTTGCTTCTTTTCATATATCTACAATCAATAACCGTTTAAAAGTTATTGCTCTATTCCCTTAACAATAACTAGAATAATTATTTTTTAACAAAGTAATTAATTTCTATGAATTTTTCCTTAGATAACTTAAAAAACACAAATTTATTTTTACCTGCATTTTGAAAAAGAATCATTTTAAAATTACGTTTTGGACTTATCAAGGTATAAAATTTCAACTAGTATACAAGTTAAACAAATATCACTATATATGAAAGCAATTAAATCACTTATGAATAATTTCCGCCGGATGTATCCTTAAACGGTTTATTAGCGATTTTTCGGTAAATTTAGGGCAGTGGTAAATCATTCAAATTATCATTTTTTTTATTATAAAGGTAAGAGTGTATATACAAACTTGGAGGTAATAAGTGTAATTTGAATTAATATTTAGAAGAGAAATTGTAGAAAAAGCGATTGAAATCATAAAAAATAAAGAAAGGACTGGTAAAAAATGAAAGGGAGGAGTGGGTGTTTAGGGAGTCACGTGTGCACGTGACATGGACAGTGAGTCGGTGCGTCGCTCCTCATAAAGAAAAGTGAGGCGCACGAATTGCGGGCGTGCCTCACCTGCGACGCTCATTTCCTCCCCCACGCGCTCTTTAAGCAGCAGCGCCTGTCAGCTTCTCAAATTAGCAAAACGAAAAGATCCACTCAAAGTTTACTGTTTGGGCTAAATCACCCACCGAAATACGTGTTTGGGCTGAGGCCTGTTTGGCAAAGGCGTTTAAAACTCCAAAAGCCAGCTGAAACGCTGACTCTCGTGCGTTTTCCGTAAAACAATGGTTTTTGCGACCGTAAAAGCTCAGGCGCTAAAATCTCTCAATGCCAATTATGATGATAAGCTCCTCCCCCAAGCGTATTGAATGCGGTTTGAGCGTCATGGATTCAAAGTTCCAATAGTACTTATGAGATTTGACAAGATTTTTCTAGCAAGAAACATGAAAAATCTGGCTCCCAATGCTGCTGATAAAAGACAGGGGAAGGGAAGAGAAAACCCCAAAATCAGAAGATAAAAATCAAGGCATCGGAGAAGAACATCATCATGGGAGAATTTGATTCAACACAGGCAGTAACTATTCTTCTTCAATTAATTTTATTCTTTTTGGATGTATGTGATCGTTCTATTTATTATAGCCGAATTACTTCATGTGAATGGAACTCTATTTTGCATGTATGTTAACAGGTGTAAGTTGAGTCCGAGTGTGCCTATTACTAGTGAAGTGAAGTTTGTCTTTGCTTGAATAATCTTTACCATAGAATTAAAAGATTCTAGCCAGTACTGGTTTATATATTCCATAGAAATTATATATATATATATAGTACAAGGAATGTCTTGTTTGATTTTATGCTACAGAACAATTGTTCGGGCAAAATATAAAATTTATGTCATTGCCTTTCTTCACAATTTACTTACCATAGCTTCCAACTGAGTTACTGAACCTAACAAACTCATGCCTTGCAACGGACTAGAGATCTAGTCTCTTCTATCTCTTCTTCCACTGGTACTAGTCCTTTTGATTAAGAATGGTAGGAAACATGTGTCTGTTTAGTATACTCGATTTAGCACTTAGGACAATCTAGTATATATTTCAACATAGCCACCTTTTCCAAGTTAAATCGGTCCTAGTCCCACCTTCTCCTTGCTCTTCAGTAGCTACTTGACTATCCCATTTTTAGTCAGTTTACTAACTTTTGCCTTTATTGAAGAACAAGATCAAGATCAAGAATTTAAGTTATGGTTCAATAGTTATTCTAACCCAACTGATGTACATGTAAGAGGATCTTAATTTAAGTAGGGTTTTCAATTTTCTCCCCTACACCTTGCTATTTATTTAAGTTAAAACCTATTTTTCATTAAAAATATTGAACTAATTAGTGCTTTGCTCCATCACTTTTTCCCTAACCCGATATCAATTTATAATTGTTTAGCTTAAATATTACTCCCTCCGTCCCAAAAGTTTTGCTCCATTTGTTTTTTGCAATTAATCTATAATTTTTTATTTTCAACATTTTAATATATAAATACAAAATCTTTGTATATGAATGATAATTCAAGATATGTAGTTTCTAAATATATATTTTTTATTTTTTTTAACAAAAAAAAATGAATAAAATTGAGTCAAAATACAACAAAAAGTCAAATGTATCAAAATTTATGGGACGGAGGGAGTACTTAATTAGTGCTCCGCCGCCTCCCCTTATATTGTTAGTTTATTCTACCTAGTGTTCCACTAGCATTTAATTTTACTACTAACCTTTTAGGATCCATGTTTCAGTTTATTAAATGGCTAGCTTAAATTTTCAAACTTCTAATTCATTACTAGCATGAATTTTGTCATTACTAACATGAATTTTGCTATCTTTTTAGTGGTTGACTCTTGAATGGATTAAGGTTTTGAATTGAGTTTTTGTTGACATGTTTTGTAGTGATTAACAACGTATAAGAATCATTCATTATGGTTTTAGAGCTTCGGTTTGTGTTTTGTTGCTAAACCTTATACCTGCAGAATTTTGTGGCTAGTTTCAACTTTAAGTTCAAAATATTTTTAGGTATTGATGGTGTAAACCCTAAAAAGTGAGCAGTCATGTTACCTTCTACTAAATGATAACATCCCTTCCCTATGACATTTGAATTGGATAAGTCTAACTTAGAAGGGCCAATTTCGTAGTCACACTTGTTTGGCATAGGAAGTGGGACATGCTTTGGTTCAAAATGGCTTCCATTTTGGCCTTGAAATAAATAATGTAAACTTAGGTTTTAAATCCATGAAACAAAAAAAGGAAAAGAATAGTAAAGTAAACAGGGATTAAAAAGCTTCCAACATTAACAACTGAAGAAGCTATGTAACCACATTTACCAAATGTTGTGCAAATTCTTTAGATGCAAGTAGAATGTTAAGTTTCAAATGATACTGGAAGTCAACAAAAAAGAGGACCAAAAAGAAAAAGAAAACATTGTAAGTCAGTTTGCTTATAGCATCTATGCCATTTCCCCCTTTGTTATCTTCAATTGGTACTAATTCAACCTACCTATTGACAGATAATTTCATTTTTCCTATTTACTTTCTAGTACAGAATAGAGCTAAAGCTTAACATACATAAAAAGAAGGTGCATAAGAAAAATTATTCAATGAATAGTTGACACTTCATAAACTTGGTTTATGGGCTTCTGAAAAAATTTGTCAAATAAAAAAAAAAGTAGAGCCTTATTATGTGCTAAATTCTGAAACCTGATTATATGCTACTAAAAATGTGATGTGGTACTTGGTTGCATTATTTGAGTATATAAAGCTAACTAGACCACTACACATGGCTACATACATGACTATCTTTTTGCTATAATGATGAATCCTTATTTTAGGGTAAAATCCAAATTTAGTCCCCTAACTTTAAGGATCGTCTTAATGTGGTCCCTTAACTCAAAAAGTGACTATTAAAATCCCCTAACTAAACTCACGTGTCTTATTTTGATCCTTACCGTCAGTTCAAGCGTTAGTTCCAACAGAAATTGCCTACGTGGCACCCAAACTATCACGTGACATCCTCTTTTATGACAATAAATGATAAGACTAGAAGAATAATAAATCTCAAGCTAGAATTGAGAAAATAAAATAATTTTAGGGACTTAAAAAATTAATAACCCTAATTTTCAGCTCTTCCCTAACTCTCATAGTTCACCGTCGCCGTCTACGCCCGCCTAGTTTCGATTGTCGAGATCGGCGGCATTGCAGAAGTGGCGACAACTGTTCCTGACGAGTGTGGGAGAATGGGCGGTGGGAGAATAGGCGATGGAGGAGGAATGGGTAGGTTCCTGCCTAGTTTGAGATCTCCGATTTTGCCTTCACCGGCAGTGGAGGAGCGAGCAGTTGCCTGGGGTCAAGTGGGTACCGAATCGCAATGGGGCAACAGCACGTGAGTAGCAACGGTCGACGTCCGAGGGTGGTTGGAAACGGTGGAGCGATCGATGGAGAGGGCAGCAGGCTAGAGCGCTGCCGGCGTGTGCTAGAGGTTAGAGGTTGGAGGCTAGTGTCAAGCAACAGAGGAAAGCTCTAGGAACCGCGAGGAGAAAAGGTTTGGGCCTTCTGGGGATTGGGGAGGCAAGACAAGCAGAGAAGCTAAAAGGGAAGAGAATGGGCCAGTGGGAGAATGGGTGGCGGAGAGGCAGAGGTGGGTGGCCGCGTGGGTGGTGATTTTGGTTAATATGTGTCTTAAGTCCTTAATATTGTGTATTTTAATCAATTTTAGTCTCATACTTAATGTTCTTCCATACTAGTCACTCATTGCTATGACATAGGATGACACGTGGCAAAATGGATGCCACACAGACATCTTCCATCCAAGTTAACGGCTTAAGCAATGAAATGGACTGAAATAGGACAAGTTAAAAGAGGTAGGGGACTTTAATATGCACTATTGAAGGTAAGATACCACATTAGGACGATCCTTAAAGTTAGGGGACCAAATTTGGATTTTACCCCCTTATTTTACATTGTAATATTTGGGTTTCAATGGATAATAATAGCTCTCAAGCTAATAACGATCAAAGTTAGAATGATTGGAGAAGGGTAAGGCACAATGGGAAAGGCGTAATGAGATGATATTTTGTGAGATATGCAAAAAAGAACTTGATGATAGTAACAGAGAAGGTAAAAGCTTGAAGAAGTTCTTATGGAAAACTATAGCAATAAGGTTTATGAGTTAGACATGACTTAGTTACTTGGGTGATCAATTGAAGAACAAATTGGGTACACTGAAAAAAGATTGGAAGAATTAGAGAACATTGAAAAAACTTGCTACAGACTTGCGGTGGAATGCACATAAAAAAACAATTGATGCATATGATGATTGGTGCAATAGAAACATAAAGGTTTGTCTCAAGTTCTTAACTTTACAGATAAATCTCTATTATTTTTCTTCTTTCAATTTAATTAATAAAGTCTTTATAAACAGGTCAATCTTAAGATAGCTAAGTTCAAAATAGTGGGCATTAATCCTAAATTAGACGATAAGTTAAATGCATTATTTTCAGGCACAGTTGCAAAAGATGATGACATGTGGGCTCCATCGACGGGTTTTCCACTTGTAAACTTTTTTCAAACCTCTTTCACCCAGGAGCTTAATTCTAATCATAATACAAATGCACATTCTCAGAATCTTGTAAGCATTGTTGGGAATATATAAGTTTCTTAAGTGAACTATGGCAATGAAATTATTGATCAAGTAGAATGAGGTAGTATAGATTTACCTCTAGAAGGTAACAATAGTCAGTTAAAAAAACGATCACCTGATGCAGTGGCTACAATGTAAAAAAATAAGTAAGCACATAAGAAGAATGGAGGCACTTCTATGTCATCCATAAAAATTGACTCCATTGTTGAAGGTATTCAAAGTCATAATAATGTGATAATAGCTGAGTTAAGAAGTTGTCTTTAATTATTGTTGAAATGATTGAAGTTTTGAACACAATGGTGTAAGATGTTCCCAAGGCTAGTAATTTTTATTGTTTTGCTACCAAGCTACTATTGAACTGAGAGAAGTGTGAGATGTTTGTGGCTATGGAAAATTATTCTCTTAGGTTATAGTATCTGCAGTCCAAACAAAGAGATGATTATGAATTTTTCACTAGCCTGTTAGGGCATCACTAGCTTTATTTCCTAGCTATTTCTACTACTTTGTTGTTAGATTAAAGATATTCTTATTCATGGAATTTGGCTTTTAATTGAAAATAATAGACAATGAGAACCTTTTTTCCATGTCAATTAAGTATTAGAAAAAAAATTTATGAATATTTGAAATGACATGTTTGTTATGTTTCTTTATTTTATAATTTGCATGATATTTGTTCATATGATGAAAATAAAGAAGTAGGTGGAAAAAGTGATGATGACAAATGGTTCATTATAGTTGTCTACAATAAAAGCACTTGCAATTTTTTTAATTGTAATGGGCCATGGAGATTTCTACCGAGAAGTTCATAAGCATTTCCAATGATCTGAAAAGACTATTTCTAGATACATTTATATGGTATTAGAGTCTATTGTGCGTATAACATCTAATATAATTCAACCTTGTGATCGAAGTTTGAAAAATATTTTAGACTATATACAAAAAGATCATAGGTATATGCCACATTTTAAGGTAAACAATTTCTCTTCTTTTCTCTATATATGTTACTTTTGCTAATTCCTTCTTATAATATCTTATTGCATTTGCTCCTTTTTGTGAATTATAGGATTGTATTGGTGTCATTGACAACACCCACATTCAATCAAGTATTTTTGTTCTAGATTAAATTCCATATATTGGAAGAAAATGTATGCCAACGCAAAATGTGATGGCAGTTTGTGATTTCAATTTATGTTTCACATTTTTTTCTTGCTAATTAGAAAGGATTTGTACTTGACACCAATGTATTTTTTCAAGCGAATCGTCAAGAAAAATGGAATTTTCCTTATCCTCCTTCAGGTAACTTAAAATTTGACATATTATTAGTACATATATATGACTATAAAAATTATAAATTTATCATATATCATTGCTTTATTTATTTAAATTTAGGCAAGCACTATTTGGTAGATGCAAGTTACCCCAAATTATAGGTTATCTAGGACCTTACAAGAGAAAAAGATATCACCTAACAAATTTCCGAGAAGGTAGACCTGTATCATGAAAAAATGGCATATTTAACCGAGCACACTCATCTTTGTATAGTGTTATTGAACGAGCATTTGGGGTATTAAAAAATAAGTGAACCATCTTACGAAAATTGCTAAAATTTTTTTTTTGAAAGTGGGTTATGATTGTGATAACTGCAATGTCTTTGCACAACTATGTAAGAAGGTATATAATAAATGATTTAGATTTTGACTTGACTATGAATGATGATTTTGATTCTGAAGAAGATAGTCAAAATAGTGCTGAAGATGAAGATATTGAAGAACAAAAAAGATATGCTAATGAAATCCAAATGACATAACTCAGGGAGAAAATAACACAAACCATAGTTAGAGTAAGAATATGTAAAGGATGAGCATACTAACAAGAATGAGTTAACTTATAGACTTGATTTTCAACTTAATGTTTTGATCTAATAAAAGAAAAGTGGCAGACTTCTATGACTATTTATTTATTTATTTTTTTTGTAATTTGTTTTGGATGTCTTATTTTTCCTTCATTCTACTATTTTTAATGGCAATTTGCATAATCTTTGTTTATACATTAGAATAAAGTTTCCTAGTGGGAAAAATTTCCATATATTTGCTTATAGTTTGAAGAATTGGACGAGCAACAATAATTTAAAATTGGGATATTTAGATAAATTTACTATGCAACAACTTTTTCTAATGATCTAAATTACCAAACAATCTAAGATTACTAAAATCTAACCTTTAACTCTAATTGTTAAAGCTAATCGCTACAACTGATCTCTAACTCTAACCACTGAAGCTATTACCAAGCAAGCCCTTAATCAGTTGCTATAAGATAAATGGACCTCATTCTCTTATGAATGCCAGTGTAGATTAAAATTTAATTTGTTCATTTGGTTAAAAGAGTAAAATGTATCAATCTTCTAATTGGTATGTTTAGCTTTTAAGACAGGGATTAACTAAACTTTTACCCTTCTAAATGTGCTTAGATTATATTGCCCCATGAGTAAGTAAATTTATATAATAGATATAACCTACTAACTCATTTGATAGTTTTCCCTCTATGAAAAAAAAAGAAAGAATTTCCAAGTATAATTTGCTTTAAGAAATAAATAACAAAATTTTTTTGAATGGTTGCAATGCAATTATGATTTGATAAAGTTATTTATGTTTTTTTTTTCCTAACAATGGTAAATTTTCAGAGGTGATCAAGTGGCATCAAAGAGCTGGAATTACCATGAAGAGGTAGAGATGTATTTTACTTTCACACAAAACTTTTTCAATATATGTATGTTTTAGATAATTTTATATGGCCCATGAATTCTCATTTATTACATTATTTTAGTTTGTATATTGTTATATAAAGTCAATGTCATTTTTATTGCTAATAAACTCAAATAAGTTAGAACATATGTAAGTTTTTATCGCCCTTGGTTCCTAAAGAAATATCCAATTGTAGAATTAGCAAACATATTATAAATTTATTTTTTTATTTAACTAGAAAATGTTTTGTTTATTTTATAGACATTAGCTTCTTTTATACTTGACTAAGGTTATATATATTACCATAAGATATCCTAATTTAGTATATTAGACTCATTCATGCTTATAGTTCATGGGTGCTACTAGACTAACTAGGGTTTCCAAGAAACATATTAAAGGTGTATAAACAAAGTTTTGAGAAAAAATGAATTTATTTATTAAGTTATATTAAGTATTAGCGAATACATATGGTAAGGATTTTAATTAGCGTTATGCATAAATTAGATACCGTGAAAAAATAAGTAGTAACTAATTAGGAATATCAATGAGTCGAGTGTGTGGGAAGATAGAGCAATTTTGAACGCTACTTGTAATATAAAGTCCTATCTCAAACCATTCTCACAACTTGCAATACATAGGGTTTCCTCATTCAAGTACTCCTTACTTTAGCACGAGTAGTGTAGGTATTCATAATAGAAAATAAGTTAAGAATATGTAAAATACTATAATTTACCACAACCAATATTAATCATGTTAGAATTTAACAAAAATATGATAAATAAATAAGACATTAAAAATACATTTAGAAAATTTTTCAAATCAAAGTAAAAACATCAACAGACAACAAATACTAGTAAGATGTATGTATTATTTTATATATGCCGCTACACTATAATTTACATATATGTAAGGTAAGAGTTAAGTTTGGGTTGAATAGGTCTTCAAACCTTACTTTATTCATACCTGATAAGTATAATCACAAAATCCATACTTGTCATAAACATGCATAACTATAAATAAAAAAAAAACCTACCCAGTAGATAGGATGGACCGGATACCCGTGAAAATTTTAGCATGACAAATAAAGATGAAAGTAAATATATATTTTGCAACATAAGATGGCATTGCAATTTTGGTGAAAGTAAAATAGGAAAGTAATTGTAGACAACCTCAACATGACTACAAGAATATGTCAATTGACATAGAGTAAATGGAAAAAATGACAAAAGGAAAAATCTTGTAATCTTCTTGTTATTGGTTTTAAACCACAAATAGGCGCATTGGGCATGGAAGATAGAGGGAATGGAATTGCGTCTACTCATATCCAAGGTTTCGTATTGACCGCCTCAAAAGTCAAACCACTTCACGGCCATATCTTTTATGGGCTTTACACATCTTTTTTTGAAGTCTGAACAAGATCAGAAAATTCGTTCAGTTTAATCACTCATATCATTTTATATAATAATGTATGAGTAACTATATCATGTAGGCATGCACTATGACACAATGCATACATCTCAATATCCTATTATTTATCGAACTATTTTTGTTTTTCAAATTCTTATAAATTATGATAATATTACAAGTATAACTCCTTATTATATGGCGTGTCCCTTTTTCTTATAAATTACAATAATATTATTGTGTTACAACTAATCACTATGTTAAAGTTTTTTGGATTATTTGTCTAATGTTGTTGTTCTCTAATAAGTATATATGTTTATCTTAATATTTATAACTATTTTTTGAATTGTTTGTAGTTGTTATGTATCATATTATTCATGTTCTCTAATAAAATATAGTTGTTTTCTAACAAATATATATGTTGCTTTGATTTTTTTGTTTGTTTATTGGTTTCGTTTCACAGTTTTCTTTTTCCTTTTCCACTCTATTGTATTTCTACGCTTTTAAAGACAATCGCTCATACTAATTAGGGAATGTGTTATTGGATTTGAATGAATATTTAACTGAAGTAGATTTCATCGAGAAATTACAATGCTATGAGGGATTTGACATAGCTAATGGTGGTTGTAATAGTGATGATAGTAAGAAAAATTTGTTGGTAGTGATGCGGGTGGTAATGTTGATGATTTTATTCGAGGTAATTACAGTTGTCGACTATATTGTATGACAATTTCATTTCGTTATTTGTTCTATTTGTCTGTGTCTCATTTTATTATTTTTAAAATTTGTAAGTTGTTCCGATGGATAAGATGATCAAGGTGTTGCAGAGAGGGTGAGGCATGGCAAGGGGACAGGCGAAGGTATGAAACTGTTTTTCATTTGTATTATTGTTATTTTTGTATGTGTTCCATTGTTATTACATGTCTTACATTATTCAATATGTATTTATTTGCCCAAATCATGTATTAAAATTTTTTTGCATGTATTATTTATTCTTCATTGTCCTTTTTGATCATTCATATCTTATTTTAGTGGTTTTAAGCTGTTTCAGGTAGTTTGGATGAAGAAGATGATCAAGTTGTTACAGAATGAGAGGGTGAAGCATAGAGACAAATGTGTGTTACGATTTTTAATATGTATTTATCTACCTTTATAATGCATGTTACTGTTTATAGATTGTATTAATCATTCATTTATTATGTTTCCATCTTTAGGTGGCATTGAAAAGGCTTATTTGGAAGGCATTGGTTTTGACAATGTAGAAGTTGCTTTTGCATTCTTCCGTAGGTATGTCATAAAGAATGGGTTTAAGGCTCATAGGAACAGAATACGGTGGAGGCATGATGTTGTGTATGTTGCTGAGTTTTGTTGTCACTGATAAGGGTCTAAGAACTCAGTCAGGAATGGTGACGGAAAAGCTACATATTGGAAGCATACATTGTGGTGTGGTTGTGCTACTCAAGTTTGGTTCAAGCGGAATGAAGAAAGATAATGGGTCTGTGTTCGGCATAACAAGAATCATAACTATCATTTTATACCAACTCAGATATACCATCTGTTAAGCATGAGTAAAAAGATGATAATGTAGCAATTTGGGAATTTGATGTCATTAGTGAACAGGGGCATTAGAATTATTGATATGTATAGTGTTCTCAACAATAAAGCTGGTGGTCTGGATCAGTCTAGTATGAAGAAGAAAAAGTTATACAACAAAGTTGCGGTAGCAAGGGCAAAGGTTGCTGCTAAGGGTGACGGTTCTTCATTAGTTGACTGCTTTAAGAAACGCGTCAAAGTTGATCTCAATTTTTTCTACATTATTTGTTACGGCTCTTAAAAAATTCAAACCATAATTACTGAGGTAACTTTGGTTATTTTAATAATATAATATGTTTAAAATATTTAATACAAATAAATTCTCGGTTTAATAAAGTGTAGTAGTTAAAGATGAGAAAAATTAGCCATTTAAGTAAATCAGACCAAGAGGGGCATTTTGGTTATTTCATATAGTGACCCATTTTTATTGCATGGTTGGGTAGGGGATGGAAAAATATTAACATTGAGGTGTCACGGTTTTTCGTTATTCCTGCTCTACTTTTGTGAAATTGTGAATTGACTAGATTGTCCATAAATGCTTTATGTGTAACCATTAGAAGTACTAGGACTAAATTGCATGTCTGTTAAAGCTTAGGACTGAGCGTGTAATTAAGGTTAAATCCACGGCATAATGCTGGTTTTGGTCCTAAGATTTATGTTTGTTATAAAGAAGGCCCCAATGCACTATTGAGTACAAATAAGGGACCAGCTGCTTGGCATGTGCTCTTAAGCCTACATAAGTTGACTTGGTCCATTCTATTTTGTTGGCCATCTTCTTTGTCCATCTCCAGACCACCTGAAACTTCAATTTCTCTCGAAACACGACAAATAAGACCAAATCCAAGCTTAATCCATCAAATTCAAGCATAATTAAGCAAGTTTTTGAAGAAAAATCAAGTACGAAATAATCCTAAGCTTGATTTTCAAGCTATTTTTTCAAGTAAGTTTAATTTTATTTTTCCCCTATTTTTGAGTTTCATATAGTTTTGTAGCTGTTGGAAACATTGATTTGAATCTAGTTCTTGTTTGTTTATTAAGGGAAAAATAACAAGAAAAGCTTGGGAATCAAACTTAAGTAAAAGGAACCTAAACACTGTTTAACTCATAGGTAAGAGCTAATTCGGTTCTTCCTTGTTCTTGATTAATTCCAAGTGTTATGGATTTATTAATTTGGGAATAAGTGTGTTTAAATGAGTTTTTTTTTTTAGCTTATGAAGGCAAAAACATGTTTAAAACCCATTTGGACTGAGTTGTTAAAAGAAGGCTAAAAACCTATATGTGTGTTGAGTAAGGGTAATTTAATTGGAATGCAATGAGAGGGTTAATCCTAACCACTTAAACCATAAGGAATGTTGTAGTATTGTCCTAATTATGTTTTATTTATGTAGCTAAATGATCAATTAAAAAAGAAATACTAAAGCTACTATAAATGGTAGAAAGAAGAATACAAAAAATGAAGACCATAAGGACACTGAAGTTGGTGTCTTCTTGTATTAACTATTTCAGGTAAGGGATTATAAGTTCAAATTAAAATTGATGCATTATGATTTTTTTTACATTTCATTAATTAAGAGAGTAAGAGGTGGATAAGAAGTGGCTTAAGGACTAAGTAATTAGATAGCTCTTAAGTATGTATACAGGTACTAAGTATTCAAGATGTGCTTTGAGGTTCAAGAGTACCTTAGCTAAGCTACCAAACTTGGCAAGAATGAGCCACCAAGTTAAAAACTCTTGTATGGTGTAAATAAGGGTAAGTAAATGGCAAGCCAAGCTTGCTAAGGCAAGAGTTAAGCTCTTATAAGAAGAACTAGGTTAAGGATGGGTTCCCCGCCATAGAACCCATACTAGTGGCCATTAGTTAAGACCTCGAAAAGTTTTGAACACACGTTAAAATGTGTAGTGTATATATGTTATATGTAGGGTTTTAGGAGGCAAACAAATGCAGTGGAAACTAATTGAAACCCTCAAGGATCTAATTGAAATAGAATAATTCCGGTGTTCAAAATTTTTATACCTAGCCCGCTGGGATCTTTCACCAAATTGTTCAGTCAGATCATAAACTTTTTTTGTATGTATTATTTATTCTTCATTATCCTTTTTGATCATTCATATATTATTTTAGTGGTTTTAAGCTATTTCATGTAGTTTGGATGAAGAAGATGATCAAGTTGTTGCAAAGGGAAAGGGTGAGGCATAGAGACAAATGTCTATTACAATTTTTAATATGTATTTATCTACCCTTATGATGTATGTTATTGTTTCTAGATTGTATTAATCATTCATTTATTATGTTTCCATGTTTAGGTGGCATTGAATAGGCTTATTTGGAAGGCATTGATTTTGACAATGTAAAAGTTGCTTTTGCATTCTTCCGTAGGTATGTCATAAAGAATGGGTTTAAGGCTCGTAGGAATAGAATACGGCAGAGGCATGATGTTGTGTATGTTAATGAGTTTTGTTGTCATTGATAAGGGTCTAAGAACTCAGCTAGGAATGGTGATGGAGAAGCTACATATTGGAAGCATACATTGTGGTGTGGTTGTGCTACTCAAATTTGGTTCAGGCGGAATGAAAAAAGATAATGGCTTTGTGTTCAGCATAACAAGAATCACAACTATCATTTTATACCAACTGAGATATACCATCTGTTGAATATGAGTAAAAAGATGAGAATGTAGCAATTTGGAAATTTGATGTCATTAATGAACAACGGCATCAGAATTATTGATATGTGTAGTGTTTTCAACAATAAAGCTGGTGGCCTAGATTAGTTCGGTATGAAGAAGAAAAAGTTGTACAACAAAGTTGTGGTATCCACATGAACCACTCGGATCACCACACCTCTACCATGTTTTGGTAGCTGCGTTCTTTTTGCGCCTACAGTACTAACTTGCATCCTTCAAGGAAAGGTAAGAGGATAGTGCGACAAAAAATTTTCAAAACCTTTCTGATTTCATCATTTGGGAGGCTAGGGCTATGAAAATTCTCACTATATGATGTATATATAATGAGACTCAACTCCCAAGCCTAATGAGTTTCAAAATTCAAATCCAATTAGGTTTAATTTCGGGTTTTATAATGACCCAATATTTGGGCCAATTATTAATTCAAAATTATCATGAAACCAAAATCAAAATAATTTGGCCCATGTACTCAAATAATCCAATTGACTTTATGTGTGTGACCCAATAGGCTCCTATCATATTGACAATGATTATAAATCGCATTTATAATCATAAACAATGAGCGGTATCTGGCAACACATCATTACTACCCAAGTGAAAAGATAGTCGGTGATTCGAGTAAACCTTTATAATCATTATTTGTATATGTGATTGATCCTTTGTCCAAGATATCAAGACCGAACATGAGACATGGAATTTGTCACTCTCGTCCAACCTAATCTAAGGTTTTTTAATTACTGAGTAAACTAACTAAAACTGATGGCAATGATATCCCATATCAACTCATTCGAGCATGACCATGCATTTCCTTAGTCTCACTCATTCAAAGAGCCCGAAGATATCACTCCCGTTACATAGGAGGGACAAATCCCATATTGATCATACAAAACTCTTCGCATGGTATGTGACATACCCAATGATCACCTTTACGTTCACTCAGTTATGAGTAACAAATGAAAGTATAAAAGTATGTGACTCACATGTAGCGAACCTTAATGACCTTAGATCAAAGGACTAATATACTATGATCACTACGAGAATCACTTATGACACTCATATAACAATCTATGTAGCGTTCTCATAGTGGGTCAGTTCAGTACACAAGTTTTCCAATTTATACCCATATGTAGACTACATAACTCATATTAGTCTTCACGCATGCTAATCTTTATGTATTATTACAACCTACTCTACAATAATACTAGACCAGAGAGGTTTAAGAATACTATTATTCTAGGGTTTTAATTATGTTTGATTATGTTATACAGAAACAATAAAAAAAAACACAATTACTGGATTAATGCCTCAATAAAGTGTCATGACTCAATGTGCAAAATACAATTATCTCATGATTAGCTTTTGAGCACAACGCTAACATTATATACACTGGGTCATAAAGATTATCTTGCAGGTATTTGATCCCTTATTGAGAATTTGTAATTCTCACTTCCTTAAATGTCACATTGTGCAAATACTAATAATATGGGGCCTACCACCCACTGAAGGGTTGGTAAGCAAGGTTTTTTTGTGCAGGTATTTAAAGTATCATGAATCTTTAATGATTCTAAGTTATTAGTTAGTCATCCTAATGTACTAAGTTATTGAATATAGCCTTGACAGATACAGGTAAAATGTACAAGGAAAATTCGACCTCTTATTTCCAGAGCTTCCATGCTTATGTGGGAGCTATTTTGATAGTCCTAAACTTTGTACATGTTGAGTAATTGGGTACCAAGGAAATGCCTATAGTTTGACTAGTGTGTATAGACTTCTTTAGTGTATATGTTTGTATATACACTATGGTTGCTTATGAATATACAGAAGTTAAGTGTTATGTGTACATAAGCTAATGCTTGAAGTTTAAGTAAACATGTTTATACAACTTCGGTATGTGTTTCAAGTGTTTTGTGAATGCCATGAAAAATATTTTGAAAGGTTTTATTTATTATTTATCTTCCAAATGTCAAAGTTAAGCATGCATTGATTCATGTCGTAAAATAATCAACTAGTAGCAATATAAAGTTGTAAACAATGCAAGTATTAGCTCAACTATTTATAACTAAGAGCATGATTATTAAATCCTAATTATCCTTAAGGTCCTGGGAACACCCTAATTAGGGTAAGCAAGGTTCCCTTACATCATGGAGGTCGATGATATGTGAAGGTTAACGAATTCCTTCTAGTATGATGGTCAGATAAAGGCAAATTATATTCCCTTTGGTGACCTAGTTCATGTCGACACGACATATCGGACAAATCAGTATAATATGCTTTATGTGCCAATTGTTGGGGCGAGCCACCATCATCAGATTGTAATGTTTGGCTATGTATTTCTTGTGGAGTAGAAAACAAGGGCATTTGAATGGTTGTTAACGACCTTTTTGATGAGTATGGATGGAATTGAGCCCAAGACATTACTTTTAGATCAAGACAGCGCATTTTTAAATGTGTTTGATAGTGTCTTCAAGGATGCCAAACATCAATTGTGTTTGTGGTATATATCATATAAGGCACCCAACAAGCTTCACCATATGTGGTTTTGACCATACTTTTATCCAAGTTTATGAAATGTCTTTACAATTATTTGACCAAGAAAAAGCTAGACCGTAATTAGAGTGAAATGCTTGATGAGTTTGCTTGCTTGGATGATGTTTGGTTAAAATTAGTTTATAAGGTATATGACCAGTGGGCTGCATGTCTATGCAGGGACATTTTCTCAACTGGTATTATTCTATGAGCTTGTTGTGTGTATCTATGCATTAGCTGTATGTCCATACTTTTAGTTATTATTCTTATATAATATGAAATTATTGATGTTTAAATGTATTTTTCTGTAAACATATTACATATGTTACTGTTTTGTAAATGTATTTTCCTATAAATGTATTATATGTTACTGTTTTATAAATTCATACAGGCATACTCGCCACACAAAAAAGTGATAGCACAAATGGTGTACTGACTGCGCTTGCCAATAAGCAAATGGGTTTGCTTGATGTCTTCAAAGTTATAGAGGTATAGGTTAAAGAATGAAGGCACAACAAGCTTGAGTTAGATTTTAATAACTCTAGGGAGTATGAAGTTTTCTTTTTGAATGATATTTTGATTCACATATCTAACGTGTACAATTTCAGACTGTTCAAAGATTTTTAGAAGAAATTTAGTTTTGCAGCTGGTGCAAAATTGCAGTTTGTCAGCAGCACAGTTGGTGGGGTTGAGTGTTATAACGTGTCATTAGGCTGCCAAGATCCTCATGTGTTTTATGTTACATACAACCCATTACTGAAGGCCATTAAATGTTTGTGCAAGTTTTCAACCAACAAGGATTCTTGTGTGCTCATGCGGTACGGGTTATAGATTTTAGAGGTGAAGAAAATATACTAGATAAGTACATTTTGAAAAGACGGTCGAAGAATGCAAAGATATTTTTTGATGAGTTGATGGGCTCTATGATAGGACAAGAGTGGCTTTAGAGGTTTTGCTGGCTCACAAACACAATACTATAATTGTTCAAAGGTCTTCCATGAATGGAGATTGTAAACTTGAAGCCCTATTTTTCTTCCTTACAGGACGTTCCTTCTCAAAATCCTATACTTTCTTCTTTATTTGTTCCTTTGTATGATCCACCACCAGTGTTGTTGGTTGAACTTTATCTAGCAGTACTTCAGCTGCAATTAGTAACAATTGCAGGTTCATATTGTTTTCCACCTATACATTAAATACACAGAAACACACAAAACTTCCACAGTAACATGCATACAATGTACATGAAAGCATAATTACCTTTGAATGTATCTTTTTGACATCCTACCTGTCTGCCCACATTTATATCAACATGAACATTAGCCTTGGGTATGGTCGGGCTTCCTTGCTCATCATGTGCACATTGTCGCTGTTCTTCCCCTACCTGTTTACTAATCGGAGCATTTTTGTCCTCATCACAAATGACAATGTTTAAGATTATATGTCACATTTATGTATATTTTATGTTAACTAATTCAAATTTTGCTTACCTGTGCCATCGTATAGCAACTGGCAGCAAGCCTGCATAATTTGATAAATCATTTCCAATGATTTATCTATGAACTGAGCCAGCTGTGAGTTGCTCACATTGTCCTCATCCTTTGGTGTTAACTCAATCTCCATTTATGGGAAACAACTGCTGACTCGCTATACTTGGCCACAAAACCTTTGGTATGCTTCACTCGCTTTTAACCTTCTATACTTGGCCACAGAACCTTTGGTATGCTTCACTGGTTTCTTTCTCATACCTGGCGAGGAAATCCACTTCCGCTTCCCAAGTTCAACTCTCCTTAATATTGTCTCTTTCCACAGTTGCACTTTTCTCAATATTTTCTACCTTCACAGTTCCACTCTTCTAAATATTGTCTCATTCTAATGTCCCAGTCCATTTCTCTTACATTCTGTTACATTTTTATAACATATGCACACATACAAAGTTCGTTAGCATATATAATAACAATAATTGTGCACATTAATTGCATAGTCTCACACAAATGCAATGGAAAGTAACAAGCCTTTATCATGTGTTTTATCATGCGTCTTATCCACCACCATAGCACTAGTGTTCTCCAAAAACTTCTAGATTGCATCAGTTTTGTTCTTATCAAATTATCAAGTAACTCGACCTTTCCTAAACCTTCCAAGTTTTGTCATCTCCTCATATATCCGTCTGATCGCTTCATTATGCCCCCAATTACTTATACGTGGCAACACTCTCTTAATCTTCTAAGCAATGATTGGGATGACTCGATCAAGGTAAAGCATATGCATTTTTGGCAGAAAACATCATACCTAGGCATGCACAGTCATAATAGTTTAATACAAACATAATAAAGTTCAATACATCTCAGTTACAGTTTTATATGAAAATGTAGCAGGTTCATACAAACATAATATAGTTATATATCAGCCATAGGTACATACAAAAATGCAACAGTTTAATACAAAAAAATGTTCCATAACCAAGCATTATATACACTAAACATACTTATTTGTAGGAAGAGTAAACAGCCATTCAACATTTGTGGTTTTACTTCGCCTTTCCAATGGTATATGATCTTTGCCAACTCGAAAAGTGTATATTCATAAAATCATGTTTGACACATCATTCAAATCCTATACGAACCTCAAGAGTCTCCAATTGCTCTGTGCTTTGCTCAAAGATTCCAGTAGCCTAGAAACAACACATACTAGGAAATTCTGGTTGAAACGATAACCGACTTCTTCATCTGTTTCTAGTGCATTATCTAATTGTGTAAGGTAAAGGCCATTTTACTTCCTGGACCAACAGCCTCCCCAGTTTGCCATAAATGCTTCATACAATTCTGTATGCTTGCTTGTACCAATGGTAATGTTAACATTTGGAATCCGTAGAATCAATCTCACATCATCCACCATAAACTATACACTCTCTAATCCTAAACTCATTGTCATATCCCCTAGATTTATCCTATCAACTAAGGGCTATAACGAACTGTGCATTTATCGAGTTATTTGAGCTCGAGCTTGAAATCTCAGTTAATGAACTGAGCTTATCGAGCTTCGAGCACGAGCTTGAGCCAACTTTGAGATTTGAGTCCCTTATCGAATCAAGCCCGAGCATGTCAATATTCAATTTGATAGCTTTTGAGCATATCAAACACTATATAATATTAATATTTATATTAATGTTATATAATTAATCTCATAAAAATAATAACATAAACATAAAATCCTAATTTGCTTAGTCTTTTTCTTGTTCCGCTACCCTCAATCCTCAATCCTTATTCATTCGAATTGCTCCCACGTCCTCAACCGAATTACTATCCAAGACTTAGCCCTTCCGCAGTCTGCAGCACACCCACCCATCGACAGTCCAGTCGCCTCACTCTCCAAAGCATCCGATTTCAGCTAAAGGAACATAGGTTAGTGCTGATTTTCCCAACACCTAACTTGCTCCATTCCCGCCGATTCCAACCCTTATTTTTCCTTGCCATTCCATAGTAACCCAACCTTTGCTCAACCCATAGACGGCCAACTGACCTTTTTCCATTGCCACACTGGTAAGTGCTTCTCTTGCTAAGTATAAGCAGTAGTTTCCTCAAAATTTTAATGTATGCTTGACAACTCTTTTTGGTTGCGTTGTAGGCTAGGTTTGTGAATTAGGTGATGAATTTGATTTATGGGTGCTTGATTCACTGTATGAATTTGATTTATGGGAATTTAAGCAAGAAATCTCATAGAAAAAAAAATGGTGGAAAATGGAGTTGGCGTCAGATTCACAAATCTGCTCCTATATTTGTACCTTTCCCGTTTTGCTCATCAACGCATCTTCACTGTTCTCCAAATTATTTGCTTGACACTGACTTAACTCAACTCAATTCTTTATATATACACACATTTATAAATTAGTAGATAGAATTTTGCACTTTTAGTTTTTGGGTGGTCTACTTAAAGTGGGGCAATGGTGATGTGAGAATGATGTTAATGTTGTGAAGTAGGGGCAGGGCATATTACTGATTCATATATCTGGTAATAAGTCATATACCTGCATTTTGTGGTTGCTTTATTGCTACATCTTTTGGGAGAAGTTTTGTGCATGTTTTCATCATACTAATTATTTAGTTTAAATTTCCATCTAGACAAACTAAATGAAAAAACTATATAGGTTGTTTTATTCTTTTATTTTGTATTGTTACATCATGATTCCATTTGTTTGCTTGGTATATATACATGTGCCTTTTTCCAATAGAGCTTTATTTTGTTTGCCATTAACCTCTTCTTTTTGTAACGAATAAGTTAGAGATCTGAGGCTGCAGTTGATGTGTATAATTAGATTAGATTATGAATGACTACAAGATGGATTAGATTATAAGTGACATGTGATAAGAAACATAAGCAAGATGTTATTTGTTTATTAATGATTGGTATATGTTTGCTATTGAAGTTTCTTCTATCATACACTTTTTGTTAATGTTTAAAATATATTTTGAACTCTGTGTTTGTGTGTTTCCTGGCCAAATTGCCTTGTCTGCTAATAAATGTCAAACTTAAACTTTTGAGTAGAAGGCCTAGTTTTGCATATGTATATGAGTAACTTATAATTCTATGGATTCATTTGTTCATTTGTCATGTAGTACAAGGACTTTATTATGTCAAACTTTAAGGATTTGCTTAATCGTGTAATTTGTGTACTTTGCTACTATTTTTTTATTATTATTTTTATTTATGTAATTTAACCCGATTATGTAATTGTTATGGATTTTTTTAATTTTTTTTAAACAAGCTCGAGCTCGAGCAAGCCTAATTGAGCTCAAACAGAGCTCATGCATCAAGCTTATTAATAGGTTTTTTGAACCACTTGAACGTTTGAACCGAGCTCGAGCACCATCCCGAGCCAAACTTAAGCATTATTTCCCAGAGTTTGTTGAACTCAACCTGAGCACCCCTTAGAGTAAAATGAATCGAGCTCGAGCCGGAGGGGTTTAGGCTTAACTTGGCTCAATAACACCCCTACTATCAATAAGCCAGTCAACTAACTTCTTGCTTAGAAACCTACATTTCAACTTTAGCAGCTCACCGAATCCTATTTCCTCAACAACCTTAACATGCTTCTTATATTTCAATATTTTCTAAAGAACCTTTGTCATCTATCTTGGTGAACACTTCGTATTAAATCTGAAATTACATTTATACATCAAAGTACAAATCCACAATAGCAACACACAATGGTGATATGGGATACAAATTTAATTACCTGCCAAATTCCTCATCAGCGTCCAACGACTCAACTGATTTGTTGTCATCATCCACCTTTGATTTCTCTTTCTTTTTCTCATTATCCTTCCTTTTATTCTCCTTGCAATGCAGTACAAAGGTTATTATAACATACGACATACTATTTTTGAATAACACAATTTAGATTTAGCACAATACATTTAAATCATACTCACTTATGTATTTACAATTACCATTACCTCTTATTTTTATTGTCGCTTTCTCTTGCACCCTGATCATCCTTAATTTCCTTATTTCATTTAGGCATTTTACTTGCTGGTTTTTCTATTTTCTTGCATTTTAACATCTTAATCTAGTCAAACCATTAATATCAAAAGAGAAACAACCACAGTGACATTCAGTTATGGTTGTCACACACACCTCCACTCATTCTATCCAATGACTTTCGTTTCTCTTCCCAACACTTTTGTTTTCATTTGATTGCATAACACATCTTTTTAGTTATAATGGTAAGCATAAAATTATTACACATACTAATACAAATAATACACAGTTGCACACAAAATTTTAACAACATAATACAAATAATACATAGCTCCACACAAACAATATGTTCCAAACAACAAAAACATACAAAATGGAATATGTCACCTTGGGTTATGATCTTCTGCCCCTATGCAATTTTTCTTTTTCTCTAACCTTGTTCTTGGACGCTAAATAATAAATCCTTCATGCTTGCTCCCTAGACCTTTGCTATTTTGCTAACTCTGCCATTCCACACAAATTAATCAACAACCCATAAAACTAACACTAGATAAAACTACGTCCATACATTCTAATTTCTCACATTGTGATCTCAACATCAGAGTCACTGTCTCTTCCTGAAGATTCTTCATCATTCCACCACTTGAACATTTTTAAATTACCGCCACTTTGGTCCACACACACTCATTTCACATGAATTGGCAAACTAGTTAAAGGTATCATGTAAGTTATCATCCAAAATAAATACCATAGCATATATTCACATCCTACTTGCTAAAACATGTTTTCAATGCTTGAACATGGAACGTGCAATCGGTACTGTGAACATTGTACCTCCTGTGATTGTTGGGAACTTGAACCATTGTCCATGTCATCTTCATGTGCATTCTCAACCATATTTCTTGTGTTCAAATCATACAAACACAAACATTAAACATAATACATAAACATGCCAAAACCATACATACTAATAGTCATAAAATACATAAGGTCAATTTAACCAAACACAAAAGCAAAACCACTTAGTACTAGTCTTACATATTCCATACTCGAGAACATATATCAAACTGACAGAACAGTACAATACAACCACATGAACACACAAACCTTAAACACAGACATACAAACATACACCTCTTCATAATTTACAACTCCACAGGACCATGCATCACTCACATATGTTTAAGTATCTATATAATACAATTCCACCATAAAATACAATCGGCACTGAAAACACACAAAACGGTTAACACCCAAACCATACAATACAATATGATTCCACAAAGACATAGATCAGTAGCCAACACTATACAATAAGGTTCTAAAAACACACAAATTTGTTACTAACTGAACCATACAATACAATTTCACAAACATACAAATCAGTAACACACAAATCTTTACCACCCGAATGATACAATTTGATTCCAAACCATACAAGCATACACATAACCATCTAACCAGAAAATCATCCTAAATACGGAGGCTAATATAACAAAATCACACACAAATTGCACCACCCACACAATTTGTAGCCTGATTCCAATAATTCATACACAAATCGCACTACCTAGACAAAATCGGACACAACAAAGCCTTTATTCCCCCAAATTCATACAAATATGGCACGAGAACACACACACACACACACAAACTTATAAATCTAGACAACAAACCAGTGACCCAAAAACATACATCTCCAATCAATAACAACACACCATTTCGGACTTACCCGGCAAAATCGTGCTACTGGTTACTTTCCTTCTACCTTGATTCACATTACCGGTTCACAACCCTAGTCTTCCTCATATAGTGGTACATTTTCTTCTTCCTCAGTCTTTTTCCTGGCTTTCACAACACTTTCTGTTAATGGGTTTCTCGGTGGAGGAAGCAACTGAGAATAGGGTTGGGAGATGATCGTGGGTTTATTCGAGATTAAGTTAGAAACCAATTTGACTGGTGTTTTTATAAGAAACGTTTCTAATTAGGTAACTCCCCCATTATCTCCTTAATTTTTCACACATTCCTCTCTATTTTAAAATGAAGGTACCATTAGGGATGGATGAAAGCTATTGGTAACACCATTAGTGTTACTAAGTGTACATACACTTAGATGCCTAATCTTAAATCTCGCTGCTCACAGATTCTTCATGTTCTCTTACTCAATATAGTTCTTTCCTTGTTTAATCTTGTTGTTTGTTTAACAAATATATTTGTTCTTTTTTTTATAGTTAATAGCTATTGTTATATCTGTAGCTGTTCCATGTTAGATTATTCATGTTCTCTTATTGAATATAGTTATCATGTCAAATATTATTGTTCTTTGATAAATATATATGTTCCTTTTGATATTTGTTCTTTGCCATATTATTTATGTTCTTTAGCTAAAATTGAGTTGTTTTTCTGATGCATATTATTGTTCCCTAAAAAATTACATGTTTTTTCTGCTACTTAAAGCCTCATTACTTTGTCTGTAGTAATTGTTTATTGTCAAATACTTTTTGTTCTCTTACTGAATATAGTTATTTATTTCATTATTTCATCTTGTTGTTTTGTGTTGAATCTACATGTTCCCAGTAGAATGAAAAAGGAAAAATAAAACAAAACAAAGAAGAAAAAAAACAAAAATGAAGTGGAGATGAAACCAAAAAACACTTGAGAAAATAACCCAAAAAAAATGAAAAAAAAGATGGAACAAAAAAGAATAACAAAGTGGAGATGGAACAAAAAAAGTGAAATACCGCAAAAAACAAAATTGAAATAAACCTCATGACTCCTCAAACTTCAACCTTTAAACTCTGCTAAACAAATACTTAACCAATCAAACTAAAGTGCCACTTATGTTAGAGTCTCCATTAATTAGTACATAGTTATTATAGGTTTTCTTGGAGCATAGGCACTACAATTGGCATAGCATATCCTTGGCCATAATGCATTTATATCATTTCATATAATAATTTTCTATTGAATAAACATTATATTAAATCAAGTGTTAAATTTAAAAGTTTATTCATTTTGATTATACTTGTTAGTTTTTCAATTAAATTAAAAATCTCTAATATCTTTTAATCTAATAAATTTATTTTTATTTATAAATTTCAATAATTTAAATTACTTTTATGGAACATATTACAAAAACTATATGTTGAAGCAAATTAAAATTTTTTATATATAATCATCATGAGTGAAATATTTAATTGGATAATTAGATTGATTATATTTAGAATAATTAAAGGATTATCAAATGGTATAAAAAAGTATAAACGTATAAATTGTTACTCATTCCAACATTACATTAATTTCATCAAAAGTAATTTTAATTTACATAATAATGCATAAGCTTCAAGTGAGTTATGATTAATTGTAAGTCACTTAAATTAAAATATTATACTAGTCTCAACTGCTAGCTCTACTGGTTTTGATGGATGTTACCTTAAGTGTGATTGTAGTTTGAATCACCACAAAAATGTACTTTTGATGAACTTTACAAACTCTTACACATACACTTAACACTACTACAAAATGCTTCTCATTACCTAAAAAATATTATACTTATGCTTTTATGGAATTTTTACCAATAAATAATGTGAAAAATAATTATCAAATAAAAAATATACAATTCCTAATATCTGAAAAAAAATTGTAAAATTGTAATATGTCTAACATTATTCCTTGAGGAACTATATGGTAGTAATACTAAGGTATATCCATTTAATAATTAAGGTAAATGAATTATTATAAGGGTAATTTACATAACAACCTCTAGGACTTTAGTAAAATTATAGTTTATTTTATTGTTTCATATATAAATCTACACCTCACTTCAGGACAACGACATTGATAATACTAAATGTAAAATAATTTATTTTACATTTAAATAGAAAAAAAAATTAATAATTTAAGTTTTGTGTTAATAAAAAAAATTAAATTTACCATAAGCTAGTTACTATGAGCAATTTCAATTGTGATTTAAAAAGTTGATACTAGCAACAAACATAAACGATTAAAGAAAGGCTCAAGTTCAAGAGCTAAAGTACGTATTTATAATTTCTAAAATAATATGGAGAAAATTTTAATTTTAATCAAACTTTAGAAAACTACTATTATTATAAATGTTTCAATTCACATGGTGCAAGAATGCATGCTGCTTTTTTAATTTTATGGTCGGAGGTTTAAACTTTCGCAAAACGTGATAAGATGCATGCTTGGGTCCAAACATATGGATGAATCTACTAAATAACTAGCATATTTGGATCCATTCTTGAAAATCTTAACTGTATGTGTATGTAATGTTTTTCTATTAGTGTGTGTTTGATTTATAAATGTATCCTAAATTTCTCTAAAATAAGTATGACAATTTGGTAACTTTTCTGACTAAAAATACAGTTGACTATAAGACATTTAACATTATTCCAACTTTGTCTATCATCAACCATAGGGAACTTATATGTATAGTTAATGGAGAAAATCAAACTTACACAAAAAAAATCATGAGGTGATACAATATTTCTATTTTTTAAAATGATGTTTTGCTATACACCAAGCAGAATATTTTTGTTTTCTGAGATATATATTGTAACTTTTACTCACCAAATTGAGTATGAACAAATCTTCACTAAACTCTAGAACCAAGTTTTAGGACTTATAAAAATGTTGATATGTTATAAATGAAAATTACATTCAACAAGAACCACCGTAAAAAATAATGTGGAACGGCAACTTTCAAACACACATTTTGCAAATGTCAAAGCAGAATTAAGATGCATTCAAGTACCTCAAGGACATGATTCGGTGTTAAGTCAAGTCTTAAAATTTCCTCCTTATCAGATGGTGCAAGGTTAAGCACTTTCACAAAGCCATCCATAACCACTTATTGTTCCTCATTTAGCTACCATGAGGCTGGGAAATTACTAAAAGAGAGGAATCAAAAGCACAAAAAGTTGAAAAAACAGTAAACATGAAAACTTAAAAGGAGAACTCTTTGAAATGATGTAAAAATATGCATGAAATGGCATATAAGGAAAATGATAATATTGAAATGACTCAGGAAGGCAAACAAACAATTTTTTCATTTTTTGAAATATTTGGGGTCAAGACCTTTAAAACAACGTTTTGCTGCTTTTGTCTCCAAACACAGTGCAGAATTGCCACCTTGTTCATCTACTTCATTGCTTTGGCCATAGCAGAAACTGCTACCATAGCCCTCATATTGCCCGGCTCAGGGATGAAAATGTATACATCTTTCATGTAATAGTGTCTTCCATCATATGCATGGTAAAACAAATAGGACAAGTTGTTGTGATCTACATTATTAGTTCATGCTATGCATAATGATGATAGGTAGTCATTTAACAGTGAGTTTATTCCCATATACACATTCACATTAATGCATTAAAGACAAGTTGGGTTGGGTTAATTCACAGGACGTGTAAGACCCATGTTCGGTAACTCCTAAATTACCACATTGAAAGGTCTTGGCAAGGCTCTTATGGAAGGCTGACAACTACCACAAAAGTTTTGGTGCCTTTACACCCCACCTCACGACCACCTAACCGGAATCATCCCCATGTGGTGATCTGATTGATCTGATCATGATTTTGAGATTAGGTGGTGGATTCGATTAGAGGAGTAGAGGATGGATGAGATGTGGGAAGGGGGTGGGCGTGAGATTAGCTCGAGTGGTAGAGATTGTAATCTTGGGTGATTGGAAGCTAATATTCAGGTTGCCGACAAAGCAGGCCAAAGTGTCTAATTCAATAACACTTTAATGCAACCGTGCATTCATCAAATGAACTGGTCCAATAAATGACATATGATAATAAATTCTTTGACATATTATGATCCATGATTAGAAAGTGAAAAAAAGTTGTTTGATGGTATTGGCAAGTATTAACTCTCAAATGTTATTCTTTTACTTTTCTTTTTCTAATTTTCAAAATCAAATGCCTCTCATATATTCAAAAGGACAAATATATACAACATTAATTCTACTAATTATAGAAAAACTAGGCCAATACTTGACTAATTAATAAAAGGCCAAAATAGCTCTTTAGCCCCTGAACTCGACTAACTAGGACACTTAACCCCCTAAACTTCAAATCAGGCCACCTCGACCTCTGAACTTGTTTAAGTGGGCCAGTCAACCTCTTTGACTGACCTGTTTCTCGCACATGATCAATTGTTCATAGACGCCATTTGCCTTTGTCTACTCAACAATGAAAAATGAAAACACTCATAGCTTGTGACATGTATACACCTTTAGGGTTATAATTATAACTTTAGATGAGTTATAGGTAGTAAGTGTGTAATTCTTTTGCTATGTAACATGATAAGAGGAAATTACAGAAATCATCTTAAGTTTTCTGATTTTTAACTACTTTACCGTGGTTTATAAATGCCACAAAAAAGCTATCATCTTCATCAGGAACTCTTTGCCTTCTCCTAATCCATTCTCTAATCTTCCCCAAATGACAAAAAAGTGTTCATAAGCCAAATCCAATACACATAACACCTCAATTCATGGTCATCAATGGGTAAATCCGTATTTAAATCCTATTCCACTGTCACAACCCGTAGCAACCCTAAAGATGAGCTTCAATTGTCCAGGGTACCTGATTCCTCTTATTTGAATGGTTATCATTTTTTTAACTCCTTTTTTCAGACGTAGAATTTGAGGCTGAGGGATTGGAATCGGGAAGACTGCTGAACTGGATCTTGAACCATGATCCATATTTAGTGTCGCTGTTAGCGGAAATGCACGGATGTGAGATAATCACACCAATTGGCTCTATTTAACCATGTGCCAGTACCCATTCCTAACCAAATTTGGCTACTGAATCCCCACTAGTTAGAATTGGTCCAATCAATAGGTTGATGCCTCCATGTCGAACAATTAAGCATTGATTACTAGGGTGGATAAGGTGACCAACAAATAGGAAATAAGCGGCATCGCATTCTTCGTAGGAGGCGAGGATGATGCCAGATGCGGTGGCTGAGCTCACAAGTAAGCTGGAAGGTTTGCGGGAACGGGTCAGTAAATAAAGGCAAATGACATTAGTCACTTGAGGGACGTGGGTGAGTCAAAGGGGTAGACTGACCCACTAAACAAGTTTTGGGGCTAAGTTGGCCTAAGTTGAAGTTTAAGGGGTTAAGTGTCCTAGTTATTCAAGTTTAGGGGTTAAAGAGGTATTTTGGCCTTAATAAAAAAAACCCAAGTAAATACCTTGTAGTAGTAATTAATATACAAGAAGAAATATATACAAATTTGAAATTTCCCGCTTATGTCTAAGGGGGCTAAAATACCTAGAATGTTCCCATGGAAAATTTTAAATGAAGACAAGACAATCTTTTATCAAGAGTATACACAATTAGCTAAATACATGCAATATACTTAAGTAAATATACATATGCATACATAAATACACACACATAGATACATAAACACATACATACACTTATATGTGTGTGTGTGTGTCTACATATATGTATGATATAATATTAAGATACACCGTGTTACAAAATAAATGGAAAATGTAAATATATATTTAGTTTAATGGTATAAGTAGAAGAAAAAGTCAATGAAATCAAGGACATGAAAAAATGTATTGGAGTTTTTCTTTATTTTTACCATTAAAGGTGCCTACATTATTAAAAAAAGTTTGGGTACTTAATTGGAAGAGCGTAAGAAACTGAGGGACAGTCATTATGCTAATGTGCAATTATAAAAATTAGAACTCAAAATGTTTATATGAAAAACTGTTAGAGGTGGTAAAAGTGAGTTTTCAAACTTGTATATTAGAGTGTAATTAATATATATGAATAAAAAAAATTAGGGAGTAAAGAAATAATTTTAAATTCAAAGTTAAACAGGTGGATTTTTTTTTTAATCTTGAGTGATTTTGAAAGGGGATCATAATGTTAGGGACTAAACCTATAAAACATGCTTAATACATAAATGATGACTAAATTTGATTCTTGGCAACACATCGGGAAGCTAATTTTTAAGAAAAGAGTTTTAAAATATAAATTTTTTAAATATTAAAACTATTTTGATAAGAAAAATTCTCTAAATTTCATGAAAATGAAACATCTAAAAAATTAATCAGGCTTTAGGTTGATTCAATGAATACGTCTTATTTAAAAAAAATTTTAATTTATTCATTTTAGATTTGAAAAAGATAATAAATAATCAAAATAATTAACATTGAAGATGGAAGAATTTGAGCCTTTTATTAGTTTGGTTGAGCATTCACAGGTTTGACAAAATTGCAAAAAAAAAAAAAATGACACATATATAGATGCCAAAATAATGTTTAATAAAATAAATTAAAATATTGACTATGTATCAGGTAATTATTGTTTAACAATATTATTTCTGAAACATCACAAGGAAATTTTTTTAATAAGATGGATGAAAATTTTAATTAATAAGATGAATAGTTTAAAAATTTATTGAAAAGTGCATCTCTAGGTTATTCAACTTAATTTCTAAAACCAAAAATATTTAGGCAAAGTTTGGGTTTTGAATGGAACAATTGCGAATACTTTTAAGTTCATTCAAACACAATTACAAAATTTCAAGAACTACATGTGTAATTTCAGTTTTGGACTTGAGAATGCCGTGGGGTTATGAACTTTTTGAAGATTCAGGATCATTTTGGATGCCCGAAGAAATGATAGGGAGTAAGCTCGTAAAAACACATCTAATGCAAAAGGCAGTGACTAAATTGAGACATTTAAAAAAAAAAAGAGGCTTTTTTCTGAAAATGGTAAACTTTCAAATGACTGATATACCAAAAAAAAAAACTTTTAAAATTTTAGTGAGAACATTTTGGTAATTTAATGATAGAGTAAAAACATAGTATTACAATGTAGGCCCCTTGGTTTTTCATGTGTCACTCTTTTGTCTCCCTCTTGTCTCAAATTTTCTCAACTTGTTTGAAAGAAATCGCTGCATCAGCTGGTGCCAAAATGATTCATAGTATATAGTTGATGGTGGTCTTTTAAAATTTTTACATGGTTTGATTCCTTTTCTCCTATTCTTCAACCTTTTGTAAAAGCATTTCTTCAAAATACAATTGCTTTTTGTAGATCTAGCTTTAAAGTTAGAAAACCTAAAAATGTTCCTTTGTTGGATTCTAGATTTTTTTTTTGTGATCTGACGCACTTACATATTTCCTAACAATGTCCTATTGTGGTGATGTGTTTCCTACTGGTCACCATTGCATTGATGTTTTTTATTTTTTCTAGCTCTTGGAAAAATGAATTTTTTGGACTTCAAACTTTTTTTTATGCCTATTGACAACTTAGTAATGGGGTTAAAAAAGTTTGTGGACTAATTTGTCAACACTCTGCTTCTTTCACAATAAGTAGGTTAAAATTGTAATACTCTTGGATCCATTGATAAACTCTTCAACCTAGCTTAGGTGAGAGAATGGATCTTGATATGGTACCTCTCTCTCTCTCTCTCTCTCTTTAATTTTAAATTATTTGTTTACTTTGATTCAACTCATTTCATGCTGTTGCTCTCCACAATAAGATTTATCTAAAATTACCTTCAATCCCTAAGAGAGACTGAGAAATTGAATACCTGCTCAAGGTATCAGTTATCTATAGCCTTATTAAATGCTTTTGTACCAAGCTCTATCCTTAGTTAATGATATGCTTGTTTGTCATAGTTTGTGGGATGCCCCAGTTATGCTTAAATTTGCTTTGCATTGTTTGCTTACTTGATTGAACTTGGAGATGAGTGTACTTAATTAGGATATAATGACTAAGAAAAAAAAGCCAATAAATTTTAGTTGATCTAGGAACCAATTCCATGTCACTTGTAGATTAATGGTTATTTAACTCACTTTTGGAATTTCATATATTAATATTGTGTTATTACTATATGGTCCTAAATATGTATCTCTAATAAGTCTAATTTTGGTTTATCATTCTATAATTGTTGGTTACAATTCTGAATTATACTTATCTACTTAACAAAAGTAATTATAATATGATTAGTAAGGCACCAATTCTTTACTTATAAATTTCTCCATTTGTTCACAATTAATAGGTAAATGGTGTTGTTTTGACTTCTTTTGGAGTTATGGGTAGCCATTGGTGAGTTAACTAGAAATGCTTTCTCAAAGCGGTAAATATTCCTAAATTAATAGCTAATGCATAGGGGTGTAAGGGGCCGGGCTAAGCTCGAGCCCACTGGACTCAAGCTCAACTCCTTAAACTATTCGTATTACCCGAGCTCAAGCTCAAATTGCTCGAGCCTAAATTTTGAGGGTCGAGCTTGGGTTGAGGGGGGATCAAACTCGATTCAAAAGTCTACTAGGCTTGAATGAAAGGCCTTTTATGTAACTTATTATATTTAATTTAACGATTTAAACTAATAACTAGTTGATTAGTTATACAATTAAGGTATTATATATGTTATTATTGAAGGCCTGTAAAGGGCCGAATACTTACAAGCTTGAACTCGACCTTATTAAGGTATTGGGCTCATATTCAGGCTCGAGTTTGAGCTCAAGCTCAATTTTGGCTTGAGGAGGGCTCAAGCTTTGCTTGAAGGTTCACCAAGCACGATTACACACATAAATCTTTAGTATCAGAATTATAAATTAGATGAAATATGAGGACCTAATATGTACTTTTTTACATAGATAGCCATAGAAGGAAAAGTTATAAAACCTATCTAAAACTTTCCAATCATTTGCTGCTCTACTATGATTTTGTAAACTTTATAAATGAGCCTTCATCTATACCTGCCGGTTACCACGTTGATTTTTAGGCTTAGGAAGACGCCTTAGCTTCATCCATTAGTCCTAGAAATTAAAGACCTAATTCTTAACGTGACAAGAAATTTCAAGCAACATCATACAAAAAAATGAAAAGGAATAATAGTAACATTTGCAAATAAAAAACATCAAGAAAATTGAAGATTTGATCAAATAAAGGAAATAAAGAGGTGCGATAATTTGAATTGGATTTAGGAAAGAGACGAAAAGGCACCTTGGAAGAAAATGTGGCCAATAGTGTTAAATACTAATCACAATCATCAAATTAAGTTCTGGCAGAGGAAGGGCGGTGTTGCTGAGGAGGTTTGAAATAGGGGTGAGCATGGGTTGGGTAAACCCGAAATCGAAACCGAACCACCCCCATTGGGTTGGGTAAAAATTGATCATGGTTCTCGGGTTGGTTTCACGTATAGTAGAACCGACAGTTTTTGGGTTGGTTCTGGTTCCATATGAAACCAACCCGAGGGTGAACCGAACCCGAGATATATATATAATAAAAATTATAGTATTACTGATATATCTACACACACACACACACACACACATATTTCTTTGAAGCATTATGATAGTTATTTTGTGTTTTTATATTAAACTCTTAAACTGATGTTCCAAATTGACACAGTATGGAAGTTGTGGGATCATTTACGAAATTTCTCCATATTCACTTAAATCACTTTGCTTCATAGACCCACCACTCCTAAGTCATTTTGCTTTCGATCTTTTATTCCAGACTACTCTTTACGACACAATTATGATATTTTTTTCATTTGAGTCATGCAAAATTAAAAATTTATGACATCGACATATTTTAGGTTTTGATACTGAAGAAGATAGTTTTAAAGGCTCAGTTTTCTGTATTGAATGTCATACCAATATTAGAATTACTGGAATGAAGTAAACTAGTTGAGATAAAAGATGTCCCACAAGCAACTCTTTTGAACCAATTTTGTAAGAACAACATTTTAAACTCTTTTGAATGCATCTAAGTACTTATATTTAAATATTAATTTAATTGTATATTATGTTGAATATGTCATAAAACTGATTATGGATGTAAATTTATGGAATTTTGGTGTTGTTATAGGTATATGGTATAAACCGAAAAATCCAAGAACCAGAACCGAGAAACCCAGAACCATGGTTCTGGTTCTGTTCGGTTCTCGGTTCTGGGTTGGGTAGAAAAATTTTGGAATCGAGGCCATTTTGGGTTGGTTCGGTTCCACCATAAAACCGAACCAACCCAACCCATGCTCACCCCTAGTTTGAAAGAGGCAAAGAAATTAGAGATGGTCGTGGAGCATAAACACTGAGAAGATTGGGATTTGGGTGTATTGATTTGGACTCTTTCTAGGACTGAGTCAGGTAAGCGTGTAAGGGTTAGATTTAGAGAAATTCCAAAATTATTCCAAGCCTATTAGACCTGTTTATACATAGGATCGAGTAATAATAGATTCAAGCATGACCCAAAAAAATTTCCAGCTCATTTTGAGGGCTTGAGCTCAATCGAATTTATCTTGAAAAATCTCAACTTGAGTTACCTGAAAAAAAATCTTACCATTTTAAATCGAGTTGGAGCATAAAATATTTTGTAGTAAATGATTCTAAAATATAAACTATCCAAAAAAAATCCTACCCCTCTTCATCCTTAAATAATCCAACATAAAATATGTTGTAGTAAATGATTTCAAATTGACGGACTAATACTTTCATTTAATTGGCCGAGAAAACCCTTGTTGGCCTTCGGAAGTGCCGATCGGCCAATCCCATCAACGTTAATCTGCTCTCCTTGCGCTTGGACTTGTCGGAAAATTGGAACGAATAAAAACGGTGCGTTTCTTTCGCACGGCGATTTTAGTAAGAAACAAAACAAAACAAATGAAATGAACACGGAAAAGAGAAACAAATACAAAAGAAAAAGAAAAAAAATTCCAAACACAGAAACTCCATTAACACTTCCTCAGGATCTCTATCGTAGCTCTTAAAAATCAAAATCCATCTCCCGACCCAATCCTTCTCTAGAACAGGACAGGTCACAATTCCCAGCGACGCCGACGGAGGGAGATAGAGACCTTTTCTCTCACCTTGTTCCTTCTTCTCTCACTTGAAGAGAAGGATCTGCGAACGAACCAACAGGTACATGTGAAAAGACAGACAGACACACACACACACACACAAGCACAATCTCCGTCTCTAATCATGAATGTGTTGATTAAAGAATCAGAACCGATAAACGCAAGTTCTAAGACAACGTGTGGGTTGTCGTTTCACTATCATTTGTTGCGTTTTCTTTTGTGCAGGCAAGTTGCTAAATATTTGAAATCTTGTTGGGTTGTCACTTCTTGGACACCATTCTCACAGCACTTCACCTAAATCTTTTGTCCCTTTCGCTTTCCCCGTGCTTTGCTTTGAGTGAAAGTGCCATCTTTCATTTCGATTCAAATTTACAATTGTGTTCTATTTGTTTCCCATACAGATCTCGGAATGTGGTTGATTTGGTAGTTTTCTGTTTGGTATGGCTGTGTTATTAATGGATGCAAATTTGTCTTGCAAATGCTGTTGCAGGAGTGGTTTTGACACCTGTCTTGGAACTCGTGGCTGCCCATTTCAGAAAATGGGAAGTGGGTGGTGTGTGGAGCAAATGCCAATTTTATTACTTTGAATGCCTGATTGAGGTTTTGGAAGATTGGTGCATTCGATATTTCACTCTAGATTGTGCGGAAGGGAGCTTTTATATGTTGAAATGGCGGATTTAGCAGGGTTACATGAGGCTGCCGGGTCAAGATTTAGTCAATTGGAGTTGATTGGGAGAGGATCCTTTGGAGATGTCTATAAAGCGTAAGTCTGCTTTCACATATTTCTCACTGCTTGCTTCTAACATATATGCTACATTTTTTTTGGTCTCTTGATTAATCAACGTATTTTAATGTGGAAGTCTTATTTATCTTGGAGAGATTACATAGGCCTATACATATAACCATCTGGTGCATTTTGGGAGCTCATTCTCGATGCAAGTATAGTCTGGAGTTGGGTTTATGAGGAGCTAGTTTGTTTGTTACTTTATGTAATGAGCAAGTATAGTGTCTAGAGTTGGATTAATGAAGAGCTAGTTTTTTTCTCTTGCTTTATGTATATATTTGAACCCTGTATACCCCGTTGTTGACATATCAATGAGACTCTTAACTTCATTCCACTGACAATCCATGTTGTGACACATTTGTTTGTTGCTTCTAATAAATTCCTTACTTTGAGACTATTCTTTTGAGATTTTCTACTGATTTTCACTGTCATGACTAAGGGTTGGGATAACTTCATTGGACTTGTTCTACTAATGGTGGTTTAGATGTCATCAAAATTGAAGCTTGACTTGTTTGTTTCTGTTTTTGGCAACAAAGATGCATATTCGTCTGAGGAAAGCTCTATGTGTTGTCTTTGATGGTAAAATGGACCCAACAGATGCATGTTCTTTGTCATTGAAAATTTCTAGCAAAATACTGAACTGCTGAAAGTAGCTTAGTTTGACTTGTCTAAAGCATCTTGGTAGCTCCACTGGGGTTAACTGAGGATTTGAAGGACACAGATTCGATCCATCCTCACTACATTATAGTGTTACTGAGGTTTTCGAAAATTAAGATACTGGCTTTTTGATTAAAGGTCATGGGTTTGAGTCTTATCATATTGCCAATGTTAGTGTGTTATCCTGCCATTAATCTGCGGGTCTTAGATAGTAAGTTTATTGTACCGTGTTTCTTGAGAAAAGAGAAATTGTAAGTTTCTTTTCCTCAAGATAGTTTCTGACAATACACATGCTGGCTAATTAGAGGTTTTTGGAAAACAAAATCCCACTTATATATTTTCGACCTTTTGTTACATTCAGTGAGAATCCTTGTTTCCTTTATCAATAGAATTGTAGGATGGCACCTTCAGTTAGACAACAATGTTCTTTGGTTTGCACAGTTGTTAGTAGGACAGGATGATTAACTTATAGTAAAGATATGTTACAGCTATTCTCCAATAAGTTGAATTTTCTTTTCTTTTCTTTTCTTTTTTTCATTAATTTTTTAATGCTCTCTTGACACCTGCCATCAAGCTTGCATGAATAAGTGTTATGTGAAAGCTGATAGTAAGTTCCTGAGTGGTTAAAAGATCCAGGTCCTTTGCAACTGAGCTGCAGATCCTAATTACCGTGCTAATTTGTAGGTTTGACAAGGAACTAAACAAAGAAGTTGCAATTAAGGTTATAGACTTGGAGGAATCGTAAGTGGATATGAACAATGATTGTTCTTGTTCATAATTTTATTGATCTATTTACACATGCTTTTTTACATTCTGCAGTGAGGATGAAATTGATGACATCCAGAAGGTATTTTTTTTGCAGTTTTGGCCTTTAGGTGTAGGGAGTCTTTGATAATTACCTTTACTATGTTTTACATTCCTCCAGGAAATTTCAGTTTTGTCACAATGCCGTTCTCCATATATTACTGGCTACTATGGTTCGTATCTCCATCAGACTAAATTATGGATAATAATGGAATACATGGCTGGTGGCTCTGTTGCTGATCTAGTAGGTCACTTTTACTTTTCTAACCATTGCTTGTACAGTTGGCTGAATTCTTGCTTTCTCATTTCTAATTGTTTCTCAGTGTTTTTATTTCTCTCTCACAATTTTTCTTGCGAGTTCTTCCTTCTAGTGTGTGACCCATGCATCTGATGCATGTTTATGTTTTGTTTTGTTTGGGACAATCAGACACCCTTAAGTGTGGAGGTGGATTCTGTCTAGTCTAATATCTTCTTGGTTGCTCCCATGTGCACACTGCTTCACTTTTTCCCTTGCCATTTTGGTTTCATGCTGAGCTTTTACATGCATTTCATCCTTTTCTTTTTTGTTTCCACTGTGAAAATACTTCTATGTTCGTCTTTGACCTGCTTATACATCATGAATGTGGGCGTGCAACCTATCATGGATAATCTACTTACATTTATTTAAATGCACTCATACATTTATTATTGTTTTATTGCATGTATATCTATCAGATTGATTGCAGTCCTTACATACCAATTTGTCTGTTTAAAAATGCTCAGACAGTTTGTACATTTGCAGCTCCAGTCAGGTCCTCCCTTAGATGAGATGTCAATTGCTTGTATTTCAAGGGACTTGTTGCATGCAATTGAATATCTGCATAATGAAGGGAAAATTCACAGGGATATAAAAGGTTCTTTTGAAACTCCTTCACTTATTCTAGAACATCAAAAGCTCATACTATAATGTTAGAATCCTCTGTTTTATGCTTCTTTTCATAGATTTCACAGCTTTTGTTTGGCCACATTTATTTCTGTTGAGGTAGTAGTTTTTTCTGAATTCTACCATTTTTTTTTCTACCATTTTTGGTTCCATGACAATCTTTCTGTAATTGTCTGGCAGCGGCAAACATTTTGCTGACAGAAAATGGTGATGTAAAGGTACTTTATGTTTTCTCTGAAATGTTGTATGAGTGAGTGATGTGTATGAGTGGGTGATGTAGGAGTGCGGGGGTTTACAAATGTTCTTTTCCTGGATATTAAAACAATGATTCTTTGAACAGGTTGCAGATTTTGGTGTTTCTGCACAATTAACGAGGACAATATCTAGGAGGAAGGTATCAGAATTTGTGTAACTTTTACAAGGCCACGTTACTGGCTCATTATGCATCTACATTACTGGGTTCTCATTATAGAATTTTTCTTCTCCATTTGACCAAGTTCATGAGCTGTCTCCTTATTTTCAAACCTATTTCTGCTTAATTGCCTATTTTCTTGGAGAGAAGCTGAAATCATGAGGTTTCATGCTATGTCAGTTTTTTTTTTGTCTGCTCTTTATCTGAATGGTGTTTTCCTAGTCTATGATCATGGATAAATATATCCAGTGTCCGCTGGAGGGAATTCTGAATTTCAATATACTTTGCTTTTGAGGTTCTTAATAGCAGATGCACAAAATCTAGATCATCTTGACTCCAGACTGTTGCTTTCTTACTAAGGAAAAATAGATGATGCATCTTCTTCACTCTTTCTATAATTACCCACATTTAGCCCAATGGTTAAGCTAGTGGTTATTATTCACAAGGTCAAGATTAAAATTTGTAGCCTCCCCTTGGTCGTGTTCAAACATGCCAAATTTTTTCTTCTCTTTTTCTTCCGAGTATCAAGTCTTTTCATGTTTGAAAAGAAGTACCATTGTTGTTTGGTCATGCTGCTGAATTGTAAATTAATTGGCTTTCTGGCAATGCTTAACATAGGTTCTCCTCGTTCATAATTATCCCTTAGTTGTTGGCTGCCTTATAATTTTTTACTCTTGATCTAAGCAGGGAATTGGAACTGTTAGTGATGGAGTCTGAATACTCTTTTTACTAGGCAGAGCGGTTCAAGAAATGCTGTTATCCAGTCATTTATAATTTGGTTGCTGACATGGTTAAAATTGTCAAGACTTTTGTAGGAACACCGTTCTGGATGGCACCGGAAGTGATTCAGAATTCTGAAGGGTACAATGAGAAGGTTGTTTTTAATCATTCTTGTATATCCTTGATTTGTGGTGTATTCTGCTACTTTTAAATCATACCTTCCCCTGCTTCAACTTCTTCTTCACCCCCTGCTGCCCTCTCTTCCCTATACCTTTTCTGTTTTCTGTTTTCACTGTAACCCAAACCATCTTACTTGATACAGGCAGATATCTGGTCGTTAGGCATTACTGTGATTGAAATGGCCAAGGGAGAACCTCCACTTGCTGACCTTCACCCTATGAGAGTTCTCTTTATCATACCTCGGGAGAATCCACCTCAGGTTCTGAAACCATTTTTGTCATTATTCTGACTTTTGTCTATTGATCTGAAGTTTTGTTAATTCTTCTTACATGGAATCATTTTTTCCCATGGTTTAAATGAATCAAAATTCTCGGTTTTGCAGTTGGATGAGCATTTTTCACGTCCTATGAAGGATTTTGTTTCTTTGTGCTTAAAGAAGGTGCCTGCTGAGGTAAAAACCCTCTCTCTCTGTGTCCCCCCTCCCTCCCCATCCCTTTGTTATCATGAATATGTTTGGTTTTAAGCATATTCATGTCTATCGTTGAGTGAGTAATATTTTCCTACACATTGGGTGGAGGAAACTCCTCCAGTCCACACAGATGGCATTTCTATGGGATGCTGGATGAAAATTAAAATGCCATCTAAAATTGAATAATTTTGAATTTTTCATCAACTGTTGTGTTAATGCCATGTCCCAGTTGGAGGATCCTCCTAGACAGTCAGTAGGAAAATATTTTCTTTTTATTATATCTCTATATGGCTCAAATTGCTCTGGATTATCCTTTCTCATGGTTTAGTTAGAGAAAGAATTTTTGTTACTGAGGCCACAGGATAAATTAATATTTTTGTGTGTATTTATGCTGAAACCACTAATAGGGGTTGATAGGTTGGGTGAGAACTCTTTTCCCTGTTAATTATTTTGGTTGCCTGGTTAAATTCTGCTTGCGTCGAGCTGTATTGGTCTTGATATGCAGTGTCCTGGTATAGAGAGGGGAAGAAAACCCATACATTCTGATTTTGGCTTTCTATCTCACTTCTCTGAATCTTTTCTTTCATTCTTTTTTGATTGATCCAAATTTTAGAGGCCAAGTGCCAAGGAACTTCTTAAGCATCGGTTTATAAGGAACGCTAGGAAGAGTCAGCTTCTCGAGAGGATCAGGTGCCATATCGCTGCTGCTGGTTTTTGTTTATTTGTCACTATAACAGCCCCTTCCCTCTCCCTCTCGCTGAAAAAGTGAGGAAAAAGAAAATGGTCTCCCTTTAATGTTTATTTGTTAATGCTTTTGACGAGTATTAACCTGTTTGTTGTCTAGAATATTTTAAAAAATTCATGACAACAGTTGCAAAGTCTAGATTAGCTATAGAAAAGAGGGTTCTGACGTCTAGAGATGGTTTCAGATGTTCTTGAATTGCTTTATTTGATCATGCCTTGTGACCCCCTTTATTAATTAAACCAGAGAGCGCCCGAAGTACCCGATGAAGGAAGATGCAGATACACCTAGAAATGGCCCTGAAGTTGTGGCAGAAGGGTCTGGCACTGTGAAGGTGACACGAGAGCTCAGAGTTGAAGAAACTATTCAATCCAGGTTGGTGAAATGTGTTTCTTACTAGTCCTTTGTCATTTTCTAGTGGGTGTTGACTGACTTTTGCCTAGCTTCTCTAGCCAGGGGAAAACCTTAAGAAATTCTGAATGGGATTTCAGCATTGGTGGACAACTGAGTACTGGCACTGTCCGAAGTGCTTTAAGACCTCCTCAAGTCAGAGAACGGAGATCAGAAACATCATATAATCAAGGTACTCGAAGAATTTCAGATATTAAGGTTGCACCTAGTGAATCATCCGAAGTTTCCTCCGGAAAAGATACTAGGGATTCACATGATGACAGAAATCAAGATGATTTCCGTGAAGATGTAAGATTCTCTGTCTGTTCCTTTCTTTGCTTCCAAGACTCAGATAAACAACTTCCATTATTTTGGATATGAGGAGCTAATGAGACATGATCAAGTTATAATATGTGTAGTACTACAAAGGTTGTTATTTGTATTAATTGAAGAAAGAAAACGGTGATTCAAATGAATAGTTGCTTTGCCATCCAAGTAATTTACAGAAAAGGCCCTGAAATTTGGATGAAAATACAGTTTGTCCTCCTGTTCTGAAAACCTACAATTTACCCCGAAGCAGTACTGTCATTGACTCCAGGAAGGGGGAAAATTACTGTTTTACATTCAAATAGAGGAAAATTTGATGAATTAAACTATCAATGAACTGGCGAACTATTTTTCAGTCAGTTTAAATTTACCTGAAATACAGGCACTAGATAGTTTAAATTAGGATTTGAAATTTTGACGTTAGAACTAAAAGACACCGAAAAAGAGTATGTATTTAATGGGAGACATTGGATTTTGCCGAATTTGGAGAATTTATATTAATATGAAATACTAGGCAAATGGTTGCTCCCGTTCTCTGGCAGCAGTAAACTCAAGAACTTAAGTAAATATTTGGATTTTGAACGATTTATATTCTCTCTGTACCATCTTTTCTTTTTCCCTGATAACAATAAAAGATGTTATAGTTATTTTTTGCTTTTTTTTTTTAATAAATGGAGGCCTTTGTGAAATTCGGGAAGCTTATGAAATAAAGTTAATCTTGATAATTTAGAAAATGAGGAGTTTCAAAACTTTCCTAAGCCGTTAAATTTGTTAGGCAAAGAAAAAGATTCGGATATGAGCTTGGGCAGAAAGAAAGAATTTGGAACAAAAAAAGGGATGAATAGTGCAAGTCGACATACATATTTTGCTGTCGCATTCTGAGCAGTATCTTCTTGTTTTTGTTTTTCTTTTTTGCAGTATTGCTTACACAAATATTGGTAAAACCATGCAGAATGTCGTCCCTCCCTCCATCTCTCTCTCTCTCTCTCATCCTTCTCCCTGTAGACTGGAGCTAGTTTATCTCCCTGGAGAGGACTCAGAAATTGGAACCAACCTGAAAAAGAGATGGAATTGACAACATAGAATAATTATCCTTGACTTTGTTTTTAAAAGGCAATTTACCCCTAGAACCCTTTTTTTCGCTGTAACCCCAATCCTGAGACAAACTGGTAGAAATGAATAGGTGGAATTTGTGTCTTTTTATTAGTCAAAATCTAGTTTCTAATAAAATTGTATGCTACTTATTGCTGATACTTTCTGTTATCTAGAATGCAGCATCACATAGCATCTTATTTTATTTTATGTATATGTATCATGTTTGGGCTTTCCATGCATGATCATTCTTCTAAATTTTCAGGATGAAATGTCAATGAGTGGGTCAGGAACTGTTGTGATAAGATCTCCTCGGGAATCCCATTCATCTATGGTGTTTCGTGATCAAAGCTCTGTGGTAACATTGTACACTGTTGTTTGACAAGAAAATTGACTGACCCAATCTTTTGGTATGGCATTTGGTTGATCACAATTCTACTTTTGGTTGACAGTCCAGTAGCACATATGCCTTATCAGAAGATGCTTCTACCACTGGTACTGTTGTCCTTCGAGGGCAACATGAGGATGGAGATTCCCCACAAACTCCAAAGTCCAGGCTAGGAGTTCAAGAGAGATCTTCGAGTGCCTCACTGGAGGATAGTGCCACGAACCTTGCAGAGGTGTTTTTGTTTCTTATATCTGCCAAATTTTGTATTTTTTTATAAATTAAATACTGTAATAACATCATCATCATCATCATCATCATCATCATCATCATTGTTATTATTATTAAAGCATAAGGACTTGTTTTAGGATTTGCTTGCCTTCCAGTTTGTTGGTCCTATTGTTATTTCTCAATTCAGGTTGTGGCCTTCTCATCTGATGTTTTTTTCTAGATAACTATGTGTTCCTGATGGTAGTCCTTGCCCTCTTTTTCCGATGGATATTTATTTTTTATTTACACCAACGGTGTGCATGAGTCCACAAGTTTTCAGTGCGAGTGTTTGACAAAAACAGAAAAAGATTCAAGTTTGGTGTCTCTGGGCTGTAAAATTGTAGGTAAAACCGCCAAGACTGGTGTTTACATGGGAGCATGTGGCTGCATTTCAGAATGCCTCGCTGCCCTGAATTGCACTGTCATTTTTTTTACTCGAATGGGCCCTAAATCTCTCTCTCCTTTGGATTTGTTTTGTTTTTTGTTTTTTTAATATCTGTTGACAATGCATAATATGCCTGGTGTTGGATGGCTGAGGTTCAGAAATTATTTTTCAGGCAAAAGCTGCAATTCAGGCAGCAATGAGGAGAGGCAGAGAAAGATCTGGAATGGGGAGGTCCAATAATGCTGTGCATGATAATAGGAGAAAAGACCAAACAACTCACAGTTCTGAATCTTCCAGGTGAATATGATTGTGGACACGTTCAAGTTCCAGTGTGGATTTCCATTTGTAATTTTTTCTAAATGATGCACTTTTCTCCAGAAGTTCTCATGAATATTTTGACACACAAAAGGTGTTTCCAAGGTCACAGCAAGCAAGTGATGATGAAGAAAGTGCAAAGATAGCTTTATCTTCTGTTCCACTGTCACTATTACTCATACCTTCCCTGAAAGAGGTGTGTGCAAGATGTTTTGCTAGTTAAATTTTAATCTTGCTTACTGGTGTACTGGAGGTAACGTTTATTGTGTTCATCAAATTCAAAGTTGTTGGTTGTTTGATTTACAATGTTTTGTTGCTGATTGTATTTAAAATATCATGAACCCAATGCCTTGTATACATGTGTTTATTAGATTCATATCTGTCCAGGCTAGGAATGCTTTTATGATAATAAAAAGGATTTACTTCTCTCCTCCAATTCCTATGATGGATTTGAGTTTATGCTACATATAAATTCAGTATCTGAAAGTCGGAAAGTGAACTAGCCAAAGGTGTCTGATAACACCATAGCCACAGTAACTTGATAGAATTAGTAAGAAATTATATTGCTTCGGGACCATTTCTAGTTCAAAATACCTTTAAAAGAGTCATGTTATGGGAGTATTATATGATTTTTGTTAGATGGTATTCTTGCAACCTGAACACAGTGGCATGCTCATACTGGAGGATAACATTGTAATTCGGATCTCATTAAGTTGTGATTGCTGGTATTTCTTATGAGAATTGCTTAGTCCTTTACTCTGAATGATTTGAAATATATTCCACACATCTATTTTGAAACTTCGTGTTTTATGTCCTAATTTGTGTATTTTTTTGCATCTCAAGTACACCCAATGCAATTTCATTGGCCACATATCTCAAAAGAGGAACAATGATTAGAGAACTGGAATATTTTTGCATACTCAAACTGGAAGCATGTTAGCTGGATGCTTTATGCTGTGCTTTCCCTTTTAAATAGTTGGTCAATCTGTAATGTAGGCCGTAGGTGATGATTCCGAAGGATCAGTTGTGAATAGAGTCACAAATTCTCTCATGAAAATGGAGCACAAAAATCCTGGGTCCTGCGAAGCTCTTGTGCGTAGGTTGCTTGAGAGACTGGGCAGGTCAAAACCCTTTCAGGACTGAGGATACTGTTATTGTTATATTAACTTTATGGTCAATTAATATGCTTAAGTTGATAGAACTCAAGAAAGAAAAAACAAAAAACCTGTGCAGTTCTAAGGAGTCCTCGTTGAAGGAGTTGCAGGAGCTGGCAGCTAGCCTCTTCACAAAGGGCAAGACAAGTTCTGGTGATGGTCGAAATACTAATGCAGAATCTGACGGTAGGAAAAAGCAACAACCCAAGGAACTTAATTCGAGCTCCAACTTAAGCCCGCTTGCAAGATTTTTACTGTCGAGGTTTGTTGAATTATTGTGGTTCATTCTGGCAATACGTCAAAAAGGTGTTTTAGGTAATGAAATATGGATTTTGGGCATCATAGATTATACCTTTAATTGGTTATGCAGATGGCAAGGCCAGGTCTCGCGCGATTTAAATCCAGCTTGAACCAAGTTGAACGGAAATTATTCTCATCTTTCTTCTCTAGCGTGTTCGCTCTCTTTCGCTTGCTACCCTGATTCGATGTACATAACATTGTAAGAAATGATGTATTTATTATTTCCTATGATTATTTTTTATAATAATATTCGATTTTCATTTGGAAAGGCATCCATTTAGAGAACATTTGCCACCCCACCTCTCCACCCCAAAATTTCACACTACAGTGTAATTCGAACACTTGTAACTTTTAATAGCAGTAATATGTTTAAGGTTGAGCATTTCGCTGTACTTGAGGATTGCGATGGTAACAAGAAATTGTTTAGGGCAAATAGCACCATTATTACTAGTGCTATAAACGAATTTGTCTGGAGGAAGTAAAGCATTCGTGTTCCAGTTTTGTCTATGAATTTAGATATTGGTGTTATGTCTTAACTAATTACGATTACAGGTCACATTTATAATCTTTTTCACTTTGTTCCTTCATATTCAGAAACGTTAAACTACAAGCAGGGAGATGAAGAAATTTGCCGGAGAGGCGGAGGGCAGCTTTGCTTCTCCGTGTTTCAAACTCAGGCTCAAAAGACAACGAACTCGAACTCGCCAGTTCACCACTCACTCAAAAGACATCTAGAGTTTTATTTCTTTTCATTATATAAAGAAGGTTTCCGTTTTTTGTGAAAACTAGCCAGACCATATTGTTTAATTCATAGTATTGTGTTTTCTCTATCAAGGACGACGGAGGGTCGGTCACTTGTAATTTTGACGAAAAAGAGACTCTTACGTCTCTAAGTATCTATTTAAAAACTTTTAGGCCCAATTCGTTTCAGCTAAAGTTAACTAACTTTTTTTAACTTTTATATCTTTTTTACTTGAAACCAATTTTATTTGAAAGCCGATGTTATGTAGATACAATAATCAATTTGAAAGTAAATTTTTATGATGTTAAACTTTTATAAATTTTTCTTTTTTAAGGCTTGAAACTAGAAAAATTCATAACAATTTAGTAAGATTATAAAAATTGTATTTTCAATTGATTATTGTAACTACATAATATTAGCTTTTAATTAAAATTAGTTTCAAGTAAAAAAGATGTAAAAATAAAAATAAGTCATTTTATAGTTAATTGACTAAAGTTAAAACGAATTGGGTGTTAAATTGTTGAGAGTTGGCCTTAAACTAGTTCTGTTTTTTCTTCCTTCTGGTTCTGGTAGAACCTCAACTTTAGTACTATTATTGATGAGATGGTTCATGATCCCTCAAACTCGCAGGTTGGCAATAGCCATAAATTTTGTGAACAGTGGTGCCGATGGAAAAATAAAAAGTACTTGCTTAGTTGTTACTTTAATGTTATTCTGATATGTTCAGCAACACATTATACATTTTAAGCTTCAGGGGCAAACAAGTTTTATTTGTACTTAGATTCACTCAATCACCTGACTGTTTTTAGAGATTTACAGGAGATTTGGGGAAAAAAAATCTTCCAAGAAATCTCGTGCTATTTTATCAACTAATTTCAACTATGACAACAGCATTAGTAGTTACATTACATGTTATACTGCTGATATTATTCTTGAAATTATATTTTGAGAAGGTACAGATCGAATTTCGAGCATCATAATTCTTGAGGTATGAGATCCCGCAACTCCAAGGAAATTTTTACAAGAGTCTCTACCCTTTAGTTCGAGTTTCTTTTTCGTCCTTAACTTATAAATTGTTTTGATCTAGAAACTGCAATCTCAACAAGTCAGTTCACAACACAGTACATCAAACACACCTCAATTATGGTCATCGCCTAGCATCTGGATTGAATGACAAACTTAGCTATGCAACAATAGGGCCGTATAACCACTATGCCCACAAGAAACTTCTGCATTCACAACAAAGCCCTACCAAAAATTTAGTATGGTGGAGAGTTTATTGGGGCCAGAATATGCTTCACAGTTTATTTTCTATTGATTAAACGTTGGCTAAATTCAGGTGGAATCCAATTAACCATCCTTCCTGACAGCTGGAAAATATGCTCACTTCTTCTCTTTTCCTTCTTCCCGCAGCTAATACAAGCAACCAAAGCCAGCAGCGTCTTTGTGTCAAATCAAAAGGCTACAGATCACCGTTTGAGTTGCCTTCTTGCCAAAGCAGGAGCTTTCTTAGGGATGTAGACCTTGTAATTCACCTGACCAAAAAGTTAAGATTGAATTAATAAAGAAAACTTAAACTTGCAAATCATTTGTAAGCATAAAAAGCTTACTGTTTTATACTTAAGCAAAAAAAGAAAGCAAAAGCTTACTGCTCTGGAGACCAAATGCACAAAATCTGTAACATCTCACCTGAACCAGTTCACCACCACGCATAACAGACATAGTTTTCTGCTCGAACTGAGAGCTCTCCTTGGTTTCATTTTGCAATTTTTCAGACCTTATATCTCCTGATGCAGACACAGGAGCGGTATGCATGCTATCAGAATCAGGTACCTTGTTAACTTTATCACTGACATCTGTTTCAGCAGTTCCTGAAGCACGCTCCTTCCCAGCACCCCCAGGTGCCAAATTGGCTTGAGAACTTTCCTGTACAGCAGGAATATGTTCTGACTTGGAGCACATAGCACGTGATCTTTCCCCAAATGATGGAGTTGGTATTTCATTAGGGCCAGCATCAACAGCTTCTTTGATCTTTTCTTTAGGATCTTCAACGGGAACCTTCTGTAGTGAGGAAACTTCAAGTAAAGGACTGCCCAATTCTTGGCTAATGCCATCCTTATCTGGTGTCTTCTGACTGTTTGATGGCATAGAGCCTGGGGCACCTTTCCTTGCTATAGGCTGCCTAAGCTGTTCTGACTCTTGGCCTGTGGTAACTACTCCACCACCTTCTTTGCACGAAGTCTGGAATGACTCATTTTCTGAAGAATATGGCTTCTTCAGAGCACTGTCTTTCTTGTCTTCCTGGGTAGCCGATACATCCACATTTGTTTGCTTCCCTCCGCGGAACTTCCTTAGGTTTTCCAGGGCACGCTGCCTCAAAATTGATTCAAGGTCATTACCATTCAAACTGCCAACAGATATAGAAACCTCAGTCTCCCTTCCCTTATCAAAATCTCCTTTTTCATACCCACCATCACCAATACAAATTTCTTTGACACTGCTTGTTGTGTCAAGACCTGAAGTCATAATAGTTCGTCCTTGCCCATCATCTGCATGCCTTTTACTCTCAGATAGAACATTAGAATGGTTAGTTAAGTCCTTCCTGTTACCTGTTCCATTAGTTTCATTATTTCGGGAACCATTCTCATCACACTCAAGCTCTTCTTTAAGATCTCCACTTTCCGATGTGCCTACTTTCTCCTCGTGTCTTACGACAGTAATAACTGATCTCAGCCTTCTCACGTTGGTCACTTTCATTAATCTCTCCTCACTTTTATAACCACAGCTGTCAATACTTCTACTATGGGGCGAATGACTCCTTGATCTCCTACTCTTTACCGTGCTATTTCCTATGTTCAATGGACTAGCTCTCTCATCTTGCCCTACAATAGGGGTAGCATATGTCACCTGTCTAGTGTTGTTCACCTTTGTTTCCTGACTATGGTAACCACTGCTGTCAGTAGCCATACTAGAAGAAAAATTTCTTGACCTAGTTCTACCCTTTTTTTTGCCATTTCGGACCTTGCCCAATGTTTTCCTATCAAACTCACTCCCATCACCACTACCACTACCCTGACAAGTGGAGCAACTCCACGACTCACTATTTGTCGAGCTCACGGAGACATCTCTCCTGCGCTTCTTCCTACCTTGACGGACACTCTTCCTAGCCCGATCCTCCTCCTTTCTTCTCTTTGACCCTCTCCGTTTCCTCCGACGATGAACCTCCTCACTACCATCACTACTTGCAGACCGCCTCTTAGCCCTCTTCTTGCTGCCCTTGCCGTCCCTACGAGCAAGGGAGCGGGACCTTCGACTTGAATAGTAATCCTCGGAACTAGATGAGGAAAGAGACATGGAAGAAGTAGTGGAACCAGTATGATCCGAGTGAGAGAGGGAAAGAGCACGGCGTCTGAACTTCTTGGACTTGCTTCTCTTACTACTAGTCTTACCTCTCTTCCTCGTACGTGACTACAGGACATAAATATTGTTCATGTAAAGATGATCAGAATCAATCCGCAGAACAATATAATTGCAGAATTACAATAACCAAAAAGAAAGAAAGAGAAAAACACAAGAGTATCGAAATTGAAATCCCTTAATTGATTTGAACCCTAAAATTTGCAAGCAAGGCATCAACCAGGAAAAGGAAAGGGGAATTCTAGTTGAAGATGGAGGAGTTGGATTAGAAGAAGAGAGAGGTTCGGGGGGAATGGAATACCTTGGAAGGCCTTTTCTTGAGGGAGGACTTTCCCATTGTTGGATTCCCGGTCGGAAATCAGAATCTGTGTCTTACCTGAAAAATAAGAAGAGAACATACACAGACGAAGCAACAAACACACGATACGACACGTATAACAGAGTAATTCTGGAAAAGAACAACAGAGAGAGGGGAAAGGGAGGGCGGAACAGAAATCGGACAGTGACGAAAGAGGAAAGGACGATGGTATTGGCTGCCGATGATTGGATTGGCCTGCCCTGATTAGGCTCTGTAGCAAAACCAGACGGGAAGGGGAAGGCAGCGACAGGGAGGGGGTAGGAACTTCACACGATTAAAGGGCGACGAGCCTTGGATGGGACGCGATCCATTTTCTTCCCCTACGTGGGAATGAGATCGGGTAAAATTCATTGGCGCTCCCTAACTTTTAATCTTGTCTTAAATTAGTTAGGGCAAAGGACATGTTTGGTCCCCTAACTGTTTTTTTAAATTTGTCATATCAGTCCTATAAGTTGTCAAGTTGCCAGATGAGTCCTCTAACGTTAAAACCATTATCTCGGTTAGTCCTACAACTTACTTGTTTGGCTAACGGAAGTGCTGTCATGGCACTTACTGTTGTTTATTTCAGTCAATAAACTAATATTTTTCAAACCTTAGTTACTTATTTGAAAATTTATCCAAAATTTGAGGGCTATCAACTCTTAATCACTCAAATTATAATTTTAGGACTAATTTGACAATTCGACTAATTTTAAAACTCATTTGATAACTTGAGTAATTTTAGGACTTGCTTAAAAAAATTGAAAAGGTTATAGGACAGAAAATGAAAAAAATAATTTGAAAAAGTTATGGGATTGGAAATTAACTATCATCTGACAAAAAATTATAAATTGAGTGACAGACAACTAAATTCAAACTAACAATAATATAATCCAAAAAATATATCACAACAAACTTTAGCTTTATTTTATTGGGGATACACTATCTTATTTTCATATCTTAAATGGTTACCCTTTATATTTGTCTTATCAAACTACATAATCCCATATAGTGTATCCAAATTAGGTACTTTTTATTGATTTCACCGTTAATTCGGATGGAAAATGTTGACGTGACATTAAATAACACTAAAATAAATTTAAAATAACAATAACCCTATGTTTTAAATTTCATACCGGATGTTGTACCATTTTTTTAATATTATAGTACTATCTCAGTTATCGGTATTATATCGATGGTATGATAGCTACTAATATTTAATTTTAAACATATATGAATATATCATACATACTTACTAATTAATTATTATTCCCATTTTATTTTTCTTTCTTTGTCATTGTCATGAAACTTACAAAAATAAAAAAACTAAATATTAGAGAGGGAGCCAAAGTGATTGTCTTGGAACTTATAGAAATAAAAAAATACAATGAATATTAAAGAGACTTCGTTCCCACCCGTTCCTTTCTCACACCCAGTTGAGAGCTTTTTTCACTTGTCAATTGACCTAATCCAAATATAACCTCACCCCATATTCTACATTATTCACAAGTTACTGTGCATCTTTATCTTCTTCTTGCTCGACATGGGAGGAGGTAAGACTAATGCTCATTTTTTTGTTTTTCCATATCTGCAAATCGACATTTTTTTTCATGGAGAAGCACGAATTTGCACTCGGATAATTGGGATCGATTGCAAAATTGGCCGAATTGTCATTTTTTGATGATGGCGGACCAGTGCAAAGCGACACATCGGTATGTCCGAGACACTGATTTTAACATTCAGCAACGGCAGAAATTCTAGGTCCAATGGTAACGAGCCTTGACACAATCCGTGATAACATATATTTTAGGTCAAATCGTGGCGAGCCTTAGCATGTTCAATGGTGGAGGAAATAAAGTGAGAACGAGGCAAGGAGATATTCCTTATTGAGATTCTTACAATTGGGGGTCGAATTTGAGAGTGGCAATGAAGTTGCTTGAATCAGTGAAAGAAAATGCAAAAAATCGAGGAACGAAGAAGGAGGAGGTGACCAAGATGACTCAATGAATGATGATTCAGCTATAGGTGGTGGCCGCCACAAGGTTGGGAGGGGGATGAAGTTGTAGATGTAGGAGATGAGGGGGAGGGATGAGAGAAAAATGAGGAAGGCGCTCAAATTTTGAAAAAAAATTCAAGTAACTAAAATTTGAAAAGTGTCAGTTTAGTCACTGTAATAAACAATATTAAGTACCATGTCAGCACTTCCATCAACTAAACAAGTTGTACGACTAACAAAGCTAACGGTTTTAATGTTAGAGCACTTGTTTGGCAACTTGATGAAATATATAACTAATATGGCAAATTTGAAAATGTTAGAGGACAAAAAATGTTCTTTCCCCAATTGGTTATTTACCTTATAGTATGTTATCATAAAGTCTCATGCATCTTAACATAGGGATGTCAATTTACACCCTCACCCACGAATACCCTACTTTACCTTATTTGACGAAAAGGTTTTTTTTTCAATTGAGCAGGTTTAGGCCGGGTTCAGGTATTTTTTGTTTTTGTACCCATCAAGTATGGGGAGGGTATAGGTTTAGAGGTCTACCCTGCCCAAACCCATCTTATACCCTACCTGCATATTATATATAATATTTAAGTATATAAAATATTACATATATTATATATGTATATATATATATATATATATATATATATATATATATATATACATATACCTAATCCTAACCCTATACAACCCACATATATAATATAATTCTGACCCAGTAAACCTTAAATTTCACTATTGTATAACCCAATGGCCTCATCCTAATTCCTAGTCTGCCAATGAAAGGTTATGGGTTGCAATTGCAATTGTAGAGGTGCAATACCTAAACCCTAAAATATTTTTTACTTTCTTTAGTTTCAATTTTCTTTTATGTGATCACTTGTGCGGGTATTATGGCCATAATACCCGACTCTACCCACGCTAATGTAGGGAGGGTCTGGGCAAAGAAATCCTACTCTCTACAGGTTATGAGGAGAGTTTGGATAGAGTTTTTGTATTGCGGATAGGTTTTGGGAATGACTTTATCTTCTCCAAACCTAGGCTGTTGACATCCCTACCTTAATGTGCCTACCATCCATCAGTTTGTCCTTTATCTCAAATAAAATGTGATGATGTGGCAACTTGGATGTTGATATGACAATTCACACACAATTGTCTGGGCCCAAAATGCCACATTACCTCTTTTTTCATAACTATAAATGACTATATTAGGAGAATAAAAATATTTATGCTAGAATTGACACAAACACATAATTGTAGGAACTTAAAACAAGATTAGCAGCATGAAGTTCGTCTTCTCCTCATATCTTCTCCTTCTAGTTCTATCCCTTCGACCTTTCCTCTGCCATCAGTACGAACAAATGCCCAGAATTCTCCAACAACCTAATTGAAACTTGTACACATCTCTCCATTTCAATTTCTCTCTCCCCCCCCAACTAGAGTTCAATGGGAGAAATTAAAGAAGTTGATGTTGGATCTAAGGCCATTTTCTGACAACAAATTTGGTCCAAAGAAATCCACCTGCAAGAACTGCAACCACCCTTAAGACTCATTTAACAAGCACATGCCTAATCTTGGGATTATTGCCTCCCTTTAGGACTAGTGTGTAGCCGCCATCCTCCACCTCTATGATGACGACTTTCTCCCTCTACTCCTCAGTCTTCTCCATCCACTACAAGCTCAAAAAGGTTTTTGTTATTCTTCTAATTATAGCATGACTGGGCTTGTTTTTATGAAAAAGAGAAGGCTTAAAAAAATTCAAAAAAATAAATGAATTTGAACAATAAAAAAGGTGATAGTCAATGGGTTCGCATGGGCCTATCCCAAGGACTTGATAGAAAGCAAATGAAGATCCTGCGTACAAAGACAACGTCGGAGCCCTATGATATTTTCCTGAGAGAAACCCTCTGATGATCAAGTCAGTTTTGAGTGAGTAAAAAAACGTATTAGAGTGTGCAGTAAAAATCTCATATCTTGAGATTGGTGAATGAAGTTAGTTTATATAGCTAAAGGGATATCGACAGAAATCAGTTCTAGATGGGAATCCTTTAGTTTATCCCATAATTTTCGAGGGGTTTTATTTCCATCTTAGGTAGGTTTCCTCTTTAGCTCAATGCGCCTCTTGTCTTTAGTCCTTCCATTGTGGGTCTATTTGTTTTGGGCTTTGTGTTGGGTCTGTGCCCTACCAAAAAGAAAAGATAAAAATCAAAATTCAAAGCAAAACAGCTCAAAAAAACTGAGTTGGGCTTGTTCTTATGACAAAGAGAATGCCAGAAAAAAATATACATAGGTTTAGTGTAAAATCCGTCAAGAGGGGAAATTGTACAAATGTATAAAATTTTTAAAATTTCATTCACATGGTTTTCATAATCTGGGCCTAAAAATGAAATGCTCAAATGGAAATCAAATGAAGGAAAGTTACCATTTTTCAACATTGGGCTCAGAAATTGGTTAAGTTTTTTCCTCCGCTTCATAAGGAATGGTTGAAGGAAGGCTTTGAACGACGACTTGGCTCCTCCAATCTAATAGTAGCATTCTTTCATTTCGGTCTAATAGTAGCATTCTTCCATTTCCAACTAAGGAAAAGAATTATGATAAATGTTCTTGATCTGTTGAGAAAGTATAGGGTGTCATGCCCAACTTAGCCCCTAGCCTATTTGGAGAGGTTTAGTACATTAATCCATTAATCATGTTATTCCATTAACTTATTTTATATGGGCTTAAGCCCATTATCACTAAGCGCAGCTAAGAAACATATTAGGGGCACTTAGACTCAACTCAAAACATATGGGCATGTTCCCAGGACACTATCAACACTAGCTCGTTACTTACTTATTTAAGGCTAATTCTTCATGCTTTTCGAAAACAAGCTAGTACTTATATGAAATTTATGTGGTCATTTCATTGCTCAATTAGCCAAGTACATGCATGGCAACCAAAACACCATCTCAAGTTTCGAAAACTTGTTTATTATGCACATGTTTTGTATGCTCAAGTTCAACCCAAAAGTACATGTAATTAGATACATGCACTTTATCTATTTGCTTACCAACTTAACACATTATATGCATGCTTTTCCATAACAATTCATGTTCACTATAGTGTTTGTCATCAGTGCACAATCAAGGCTGAATATACATGTTTCCATATTTCAAATATAGGCTTATAACCATATAATCATGCATATCTATCAACTTTATAACTTAGGCCCAAAATTATGTACAACATCTAAAAGTTCAAAAGTCCATCAAATATGCCAAGAACACAACATGGCCGAATTTAACAAGTTCATTAAAAATATATTCTTAGTCTTTCAAGACAAGGCCGAATGCACATATGGCATAGAACACATATAACCACCTTATTAGACTTTGTTCCCATAATCTAGACTCCAAGTCCTGCACATAAGGTTCACACTTATTAGCTTGTTACACAAGCAACCCATAACACTTAGAATACTTAGAATATTGAACAAACACATATGTACATACACAAACTTTTTTACCAACAGAAAGAGTTCTGTTCTAGTGCTCATTTTCCTACATTAAGTAGAGAAGGGCATGAGTAAAACTTAGTAAGGATTCCGTATAGCTCATACAGCCTAACATAGCACAAGTATATCTTGGCAAAATATAATCCAAGCTCCTGCAAAGAAAACACTAAGACAAAAAAAATACAGGATATATGCATATAATAATAATCGGGGTCAGCAAGCATAACCAAATATAGAAGCACACAAACACACACACACACACACCACTTAACACCATATTCCCATGAAGGGCAGAGCAAGCATAAGCACATTTTTTTTAATTTCGGTTAACTATTTATTAGTCCGTATTAATCTGAGATCTCTTTATGCTTAGGAATTGAGTTGGCCGACCCAATTCCTAGCCGTAATGCTTGCATGGAGCTAGCTAGCACAGAGTTGCCTAAGCAACAAAACATAGCCCTCTGTATCACCTTAGGATCACATGGCGTCCAATATCCATCACCCAATAGCTGAAATACTCAAAAGAGTATCAGAATCCTTACCAAATTGTTTGCACCCTCGTTACCCGAAAGCTTTTAGTAGCTTGTCTTTCTTACTTTTCCTTACTTGTTGTAGCTAGAACTTGGTTTCTAGCTCAAGAACCTATAATGGCCGACACATTAGCAAGTATATTCTTGCATCACCATAGCTCGAAAGCTTACATATACCAAGAAAACTTGGTGGAACACACAATACCCCAACCAAAGGAGGTATGGCCGAATCCTTCGGCTTGATTTTCTTCAAGCTCCTGCTCATTTTTTCTTGAATCCACCACTTGATTCCTTGCCTTGGAAGGCCTTAGAAGCTTATTCCCAACAAGGAAGCTTACTTCACACTCAAGAATGCCAAGAACAATACTTGGCCGAAACTCCTTTGGCTTGATGGCTTCCAAAAATGTTTCCTCCTTTTAATCCGCTTCTTTATTCATGTTTAGGATATTCTTAAGAGCTTATAACTACCAAGAACACTTGGTTTAAGCTTTTGAAAGCTCAAGATTGAGCCTTGGCTGAATTTATGAGAGAAGAAGAGAAGTTGGAAGAGTGAAGAGAAAGATAGCCAAATTTGAGAGAGAAAATGAGAGAATTTTAGTGAGAGATTGTAGAGAAAGATGGAGAAGAGTGAAATGCGGTAATTTGAGTGTTTTTGAGCATGTAATGGTCGTCCATATGGAGGGGAGAGTGAGGGAAATCATGTGATTCACATGGGGCGAGTGGGAGACAAAGTGGAAGACAAATTGGAAGACTTTGATTAAAGTTGGGAGAATTTATCAAAAGTGTGGGACAAGCAGGTGGAGGAAGGAATCCTAAGTGATGAGTTAGAGGGGCGGTGGTTTAAAATAATAAAAAATGGAGAGAGGTGGCAGCCATGGCATCCAATGCCTTTAAAATTGGCTAATCCCCCATTAATCCTTCAATTTCTTGCATTTAGGTAATTGGGCCCAAACACCAAAAGTCCCCTTTGTCCAATTGAGTCCTTCACCTTAAATTTTCATCATTTTGTCTGGCCTAAGCCAAGTTTAAATTTTGAGAGTGCCTAACACTTATCATACTCCTCGGTCCCACTTAATTTATTGTCTCCCGAACTCAATGAACTTAATTCCCAATTTAGGAAAAAATTTTCATATCCTGAGGCTTAATTACGTAGAATTTTGTGGGCTTTACTTAGGGAACTAAAAGATTTGGGGGAAAAGATAAAACTTTATGCTAATATATATTTTAAGTCCCTAAAATTATGTGTTTGTTAATTTTGGCTAAAGTTTTTAGGGGAAAGAGCATATTTAATCCTAAATTTTTTTTTTCTGTTTTACAAAGTTAGTCATAAGACTTTTTAATTTTCCAAATACTCCTAAAATGTTTAATTCATCAACCCTATTGGTCATAAAACTTTTGATTTTGCTATCTAGCAAACAAATGCACATGTGGTTATAAACGACATTCTTTTCTCTTAACATGTCAGCAAAAAGAAGACTAACATGGTTGATAGTTTAAAGATTTTAGGACTTTTTTGGCAAATCAAGTTTTTTTAAGACTTCTTTGGCAAATCAAGTAACTTTAGAACTAACTTGGTAAAACTAAAAATGCGGAAGAAAGAAACTTTGAATGTTGTTTTGACATGGGTCTAATCAAATTGCATGATTTACCACTATATTTTGGGAATTATGTGTATATTTCCCAAGAATTGTAAATCAATATACATTTTCTACATTTCTTCCTAGCAATTGCATCATTATGAAAAATTTGAAATGATTCTATTTCAGATTACCCATTGTATTTAGAAAAAGAAAAATTAATATGAAAGTATGCCTAGTTTTGTGGTACTTCCCTTTAGACAATGTTCAAATACTTGGATTATGTGTAGAAATTCGATTAACACATAATTGCCAAAATATGACAATAAATCATAAAATTTAATTAAACCCATGTCAAAACAGCTTTCGAAGTTTTTTTCTTCTTCACATAGCTTTGATCATCCTTTAGTACTAGATTCTCAATTACTATTCCATTTCCTAAAAAAAAAAACAATCACCAAGGATTGTTTTTCCTTGTCATGAGTGAGATTCAAATTTTTTTGAGTTTTACCAAGTTAGTCCTAAAATTATACGATTTGCCAAAAAAGGTCTAAGACTCCTCAATTTGCTAAAGAAGTCCTAAAACCTTTAAGCCGTTAACTTTGTTAGTCTTTTTTTTGCTCATATATTTGGAGAAAACATGTCGTTTACAGTCACGTGAGCGTTCCATTTACCATATGGCAAAATGGAGAGTTTTAGGACTACTAGGATTGACGGGTTATTAAGGAGTCTTAGGACTAACTTGGTAAAACATGAAAAATTTTAGGACTAAAAGTGTCATTTTATCAAAATTTTATTCTTCCAATATAATCATTTGTTCTTATAAAAGAAAAGGCCATACAATGTTTTAGTAGCAGACAGTGTGTGTGGCACTACCACAATGACATCCAAATAACCACATCATCAAGCTTCATTGAGATAATGGAACAAATGATGGAAGAGACTCGGGTGAGATACATGTTAAGAAGTAAGGGACTTTATGATGACACAAAATGAGGTGAGTGACCTACCGGGACAAGATCATGAGCTGGAGTCTCAAAATAACAGTCTAGGAAATAAAAGTTCTTAGTTTAAGAAAATTATAATAAATGTAATTTTTTATTAGTTAAATTTAATATTATACCAGGTTGAGTAGAGCAAGCTCCTCGTCCATCTAGTTCAAAGTGACTCTATATCAGATGCGTATCTATGTATATTAAAATGGTATCCACAGACCCACTTTTATTTAAAATTGTGAGTAAAATAAATATAAAATTAAGTGAGGATCTCACCTAATTTTTTTTATGAACACCACTATTTTAAATAAAAATCTCACAAAAAAAGTAAATGTATTACTATCTTCGCAAAAAGGAAATGTTGAAACAAAAATTTGAGCCAATCATTACAAACTTTTTTGTTTTGTCGCTCTTTTTTTCTTATCTTAAAATCATGGCTCAACGCAATATTAACTCTTGTAATTTACTTAATTGGTTTTGTTAGCCCTTAGATTACGTTTCAGCAAGCCTATAGTTGAACTTCAGAAACCAAGTTAAGTTCAAAAGTTTCAAACAATCCATGTTAATCCATAATAGAAGTGTCAATATAGTTTAAAAAAAAAAAGGCTATTTTCTACTTATTTTTAGTGTAAAATTATAAATTGTGCTATGCTTAGATTATCTTAATCTAAACAATTAGAACTAGTAGACAATCCACCATCGAAAAAATTAGAATGAGTATATTTAGTGTTTTATTTGCAAAAGTAATAGTATTATTTCTCTTTTGAAATTGATTTTTTAAGCTTTTAAATAATTTTAAAGACTCATTCAATTTATAGTTAAATGCAAAGCATATATATTTAGTGACTATAGAAGTATTTTATTTTAAAAATCATTAAAATTTAAAACTTACTTCAAAATAAAAAAAAAGTTACTCAAAATAATATTTATTTGTATGTATATTACTAGCAGTTAACTTAAAGAATTTTTATTTAGATGATTGTGTTTGAGTTTTTGTTTTTGTTTTATTATTATTTTTTGTACTCAGAAATTTATAAGAGAATGATTACAAAAGATACATTCTCTTTAAATGGTCGTGTTATACTTTAAAGTTTAATTTTTTTATTAATTTAACTTTTAGAACCAATTATAATTTAGACTTATATATGAACCTCACTTTAAAATATTTTGGATCTGCCACTACTCCACATGCTCACCCCTGTGAAGAGAGATGGAGTGTGTGCTAAACTTGAAAGCATGTTCTAGTTTGTGCACATGTTGCCCCCATCAAACCAAGAAGTGTCTAACACTTCAGGATCTATAATACCCTTGCCCCATTTAGGACATTCGATTCCCACATTTACTACCTTTATCCATCATTAATCACGTAAATTCTCGTTTTGACTTAAGGCATCATAATGTTTTGCAGGTGTGTATTCCACATTACATGAGCCTCGATCCAAGCTGCTAGAAGAAGCCATATACACAAGTAACCTAGGTCTAGGTTAACTACTTTTAAGTTTTTATTTTAATTTCTCACTTCTATAATTAAATTGAGTCTTCTAATTAAAAAAGTGAGAAATTAAAATGAGACAACTTAAAATGTGGCTGTGGATAATTATTTTTTTACTGAGGAAGTAACTACTTACATTTATGAGTTGGATATTGGGTAAATAGCACCAATGGTCCCAAACCTTTAATTTCTCTTGCAAGTGCGTCTCTAACCTTCATTCTGCTGCAAATTGGTTCTAAATCTGTATAATCCATTGAATATTGGTTCCTAGCCATAGGCAGGTATAGTAAACTCGATTTACAGAAAAGAAAAACTGATAGTTTAATTGTTTATCAACTGTAACAAAATTATGACATAGTTTAAATTTATTGAAAATTAATTACTAAATAGTTTGAATTCATTAACTCTCACGAATTGTCTAACATTAACTTTTTAAATTCTAATTCAAACTATCTGGTAATAATTTTTTTCATAAATTCAAACAGTGTTATAATTTTGTTAGTTAATGGAAAATTTACACTATCAGTTTTTCTTGTCCATAAATCGAGTTTTTGTGCCTACTTAGGGGCTAGAGACTAATATGTGATGAATTATAAAGGTTTTAGACCAATTTGCACCGAAATGATGGCTGGGACAAATTTACAATGGGAATTAAAGATTTGGTATCAATGGTGCTTTTTACCTGACTTCAAGAACAAATTTGCTGCAAGTTTACGTTAGGAGTAGTTCTGTAATTAAGGGTATAGTTTAGGTACAAACACATTAAAAGTCCCAAGTAAGGCACTCAAGTCAAGGGCTTTTGACACATAGGCTACTCAACTATTTTCGTTAAAACACCCATTGTCCATCACCTTCAGCAGGTCAGGACACATAAGCCACAGGCCATGAAAATGCTTAAGTGGCCAGATGAAACCGTGAGGTCCGTGACTGGAGTGCTGAGTCTGTTGTATGTTAAAACGTGTCTCAAGGTGAGTTCACAATTTCTATTGTATTTGCAATATATGTGTGTGCGTGTGTGTGATGAGTCGCTTAAATAAAATGGAAGTAAAATACATGAGTTGATAAAACATGACTTCACATGAATTGATAATCTCGTTTTGTTAGAACCACGACTTCGGAAGGAAAACTCACAATAAAAAGCAAAAGGTTTTCCTTTTCGTTAAAAAGATTTGTCCCGACGAAACATGGAAAATTTTGAGAATTTTAGTCTAATTTGCATCTGTCCCTCTTCATTTTTAAAAATTTACACTTTACCCTTTAACACATGATTTCATGAATTTCTGTTAAGTTAAAAAAGGAATGAAAGCTTTTTCATTGGCCCTCTCCTCATATAAACTCTGACACCTAAACTTTTACATCTAATTAATCTGCCCTCTTCCTCAACTCGCAAGTCTTTTTGAGTAAATTGCATAAATGGTCTATAACTTTTAGTTATTATTTTCTTTTAGTCTCTAACATATTAAATATTTTATTTTGGTCCTAAAGCTATTATAATTGTTTTCTTTTGGTCCCTTACTAGATGAAATTCATTAACTCAAAATAATTGTCTGATAAAAATTTTTAAAATTTTAATTTAAATATTCGATAGATGTCTTCTAGTAAATGTAAACAATTTAAGACGTTTTTACAGTAAATAGATAATTTAAATTAATAATTTTTTATTTCTGAATGAAATAAGTTCAATTTACAGAGAAAAAAAAATTGATTTGAATTTTGCATTAATTATAAAAAAATTGTTATATAGATTAAATTTATTGTAAGATAGTTATCAGATAGTTTAAATTATTATCTAAAAGATTGTTATTAGACAAATACTTTGAGCTAACAAATTTCATTAAATTGGGACAAAAATGAAATGTTTTCAATAGATTTAGGACTAAAATGAAATGTTTTAAATAGGTTTAGGATTAAAACAGATCATTCAATAAGTTAGGGATTAAAAGGAAATAATGACTAAAGGTTAGGAACCTTTCATGAAATGTACTCAATTTTTTTTTACAGTATTCCTTTGCCCTCAGCCTTTTGGGAACTTCACCAAAAGCTCTCTCATTCACCAATCAAATCTCAATTGGTTCTGATCTTGATAAAGTCAATCCCATCATTACCATATTTAAAATATTTCCAAGTGATCAATTTTAGGGATGCCTAAACTATTAGAAACAACCTCATTATTAGGGGTAAAGGTTTCAGGTTTTGGGTCAGGTTCAAGTCAAAACCCGAAATAAATTGACTCTTTTACAATTTGAAAATCCCAACTTGAACCGAATCAAAATGGAAAGAGAACTCAAACCTAACCTAACCCTATATATTTTAGTTAAGGTCGGGTTTACTTGACACCAGTCGCATGTTGTGCCGTAGCTGCCATTTCCTCCACCATTTCGCCTCCAATATCCCTCTGTTATCTTTTTCTTCACCATCTATGTTAAGAACCAGCCATAAATCTTGCCACAAATATGAAATAATCCAAGAATCTACACGAAATAATACAAGATAAAAATCACGAGATAGACAAAGAGAAGACAGAGAAACTTCATAGGGCATTGAGGTCTTGATCAATGACTTCTTGGATGACGGCAGGGCATTGATCGAGCAAGGAAGGGGATGGCGGCTGTAGCACGAAAAGGGCGAGGGCGTTGATCAATTTAGTGGTGCGTTGACAACAAAGACGAATAGAAAACAAGCAATGATGACAAAAGGCTAGAGGATGATGATGTTAAACAAACTTGAGGACAACAACAACCAAAAGAGCAACAGGGGAGGGCAGCGTGAGGGCGAGAAGGGCAGCAGAAGGTGACTAGCGAGGCAAGGGAAGGCAACGGGAGATGACTAAGGAGGTGAGGAAAGGCCGCTAAAGGGCAAAAGCAGCAAAGATGCAGGAGGGGTGGTAGAGAGAATTGAAAGTCTGACAGCTGGGGGACATGAAAAGGGGGTTGGGGCATGCTAGGGTTAGTAAAGTTAGGCTTAGGTAGTGGGCCTTGGGTTTTGGGTTAATTGAGTTGAAATCGGGTGTAACCCAAACCAACCCGATTTTTTGCTTTTCAAAATCGGTTTAAGTTTCGATTAACCCGAATACCACTTTTTCTATACACTAACTTAACCCTATGTGTCGGGTTTTAGATCGAGCTTCAGGTTATGGTCAAAAGCTTTTACCCTTACTCATTATAGCTTTTTTTCTCTTTTGTTATTCCTTTATTAGTCTAACATTATTATCGCTCCCTGTGTTTCTCTTCTCTCAGTCTCTGGACTATTATATCCTTGATTTGTATTAATAGTGCTACTTGACTATACCAATTTCATTGGTGGAAAATTCTCATCATATTTGGTTCTTAACATCACATGCTTATTCTCACAGCCTTCAAAATCCAAGCTATCCAATGCTCTCCTTCCACTATCATTTCAACCTCCTCCACAGAAGAAAGGAAGACAGTTACCTCATTCCATCAATTATGGCTGATCCTATTTGGCAAAAGTAATCCTTATGATATTTGAAGTACTTGGTGGCAAGCTCGCGACCCTCATAGACAGCTACATTTGGAACCAAAGATAAGATTAAAGGGCCCAGAATTATATGTCTAGGAAAAACTTTCTGATGTTTAAGTTAGTAATGGCCTAAGAGGAGAATGTGTATCTTAATGAAAACTTTAGGCTAGCAAGTAAAACGTACCTCATCTCTCCATAAAGAAGACCCTTATAGACCCTAAAACGTGGTAATCATGAGGTAAACTCCTCCCATTGAGTGATCAATTCCATGATTGTGGAGATTTCTCCTTAACATGTATCATAAATGATTAACATTTAACTCGTTAACACTTTAGCCCATGAGCTATGCTCCAAGTGGCTCCTTCATTCCTAACCCATTGGTAAACCTCTAATAAGACTTCCAACCAATTGACTGAAGCCTGGCAGCAGAGTATCAAAGATTAATTAAGGTATCACTTTGCTCTCTTCAATCCCAACCCTAACAGACAATGAGAGCAGAGTCTTGTTGCTCTACTCGGTCTTTTTATTGTACTAATATAACGATTCTTTTTTTTTTCTCCTAAATTATACATTTATCATTTTTTTTATACTTAACTAGATTGCACATTTATTAGAGAATTAAATTTAAATTTTAGAACATTAATTATCATTTGACTAAAAAATGTACTTAGTTAATGATATAGTGATACTTAATTAATAATATGCTTAATTAATATATTATTTATATTGTGTATTGCTAAAAATTATAGAATGTGTAGATTTCTTTCAGATGACGAGAGTTAGTTTTTAAAATAAAATGAGATTAGCTAAAATATATTTGTCCTAAAAAATGATTCTTCTCTATTTGAACTAATTTAAAAATGAATAAGATGTTAAAAAAGAAATATTAATATTACTCACAAACATAACCTTGGTTTATAATCATAGAAATATATTATAGATTTAGAAATTATTAGCAAATTTATAACTATAAATATTATTCAAAAATAGAAAATTTATTAAAAATATATTATAAAATTAGAAAAAAAATGCATTAGAGGTAACATGAGATGAATCTTGTGGTTTATTTGCATGACTTGCAAGCCTTATTAGGCAATTAGGGCATTTGAACTCACTAGCATAATAGGCAAATGATAAATGCTACCATTAGGGAGCAAAGTAGTGATTTTCTAAAATAGATTGGGTAAATATAGATTAGGCCAAACCTTAAGGGGGTTTTCATAAGTTTTCCTTTCAAACTTATGCATAAGAGATAGTTGATTACTAAACGAAAATGTCCAAAGATTGCAATTGGTAAAAATAATAAATAAATAATTAATATTTCTGAGTTGGCCGAGTCATCCATTAATATTTTACTCATGATTTTAAAAATTGTTTCATACTGGCCAAAACAGCTAGTATATCTTGGTATCACCTCCAAAATAGTATGAAAGTATTCTCCCGTCTTACAAAAATTGTCATTTTTACTCTACATAATAATTAATTCATAATTTTTTTATTTTAAAATTTCTTATAGAAATATAAAATTTTTATAAAAAACTAGCACCTTAAAGACCCTAGCATATAAATGTAGCTTTAAAAATTTTTTTATAATATAAATTAATATAAATATATTTAAGTTAAACTTTAGTAAAAATGCCGTCATTTGGAGTAGACGATATGTTATCTGCCGATACACCATCTCGGTCACCTCGTTGCCTCGGTGGTACGCTTAATCTGGCCAGCAGAGCTCATCTTGGGTGGCAGTGCTCAGATCAAGCGATTCGAGGTCGGGTAAGTTTTGGATATGCTCAGATCAAACGATCGGAGCTGAGTCCGTTGGGGCTAGTTGGTGGTGGCGACAGGGGAGAATGCAAAGTCAGTAGTGCCGACGACTTGGCAGCTAGGTGCAAAGTGACTTCACGGTGGCAGTTGCTTCTTTTTTCTCCCTTTGTTCCCGCTTTTGTCATCTTCTTCTCCGCCCTCCAATCGCAGCCCTTCATTATCACTTCCGCACTCCGATCGCAAGCTAGGTGCTATGTTGAGTTTTGATTGGGATAGATGTAAAATTGCTGGTCAAAAAAGCCGTAGGTAGGAAGAGATGGAGATCGAAAGCAAATGAAAACTGGTCTAAAGTAAAATTGTTTGGTCGAAAAAGCCAAGAACATGACAGAAAATTGCAAATTTGGGTAAATATGGGTAAAAGCTTTTCCCACTTTATTCAATTCCCAACCAGCACCTTTCAGGGTTCAAACGCCAGTCTGATTTTCTCCACTCACACACGTACACCTTCCACACATGTGTTGGTACTTTTTTTTTTTTTTTTCTTCTGGTAAATACATGGGCTCCACACTTGAACTCACGCACACCATACCACTGAAAAAACGATACAAGATTTAAAACTTTAGTTTTACATCAATATCAACACAAAATAAAGGAAAGAGGCACATAAAAAACTTAAGACAAAAACCAGTCCGTCTCATCGTCCAAGCTACAATGCCCTATATTCAAATTTGACCACTGCAAGGATAAAAGCAAGAATTTAAATAATAAAATCATTTGGTAACAACTTGAATTTATTAACTACAAACGACACAGAACAATCCCAAGAGATAAGGCCGATTACATGATCCATCTACATATCTACAAAGCACACAGATGGCGGTTAAAACTCAGCGTTTATGGTACACGAAGTACACATCCTATGCATCTTCAGCGTCACTCATACTAGGACGAGTATCAATGTACACCTCCGATGAAAAGTCTATCTCATCGACGATCCTCCCTCTGTTTTGGAAAAATGATTTGCATGGACGGAAAGCAAACAGGTCTGATATTTTTGTTGCAAATGGGATATAATGAAGAGACACAACTGAAGTTGCAAAATTAAAGTTACCTTTCAAGAACAAACTTCCCTTCTTTATATTTTTGGCTCTTTTCATGTGCAGCCTCCTGTACACGAAAACGGGAATGTTGGAGGGAGGCATTTGTGAGAGAAAACATAACCTACATGATTTCAACCAAATGGTCTAAATCAAAAAGGAAAAAGGGAAGAGAGAGTGGGTACATATTTCCAACCAACAATTTGGCCACAACGACAGCAAAATATATCAGCCACAGTATGGACTCCAGAAAGCATCATTCTCTCTTCCAAGGGTCCGACTTGTATATTCACTCTGAAACACAACTCCAGACCAAATTAACCAGCATTTATTCCTCATACACATGAATATTAGATGCAAAGTATTTATTGCCTGAAACAACAAGAAATTCCCTTGACACAATCACTTCCTGCTAATGCAAATCACATCAAGAGTGTCCTAGAATATATAAGAATACTGAAGGAATGAATAGATAGGACCACTTAAGGATAATGTATGAAAGGAAATTGGCTTTCTCCAACTTTCACGAGTAGCTACAATTCTTTCATACATACCCACATGACAGAGTAAAGCATGTACATTTTCACTGCAGGTGGACAAAACTAGAATCCTTTACGTCTTTAATGTTGCCAAACCAAAAGCTATAGTTCATTAGAGCATTGGATAAAATACTAGGAGCAAAATACCAGGACAGGATGATATTCATTCCAGATTGTCAAAGTTATGATCTTTCATACAGTTTCACTAGTCCAAAAGTCTTGACACACAGAGATCCCAACATTAGCAGTCAGAAGTCAGATTGTCAACAAGCACTATGCAACATTTAAGACAGGTGATGTTCAAGAGTTAATCTTGAATGACTTATGCTAGAGCAACTAGACATCAACCACAATCTTGAACACCAAAAGTATTTGAATCAGAAACCAGAAATGACTAATTCCAGGATAGAGCCAGTCCCTTGTGAAAGTGGCCAACCCTCAGTCCAACCAAGAAAACTTCCTTTCTCGATTCTGATCTCCATTAGCTGCCACTTGATGGCAGCGGATCATGAAGATCCTCAAATAGCCCTTCTTTACAGAACATAAATACTTGGCAGGTATCTGTTTTTTGTTGTCTTTTTATACTTCTATTCAGCCAGGAGTCTAGGAGATAGCAGAGATATGTTGCTGGCTGCTGGAAAAGATGGGAAGCATCTCTGCCAAAAGTTACAATGGCACTTTCTTTAGATCTCAATTGATGAACAATGCAAATTCCCTTGGAGAGCAAATAGGGAAACATTCACTCCTCTGGAAACTGGGGTATTCTTTTCAGTTGGAAGCAGCATGATCATCTGACCTTGCATAAACTTCAAAAGAGGGGTCCTCGTTTTGGTGAATAGATGATATATGTGTAGAAAAGCAACTGAAACAGTAAAGCATTTTTTTTTGTTCTGCCATTGGGCCAAGGAGCTATCTGAATTAGAAGCATCCTTCAAGGCAATCATTTGAGTTATGGCTTGTTCTGCTGGAAAAAAAGATTTTGAGCTTTATCAGGATTAAACACACCAAGAGACAGGATAAGAAGAACTTCCATCGTTGTGTTTCTTATTTATGGGCAACGGAAGGGAAAGAAATAAGAAAGTGAGCCCCTTAGCCATTGTAAAAGAAAGGTTGCTAGAGTCTCTAACACTTTGCACCTCTGGAGTTATTGTTTTTTTGAAGAAAATGAAGCAGAAGTTATAAAATTTCATGAGACTACATTTTGTACCTGCTTTTCAATGTACGTGGGTGTAACCCCATGGTACTCTTTTAATTCATTCTCATTAGCCTATGAAAAAAAAAATAAAAGGGCATTGAAGGTGTATCCCAAAAAGCATAACGCTCAGGCAGTAAAGCTAGAGGAACCAGCATAATTAACAACGTTGAATACCAAAAAGGAGTTGGACGAGAGAAATTACAGAAGTTTAAAAAAAACACACACATAATTACTAGGAGAGAATAAAAACATCAGATTTAATTAGTTCTGGCAGAATGTAGAAATGAAAATTGATTAATTAGGGAAAATAGTAGGCTATGAGGATGTGATTTGTATGTCTTTCACACTGTGAGAACTTTCCTCCTAGATTCTTTGCCTGTTAACTTCCATCATGGGACAAGCACAATTAATTGACAAGAAGCTCAATTAACCTCTCTTTCCCTTGGTTGCTTCCTCTCTCCCCCTAACCCAGCTCCATCTCACACACAAGTATTTGGGCACTCATACCATTCCTCACCCACTCCCAACCAGCAAAGCACACTCCCAACTCTGCTTGGTACACCAACATAGCCATGCTCCCAAAAAGACATGTAAAGTACAAGTAAATAAGTCAATAGTTCAGTAAACATTTCAAGTTTCACATGATTCAACCAATGTAATCATACCAAAAACTGAACAGTGGATAGTTGAAGACCAACAGAGTTGGGAAAGCAATGGAAAAATATCACAGACCAAAAGAAAAACAAAGCAAAAAAAGTTACACGGATATGCAACACAGGCAACAATTACCAAAAGTCATCAGTTCCATAAACTCTTCAAGTTTCACACGATTCAAGAAACTAACGTAATCATAATAAAAGCAATGGAAAACACAGATAAGCAACAAAAGCATCAATTACTACGTTGTTAAGCATTCCAGAAACTGAAGGGTGAAGAAAAAGATGTAACAACGACTTATATGGTCTCATTATTCCAAACAATTCAAAACATTCACTTCATGCAAACACAATGCATTGCATTTTAGGTGAATATAAAGCTGTAAACAAAGCTGATAGTGTACAAAATTGTTTACACAAAAATTTAACATAAAAGAATATCTGGGGATACATGGCTTTCAAGAGTTATAACATTTTACTTGAATAACGTATAACAATTACACTGCCCGCTGAACTTTGTTCTTAATGTGCATGGCGTGCATGCAACTGGTCCAGCGGCTAATAGACAAATAGATGCTCTAAATGTAATTAATTAAAAGAAACATCAGGCAGACACTGTAAACTAATCTCCAAATAACTTTGGAGTTGATCAATAGGCTCAGTACTGAAAAACAAAAACAGCAGAATCTTACGCATTATTAAAAAGGTATGCTTTGCCCCTGCGACAATGGAAGGCCTGAAAAAATTGAAATGCAAGTGTTAAACATTTTCAGAGCCATCAATTTTTTTTTTTTAAATGAAATGAATATACAGCAAAAAAATTATTAAGAGCAACAAACAACTCAGAAGTATCAAACAGTAGGGAAAATGCTTTGGCAGGAAATATGGGGTGAAAAGTATCACTCAATTACTGGATCAATAAGTGGCTAGGCTCATAGTGCGCTGGAAAAAGGAATCAAGGAGTGGGGTGAATAAGGACGGAAAAGGCTGGATGAGATGAAAACGAGTCGAGGCCGCTATTGAGGTTAAGATTGCTAATTCTCCAAGAAGAATATTAGGGTTCATTTAGTTTGCCATTTTCCTTCCATGAATTTCTTTCAATAAAAGTGTCCTTGTGTAACAAATATTGGGATGTGGAAAGAGAACTCCTTAAATAAAATGAAGAATCATGAGAAAGGTGCTCTTTCTCAACCAGATTTCCAAACTGTAGAGAACAGTGTTTTCCACAGCCCGAAAATATGTGAGGCAACGATACTTCCATTCAAGAAATTTAGAAGAAAAAAAACAAGGGAAAATTTCTCTACAGCTAAAATGGCCCTAAATTTTGTGCTTTCATTCTAACAGACGTGCAATCCTCTTTATAGAGCTAAGAATTCCTCGTATGATAATGTCTCAAAATCTTATATGGAAAAGGTCTTAGTTTGCTTTCCACTGCATTCCAAAGCTCATACATGATGCATGCCATGTTGAATTATCAAGAAACTAACATGTACCAAAAGGTGCCAAGAAGAATTTCAACATAAAACTAACAGTAGATGTGCCTAAAATCAAGTAAGAAGCTAAATTTTAGAGACTGAAGTCCTGTGATAAAATCCCAATTTCGCCAGAGAGTAAGGGTTCTGGGAAGGGGAAAGCTACCACCTGTCATGTAACCCAACTAAGTCTCCGGTAAATCAAAATCTACAAGTAATATACATGTGCCTAAAATCAAGAGAACCAACATAACCAGAGTTCAGAATCAATATGAAATTGTGGGCAATGAACTACAAAACAACCAGAACCTAGAATGATGTAATAAACGACAGACCAAAAATTAAGAGGAAAATTGGAGTTGGGTTGGTACCCTGGAGACGAGATCAGTGGGCAGAGCTAAGTGAGTTCTGCAGAACTTGCATCTGTAAGACCTTCCTTCGAGCTCGACAACGAATATCCTTCCCATGCTCAGTTATTTGTCTCGCCTGGAGAAACCACAGTTCGATGGACAGTGATGAGGTCCGGTTTAGATTAGATTAGCACTTTCTACTTTTCGCGTTAAAAATAATTCATTATTTTCGTTTTGTCTAAAATCTATTGCTATTTCACATACTAAATTCTATCTAATTAATAATTATTTCAATAATTTTTTAAGTAAATCTTTAAAAAAATTTGTGACCAAATAAAGCAGATTTAAAATAGATAAAAATGCCCAACTTTTATAAAAAAAATGGTTAATTTTTTTTTTTTTACTTTTTATGTACAAACTTTCAATTAAAATAAAAGTAGAGAAAATAATCACTATATATCAAAATAATAATTAATAACTTACTTTTAAAAATCACTACAAACAACAAATATTATTAAATCACTAGTTTTTGTCAGATGATGAAGGACGATGGAATGGTTAGTGATTTGTGTGCAAGATAAATAAAATGCGATTCAGCACTAACACATTGTAGCTTTTGGCCTAATGAAAATCGTGGGCTTGAGACTTTCAACTATTTAGCTAAAGAGTACATAAGCCTAAAAAAATGCATAAATTCTAAATGTTAAACTCTAAATTCTAAACCTTATTGAATCCATTATATATTGCATTATTTTTGTTTCATCTTATAATTAATAATATCGAGCTTCAATTTAAAGGAAAAATTACCAAAACTCCTCTTAGGTTTAGTTGAACCTACACTTTTTCATCTTTACTATTTGAAATATCTACACTTACCCCATTCAAAAGTTAATTCTATGAGTCATCGTTATAACAAAAAAATGGGAAACTTGATTATAATAATTTTGCCTATTAGACTTCTTCAATATAAAATTTTCTACTATCTTCTTCAGTCTACTAGAATAGAGAGCCATCCATCACCATACATACCTAACTTCTCTGCTTTCTTACCCAATATTAAGGGTAGTTTTGTCATCAAACTCCTTTAAAAAACCCTTATGGAAGAAATATGAATAAAAAATTGTTTCCTCATATAATTGCATATCTTATTATTTTTCTAAATGATTATTCTCAAAACTACAATTTGGACAAATCCAGCAACTTTGTCTAAAAAAAAAAAAAGGATGAGAATGCTATATAAATGATCTCATTAATTGTCTGATTGAGAACATATGTGAAAAGAGAACAAATCACAAGAGAGTGTTTTTTGAATACTTACATTGAAAAAGGAAATTCCCTTCACTTGGAGGATCATGTTGATCTCTCAACAGCAAGAAAATATCATCATCAATCAACTATAAAACATCGTTTAAAGCATAAAAAAACATAAAAAAAATTAAATTTCCTAGGCAACATTATAGCACCAAGTAGTAATCTCCAACTCTTGGAAAGCCTTCGGGCAAAATGAAAAACCTCAAGGAAGCTCTGAGAAGGAAGCCATAAACTAACCTTCATAGGCAAAACTCAAGACACTTGTAGTACCAAACTTTGTTCTTATAAATAGAATCCTTCCCTAGATCTTCCATCATCTAACCAATCCAGCAGATGCCCATCCAAATCACCACTAACCCATGAAGCTTATTCCCATCCGACATACTCGAAACTCTTACTGCTGCCCTTCATAGATGACGAACACAAAAACTTGTCAATGCCTACCACACTTTTCCTTAGCAGTGAATTAGTGAAGTAAGTATAATCTTTACTAGTGTCATCATTCTTCGTAGGTAGCGATGTTTGAGATTTACTAGATAAGAGAGTCAAAAGATCAAAAGATTGGTCAATTGTAAGTTTAGGTATGAGGAAAGCATCAACATTGCTTGGTTTACAGTGATATGAAAAGGGAAATCTGGTGAGAAGGATGATAGATTTTTTTAATCAATGAAGAGGTCCTTGTATGAATAACAATCACTAGAGCTATGAGATGCCATAGTTGAAGCTCAAGTTGACAGAGACAAACACAAAATAGATGGATTCGTGATTTTAGAAGAAAGAAAGATGATTGTGTTTTCTAACTTTTTAGAAGTTAGAGAATGGTAAATGGTTTTTCTAATTCTTAAATAACATCAAAATGTTAGGGTTGATGCTTGTTCTTTAGTGGTGGAATGGGGCAAAAGAGCTATGGAGATGATGGTCGGTAGAGGAAGAGCCACTGTAGGAATGGTTTTTACGGAGGTTTAGGGGGCATAGATATAATCGAGACAAAACCAGAAATGATAGATTCTTGTAATGGTAAATCAGGGATTAACTTGTATTAATGCAGAAATTGGGGAAGCAAAGTTTCTTCTAAATAAGGCTAGGATTACCAAGTCATTTATTTCCTCTTTTTCTTTGTAACGGTGAATCACGAAATTAACTTCTATGGGGTAAGTACAGGTATTCTAAATAGTGAGGATAAAAGAATAGATTTGACTAAACCTTAATGGAGTTTTGGTAATTTTTCCAACTTTAAAAATATCCCACAATTTATGGGTAAATTGCACTCATGGCCCCTAACATTTTATTGTTGTCTTATTTTGGACCCTAATCTCAAAATCTTACATGAGATGTCCTCAACATCAATTTTATGTCCCATTTTTAAACCTTTATTTTTAAACCTTTAGATGAAGGAAAGTATTAAAAATAACAGAAATGGCCACGTGGCACAATGAATCACCAACTATAGATGCCTAAAATTGGCCACATCAGATAGTTGTGACCTATGTTACAAAAAATGAAGAAATTTAGGGTCTATATGGGATTAGCCAACATCTCTCCTTCCTCCTCCCTCCCCCGCCACCTCTAGCCCTCCCCCGCCTCCTTTGGCCTCGGTCGATTACGTTTGATTGCTACCCGATTTCATCCAATTTCAGCCCTCAATTTTAACCATCGATTTCACCGTCCTCGATTTCGTCTGATTTCAACCCCCAGTTTCAACCATCAATTTCACCATCCTCAATTTCACAATCAATTTCATCCAATTTCAACCCCTAGTTTCAACGCTTTGTTTCAGCCCTGGTTTCATTCCATTGATTACGCTTGCCTCCTCAACTATCCTCGATTTTGTTCTCCATCATCGCCTCCCCATATGTTCTGGCTGACAGAATAAACCAGAGGAGTGTTCAAGCAGGTTTAGGGTTTGGCTGCGGAGGGAGACAAAGGATGATGGTGGCTTAGGACTAGCGGATTCAACGGGGGACGGTGGCACTGCGAAGCAAGGATGGCTGGATAAGGGGAGAGGTAGTCTAGGGTTTTGAGGGAGTGGAGCGGTAGTTGAGGAAAAATTAAGGTTTTGAGGAAGGGAAGTGAAAAATCAGGGACCTAGATTGCTTATTACTTTTTATTATTTTTTTCTTTGTTTTTTTTCCACGTTAGTACCACCATGATAGATTGCCCAAGTTGGCATGCCATGTGGCCAATTCCATCAATTTTAACATTCGCCAAGGTCTAAAATTGAACAAAAGATTAAGGTTGAGGACGTCTCATACTAGATTTTGAGGTTAGGGACCAAAATAGTATAATAATAAAATATTATGGGCCATGGGTGCAATTTACCTCACAATTTACTTAGTTCAATTGGTAAGTGCATCCACCGTAATCTTAATTTCATGGGTTTGTACCCTCTCAAAAGTAGATTGCATTATTTGAAGTGAATGGGTGAAAATACAATCTAGATTCACACCCAATGTAGAAGCCCATTGAATTACCAAAAGATTTTTTAAGACCCTTAAGTGTTGTTAAAAGTTTTTTTTTTTTTGTGTATTTCCACCAAAAAGGAAAAGATTTGCGTACCCAAAAGAAATTTATAGCTCACCGTCGAAGGAGGACCGCAGTCCTAAATTTATGGCCAGCCCAAAAGTCAGCTGAGCACTATTTATGAAGTTTATGAGCTATTTGGAAAACACAGGGATCAAAATGTCAGGTTCCAGATATTTTGGGGTAAGTTGGAGATTTAAGACTATTTAAGATTAAAAAAGAATTATTGGCCAGAGAGGAAGTAACGGCGGAGATGCACGTGATGTGCACCGTCATTTCGCATTTCCACTGTTTTGCGCAATTCGAGCTCCGACATGTACCTCGTCAACACGGAAACCGTCCCCCGGGTCCGGTGGGGCGGGGCCCACTCGCGTTGTTTGCGGTTTCGCCGTCGGTGGCGTCTTTAACTTATTTGTTTTTCCCCAGACTGCCCAAACCATAATAATGCATTGTCACGTGCCGCCAAGTCCGCTGGAGCTGGTCCATCACGCCCGTCCGATCTAATCCAGAGGAGGGCGCAGTCAGATATAAAGCGTGAACCCCTTATTCCGGCTTTTAAGATACAGCGAATGGAAGTATTAATGAGCCTTAGTGCGCTCCCGATTGGGCCCCACGTCTTACCTAATCAACCAGAGACAGCAACTAATTTGCGCCGCAGCCGCTAGTCTTCCCCACCAAGCAAACCACCCCTTGCCACCTGCCGCCGGCATAAGCTTGCCAGCCTGTCGGCCGCTTCTCCACACACACACACACTCATATGCTAAGAGCAACTACTTTTATAGCCCTATTCCATTTATCGGAATCTTGGTGGTTAAGTGGATACCATTTACTCAATTAAATACCACGACTTCCAAAGCGTAATATGCCTGGGTTTACGAAACGAAACAACTTGTGAAATAAGCACAAGCGGCAAGCCGGCGGCCGTGCTTGGTCTCCGAGAAACAGAATCTAAAGGAATTCAAGATAGAAGAGGAATCTCCAATAACCGATTCCTCGAAATCCAGGAATCACTCTGTCATCTTTCAAACTAACAGACTAGTAGCAGCAGGGAAAATGAAGAACGGAATTGTTAACCCCTAAACAGGTGAATATGGAAAGAATAACATACGACTACTCTGCTCCTATAAACAACATTGAGAAATTTATTGAATTCCGCAGCCGTTAAAATAGAAAGGCACATCTTCATCCTGCAATTTTCTCGTCATCTCTATTTACACGTCACCTTAATCGATATTCCGCATCACTTTGGATCTAACCGAAAAACTTGAAACCAAGTTCAAACCCACTAATTCGAGCAAAAAACAACTTGGAAACGGGAAAGAAAAACGGCTAGCTCAGGCCACCTCCGGCCGCGGAGGAAAATTCAGATCTAGTTCCAGAGAGATCAATCTCTGCCGAGGACGGCTCTCGAGATCGAAAACGGACGAGGAGTTGGAGTCGCTTCCGCCGCAGCCCGACCGCACCACCGTATGATCCAAGCGGCATCCTTCGCGCGAGAAGGCATCAAAGAAAAAGACCGGCCGCGCCGGCGGGAAACAGGCGGCGCTGGAGAGTGTCAGGTCTAACGGCGGCGGAGAGGACGAGTCGACGGTGCTGCTCTGGCTAGGGCTGCGCGGGTAGTGGTCGGCGTCCGAAGGGTCGGGGAAATTGATCTTGGCCTTGGAGCCACGGAACTGGCGCGCCGCCGCGTCATAGGCACGCGCCGCTTCCTCCGCGGTGTCAAAGGTGCCGAGCCAGACGCGTGTCTTCTTCCCCGGGTCGCGGATCTCGGCGGCGTACCGGCCCCAGGGGCGCTTCCTGACTCCCCGGTAGCGGATCTCGTTAGCCGGGTCGGGGTTAGGGGGTCTGGGCCTGGGCCTAGGAGCCATGGTGATGATGTGTTAGCGAAATGGAAGAAGAAACGCAACGGTGGGAAAGGGAAGAGTGAGGGCGGGGCTTTTATAGAGTGAACAAAAGGAGGGTGGGCTGTTGTTGTGTACGGTCAAAGCAGGATTTGCGCGGATGAGGCTTCTCTTGCACGAACCACTTCGCATGAGCACGTTCTCCAATCTCATCGCGCCACGTTCCTGGCTAATCTGCTGGGCTGATTATATTTACTCTGGCGCTATCTATTTTCTTTTTACTTCTTGCTTGGATAAAAATATACTCCTCACCTCTTTCAGTTTTGTGTTAAAGTAAACAACTACAAATACCACTTAAAACTCTGTAAATACGTCTAACATTGTTATAAATAGATAATAAGAAGAGATGGCTAATTTGCACAAAAGTTACATTTGTCAAGTTTAACTTTTGAAGAGTTGTTTATATATATATATATAATGTTCAATGTATTGGAAGTAAATTATCTAGTTAAGGGGAGTCCATATTAATGCAGATCTTGCAAACTCAATTGTATAAAAGAAAAAGAATAAGTAAATCAAAATTGGCATAAAGTCATTTTTAGCCCCTATACTTTGATAACTTGGACATTTAACCCCCTCAACTTGGAATCAGTCTAACTCACCCCTTAAACTTTCCAAAGCAGGACACTTTACCTCATGAACGCATCATGTGAGCCTTTTTCTCCAAATGTTGTTTGTTCTGTTTCATTTCTTTTTGTTGAGAGCCTATACTCTTCATGAATCAGACCAAAACATAGAGAGATTTGGGCAAAATTTAAAGAAGTTAAATTTGCAGAAACTGGATAAATTGTCGATAAGTAATCTGAAAAAATCACCCTAAATCCAAATAGACGAGCCAATGACTTGCATGATGCAAAAACAGTTGCAAGATCTAGTTAGTGATCCGCTAGTGACTGTGCAACCAATTCTAATGGGCCATATAAGCCTATTTCAAGGTGTGTAATTCAGGGAAATGAGAAGTTTAGTTCATCAAGATGCTAGCTCGTCTCACAACACGATGTCTCCGCGAGATCCATTAGGTTTTTCACCAATCCCCTCAGGTATTTGACTTCTGATTACCTTTCATTTTCTTTGAATTAGAACGTTGTGGGCTAGTTTTCTGTTAATTGCAAACATAGCGATTGTTCTCCACTGCGTTGAACTATGCGAGTTTAATTAACATATATTTTATTATGGATATCATGGACATATGTCTAATTATACATGGGAATTATTTTACAATTTTACCTCTCAAAATTTCTATTCTCAATCCTTTATCTCCCTCTCATCACCGCTGCTATTCTCACTGCAACTCTTCATATCAGCGATCGCTGCTACTTTTTTCAACTGATTTGTATTCTTACTGTTGCTAATTGTCGCTTTTTTCCTTTCAGATATAGTTCACAACTGCTTGAGTGAGGAATGATGTAATGGATTCGGGAGCTTTCTATCTCATCGCCACCTGTTTTTCCCTCTTCATTCCGATCATCTCACTGCTGACCGTTGCCGCTTGGAGTATCGGCGAATCACTGCCTAATCAAAATTCCACTTGATCAAATCTCATCGCCTGATCGAATAACGTTGCCTAATCGAATTGCCACTCCGATCTCCGATCAACATTTGATCTCCTCACTAATGCTTCGATCTCTCGCCTTGGGCTCCTCATCGTTCTTCAGATTCTCGGCTTGACTTCCTAGACTCTCAGCCTCTTCGACGCTCCAGTATCTCACCAAGGACCTCAAATTTTTCTAATTTGCCTGACAGCCACCTTTTTAACACTCTGACCTATCGCTGAGGTCACACCACTCAGATCCTTGGTAGGATCACTTAGATCTTCGACTCTCCAATGTCTTGCCTTGATTGAAAATCTTGGCAAGGTAGAGATATATATGGGAAAAAAAAATATGAGTAGGGCTCAAACATTTCATATATTTGTTACATATTTTTTATATATTTATTTAGATATTTATACATAGTTATTTAGATGCTTTTGCTTATTGATTCAAATACTTTCATTTTTTTAGATAATAAATTATTTGCATATTATTTATACACTTTTACATATTTTTATCAACACTTTAACATATTTATTCAGATACTTTTATACATTTATATATTATTTTGGTAGAGAACAAATAGTTTGCATTTTATTGAACAAATATTTTACATATTTTTTCAGACACTTATACATACTTATTTACACATTTTTTTCAATTGTTTTAAATATTTTGCTTCTTTATCTTTGACATTTATGTAAATGCGAGTAATGATAGAGTCTAATGGTGGCAACGGCGATGACAAGATTGAGATAAATTTTCTAAAAGAGGAGAGAGTTTCGGCGATAGACAATTTTGTAATTTTTTTTTTAAAAATGGATTATTTATAGAGAGTTAAAAGTAAGTTATTATGTATAATTAGACATGGGTGCATAGTATAATAATTACATATATTTTCAATCGTTAGTATCTGTGGGTTTGTTTGTACAAATTGGAATAATTTTGATTGGATTAATATTTATTGTTTGTTGCAGCACATTGATTCGCCGGAAAACAATCCCAAACTCCCGTGGAAATTCACCGACGCCAACAATGCAAAGGTTGGTTTGTTATTCATGAATTTTGTATTCTAAATCAGATATGCTCCGTAATCACCTGCCAATTTAGCTACTTCATGTTTTCTACACCCTCTAATTCAACAATTAAAAAAAAACATAAATGGCTTTGGAGACAGGTTTGTCACCGTTTGGTTGTTTGGTAGAGAGTGAACAAGAAATCAATTTTTCAATTGTTCGCCCAAATCTCTGATTTTGCGTTCTGGCCTAATTCACAAAGAGCAGAGGTTCTCAACAAGAAGACACAAGAGAAAAAGGCTCACGTGATGTGCACATGAGATAAAAATGGGTAAAGTGTTCTTCTTTGGGAAGTTCAGGGGTGAGTTAGACTGATTTCAAATTGAGGGGTTAAGTGTCCAGGTCATCAAAATTTATGGGTCAAACGTGGCTTTAGACCTGTAAATTTTTATTGAAGTTTTCTTTTGGGTTGTCTTTAAACAATAGTGTTAGAGAAATGGTAACATAAATTATGAGATTTTTTAAAATCAACATCTTATAAAATTTATTCTCAATTTTGTTTATTTTATTTGGTCTAAAATAAATTTCATTTAAATGTTAATACTTTTTTAATTTATAGTTCTTTGAGTCATATTTTTTAAAAAAATTAATTAATTTTAATATATTTTCTTTCTTACTCATCTAATAAATAAATAAATAAATAAATAATTTTAAAAAATAAAAGTAGTTCTCTGATTTCTTAAAATATAGGATTTTAATTGGTTAAAAAATTTGAGCAAACAATACATTATATGTAAAGATAATTACTAATTAACTTCCACAAGTAATTCTTTTAGACTCTTATTAATTGGCTTAAGAAGTGCTTATATGTGTGTGTGTGTGTGTGTTTGCAAAGCCTATTAGGGTAAATTTTTTCATTAGTCCCAAACCTTTTAAAGTCGTTACAAATCCATCCCAGGCCTTTAAGCTTGTTTTGCGGTAACACCAATACTTTTATATGTCATTTCAAAACCTTTATAACTGTCAACTGGTAATCGTCAGGCACCTCTCATTCTCTTGATAGATTTTTATTTATTTATTTATTTATTTTTCCGTATGCATGTTTTTATAAGAAAATTCTTAATTTAAGATGTCTTATGAGTATCTAACACCTTTTGTACGTTAAAATAAATTAGTTTCACGATATATTTTCTGTTCGCTTTATTGTACTTAAATCTGTCCAAAATCCAAATTGTCATTTTGCTGCCAACCAAGAAAGATGGCGAGCTGGCCTTTTCACTCCAATTTAACTGCCAAAGGATCAATTTAGAACAACTTATTAAGGTTTCGAACAATGATTTAGGGTGGATTAGTAATCATGCTGAAAGGTTTATTCCATACATGAGGTTTTTTTTCCCCCAACTTTTACGGTGGCTTTCTAATAATGAATGCCAATGAACTAAAACTTCATTGAAAAAACTTAATAAAATTATAAGTGTCATCATGTGATTATTTTGTGGGAAAGGTAACTGAGCAATTAACTTTTCATGCAATTTATTATATATTGACACGTAAAGTTAATAAGATTTTTTTTATATAGATTTTTAAACCAAAACCTTCTCAACAGTTTGGCGAAAACCCTTTGTGTTTTTGGCAGAAAAAACTTTGAAAAATAAAAACAGTGGTCGGAAGGGAGAGGGCAAATCTCCAAGCGTCATGGCGAGCGAATTGAAAGAGCGTTACGCGCGTTCACCGAAAGGCAGAAGCGTGTGTCTTATTTACTTTAGATGAGACGAGGCAGGGGCACAGGGCTCCAAGGTTGGACCGCAACGTCCGCGTTGAGATCACGCGCTGCACGTGACCGCCGCAGCCAGTTCCCCCCCAGCTCCAGTTGCTCTTTTTTATTTGCCTTTCCCCACCAACGCTCGCCGAGTCAGCCCACCTTTGCTTTTACTCTTTGACCGACCCACAAAACATCATTGCAAAAAGAGCACATCATTTGTCTAACGAGAAAAAAAAAAGAAAGAGAGAGAGTTAAATTCATGAAAGACCCTCCAACAAGAGCAACTCACACTAGTTAATCCTCTATCTCCAACTCACTGCATTTCGGGTTCAGACCACTAAAACGAGTTAAGATAATCCTTTATTTTTCGTAACCTTTAATTTCAATTGAGATAAGAATAAAGCAATAAATTATTAGTGTTTCTTTAAACGCGGGTGATTAGAAATACGTATTGTTTATGAGTAAATTTTACTAATACTAAACTAATACGCATTTTAATCACTTTTTATAATACTAGTTCTTAAAACAGTAATTTATTTTTTAAGAAAAATAAAATAAAATATGAAATAGTTAACTTAAAAAATTAAAAATTCTAAAAAAATAATTTTGACCTTCTTGAAGGATTGGATTTCAATTTGTGATTATTCTCGGTATTTTTTTATTTAGTTCTAAAAAATAAGAGCTATTTTTTTCATCTATGCTATGGAAGTGGCAATTTGAAACGATAATTTATAATTAATATGACGCCCATGAAACTAATAAATTATGTTTGTAAATATTTTTAATTTTGTTTTGATTGATCGGTTCATTATAATAATTTTTCTCAATCTATAATTAAATTATGTAATTGATCTTTCAAGAGCTTAAATACTCAGATGGATTTCAGTTACTTGTACATGCATCAAAACAGGACTTCGCCCCCAACGAATGACGCTTGGAGGAGCCTTGCACCAACTTGCATCATTTTCCAAAATTTGGAGGTTGAAATGCATAGAGTTGAACTAAAATAAGTAAATAACTAGCTTCTGCGAGTCATTCAAGAATCTTTGATGCCCAAAAAAAAAAAAAAAACTATGAGGACGAAATAGGAATTTCTAGTCTTGCAAAAGCCCTTGCAAGAGTAGATTTTACAAATTGTATATTCAAGTAAAATTATGTACTAATACTATGTATAATTACTAAAATTCAAACTATTCAATATAATTGAGTTGTATATAGAGTGTATAATTAATTTTTTTCCCCAAAAAATAGTCAGGTTCGATTTCGCTTTGCCCTTGGCATCGTTACCAATTTCACTTTTGCGCTAGATTTAAAACCTTTTACTCTCATGCCCTTGCTTTTCTCAACTCTTAAGGGAGAAAAGAAGTGTATTGAATCTAAAGCAATGAAAATTTGTTATGTAAACAATTCATCAACTATAAAAAGATCAACATATTGTTTAACTCACTCGAAGATACTCTAGACATTTTAAATTATAACTTGAACAGACGATGTCAGAAAGTATAGAAAGGGAGATTAGAGTAAGTCTTTGAATACTGGGGACAAAAATGTAGCAAATACCAAACCTCAGTAAAAAACTGTGATTCAAACAACTATTTATAGCTGTACAGCTATATGGATTTATGTGAGGTTCCGTTGTGTTAGCCGCCCTGCCTCCTTTGCCTGCAATGAGCGACTATAATAAGGAATCTGCCGCTACCACGCATCGTGGGTCCCACGCGTCAGATTTTGGAGCACGCTATATCTACGTGTCGGATTATGGGTTGCCTAACGGGATGGGCCCACGCTTAACGCGGGTTAATATGGCGCCGTTGCCGTTGCTGTGTGTTTTGGGGTATCTCTTACCGTTTACATTTAGCTAGGTTGTTGACGGCAGCATTTTGTCTCCGTTCCCACGTCGTTGTCTTTTTTCGGAACTTTGACGCATTCACTATGTACGCGTCCATTTACTGATAGAAATCGTTAGAGACAACGAAAATTTTAAATATATACATATTATAGTTAAACATATGATTTTTATTTTAAATAAATGTATATTTAAGAAAAATGTAGTTCATAACTAAATAAATGAATCTCGAAAATAGACTTATAATTGGAGTGAAATAAATATGCCCAAAGCCTAAACATATTAATCTTAATCTCGATAAATGCTCATTAGAACTAGACAACTGCATATTAAGAATTAGATAAATAAATCTTAAAAATACACACACAAAATTAAGTGGCACAAATGTATTTCAAGTCTGGAAATATGTTTATCAAAACTAGATAAATGTATATTAAAATTAGACAATTGAATCTTAGAAATATATATGAAGTTAAGGTGAAACAATTGTATTTTAAATCTACATAAGATCAATTCTAGATAGACATATCTTATAACTAGAGAAATACATATAATAAAGAAACATACAATTTGATACAATACTAGGCCTAAAGCCCAATATAAGGACTAAGACTAGGAGACGTGCCCATTAAAGCCCAATTTAAGGAAAAATTCTACCTAGTAAACTAATGCATAGCTTAGAATTAATAAAACTCCTACATAAAAAGAAAAATCTTTGTTAATGGGACTTGGAAATACAGATAGATCACATTTGGCTTCGTATGAGGGAACCCTATAATACTTTTAATGCATGATTTGAAACCTTACTTGTTAGCTACTTCAAACACTGTTGGATTGGAGAGCTAATTTGACCGTTATGGAATTTTTCCCAACTACATCATTCAAGTCCTTAATGTTGTCTTTGTGTACATGGTTTTCAGTCTATGCCACCAAACTTGTAAACGGTTATTAATATATTCGTTTGTTTATCACAATCAAAGCAAAATAGGTGCATTTGAAATATAGACAATATAATTTTCGTTCTAGAAAGTAGAAATAAAGCATTTGAGTTGAAACCTATAAATCCATTTTAGAATTGGACTAATTATTATAAATAAATATTGCAATTGCATAGGAAAGCTCAATAAGGGTTGACGAATCGTGTAAGTAGATTTATCCTCCAAAAAAATGAGTGGAAGACAAGGTTGATTACGACGTTGAAACTTTCAAAGCTACGACAAGCTAAGCTTAGCAGTGTAGCCGCCGGGAAAGTACACAGGGAGGCCTTACGCTAACGTAGGCAGTAGGGTAGAGGCCGACCTGCTGAGCTGGACCCGGGCTGGAGTGCCCAACGCGGAGAGACTGCCTAGCAAGCTAGAGGCTCTCGCGGGGCTGTTTCCGATTTCCATCGACTTCGGGTCAAGGTTCGGGTTCAGGTTCAGTTACCAGATCCGGGTCACGCGGAGTGAGAGCCCAGATAATACAGACAAACCACTTCACTGGTTTTAAGTTTTATTGTAGGTAAGGGCTCTAGTTTTAAGTTTTAACTTATATAAGAGCCGAGACTTTTGTTGGTTTTAGTATCAAATGACACGCTAAGTTAAGAAGAATGGTAGAGTGGAACTTGTACAAAATTTCTCACATAATTTCTTAGAATGTAACTCTGAGTAAAAATAAATATTTATCACTTGATGTAGCAGTAAAAATGTCTATAGTAGGTTATAATTTGTACTAGTACCTTGTCATTTTAAGTTTTGTTGTCGCCTGTGTTACGTTTATAATTATTCACATTCTTCTTTTTAACGGCACTGTAAAATTTGTTAAACACCAAGTTAATAACATGTTTAAAACATAAATCTATTTATAGTCCCTTTAATTGTTTTTTAGATTCATCATGTCAATGATACACAAGATCGAGCAGTGTTTGGTACTATATGTATTACCATGAATGAAAGAGGTTTTTATGCATGTGGGCACAATTCTTCTACAGTTGACCTAATCTCAGTTGATAGATATAAATATACAAAGGATTCAAAAGTAGAATTGAATTTTGAAATAAATATATATTTAATAATAGTGATAACATAATATTCTTATAAGAATGGAACATAAACCAAAGACATCTGTTTTTTGAAAAATATTTAGGCCTGAAGTCATAATTTAACCACCAAATTACATATAACCCCTCTTACTTGGGATTACTTAGCCTATAACTTTGTAAATTGGATGGGTCACACAAGCCACTTGATTAATGGAAATGTCAATATTGCTTGTTTTATACGGAAGGGAGAGTAAATATAAAGGAAACCACAAGTATTTTTTAGAGTAAAATGCACCGGTAGTGTCGTAGTCATATCACATAATGTTATTTTGTACTAACAAAGTCCTTTAACTATTGAATCTTATATTATTGGGTCTTTTCTGTCACTTTCACTGTTAATTTAATGAAATTTAAGTGAAAATAACAACTCTAGTTCCTAAATTTTCTGCATTCTACTACTAACATCCTAAAACTTCTGAATCTACGAATGGTTGTTACCAATTAAGCTGGATTGCTGGGAGAAGAGGAGAGATTTGTGCATCATCATCCCCCCGGCCTTGATCTCTACCTCCGTCACCCATCGTCCCCCAAATCGTCGACCTCTCCCTCCGATTCCTCTCCGTCGTTCATCTCCTTCCATCTTTCCTCCGTTTCGTCTTCCGATTTGTCTTCCATCTCCCCGTCCTCGACCTTTCCTCCGTCTCCCACCGATTCGTCTCCTTCGTTCGTCTTCACCGATTTATCCTTGTTCATCCTGCCGAATCGTCTCTATTCCTCCCTCCGTCTCTGATCCTTCGTTCATCTCCATTCCTCTGTTCATCCCTCCGATTTGTCCTCCTCGTCTGCTGATTGGTCTCCTCATCCGCCAAATCGAAGGAGTGGAAATCCAAGGTTGATTCGCCCCGGCAGCGGGTCGACCCTGACGGCTGATTGGCGCCGGGCGGCGGGTCGGCCTTGGCCACCACGATGGAGGGGCGTTGCAGAAGTGGCTTGGGTGCTGAACGGCGGGGATCACGAACAAGCGGACGGCGTGAAGGAGAGAAGTTTCAATTTGGACGTTTCGATTTTCTTTTGGCATTGTACGATTTGAATGAAATTACTCCATCGTCTTGCTCTTGTCGTAACTGGAAATTTTGGATCTTAACCTGTGGGTTTGATCGGGTTGGTGTGACAGGGAGAGAGAAAATTGTGTTAATGATATAAAGAGGGTGATTGAAGTGTTAGATTTATAAGATTTAAGGTATTAGAAGCAAAATGAATAAAATTTAGGGCGCTAGGAGTATGATGAAGAAAATCTAGGAATTGAAGTTATAATTTTGCACCAAAATTTTGTCGAATTTAACAGCTAAAATGACTCTATATGAGATAAAGGATCCCTCTAGGAAAAAAAAAGTTACATGACCCGGAGAGGATATGAAAATAAGTTAGGGGACCATTCGTGCATTTTACTCATATATATATATATATATATATATATATATATATATTACTAGTGTTATTTTAGATTTTATTTTTGAAATGTTTCAAATACTTATTATTACAACAATGTACTTTTACTATTATTTTTCAACGTAAATTCCTCTGGAAGTCTCTTAACTTAATTTTTTTTTTGTCTTAAATGAGTATCCTAACTCCATTTTGTCCTATTGAAATTGAAGTACCCTAATTTATTATGTGCGTCCTAATTGAGTATTTTTCATATATTTCATCATCAAAATAGGCGGATTTCATTAACCTATCATGTTTTTAGTCCAATGATGCTGACCTAGATCACATATGTCACTAATATGTCTGAGTTGGAGCATTGTTAGAGTTTTTGAGGTTTAATGACACTGGAAACACTTGTTTTTGAGCGGGAAATGGAAAGAATCAAGGAAGGAAATGGTGGGAAAATGTGGAGAGGGATTCACAAGTAATTGGTCAAGGAGACGGTGAAATAAAAACGTGAAAGGGGTGGAGGTCATGAAATTGGAATATACTTACTTGGAATTGTGAGATTTGAGAGCAGCTCATCTGGCATTGAGGGAGAACCAAGTGGGTGGCCGAGCTGTAGATGTGGCTTAGCTACGCAGTTAAAGACAGCATAAATGGACCAAAACATGGGGCGACTATTCTTTGGATGTAGGAAGTATGGTTTATGTGTGTGTGAATTTGTTCATTTTGCCCATGGTTTGTATTTGTCAGAATCATCACCGTTTTGTTTGTTTGTGCTTTAGACTATAAATTATTATAGATTTCGTCAGTGGCATAATGCGCCTACACCAAATCGATTGAAGTTAGTGATCCAAAGACTGCTGAAAATGCTGGATGAGAGTGAAAAGAGGTTAAAAGGCAACATTAGAGGGTAAAAGAAACAAAGAAGGAAACGAGGAGGCTAGATTGAACAAGTGGAAGAATTAGAATCATGGATGAAGAGAAGATGTGAAAGGAAGGAGAAAATGAAGAGAAAAGTGGCAGAAGTGGAGACAAAGGTCAAGAGGCTAAAGGTTGCTTTGGTTCTATCATGGGTGTGCTTTGTTTTGTACGTATTAATGAGGCAAGTTGAATGAGATGGGGTGGAGGAGTAACTGTAGGGGGTTGGGAGTAAATTGAGGTGGGTAGGGTCTGAAGTGTACGTGGAGAGAGTTTGGGGTAGTAATGGGGCGGCAAGAGGGTTGTAATATGGGGTGTTCTTGGACTCTTTCTTTGACCCTTTTGCACATGTATATTTGTTGCCCACAATGATATATTTTCACACATTTTGGTTTTGTACATTTACAAGTCCAAAATAAAGCACAATGAGCAATCCTTGAAATGATTTTGATATAGAAAGGGTTTCATTATAGTCAGCTTACAATGCAACATAATATGAATAAGAAGCATGGCCACAAGTCTATCATTACAACCAAAAGAACTCCTTAAGCCTTTTTTGCAAACAGAAAGCTAAGCTTCTATCACATGCCCTTTAGTTCCATAACTGTGTGCTCATTTTGTGCACCAAAAAGCAACATATGTCTAAGCTTTAGTCAAATCATCTAAATATGTTTTGAAGGTGTCCATTGGTGGTTCTTTGAGCATTTTAGATGCCTTTGCCTATTTTTTCTCCTCCTTGTTAGGAACCCTTTCCTCAGCAATTAATACTTTCCTGGGACATTCTGACTTTAGCGAAAGCATATCTTTGTATGGCTTCCCCCATGTCCTCTGTTCATCCAGAATGCAATTTGACTAGTACTTCCCTGTGTAGAATCGAACAATAATATCAATCCAAAAGTCAAGTACAATTTCCATTTAAGAAGAGCTAACAACACTTTCATCTTGTGCCCTTGTGCTTATGAATGCACTTTGTGTTTGGTGTGGGAATGGAACTGACCCAACATCTTCATTATTTGGTTTGCCATGTCTTAATCTCTCAACCTAGTTATAAAGAGATAGTAGTGTCAAAAAAGTGGCCAACAGATTGTTATGTCAATCTTTGAAAAAAAAAAAAACTACTTTAAACACTTACATTTCTTTTCCTTTTCTTGGGTTAGGTGTTTAAGCCATTCTTGCCCTCTCTTTTCTTACGACTGGAACATGCAATAGATGATTGATTGGACCTTTGCTTGCAGGTTGTCTTGTTATGCCCAATTTCTTTGCATATAGAACAATGCATCAACATTCCAGTTTTTCTTATTTTGTTACTACTTTGTACCTCACCCTTCCCTCTTATTTTCTTCATTTTCGACCTACCTCTCTTTGCAACCACGACCTACCTCTCTTTGCAACCACAACGTTTGGTAGTTTAATGTGGTTCAGAGCAAACTTTTCCTATTGATCAATAATTATAATTGGGTTAATTACATTCCCATAAATTATCTTAAGAGTACTAACCATGTAGCAAACATCAACAAACTCCTCAAGGTTACTTCTATCTAGTGCAAGGGTTGAGCAGGCATGAACATAGGATATCCTAGTTAAATCCCATTTCCTACATGAACACTTATTTTCCTCTATGTCTACCACATGTTGGGCTGAAAGAGTTATGACTTGGAATGCCTAGAATCCTCAATGTTTTTATCTAGTTTTTTTCTTAATTTTTGAACACAACAGACCTATCCACCTATTTTGAACCTCTTTCTTTTTTGTAATCTTAATCATCAATTTGCATCTAATGATTTCTAACATAGTCATAATGGGCTTATCTTTTGCATTTAGTATAAATCTATTAAAGCACCCACACATGTTGTTCAAGAGAATGTCACATTTTGGAAACTCATTAAAATATGCCCTGAACCAATATCTTGGTTCAACAGCATTCAACTAAGCCCATGCATTGGAATCAAAACTCTTATTGCATATTCCTTTTAAACTCACCGATATAAGAACTCCTTACTGCATCCTAAACTATTGCTCTCAAACTTTCTCCCAGGTAGCTAGACTTCAAATTTGTGTGTAAGTGTCTTACACAAAAATGTTTATCAACATGTGGAAATTAGTCCTCCACAATAGGAATCAAACCCTATAGCATAACAAACAATCATGTCACTTTTCTTTTAGGTTTAAAACTAAACTACATAGATTTAAAATGTTTTACCTTCTACTTATTTGACACAAACGTCCAATATCTGTTGTCCTATATTCCAAGTTCATTACTCAGAAGATATAAGAACAACCCAAAGAGTCTCTGCTATCAAACTCAACAACTACATTTTGTCTCAATTCCTTTATTCTATACTTCTTCCTTATGTTTTTCTCTCCACCCTTTCCCTTCATCCTCAGTCAATTGATTCACTATACGCAATGATCAAATCAAACAAAGGAAAAATTTTGGCAAGTTTCGATCAGTTTAAGGTTTCGATCACCAAGAATTGGGGAGTTGTAGAGTTTGAGAAGTGGAGTGGGGTAGTTCGCAGCATTAATTGTGTTGAGGTCCTCCTTCCCGCTCCTAATCATCCATGTTGGCATACAGGTCTCTGCAAAGCATAAAACAATGCCACGTATTTGCAATCTGTGACAAATGTGATCCAGATCAACATCATTCGTTGTTGATTGGACTAAAAACATGATAGGGCAGTGAAATTTGTCCATTTTAACTGTAAAATGGACGGAAAATAATCAATTTGGATACGCATAATGAGTTATGGTACTTTGATAGGATAAATTGGAGGTAGTATACTCGTTCAAGACAAAAAAAAAATAAACCAAGGGACCCTTGGAGAAATTTATCCTTATTTTTCATATAATAAGCAAATTCTTGTCATATGATCGTACAACTTAACGTCTCATTACATGTTGTCTTGAGCTTTTGCTTTTCTCAAAAGTTTCTCATTCAATTTTATTTTTATTTGTCTTTTGGTTCCCACATAATAAAAACAAATACCTAGTAACTAAAAATGACAATTATCTTGTGGGTAATATATCTGTAATCTTCAGACTTCGTTATAAAACTATCAATACAAATAAAATAACACATTAGTTTTCATTAAAATATCAATATTTAATTATTATTATTATTATTAAAATAAATAAATAATGTAGTAATAAATAACATATTTTATGTCATATACAAATTTTAAAAATTTTAAGAATTTAGTAACTAATTTACGGGTTTAATAGTGAAACTCGATTACACGTCAATTAATTTCAAATGATTAGGCCCAATTTGTTTATCTTTTAAAAAAAATAAATAAATTATCTTCACTTTTATTTGATTTTTGTTTGAAACCAGTTAAATATTAAAATCTAATACCTTCTCTATTTGAAAAGGATGCAATATGTACTATTTTGATCGATTTCAAAATCATTGCAACATTTTCATTTTTATTAAAATTTTTAATAATTTATTTACCATATCATCTTATTTCAACTTTCATGTTGAAATTACATTATAATCCCTGAATTTTTAAGAAAGTACGATTTGGTACCTACTTGTACTTTTAGAAAATCTTTATTTTATATTTTATATTTCTAAAGAAGTTGTAAAATAATTTTAAAATTTTGAATTAAGTCTCTAAAAGTGTCAACTTAAACATTAACATTCCTATAGGGGCCAAAATGAAAAAGTGGGAGAGGGTGCTATATATGCCTAATAGTCATTTGAATAATGATTTTTCTAAAGTAAATTGCTTTTCATCAATTTTTTAACTTACAAATCCTAAAAAAATAGAAGTATGTTATTTATAAAATATATATTTTAAAATAGTCTTCGGAATTCTTAAAATATAATATTTAATAAATATATAATTTGGATAAATAATTATTATATATATAAATAAAAATTTTAACACATTCTTAGTAATCTAAAAACAAACTTGACCTTAATTTGTGTAAGCAATGTTTTAGTTTGTTTTTATAAGTATTTAATATTCATCTTTCCTTTTCAGTACTCAAGATGTTTGATTTTTATCTTTTAGGAAGTGAAACATAAACAAGAAAAAAATTACTGCAATTAGCAATTTTATGATAAACTAGAAACTCATGTTCAAGAGTATTTAATAGCTTTATATAAGCATATAGAGAAAGAAAATTAATTCTCGAAATAGTACTTCTACTTATTCTATAGGTGTTCGTTGTTTTTCTGGCAAGCAGTAGCAGTCCTGCCCATTACAATCGTAGGCAGAGACATCATCATGTTAGAAGGCCAACTATATCTTTCATGTTCATTCCCCTTTCTATTTAATTCCTAAATTAAGCAAAATTTACATTTTTATCAGTTGAGGGGTTTATGTACCCAAGTTGCAAAGTTTGAGGGTTATGTGTTCGAGTGTTTGAGGGTGAAATGTGAATTTGGCCAAATATTTTATAGGCACACTGCTAGACCTGATATGAAATTGTATCTTATTAAATAACGTGTCAAATGGGTAATATGGACTACTTAAATTTAAGTAAGTCATGCACTCAATTCCTTATTTATTTATTGTCTACCATTTCATTTAATGAGAGAAAATTTTATAGAAAAAATATGTATATTTGATTTATATTTCTTGGTATTGTTGCTACGCAATGCGATCAAATTATTAACAAAATGTTTCACAATTTAAGTTGTGGACTTCAAAAAGTTTATGCCAAAAAATTTGGATTTAACAAATTTCTTTCATTTAAAGTTTCAGACACAAATTTCTTACGATTAGAAGTTAGAACGAAGCCTAACCTACTGTGGAGCTTGCAGCCCACGAAATAAGCTCCAATCCTAAGGCGCAGCCCAGTCCCATAGAAATGGTGCAATCACCATTTTCTCAGACGCGAAAAGAAAGGAAGTCGGGCACCTGAGCTTGGAGTTAGGCCTACACCGAAGACCAGAGTCAACAGCGAGCAGCCGATTTGAGTTAAGAAGAGCTTCCCAATTCAACTTCCAATTGCGGTTACTAAAGGATCTTTACGCTTGAATTCCCAGTAATGCAACGAATTCCCCTAGAATTCTTATGGCAGCAAACTAATCCCGGCTTCCGATTTCAACCCATAAGCCTTCTGGCTGATGCCGGAATACTTCCTGCATTTCGTTTGTTTGGCAGATTTCAGACCACCGCATCGCAGGATTCGGCGGCAAATGGTCAGTCTCCTGACAAGATCCAAAACATCCTTAGAAGTCACAGGAACAGCTCGATGGAAGTGATTCGGATGGCTCTCCATCAATCCTGCCCTGTAATTACTGAGGATTTAGCATTGGATGTGCTTAAGCGAAACCGCTCCGAGTGGAAGCTGGCTTATGTATTCTTCAAATGGTTGCGTGAAGCAGGCGGACATCCAATTTGGTCTAGTAGTTACAACGAGGCTCTCGACATTCTGGGGAAAATGCATCGTTTTGAAGAGTTGAACCAAGTGTTTGATGAAATGCTTAAGAGAGAAGGGCTGGCTAATGACAGGACCTTTGGGATTTTGCTGAACAGATTTGTGGCAGCGGACAAGGTGGAGGAAGCTGTTGGTCTGTTCGAGGGGAGGAAAACATTCGGAATTGATGACGATTTGGTTGCATTTCAGATGCTTTTGATGTCCTTGTGCAGGTACAAGCACGTAGAGTATGCAGAAACTCTGTTTTATTCCAAGAGGAGAGAGTTCGGTTTCGATATAAAGACACTGAATATTCTTCTTAATGGATGGTGTGTGCTGGGAGATGTACGGGAGGCTAAGAGGTTTTGGAAAGATATACTAGCATCACAATGCAAGCCGGATCTCTTTACGCATGCAACTTTTATCAAGGCACTCACCAAGAAAGGGAAGCTTGCAAGTGCCATGAAGCTGTTTCGAGGAATGTGGGAGGAAGGGCGTAACCCAGATGTCGTGATATGTAATTGCATGATTGACGCACTTTGTTTCAAGAAGAGGATCCCTGAAGCCCTGAATGTTTTCAGGGAGATGGGTGAACGGGGTTGTTCTCCGAACACTGTAACTTACAATTCTCTTATCAAGCATTTGTGCAAAATCAGGAGAATGGACAAGGTTTTCGAGATTTTGGATGAAATGGAAGCGAAGGGAAGCTGTTCGCCAGATGGTATAACTTTCAACTACTTGCTCAAGTCGTTGAAGAAACCTGAAGAAGTTGAAGGAATTTTAAAGAGGATGGAGAGGAATGGATGCAAGATCAGCTGTGATACGTACAATTTAATCCTGAAGCTGTACATAAGGTGGGATCAGGAGCAGAAAGTTAGATGTACATGGGATGAGATGGAGAGAGGTGGGTTGGGACCAGATCAGCGATCTTATACTATAATAATTCATGGACTCTATGACAAGGGAAAGATAAGGGAGGCTTTGAGTTACTTTGATGAGATGAGGTCTAAGGGGATGCTCCCTGAGCCACGGACTGAAATTTTGGTGAATGCAATGAAAGAGCAGGACGGCGGGAAGGAAAAGCAAAATGGTAAAGAGATCGAAAAATCATCAAGGCACAAGCGTGGAAAAAAACTTTCAAGCCATAAGCATAGGTGAGGATGGAATATGCAATTCATCAGGGACAACCAGGGGCCAGGAGGATGAGATGACTTCCTAGTTGTTTGGCTGGCCTTCAATATGCAAAACAACTTAGAAATGTTGGGCATATATGAATCGTGTCTGATCATTTGTTACTTTCTCATCAAGATATCCCTGCATTTTGGTGCGCTTCTGAAAATGCTTCAAGCTTCAAAATGTAGGGGTCTTGCTAATCCACCTAAGATGAACATGCAAAATTCTGGAGATGACAATAACAAGATTAGCTGCTAAGATGATGCTGTAATATTCTCCATAGAAGCATATTTTTGTACCCAAAAACTGAAGTAATTACATCATGGCTCGATGCTAGATTCATTCAGCTCCTCAAACTACACAAACCCCAGGACATTCAATCAAACTAGATTAATTAGTCAGATTAGATATACCCAGAGAGGATCTTCACTTCACCATCTCATTTGACCTCTTCAAATAGAACATGCTGACGTACAGTTGGGTCGTATTTCTTGAATTTAAGCTTCTCTTTGACTTGCCTAGCTTTTCTCTTGGCATAGACAACCCCTGTTCCAGCACTGGACTGAAGCCTGATGGTCTTAGATTCCTTCCTCTTCTTTCCTCCCTGCCTCCCTTTCCGTTTCTTTGTTCGTTTTCGCCTCCTCTTATTCTTCTTCTGTCGGTCCCCGCCCCTTTTCCTGGCCAGTCTCTGCAGTAAAACCCACTTCGTACTCGTAGCAAGCACAACTGATGTCTAAACTGACAAACTTCACCATTTTCTGCTTGAAGAAATCATAGAAATAAACTCTACTTGACAAGATGAGATTTTTAGACTGTAAATCGAGTTCTATTATAAATAATTCAAAGATAACAGCTTTCTTGAATGATGATATGATCGATTGGACTCCGGACGAGGGTTGACTCTCCCCTTACCAGGAGCCCTCTCATCGTCGGTTGAAGGGGCGTGATTCTAAACTTAAGGGTTTCCATTTTAGTTGATTACCTAGCTTTATTTTCAGACTAGTGATCCTGGCCCAGTAAGCATTCAACAAAGAGGTTGGTATTCGATAGAGCCATCTGCCCTCAGAAGTTGTAGGCTCTACTGATTCTTGGCGGATCATCCACATAAAAAACACAGAGTCTAAAAAAAAAAGTGAAAAGATCGATCCCCTCAGGTTCATACCGAAAATAAGAACACCAGAACACATCCGATATACAAGAACCGAGATCGAAGAAAAGGCAAGACCTTTCTGAGCCTAGAATTGGGGGCATATCTCCTGGCCATGCAAACTACAGAATGACGAGCCTTGCAGATCCTCATCGACAAGCACCCTGAAAACAAAACAAAACCCCAGAAACAAAAAAAAAAAAAACCTTCAAATCCACGGATGGGTCACTTTGCGTGATGTCAAAACTATAAAGTTGAGATTTTTCCAGTTTGTGAGTCAATTAAGAATTTTTGTTTTGTTTTTCGTTTTTTTTTTAATTACAGTTTGGTTTCTTAGAACCCAGAGAGAAATATAAAGAGAAGGGGAAATGAGGCTAGTGAAAAGAAAGGCGTCACCTTTGGAGAAGTCAGACAGAGAGAGACGGTTGGAGAAGCTGAGGCAGCCGACTGTTGGAAGCAGCGTTGAGGAAATGGAGTTATGGAGGTGAAGATTTCTTGGCTGGCAAGCAAAATCCAAGAACGATGCAATCGCCGTCGCCATCGTCTCCTTTTCTAGAAGCCTCGGAGCATTTTGACATTGAATATGGGCGTTTGGGAAGGATGCTACAATTTCTGTCTCCCCTTTTTGTTTGTTTTTCTTTTTCCTTTCATTTTTGAACAGGGGAATGAAGGTCCTGTTTATGGAAATGGGATCCGGTTCATATAGACGAGAGTTTTCAGCATTCGAATCGAGGGGTCTAATGAAAGATTAAGATACAAGCATTACCGTGATGAATAAAGAGCCAGTTAATTGACTTATTTTTATTTTTATATTTTTTTAATTTGAAATTAATTTTATTTGAAAGATAATAATATGTAGATGTAATAATTTATTTGAAAGTAAATTTTTATAATATTATTAAATTTTTATGAATTTTTTTTAATGTTTTAAATTAAAAAAATTTATAAAAATTTAGTAAAACTACAAAAAATGTATTTTCAATGAATTATTGTAGCTACATAATATTAGCTTTTAATTAAAATTAGTTTAAAGTAAAAAAAATGTAAGAATAAAAATAAATTATTTTGAAGTCAACCGACTTAAATTAACATAAATTTGGTGAAAGTATCTGTTCATAAAAAAGGGGAAAAAAGAAACCGAGTCGCCCTTCCTATGGGTGATTATTCAGTTTAAACCGAACCAAATTAATCGGTTTCTTCGGTTTTTAGTTTTGAATGCTAAGAAACCGAAATAACCGAATTAGTCAATAAAACCGAATTCAAATCGAACCGAAATATTTCGGTTCAGTTCGGTTTAAACCGAATTAACCGAAAAAATGGTAGTTAAATTCTATAAGAGATTAAATGAGATAAAGGTATCATTTTTCTTTTCAAATTCCATTCAATATAGAAGATTCATTGTCCATGGAAAGAAAGAAAATAAGAATCCAAACTAATTTGGGTTACTAGGTAGCATTATTGTTCATGAAACAAATAAAAAAAAATTTGGTATAAAAAATTTCGGTTACCAAATTAACCGAATTCTAAAACCGAAACTGAATTTTTTGTTATTCGGTTTCTGTTGAAACCGAATCGAATTTCAAATTTTTTTCAGTTTTTCAATTTTTTTGGTTTAAACCGAATACTGATCATCCCTAGCTTAGCTGTCTTTATTTCTCTCATTGTCAAATAAAACACACCAATAATTCGTATTGCCTCAAAGTGCATCACTAGTCATTTTAACTGAGTTCAATTTTTTATTGATCAATTATATTTTACATTTTTAATTACATGATTAAATTTTATGATTTAACGATTCCCTCTCTCACTCACAGGCATCAACAGAGTAATATAATAATCACAGTTACACTATCTGGCGAAACGTAGATTGGAAAGGAAGTTGCATCGAAATACAGAAAGAGGTCTGCAACTATGTAACAGGTAGGATCAAATGATACAATTTCATTACAAAATCAAACAGTCAAGCGTCTCTGCCTCGGAATAAGAAGCAGGATTCATGAACATGCTACCATCCCACCTCCACATTCTATACAGCAGCAGCTGCTGGAACAGGTGTGTACCAGCCACGGTGAATTTCGACAGCTTTCTTCCTCCGAGCTAGACGAGACTTCCGATTTGCTCCCGTTTTCCGATGCAGTGTCCCCACTTTTACAGCTTTATCAATCACTGAGTAGGCCTCTGCAATTAGTTTCTCAATGGGAAAGATTTCTTCGGCTTGTGCATCAGGCTTCTTCCTGAGGTGGTCCAGTGCTTCTAAAACCTGAGGAAGATGTGAAAAGGGCAGCTAACTTAATAAAAGTTTGCGACTTTGCCTTTCCATGAATTCATAAGTATCGACATAACTTAATACTTTAGCAGCATTATGAACTTCATGCCACCATCCCCATCTTATTTGAGATTTAAGCTCTAATAAGGACTGATGCTGATGCTGATGCTGACCATGATGGCAATTGACATGAATAAGCTTTGGTCACATTTAAGAGCATTTGTTAACAAGCAAACCAGATTTAAGCCGCATTTCTGATAGCTTATTGCTTATGAGAATTCCTACCAGCATTGTGCGAATGCTCAAGATCTAATAGGCTCTCTTTTCTAAAACTTCCAAATCTAACAACATGAACTTAAACAGTGAAAAGATCAGTTAAACTGAATTCAACCGTCCCTCAATTTTAAATTTCATAGATGAAGCTTATAAATCATGTACTTAAGATCCTTCCACATTCCAGAAATTGAAATCATGCTATTGCTGTATCAACACAGTGGTAATATTTTCTTTGCGCAGAGAGAGCAACAGGGTTATTGAAACACACAGCTAGAGGCCAGTACTAGGAGAAAGATGGGCTGTCAAGAAGATAGAAGAAGGGGTAGTTGGTCAAAGAATGATTTGCTCTCTCAGCTGAGCATTGGCATCAGGTGGCAAATTTATTGTTTCCCCTCTACCCCTTCCAAATCAACACTCCACAAGATTGAAAATAATCTCCAGAACTGCTATAATTCAGGGTCAACCTGATACTTGCTTATTAAATGCTTTGGTCATACTCCATTTGAAGCCACTGCACTGCTCAACAACTCTTCAAAAGCATCCTCCTCCCACTCCATGAACCCAGTTCTTGTTTTGTTTAATTTCCTTTTTCAAGAATTATTACTCTGGGCTTCCCTTGTGCCCACTAGTAAATCTTTCATTCAAGCTTATATTGTAACATTGATGCTAACGTCAACCACAGATTCACCAGAAAGATGGGTGGTGGAGTGGGGAAGATAAAGAAACTGCATTCTCCACGAGAAACACAGAACAAATCATGAGGCAAAGGTGACGGCTAAATAAAACCATCTCTTATATTTCACATAGTTGAGTATTACTCTAGGACCAAACCAGACAGAAGTGGAAGCAAAAGTACCTTCCTCATCCGGGTTCTAATTTCTGATTTGCGGGCTTTATTGTAAATGCGCCGTTTTTCGGATTGACGAGCTCTTTTCGCAGCCGAATCAGCCTTCCTCCTCGGCGCAGCCTCACACACAACAGAAGGACGAATCGGCCTCCTCCTCCACGCAGTGGTGCTTACTGACAGACTCCCTAACAAGACAAAGGGGAAGGAAAGAAACATCGATAACACTGTGACTGAAAATTCCCATTGGTTTAGACACAGACCAGAACGTTACTTTCATAGTTAAGCAATCTTTTCACTCGGATTTTCCAGATATTCAAATGGGTACATCAAATTCAAACTAGTAGCCAGAGAGAATCACGAGGGCATGGGTGGCAGATCAGAAATTACCTCCGGAGAAGAGACGGTGAGAATCAGAGATGTGGGCGGAGAAGCTGAGCGGCCTAAAAGTAAAAGAAGAGAAATTTTGGGTGGAAGAGGGCACATTCGAGTAATTGTTGAGCGACAGAGTGCTGAGCTTAGCAGTAAGCGTCAAGCATGAAGGAAAAGGAGCTGCCAATGCCATTTCTGTTTGTCAAATGCGAGCTTTTCTCTCGCCTGCCTCCGCTTTCGCTTATCCAAAATCCCCAAAGGGAAGAAGAATGGCTTAAATTGGGATAAGTACCAAATCTTCCATTATAGTTTGGCTGCTAGATCAGACAGCCCACTATAGTTCTCGTTGGTTCATATGGTCACTGAAGTTATAGTTTGTAACTAGATTGGCCACTAATGTTACAATTCGGGAACCAAATATGTCACAAATTGTTAAAAATCTAATAGTAAAAGTGGGTAGTTGTTGGTATTGAAGATTTGGTGTATTTATGTAACTTTAACAAACTTTAGAAATTTGTGTAATTTACTATTTTTTTTTTTTTTTGTGTAACAGTCACTACCATCTATCACCTGATTCACCACCAGTCTCTCCAAAAATAATATTCAAATTATTCACCTCATTCTGATGCTACAGATAATCTGAATTTCAATCATTTTTCACTTATTAAATACAGATGTATTTATAATCAATGGATTTCAAGTATAACAGTTGTTTTATTACAAATAGTGATGTCTAATACTACCTTTTTCGATATTGCCTCTACCGCCCAGTGGCAGATGCGGCAATAACCGATGTAGTGGCTGACACAAAAAAAAAAATGAAAATGAGAAATCACATAAAGTTTCTGAAGTTTGTTAAAAGTTGCATTGGTACCCAGGATTTCAAAACCAACAACTTCTCACATTTGTAGTTAGGTTTTTAATGATAATGTCTATTTGATCCCAAACTATAATGTTAATGGTCATATCGGAACAAAGAAAAACTATAGTGGACAATTTGGTTTAAGAGTCAAACTATAGTAAAGAATTTGGTACTTCTCCTGGCTTAAATTCCATCCGTGCGCCCCTTGGCTTTGCCCTTCATTCGTTTAATCTCAAAATTTCTCTATCTGGCTTTGTTTAAAGGATTAATCCCAAGGTGGCCAACAAACTTCAATGAACATGTGCGTCAACATCAACCCGTTAAACTACATTTTTTTTTCCTTATGTCCAACACCCATCAGTCTTTCAAAATTATACCAATACCATTTAAAAGTATCTTAATTGAAAATTTTATTTGAAGAAAAAATTATCCATCTGAGTTCCATAATCTCAACATATGAATTTTCAAATTTGAAATTTTACTCTTTTGATCCATGATTTGGGAAATGTTTCACTTAAGTCACTCAATAACTTAATGGAGAAAAATTGGAAAATTCAATGCCAATGTTAGGGTGGAATATGGGCTAGGCTGAGCTTGAACTATTCAGCACTACTCAGCCCCAAGCTTGAATTGCTCGAGCCCAATTTTTTTTTTACTTGAGGTTAGCTCGAAAACCTACAAAGCTTGAATGACACATAAATCTTTAATACTTTAACTACAACTTAGATGAAAGATGGGAACTAAATCTGTAATTTTTCTTACATTGATAACTAAAAAATGGAAAATAAAGAACTTATCCTAGACTTTCTAATTGTTTGCCATTATACCCTAATTTTGTGAACTCACAAGTAAGGCATCATCTCCCTTACTTCGATACTGAAGCCACTATAGTCCATCCTCGAGTTGCCGATTTGTGTCTCCAACATCTGCTGGGAGTGTCGACATCATCGTTGTCAATCTTGGGTGAGGCCATCGTCGGCAAACCTTAATAGTGTGGGCTATCATCGACTACCTTAGGTGGGGCTATTGTGGTGGTGATTATCGTCGTTGATCACTATCATGGTTTGGTAAAACTGGCTAATAGCCAATTGGGTGGGTGCAATTAGATGGCAACGAAGATTCAAAAGAACAACTAGATAAATCGTGTAACCAGCAAGAGTGCGGTATGCAGAAATCTAACAAGACGATCTCATCAGGTGGGGCTGTCGACGGCGGTGGTGCCGTTGATCTTTTGCTTTCATCATTGCTCATGCTATTGGTGGTGGCTGATGGTGCAGTGGCTTTTGGTGGTGGCCGACGGTGTAGATGGGAATGGGATTTAATCGAGTAAGGCTTCAGAGACCAAGGGAGTAAGGGTTTAGGGCCTTATGGAAAAAAGATAAATGGAAAGGCCTATTAGGCCTATGAGCTTATAGGGCTGAGTTTGTTCAGGCTGGAGCTCGGCCCTTAAAAAGCTTAAGCCATCTTTTTGGCTTGAGCTTAAATAGGCCTGACTCGAAATATCTTAACTCGAGCTCAAATTACTTGAAAAAAGCCCGATCCTTTTTCACCCTTAGTCAATGTGCAGATTGACGAGTATATTCATGAAAGGTTATGGTCATTTTAGAATTTTAGCCTTGTTAAAACTAGATATTTATGGAGGATTAAAAGAAACATAAAAAGGGCCTACCCTCCATACAGTTGAACTTTTTCTTCCTTTCCCTACGTCCCAGACCAAAGTAGTACACATTATTCTAGTGCAAGAGTTCATCCACAATAGAAGGTAATGAACGTTGTTTTGTAGGATTTGGAAATGAGCCTTATAGCATTACAAATTTTTGTGGGTCCCACATATTCAATAACCCAAATTCATCACAGGCCATAACAATCTATAATGATGGCATTTCCCTTTCAAAAAGTATAGGTAAATTCTCTTCTATTACCTACCCTTTGAGAAGCAAAAGTCCACTTGTGAATTGTAATGTCGCATCTGGTTGTCATTGTCAAGGTATTAAATGTCATTATTGCTAAGTATACGTTTCTATAATTTTAAAATATACTACATGATATACCATGTGCTATGCCGCATACTATTATCGTTTTTACAAAAAAAAATGTTAGAATATTAATTTAAGATGAAATAAATTAAATAATTTTTTCATATTTTTATATGTATTCTAATTTTTCTCATCATAATTTTTCAAATATAAATAAAACATCTATGAAAATGGTATTTTTTATAGAAAAAAATAAAAAAATGTTATATATAAAGTAAAGTAAATATTACTTAGTAAAAAAAATTAATTTATTAATACATGAGAAAAAAGAAGAAACAATATTCTCATAATAATAATATATTTTATGTTAGTACCATTCAGTCAAGGCTCAAGAGCTAGAAGACTACAAAAAAAAAAAAGCAAAAGTAACCAAAAAATAAAATAAAAATTTCATGTTAAAATATGTGCATTAATTATATTTTACTATTTTACATATATATGTATGATATTTTGATATAAAATGACAAAAAAAGGTAGCCTTAAATGCACTGGTGGTCCCTTAAGTTTGGTGACTCTAGCAAGTTAGTCCATAAAGATTGACTCATCACAATTTAGTCCTTAAAGTTTGATAAATGTTGTGACTTAAGTCTTGTAACTTGGAAAGTCTATATGCCTTAGTCCTTTCAACGGGTATGGGCTGTCACGTGTTATTGACGACATTCAAGTCCTACCTCCTTCTCTCCCTTTTTGTGAAGTAACGGCAGTTACCGGAGGAGCCATTAGTAGCCATTGTGCAAAGTCATCTTATCAAGTTGCATTCGAATAGGGTGGCGAGGCCACCAGGGGATCGACAACCTCACCATTGCGATCCCTGTGGCTAGATGCCACCATCTTCAGCAATTGACCTTAAAAAATTCACAACTTTCACGATTTGACTGTGATATACACCAATGATGTAAATGTCGGCAAACGGAATTGGAACTGGAGGGGTTTTGCTCCTCAAAGGCCGCTAAACACAAAGGAATCGATCCCATTTATCAATTCCGCACACAAAGCATTTAATTTCAAAAATTAAAGTTAGGTTCATAAAGAACTTTGAAACACCAGATTTGATTCGAATCAAAATTGAAACAAACCATGCAAAATTGAGACCTAAAACCATAGGGCTATTGTTGTGCGGCCTAAATACTACAAAATTGAGTCATGCACTAGTGATTTTTAAGAACGATGGCACCCAGAGAGCTTTAGGAGCATTCAGACTCAAAGAAAGATTTTCAAATCCCATGGTTTCTAGTAATCCACATCTTAATATGATTCGTCCCACTGTGTATGAGTACTGGGTGCTAACAAATGCCATCCATCATACCATCCAATTATGGACTAAGTCACAACATTTATTAAACTTAAAAGACTAAGTCATGATGCGTCATATTTTAGGGGCTAACTTGTGCGAGTCTCCAAATTTAAGGGACCATTAGGACATTTAGGCAAAAAAAATATCAAATAAGATGTCAAAGTATATACCTTGCGATATTTCACGGTATGCCTCGGTATTCTAACAAAATGTACATAAAAAATAATAGGTATGTAAAATACTATAAAATATTATGATGTATAACGTTGTTTTACGTAAAAATATGACAAAATATAAAAATATTTTTACCATGTATTGCTTATACCACGGTATTAAAGACCATGGTTATTGTTAATGGACCAAAACCTTTCTACATTAGTAAATTCCCGCTGGCATTTTAATCTTCTTCATTTAAAAGAACAGTACATTGGTATTAGAATACGTAGCGCTGTTTTAGACAAATACAAGATTGTATCCAATGTCAACTTGAATCCCCTACTCATCCTCTAGCCTCGTCCTCGGTGTGTCGATCAATCCACTAAGCTTTGATCTCAACTATTTAGAGCCGATCACACGAATCCTGTATCTTTATTTCATTCAACTGGCAACAATCATTCAACTGGCAACAAGCTCCTCAGGAACCCCAAATTGAGCAATAATTTCTTGTACCAGATTTACCAGATCCCTCCAGGTATGTTAGGTTTTCATTTTCTCTGCTACCCACACCTAAATCTATCATGTCGCTCTTGTGCATTGATTGGTCTTTATTATCTAAAGCGACACTCTCCTCCATTGTGGCTACTTTTATCATGCCTCTTAACATCTTCCTTTCTAATTCTATCTCTAATATATACCAATTTTCTATTAAAGGTTTCAGGCCTCCAAATTATACGTCAAACGGTTTACCAAAACCATTCACGTAAATCTTGCTTACAAGTCCCTCCTGTCAGTATGTACCACAGTATTCAGCAAAAGAAATTAGTATTCAGAATTTTTCATCTACTAAAAGCTTGAAGGAACAGAAACCGCTTCAGTCGATCCCGAGGCCTAAAACCTCTGCTCTGTCATCACAGCAGGTTGCGCTTCAGCTTGCTTCCTTGCAAGATATGGACCTCTCCGAATGGCTTCTTCCAACTGCCCACAAACAGACATAAGCCTCTCAAAGTTTAAAATCTCATTTTGTATAATAATTTTCATGATACTCATATAATATCATCATCCCAAATGTAAAACAAGTATAGAAACTGCGTCTCATCACATTATTGTCTCACCTTTTCAGCTGTTGCAGCGAGGGCTGGATCTCCAATGAGTTTGCTTGATTCAAAAGCCTTGTACACAGCCCTGCAACAGTTATATCTCGCTTCCATACCTGCAACCAACATCTGCCCGTGCTTAACATTTCTGAAGGAACATAAAAAGCTGAAGAAAGTTTTTACAACTCAGCTGCCAGAGGAAACAGAATTGGATGGACTGAAAATAACTTAAAAAATGATCTGATACTTGAGTCGAGATTACAAGCATTTTCTAGCATTCTGTCATATAGAATGTTTTCTGATTAGCTCCTACAAGTTACATGCAGCGAAAGAGAAAATGTATCACATCTTTCATTTGCTTCCATGTATGCTGACAGTAGACTCTGTGCATATTTTCTACAATCCTGAAAGTTCTCAAATACATCTTTGAATCCAGCATCTTCATATACTGCTTATAGAATTTACAACCAGAGATGCCTGATTAAATGTTGCTCCAGACACAAACTACTCATGAAATCAACAACTTTTGTATCATGTACTTCCAAGAAAAAACCAAGTAGTAAATTGCAAATGCTTTAATGGGCTGATAGTAGGTTACATGCTGCACATAAAGCATAATTAAAAAAATCAGCATTTACTTGTAGATAGCTAACAGAAAGAAGAGCCAAAACCTTAGTTTAGAAACTTTTAACATTAGTTTTCAAACTTAAACACATCTTGACAGAAAAGTAATTTTGAACATTACTACAATCAGATGCACCCATCATAGCTGGCACTCATGAAAAGTTGGAAGAGTGACCTTCTTTCTTTCCTTTTATCTTTTGTCTGATTAGAAACAAAAACTTGATACAAATGCTGTGATGATCTGACTTCTAAATAAGAAAACAGACCTAATTTTGTAGTTTCAGTGGTTGGGCCAGTCAAGTTTCTTATAATCTCATGCTTTGAACAAACCTCCATGAGGCACCATGAACGAGCCACCAATCCTGTTATCATTCTGTATGCCTGAAAATATAAATCAAAAGGGGCATTATTGTTTTCCTCCCTCTCAGCAGCATGCATCAGTGGCCAGAAAAACAAAAACAGTATAACTATTCTACAACAGTAACAGCTATGGCTAAATAAATTCATTCTATTTCGGGAGATGGAATTTCTAATCAACTTCTCCATCTGTTTTACAGAAGCAACTGGTTTTCTGTTCCTTCAGTTAAGCATGGTATTCTGTTTGGAACGTAGTAAGTGAGCAATATCAGAGATATTGGTGGAAATGACACTCGTCATGTTTAGGACAAACAAAAGTATAATGGACAATGATTTATCAAGTAAACTACAAAATGAAATCTTTTCACATTTCCTTATTGAAAAAGGAAAAAGAAAAAAAGAGAATCTATCAAAGGAAGCAAATGAGGCCACTATATTCCACTTCAGTCTTGAATCTAATATCAAATCCATCAACTAAGCCTCACTCCGACTAGTTGGACTCCGCTAAATATATCCTGTGTCTCTATTCTGTTTGGCTAGAGGCAAGTTCTCAATGAACTCCAAAAGAACAAAATCCCCTTCACTATTTCTAAGTTGGGTATACTTTACCTCTTTTCTGCTCTCAAGTCTACTCAAATCACTCTAATATGACCACACCATCAAAGACAGCCTTCCCAAATTTTGTTCAGTCGAGACTGATGTATGTATTCTCATTTTCGGATTATGCTATTCTTACATGAATATAATAAAAAGAAGTGAGAGAAACAATGAGAAAAAAAAATGAGAAAACAGGAATGCATAACAAATCCTAGAATCACATCTCATCTTCCTGGCAGTGCTAATAGATCCTTTTAATAGATAATAAAAATACAAGATTGTTTTTCACTTACCCAACTGGTTAGAGAAAGACAAAAAGCATAAACCAAAAGATAACAAAGTCTAATAACATTCCTCTAAATGACACCAAATTTAGCAAAGGTAATGAACTTAAACTTAGCTGAAACATTCAACTATAACAGTTGCTTCACTATCCAAATGGCATCAAAGGGAAACGCAAAAAGTAACTTTTAATCAACCAAGATCATAAGAAGTAATCAGTACAAATAATATTCAGGTCTCACCCCCAACCGAAATTCTGAGGCCTGTTGAAGAACTGATAAGAAGAGACCCTGTCAAATGTATAAAGCTTATCATAATGCTCCAGTACACTGCTAAAAAACATAGATGAACATAGCTAACAAAGAGAGCAGAAAACTGAAACAGTTTGAACAGGGATACGTGCTGAATATGTTATTGGAATAAAAACAGCTATGAAAATTTTAGACAGAATTACTGAAAGGAAAATGCCATAGGGAGCAACTCTTCTCTCTCTCTCTCTCTCTCTCTCTCTCTCTCTCGCTCAGTTTTCTTTTGGATATGGTTAGCTTAGGAAAATACTTCCCCCAAGCAGAGAAATAAATGGAATTTTTGTATCCAAATTCCCCACAGCATTATCTACATACTAAATAACCGTATCTTTTAGATAAGGAGAGACCAAGTTCAATGAATTACAGGAATGAACTGACAAGAACAATCCACCATTTAGTAAAAGAAAGCTCACTGATGGTGTCAGCTTTGAACTCTTAGTTGCTGCTTCGTATATCAAAAGCCGAAGGCATTCTTCTGCATCTGAATTCAGTAATATTTTCTCTGAACTTCGAGTTTCACCAGCAATGTTTCCCAGGGCATGCAGTGCAGCCTGTAAGTTGACATTTGATCTCATCTAACAGATGCGTATAAAGAAAAGATGAAAATTTTTGCATGAGAACTTGCTTTGTGAATTCCATAGAAGGTCCTCGAGTGCTTATGACAAGGGTTTATATAGAACTTGCATGGAACTAAACGCTTGATTGAAAATGAAAAAAAAAACAAATGGATCAATCTCATACAGAGAATCCCCTGAGTGATATATTTTTTTTTTTTTTAAAAAGAAAACATCACAGCAATGGTAGCATTTCCCTTATCACCAACAGACAGACCGTGAACAGTCTAAAAGCACAAGATGCCCCCAACAACCAGAGTGCCATTCCCACTGAGGAAGCTTCTCTGTGACAAATTGTTGATGGGGACAGTGGAGGTGAACAAGAAACTACAAGAATTGCATCAAGCTACAATAACTAGGATAAGTATCATAAACATACACTGCAACAGCAAACACATATCTGAATGTACATACAACAGTTAACCTGAATCTAGAAAACCTTCACATGGTTATTTTATTTTGTGAGTAGGAGATTTACTTTGACAGGTATAGAATATAAACAACAATCAGAATAAGAGATACATAGCGACTTGCTCACCAATTGTCTCCCACGTGCTTGGCGATCAAAGGCAGTATGTATAAGATATCTTGCAGGAGGCTCTGGACTTGAGAGCAGCAATTCTGCCCCTTCGGTCACTACAATCATTCATAAAATCAAGGACAGAATCAGGTGGGGAGTATTAAGAGCATTCAGAAGATGTTCCAAGGTCACTCAAACCAAAATATTCATTTCTACCAGTTTCATATCAACAACCCCACATTACTAAAGCATTTGGAACTAGCAAACACGTTTATCAAGAACATCAATGAAGTACAAAAATGAGTTCCAAATTGGAAAAAAAATTCCTAGAAAATCTTCCTCTGCAATTTACACATATACAGCAATGCATGTTTTGCAGAGTTCATATAACTCACCATTGCTTATAGATGATCTTGGTTAAGCGAATTTTTTCAGTTGGTCAAATCTGACAAATCTCATGACAATTTACAAGGTTCTAAGATTTCACAATCCCTAACACAGGCATCAAACCCAAAATGATAAGCCTATACACAAGAAAAGTGTAAGATGCACAAGCAAGTTCTTTATTAATTACAAAATGCAGAGAAAATGGTCAAGTTGGTTCACTGTATGATTGATATTTGTGACAGTCACATACTTACAGATCCCTATTTGACCCAGAGCTTCAATTGCTGATTCGCACTCATCTGTATCTTGACTATCAATTGGCCCAAGTCTGCCAACAATGGCCGAGATCACAGACTTAACTCCTAACCAAAATGAGAGAATATAAAATTTAAATAATTACTTAACAAAATAGTATGGTTGCTATATTATAGCTGCATGTTCACACATAAGCATGAATGTAAAACAGCTTCATTTCTCCAGTCATAATAGTTTCATTCACAACATCTCTAATCCCACAACACAAACATCAACAAATATGTTCTAGAAAGAAGAAAGACACAAGTTTCAAACCACATAGGAGTTACTGTTAATTTCAGGTGATCAGGTCCACTTGGTAAATTGTTTGGGAAGTCTCATAACCAAACATGTGGCAATAAAAAAATTACAAGTTTCTAACATGTATTGCCGTGACCAAGCATGGGCCTCTGGGATTCAGAAGCTGACACCTGAAATGAATCATCATCTGTCAACTACTAAATGTAATTGCAAGCAACAAAAGACGATATGGACATTGCAGTGCTTCACACCATAAAATCTCCAGTCAAAAAGTGTCATGTCAAAGTTGAAGCTAAACCAGAGAGGCGTTCAGACCAACCCAGAACACCAAACAGAAACTGCATCAAAACAAATTACTGCAAGGTGGTTCACTGATGGATTTCTTTAAGACTGACGGTAACCAAACTGAACCAAACCAACTATGCAGCTTTGCTGTGAACTGTTTGATGCTTATATTATAAATTTCTTCAAAATGCTTGTGGTGTCATATATACCAACAAATAATCAAAATAAAAACGCAAAAGAAAGAGTCTTCACCTACATAAAAGGGGAAAAAAGATTGTGTGCTTGTATGGTTGGAAAAAAACAACATGAATATAAAAAAACAGTGGTATCCCTCGTAGAAAGGATAAACTGAAAACCAAACTGAACTGAGGTCATGCAGTTCTAGAACCAAATTTATGCGTGATGGACCTTAGTCTATTAACTAACTGAATTGAACTGCCTCATGAACACCGCTAGTAAATGGTGTTCCAAACATTTAATGATATAATAATGTGCTCATATAATCTTTATTGGTGAAGTAGATGACTAGTTGACGAATATCAAAGCTGAAAGGCGGGGTAACTAGCACCAATGGTCCCAAACCTTTAATTCCCATTGCAAATCGGTCTATAACCTTCATTTCGTCACATATTGGTCTCAAACCTTTTATAATACATTGCATATCGGTCCCTAGCCCCAGGTAGGCATAGAAACTCAAATTATAGAGAAGAAAAGCTGATAGTTTAAATTGTCCTTTAACTGTGAGAAAATATTATGGCACAATTTAAATTTTTTGGAAGACAATTAACTCTAAAAAATTATCTAACATTAACTTTTTATAATTCTAATTTAAACTATTCTGTGACTATTTTTACATAAATTCAAATAGTGTCATAATTTTCTAACAGTTAATGAACAATTTAGACTTCTCTGTAAATCTAGTTTCTGTGCCTACCAAAGGCTAGGGACCAATACGAAATGAATCATAAAGGTTTGGAACCAATTTGCAACGAAATTTAAGGTTGGGACCAATGGTGGTTTTTACCCCTGAAAGGCGCAATCCAGGTGCGCAAAGAACCTTTAATCGCTTGAGACAAAGAAGAAGGCCTCATTAGAATAAAGGGAATGTGGCCTTCAAGAGGATAGCAACTTCTCTCTTATTTTCTCCTCCCAATATTATTCTTCAATTTTTTTTTAATTTTTATTATATAATTTAAGTACAATAACTAATACAGAAAATGGTTTACTGAGTTTGAATGACTTAGCAGTCACTTGTTTAACCAAAACATGACCCCATCTGAGCTGACGCTCTAGAGGCACAAAGGGAGCCCCCTCACTGTGACTTAGCCCCTAGTCGTAAAATGAGTGCGTTTTTTCTTGCAACTACCATGAAACCGTAACATAGCTTATAATAATGATGTTAAACCGCAAGTATGAGGTTTTTCAAGTAACCTACAATGTTCCAAACGATCTTGAATTTTTTCAAGGTTTTCTTGGTTGTTTGTGTTATAAAACAATTATCTAAAACCAATCAGTAACAAATGGAGGGGTCTCACCACAATATAAGCCTTATTTGACCCCTTGACTTAACCATTTTGGATTTTCCACTCGAAAGTTCATACCAGCTATACTGATCGTCTGAATATGTTGATGACATAAATGAGTGACATGAATAAAGAACATGTGATAGTAAAGTTAGAATCGAGTGTAATAGGTATAGTGGAAAGTTTGATGAAATAGGAACTTAAAATAGGGGATTGGAAATTAAAAACAGTTACAAAGGGATGAAAGAAAACAAAAATTTATGCGAAAGTTTCACCAGCATAGAATTAATAGAAACAAGCTTACTCAATTTATCAATGAACATGTATATATTATCTTTGCCCAAAAGCCTTCCACTTATCATCATTGCTCTTGATCGTATCATTCCTTCCAGTGATGTGTTGCTGAAAATTAAACAAGAAAAAAACATAAGGACACTCATTGGTCAATTCAGAACAGAATAAGAGAGAGAGAACAGTGAATTCTTTCTGGGAGTACCTAATGAGGGAATCCAGTGATTGAAGAAGACTTGTCCTAGACAAGTACTCTATGCCATGTTGAATTTCAGCCACCTGCATTTGTGTGACAAACAAATAAAAGATGAATAAAAGACATACAAAAAGATGTTTTAACAAAGAAAACAGGTAATAACATGATCAAAGGCCAAGATCTCAAATGTGAGGAACATTTGATATCTGATGCATCTTTATTTTTTTAGAATGACAAATACTTCCATTTTCTTTTGCTTCAAGTCGTGTTCAAACATGACACTTTGATCTCAGAAAATGAATTAAAGTGACAAGTAACTTCAAAATATATCTTGAGGTTACTGATCTTTAAGTAGTGCAAGGCATTGAAGCAGTTAATATTTGTGCTTGACGAATGAAGAACAATGAAGTGATAATATTGATATAAATAACAACAATTATACCACGAACATGATAAAAATAAATAAATAATATTTTAGCACTCAGTGACCAACCTCATACAAGAGCTCCAAAACACTTAAGGTTGTAAGGGTATCACTCGCACCTCTGATTTCTTCCTCAAGTAAACTTAGCAAATTTGAATTTTGTATTACTGATGCAATTGAGCTTGAAATAGAGAATAGCTTCACTATCAACGAAAAAATCCGTACACGCCCCTGGAAAAGAAATAAAAGGTTTAGGAAGGCTGAAGGTAGTAGAATTCTTGTGAATGTCAAGCAAAGGCCATGAGTGATTGAATGATTCAATAGACTGTGACAAAAAGAGTTGCACAGTGCCAAAGCCTCTACCAATCTGTCCCTTATCTTTCTCTTCCATCTCACTCTGCAGCATAGCTGCTAGGTATACATCCATGTATATATGTAATCCATGGAGATAAACAGACAACAAGATGATACTACTTAAAAATTTAACTCTTTCTTATGTAGGTATCAGATTCAATTTTTTAAGCTTTTTAGGAGAGGTGAAATCATGGAGTACTTTTTGACTTTAAGATTCTGAAGCAGGGCTCCTGACTTCTGACTCTTGAGATCTGAAGTCAATGATGCAACTGAGTTAATAATATTTGTCTTTTTTATTATCTAAAAATGATTAACAACATTAGTCCTTGATGACATAACAGGAAGTTATGAGAGCATAAATTAAGACCAGCATACTAAGGAAGAACACTGTGCTGCCAAGTTCCCCAGATGTGTAGCTTCATGTTTGCTAGCCAGGAAGACAATAGCCTGGATAAAAATAATAACAATAATAATGATCAGGAGCCATGATTCTTTTCGATCAAGTTATATCATCTCAACATCTTAGACGTATTAGCTTCAAATGACATCAAGATATTACCATGCCATCTGGAAAGGAAGCTATGCACTTGACTGCATCAGTTGCTGCAGTTGCAACTTGTTCATTGCTGCAAAACAAACAATCCAGATTAGTACTGTTTCCTCTTTATTATGATAAAGAAATCATTTATTTCAATTAAACATAACTGATTAAAAAAAAATCTACAACCCCAGTTCACTGGCTATCCACTAGAGATAACTAGGATTGACCACAAAAGTTGGTTAGGTAGGCTAGCATAGTCTTCGTCTCACACCAGTTCAGGACAGAGAGGGCTACCAAATAAAACAAAAAGTCAGCTGCCACACCCACATGAAGCAAATCACTTGCATGTTGGGTGCACAGAAGGTCCCAATCGTAAAATCCTCTTCACAAGTAGGTGCCAACCGGCTCTTCAATTACCATAACACTGGCCATGCATGGACTTGGCATTAGAATCACAAATTGAAAGCTGCATTCCTTCTTAGCTAACTTCACAGATTACAACAAGCCAGATTGAGCAACATTTCAAAAAGATAATTGTTGTCACTAACGATATAATTTTTTTTCAAACAAAGAGAATGCGAAGAGCTTTCAAACATCATGTAGTATTGTCAGAACAGGCCAATGATCTGGATAGCTCATACATGCCTGACCATCCACATCATCAAATCCATAAAACTTCAGTACCTAGGTAAGCTCTTTCCCAACACTTCTGTCTGGAGTTAAGAGATGTTTAATTCCAAGTCCTTTAAAAAAAAAAAAATTTGCCCTGTGGAAGTTAGCTATTAAGCAAACTGAAATTCTCCACTTGAGCCCTATGCCCACTTTTTGTCCTTCTGTTGCAATACTTGTTTTATATGTCCCATTCTTTCCCTTTGCATGAAACAACAATACAACTAATCTGACAATACAAGAATACAATAATATCACGAGAACACATCATAAAGATATTGAACACAATGCCAAATTGAAAAAATAGAGTACCCACAATCAAGCAATGTGACAACTAATAATTCAATGTTCTTCTTACCCGTGAACAAGGCAATTCACTAAAAGTGGATAAATCTTGTATTCGTTAATCAATTGTATTGCAGACACAGATTTGTTGTCAAAATTCTCCAAAAAGCAAGTGAGCTGCAAAAAATTGAAATTACAATTAAAATAAACTAATTTATTTATCCAAAAGCGATCTGAATCTATCTTGAACTGCTCAAGGAACAAATCATTCATGTTATAGCTGAACCAAGTATGTTTAAGAGGAAAAGCCTCAAACTCTATGTATCTCCAAAAATACATAAGGAGCACTTCTATAATAGATTTCTTTCGTTGTTGCAAAGGAAAGGAAAACAATAGAATACTAGAAAATCATATGCAAACTTCCATCATAGAGATTCATGAACCACTGCTAACAACAAGCATTGATGAACAGGTATAGATTAGAGAAAGAAAGTGAGGTGGGGCAAGGGAGGGGGGAGCAAGGGAGAGAGAAGGAGATGATATGCCAATACTTACTGCTTTGCAGGCCAGACATTTTACAGCATGAGAATCTGCCACCAGACCAACACGTATAAATGGCTGCAAGCAAACAAGCCACAGGGTTAAGTCCATCACAGATGTCTTCCAGCATTATAAGAAAAGCAATTTTCTCAATCCCACTAGCAAAGTAATGAGCATTGCCCATGTACTCAATTTTCAAAACGAAACAAACATGTCATTCAACAAGCTAGGACCAATTGGTCAGCATATTTCAATTTCAGTTAAAATCAACATTATACCAGGGAAACCAAAAACATCATAGGACCAACTGATAATCATGCAAACAGAAAATAATAATATAGCATGGCTTTGTTAAAACAAATTTTTTGTCTTAACAAGGCCACCGGAAACTATGAATCAATCTTGACTTCATAGACACAATGCAAAATTGCCAAAATATGCAATCAATTGGAATTGATAACTGCTCTGTATGGTTGAGATCATTTTACAAGCCACTAAAAAGGCTACACAAATTACAGATTGTTTCGGGTAACATATGAGAAAGGCCAACTGGACGTAGGTGTTTGAACTGTAGACATTGTGGTAATAACAAGAAGCTAACCACAAGATCAAGGGCCTTAATGTATGCCGGGAAGAAATTAATATTGCAAATATCAAAAAGTAATTGATGACTGGGAGAATCACAAAATTTGATTTATCGACACTCAATAATCATTATCATCTGCTGACTCGTGATTCCTTAAAATTTATGAGAGTAGCAACATAAACAAAACCACCACAAGTAAGAGCTGTTCCAACGGCATATCCTAAATAATACGTATTGTTTGAAGTTATAGAGTTTTATGGCAGATCAGCCAATGCAAAAACACGTGATAATACAAATGCCACCAATAAAATAAAAATTTGAGTACCATGGTCTGTGGGATGAGAGAAGCACCCAATTTTGTCTTGAATATCCTTTCCAAACAAGCTACCAGAGTACTCTCTAAGCCAGGAACATCAGCTTTGGTTTGCAAAGCACTGTAAAATTTTACCTAAACAATGTAAAACCAAAACAAAACTGCACACGCAGACGCGAACGCACACAAAGATCTTATACAACCCATGAACCATTTGCGAAAGTGACAGAAGTAAAAAACCAATTATGAATTTTCAATTCCAGACAGATATTACCAAAAAGCTTCAACAGTTGTTCATTCCATATCTGAACTCGAGGTTGAAGGAAATTAAACTAAATGGGTAGATGTACAAAAAAGGGAGGAGAAAGGAGTCCAAAAGGCTTTACCTGATGATGACGGGTAGAGGGAAACGAGTAAGAAACTCTTTAGTGGAAGCCTCGTTTTGAACAACTGTAAATTTGAACGAAGAATCAAAATGAATGTAACAGGTATCAAAGATGCCTAGTTTTGGAAACAGCAGTAACATCTTACCGGGACTGTTTGCGAAATCGGAAGCCGATTCCAGTAACTGAGTCGGATCAACATGCGAAAATTGTCCTTCCATCCTTTCTACGTTCCCTCCTCCGCTGAGCTGAAGAAACGGAATCTGAATGTAACTGGTCGGCGCGGTAGAAATACTGAAATCGAAGGCGGTGTGTCACTGGCGACGCGTGCCAACGGCTCCTTTTCTTCTACTTCCGTCGCCTCTTTTTCTCGGGCTTAAAGCCCCGAGTTTGACCCTAGCTTTTCTCAAAAGATATTAAAGAGGACCTAACTTTAACGTTGTGACTGTTCAGTTGATGCTGAAAAACATGAAACCCCTTCCAACTTAAGAAATGCTTAACCATTTGACTGTGAGAAACAATATGAGTATATACATATACAAAAAATAAAAAAAAATAAAAACTTTAAGTATTTAAGAGACTTACTATTAAATTACATAATTATTCATATGTTATTAAAAATTACTTTCTCCATTCCAAAAATAATTAAAAAAGGCTTGTCTTGAAGAAAGGCAAAGGTAAGGTAGCTAAACTAGCGAATGTCTAAATTGGAGTTGGGACTTGCCGTGCTACAAGAAACTAGCACGATTACGCCTCTTTATTTACGATGCTAGACACCGTTTCAATTGATGTGATGAGGCCGGCTGGGCTGAAATTAAGGTGGAATCTAGTGAGGGGCAAGGCAGCATTGTTTCAGTTTCAGAGCTCATATGCTAGCTGATGGAAGAGTTTAGAGGGCCTGTATCTGCTCAACCCAACTATATATTTGGAATTGGATTTGGACCCAACCCAGGGAGGGGAGGGGAGGCTACTAACTAACTTAATTCTACTCTATCCATGCTTCTGCTTTTATTCCCATGTCAGTATTTGACAATTCGTATTATATTCTCACTCTTAACTTTAATACTAATTCACAGCCTCATGATTCATGTCCCCTTTATTATAAGCCTATGCCCTCGCATATGACATGCTAGATGGTCATCAAGCTATATAACAATCATATGCCATCAACTCATACACGAAAGGAGAAGTAGTGTATGAGCTTTTAGCTTTGTGCGCAATTCTGGTTTTCATTCTTATATTTTTGGGTTTCTTTTGTTTTGGTTACTAACGTTGTACTTGTGGCAGGTTCATCGTAGAGGGATTTGTGACTTGATGCCCTAATTCTAGATTGAGCCTACATGTTGGTGTCTTAGGTTTGTTTGGATCCTCGACTATGTATAATGTACATTTCGCTCCTTTGGACTAAAAGTTTAATATATATACATATATGTATATATATAAACTTTCTGGTGGTTTTAAAATGGTTGGTTATGTTAAGATATTATTTTTAAGATATGGTCTTAGGTGTTTGGGACAATAGTAAATCTATAGTTTGATTATTGGGTTAATTTCATATTTAGGCATCCAAAAATGGTTTTAGTTGTAGTTTGGTTGCCTGATATATATATGAACCAAACCAACGATTTATTAGACTGAGGGTTGGGGACTAATGTCACAGAAAGGGGGATTAATATAATGTCAAACTAATAGAGTAGGAAAATTTTCAAAAACTCCCAACGGTTATATGATAAATCAACAACTTCAGCATCAGAAATTGAATCACAATGAGAGAAACTAATCTTATTGTTTTCTAGCATATGTGCTTCACAAAATACAATAAAATCAATTTTGTTCTCTTTAGAGTCGTGTTGAAAGAATCGAAACTATTTTGGTTGAACCATGGTGACCGAAATTGAGAGAATCTAAATTAAGATATATTGATCCTTAATCTTAGGAAAGCCTAAGTTCGCATAGATGTATGATTCAAATTATAAGAGTTTGAAACCAATTAAGTCCAAATTTTTAATGTTTTCTTACTAGGAAATTCAAAGAACTAAAACTACTTCTTGTGAATGATGTATCTTATATCAATCTTTTTTCCCACAAGTTATCATTCACATATTGACTAATTTCATGTTATTAAATGGAAAACAAGTTGTACACTTAGAACTATTATTATCAGTTATATACATCAAAAACTTTTTCAGCTGTAATCACTTAAACACTAACTTATTTATTACAACTAATACCCTACTCTTTAACAAAATCACTTAGCCACACTTGTAGCAAGATGCAGGATTATGGCTAGTCAAGGATGATTTCCAAATTGATATCACCACAACTTTGCCCATAAACAACATTCTGTACAAGATGTTTATGGTTCCATTTGGTATTAGTAATTTAGTATCAACAATTAGCAATAGAATTTTGAAAAAGCTAAAAAATTTATTTAATTGTAGCTTTTATCTTTTAGCTTTAGTGTTTTCATCTTAATCATTAAATAAATTATCCAAAATTCTGACATTAATTGCAAAAATTGTACCCAAACAGAGCCTTTTTTTCCCCCAACTTTTCTTCTTTAGTTATACCCTATATTAGAGGTTAGTCCATCTTGATGAACCCCTTAATTGAGATTGTTTGGATCCACATTCTAACTTTCTCTAGAACACTATTTTGGTTTGCGAGCATCATCGATGTATACACACATATGTATATGTGGATGTAGGATAATCAATTTACTTTCTTACTGTCATTTCTGTTGTTGTCTTATTGATATGAGAATTATCATATAAGGTGTCTAAATAGTATCTAACGTCCATATCATTTTGCATCAATGGGACTAATTTAACATGTTTTTAACCAAATCCACTTGTGAAACCTTTTGAAGAAATGCAGATGCCATCAAAAGAAGCCATATTTACGTAAAATGCCACCACATGTGAAGAGGCAAGAACACGTGAAACAAGGCTAAGGCCCCGTTTGGGAACAACTTTTATCATCAGCGTTAGAGTTTTGGATAAATTATTAAACGGTTGAGATGAAAACACTGAAGCTAAAAGCTAAAAGCTAAAAGCTACCTTTGGATAGCTTTTTCAAAACTCTAACGCTAATCGCTGACGCTAATGACAAACAGAGAGGCAATTAAGGAAAAAAAAAATTATGAGTATTTGGGAGGCAATTAAGGAAAAAAAAAAAATTAGGGACCCACTGTAAGTGTCTTGTCCTCAAACTAAAAACACAATAACCACATTGGGTTAATCTTGGCCGAGCAGGCCTTTGCATTTGTTCCCAAGTTTGGTGTTATTGTTTGCAAGTTTATTATTTTATCGTGTGATTGTTTTTGTTGGTTACTGCTGATTCTTATTCCTCTTCCCTTGATTGTTGATGTTATTAGCATTGTCTCCTCATAAATTTGCGTAGCCTGTCATCCTGATTACGATTAAAAAGAACAAAATGAAATTGTTTTCTCTTCTAGATAATTTCAAGTGCGGAAATTCGAACAAAAAACATTTTATCACCAAATTGAAACATTAAACATAAGTTTGATGACCTAATTTAATTTGCCATCTCTAGGCTTTTCACTTGATGATGTCAGGGGCAGCTGCGGAGTGGAGAAGGTAGTTTCTCTCTGTTGCTGCGGCTTCCGTCCTCCGAGCGAAGATGTTGGGTACGCTGCCGGAGGAAATCGCCAGAGAAATTCTCTACAGATTACCGATCAACTCCCTTGTGAAATGCGTCTGCGTGTCCAAGACCTGGTGTTCCTTCATCAAAAGCCCCGGCTTCGTCTCCGGCCACCTCAACAAAACCATCGCCTGCAACGACGCCGTCGGCACACATCTCCTCGTTTCCAGGCTCTGCATTCGCGACAGAAATGAGCGACAGGGGCTGCGCGAGAACTATTCCTTGCGATTCGACGATGAGAGCCTCACCGAATATAAGCAATTGGACTTCCCTTTCAACGGAAAGTCGCTCAACAGCTGTTTTCGCGTCGTGGCTTCCTGCAATGGTTTGATTTTTCTTGCCTATGATTACATGTTAAAAGAGTATCTCTTCATTTTGTGGATCCCCTCCATTCGGAAATTCTCAGCCCTTCCCCATCCTCGTGTGAAATACCTCTCACATGGCCCTTATGATGCTTTTGTTGGATTCGGGTTTGATTCTAAAAACAACGATTACAAGGTTCTCAGGTATGTTCAATTGGGAGGAGGTTGGGAGGAAGTTGCTGTTGAAGTTGAAATGTACTCTCTTAATGCTAATTCTTGGAAGAGTATTACTGATATCACTCCCAATGGCTGTACTGGAATTGAACAGCCTCAAGCGTTTGTTCATGGAGCCATCCATTTTCTTTCATACCGTCAGTTTGCCTACTTTATAATGGTGTTTGACCTGGGTGACGAATACTTCCATGAGATGGCATTGCCGGGTAGTTTAATTCACCCAACCATGGGTCTGCCCAGTATGACATTGAAGGAATTTGGGGATTCCTCTGTTGCTGTTATTCAGTTGGAATCTAACCAACTTCATCTATGGATTATGAAAGAGTATGGTGTGTTTGAGTCTTGGACAAAGTTGTCGAGTAATACATGGATAGGCATTTCGTTCCTTGAAACTGAATTGGCCTTCAGAAGGAATGAGGAGTTGTTATATGAAGATAAGGATGGAGATATATTAGCATTAAATGTCACGAATACTAAATGGAGGAAAGTTTTTAATACTCAGTGTTATGAGGGCCGTGCATCTTTCAATAGCTATGTGGAGAGTCTTGTCTTGATTGACAAAGGTAAAAGTACAATGGATATATCAAGTTGGGATTTCTAAATGTTAATCAGAGAGAACAAGAATGGAATTGGTAAGTGCAATTTCTGGCTGTATCTCACTCCTCTCTTGTTTATTCTGTCCCTTTTGATTGCATTTCATTCTAGTAATATTTGAATGCTCGATTATAAGCTAGCACATTTGTGGATATATTGTTTTGACTGTTGTTGGTTGAAGCTGCTATTCCTTCACGAATACTGTCATCGTTGTGAGTGCAATAATTGGTGAGCAGGAAATTCATTGATCTTGCTTGAGAAACAATTGGAAGTAAATTTGCTACATGCCTCCTTGCTGTCAATAGGAATGTACAATTTTCAGTTTTATTCATTGATCGTTGTCAATAGTAAATTTGCATTTCTCATAAAACCATTGCAGGTATAGAGCCCTTGACAATTAAGAAGTCTCCCTTTTGGTTTTTTTATTTGTCGAGAGCACTCTGGTTTTAGCAGCAAAATTTGTTTGGTCACTACCTAGACCTAGCAAGCCAAGCTTTAAATTTTTACCACGCATGCCCGGTTCTTTTTCTTCAATGCAGGTTCCCCTCCTCTGTTTTTTCTGGCAGAACTGATTCATTTTCTTGCTCTGCTTAATATTTGTGGATGTGGTGTAATATCATTTGAATACAATTTTTGACCAGAAGTGTAACCTCTGTCGGTTTCAAGCCTTTAATTTTGGTCATATTTTAACGCTGTTTTTGAGGCCCTGAAATGAAGTATTGTTCGAGCAAATATATCTCAAAGTAAAATGGGTTTGACCTTCGTTCTTCCTCACATCATATTCCTGTGTTCTTGATGGACTGCCAATGGAAAACGTACTTCATAAAAACTGAAAGTGAACTATCTGTCATGGAGATTTGACCTTCACTTAGATGTGTCTACAGAAGTCTTCTAGACATGGGAAAAAGAAAGAGATCAGAGGATGGCAATGTGGTTCTTTTGTAGGCGTGGGCTGTGGTGATTTAGAAACTGTGTTCCCTCATTAGCACAATTCTGTTCCTGTTTTCTTTAAGCTGTGCTGTTATGAACACAGGCTTTAAGCTGACTTGAGCGGAGGTGTTTTGTCCGATGGAAAATGATTTATTTTCATTTGAAATGTTCTCCAGGTTCTTTGAATTCATGGCGTGAAGGCAAAGGTGAAGCACAATATATATGATGCGGTTACTCCTAATGTGCTCTGGTCTGCTGTAAAACGAACTGAGACTGATTTCTTAAGGTTGGAAACTCATGTGCTTTGGCAGAATGTAATTATATTGGTCCTTGCTTGTAAGTTTTCAGACAGCCAAATTTAGTTCCGTTTATCGTATTCAACACAAATAGTCTCAGCTTTGCTTCTTACCAAGTTGTGAATCTTGGGCGGACTAAAAATGAATAGGCCGGTCCCATCCCCCGGGTAAATACATGAAGCTGGGTCTATTTCACAGTGTCCAGACTGACTGGGGACCAACGGCGAACTGCTGTAACAATCACCCATTGGAATGGAACAAGACCAATGAGGACGTAAAACAACATACCTCAACTCAACTGGTGATAGTTAGGGTTGGGCAGCAACTAGAATCAGTATTCAGTACTGACACAAAACACTTGTTAAGCAGCTATAATGCAGAGTTTGAAACTATTCCTTCCCGTCTGCATCAAATTCAAGCCCTTGTGACCTTTCATACATCATTGGCCGCTTCTGGCCTCGATGCCTCTGCACCAGTCAATGATGCCTACTTGAGCATTTAAAAAATATACACAGGCAAGGAAATTATCAAGTGGCGTTTAGAGAAGCAGCATTTATACATGTACATTTCTTCATATAATGCCAAATGCAATGGTACATGTAAATATATAGTGCTCCATTATTTTAATGGTCATGATTTTTCAGAATCAATTGCATTGTACAACGTATTTGTTATCGTATGTTAGAAAGTAGATGCAAGTGAAAGCAAGAAGAAAAAAGGGCAATTGAGAACAGATTAGATATAGAATAATAAGAACGAATAAAGTGAGGCAGGAAAAATTGAGTGTATATTTGGGGTTTGGGGGGGACAAAGTAAAAACAAAGGGATAATTGCTCATCTCAGCAACTCATGATGATGATGATGCATGAAGCTCATAATTGCGCTCTACTCCCAGCCCTAGTCCTAGGCCAACCAACATCCCCCAAGCCCAACACCCAGCTTTTGCTCTTCTGTTTGGCATTTTGGATCGTCTTTTGCTCCTTCCCAACCACCCCCTCCCCTTTAATTATTATTTCTCTTTTCAAACTTGTACACATAGCTGCAGGTGGATTTAGTTCTTTCTTTGTTTAAACTTTTTTAAATGAAGTCGGGATTAGATCACAAGATGATAATTGCAATTTCTTCGGTGTGAATAACACGTTGTATGCCGGTGGGGGGAGAAGGCAGCTGCACCCGCACGCAGCGAGATCTCTGAAATTCCAGCAATCCTGAAACCAAACACAAAAAGGGCTCGAGCTGCGGCCAAATGGGGGAAATTATCAAGTACAGAGCGTGCTATGCCGATTCCATGCACCGGGTGGGGCCTGATACGGCATTGCACGCAGCGCATTACCAATCATGACATGATGAGGTGGCAACCCCAATATATCAACGGCCCGGAGCACATCCACCACGGCCATGACTTCATTTGCTCTGCTTACCTCACTCAATTCAATTGCACGTCTCACTTCCTCATTTCAATTTCTCTGATCGATAACAATTAAAAGCAAATCGAATTACTCTATCCTATCTTGTTTGGAACATCACAATCAATAATTTATTTGATTACTAAAATATATATACTTGTATCCAATTTAGTATATGGTCTCTTGATGTATGGGAGGAACTAATTAATATTTAATGCCAAAGGGAGTGAGCGAAGGATTTAATCTTAAATTTCTAGCTAGCAAGGCCTTAATGGTTAGGTCTACAATTTAGTTTTAGAAATATTATATTCAGTATTTGTAATTTTGTCCTCATGGATCGTTGTCTTGGACATGGTCCTTAAAAGAGAGCCTCTTTAATGTGAGAGAGGCAAAACGACAAGAAAAATTAGAACGAGACATAATGGATACATTGAACAGTGGAGCTAGCAACAACAAGACACACATTTTTCCCTTCTTTTGGGTTGGCTGAAATGAATTGGAAGCACACATTCAGATTCAATAATGACACGGTACTACTTCCAAACGTATCGGATTTTAAGAAACACAAGGCCAGGTGCAGAAATTAAAGGTGTCTCTCTGTGTGTATGCATGTTTTCTACTACTTGCGTTGTATTGATTTTGATTTTGATTTCCCCCATAAATAGCATTGAGCATGCATATGCAAGTCAGACATTACCTTATTAGCACCTTTTATTTATTCCCATATAATGTTTGTCGTTTTCTCTTTTTAACTTTCTAAATTTTAGATTGGAAATCTTGTAACTTTTATATATTCTTTGTTTTAAATTACATCTTCTTTGAAAAATAAATACTCCATTTGTCTCGAGTTTTTTGCTTCATTCATACATGTTTAGCACGAAGCTTAAGAAATAATAAAAGTTATATGTTTCTTGACAATTTTACCCTTGATTCCTTTCCCTTCCTCGATCGCAACCCACTAGCAGAAGCCACAAATGCAGACCAAAAGCAATCAGACGAGCTCCAAAGGAACAAGAAACAATGGCCTCAACTATTCTCACATTTCCTAGGCCCTCCTTGGCCTAATTGCCCGCCGCCCCGATCTCCTCACCCCGTCACTTGCCGCCATGACCTCCTTGCCACCCCAACCTCCTCAAGCTATCGCCCGTTACCCCAATTGCCTGCCGCGACCAAGCTGACAGTGGCTAGCAAGGAGATGAGAATAGCAAAACAAGAACAAAATGAATAAGAGTATAGTAGAAGGAGAAGGGTATAATTGTAAAGTTGTCTAATAAAACCTACTTAAAAAGAAAATTGTGCAAAAGAATTTGGGACATATGGAGCATAAAATTTGGGACAAAGAGAGTAATGAAAAAATTAAATTAAACTCAAATAAAAAAAAATGAAAAAGTGACAACTGTTATGATTGTATGAACCAAGTAATAACACACACGGACACCTTGAATCCAAGTCAACTGGATAAGATGTGTACCTTCTAACTCTAAACTCCTATCCAAGAATTTCAATTCAATGCAACCTTTTTTATAGATGTAGTGGGCAGTCTAATATGGTCTAAGTCTACAAATGCTGCATGACGCAAAATGACCCAAAGATCTTCTCTTTTCAACCCTAGAAACATATAAATTGAAGTTTATAAAAAAAACAATTCTTTATTTTTAAAACTATTGCAACATATTTTATTTTTTATATTTGTAAATTATTGTAATATTTTTTATATTTAGTAAGTTGCCCTACCATACTATTTTGTAAGCTGCTATAATTCCAATATTCTTCCTTTTCCAGCTTTATTAATTTTGTGTAAAAAATTAAAAATAAAATGAAAATGACATATTAAATTTTTCTACATTTTAAATCAAATAGTTTAATAATTATGAGTTCGATGGAATAACATACACGGAGATACAAAGGGGCAGTGCAATTAATTATGCAAAGTGGGAATAAACAAACTTGTGGTGGCGACAGAAATTGGTGGCGATTTGGCTTGCAAAGCAACAAAAGTCCAAAACATACAATAAAACGCTAGCTAGCTATAGACTCCCCAGTGCCCCATGTATGTCATCCCACTAATTTAAATCCAACTGACATACATACATCCATACATATGTATGCATGTACGTATATTGGACATTGAAATGTCTCCTAGGGTTTAACTCTCCTCCCCCTTTCTGGCTTTACAAAAATTCATTTGATTTAATTTAATTGTCTTTCAAAATCTAAATACAAGTCGGTATTTCCCTATACACTTTTGTACCTCATTTTGTGTATATCAAAAAACAATGTCTCCTGCTTAACGCGGACTTCAAAGTTGAAAGTGTCCATGGATTACATTCTGCGACACAAGAAATTTTTGACACCCTAATCGCAGGCCATAGATTAGGATATTATAAAAAAAATTAAAAAAATATATTTATAAACTAAAGCCTTCAAAGTATATTTTTCATATAAAAATTTATATTTATATCAAAAATTTTAAAAAATTATAAATTAATTGTTATAAATAATAAATATGTCAGGGGTAATAACAGCTACTCAGACGCAAATAATAATTCTCTTAATTCTCGTCTTACATGTTGTCATTTATATATACCTAAAAATGAAGCATGAAATCAAATCATACACGCTGTGACCCCTAGAGATTGGATGCAAGGCCATATATGAAACGGTAACCGCAAACCAACCGACTTGTATCCTGACTTGCAGGAGAATCGAAATGACGACCAGACAGGTTGCTTGCGGTCGAAGTCTGTCCGGTTAGCCAATAAAGCTTGTACCATAGTCCCACCAACCCTGAACCTGAAGAAGGAATTCTAGTAGCAATAAGTTTCTTAATCACGTTACCGATCTACTCAGATATAAAACCATTTTATTTGTACGTCAAATCATTCCTCTAGCCAAAACCTGACAATGACCACCAATATATGGTGACGCCCAACAGATTCTAAGCACATAATTGAGGACTAATTAACTAACAACTCAAAGGATACATAATTATTTAATTAACAAACACTATTGGAATTATAATAATAACCATTACAACCCTACGTGCAATGCAAACCAGTATGATGCGTCACATCATTATAATAGCTACCATCCTCCACTGATCCACCTCAATTACACGCAGATACTACGGCTAACATCCTTAAACCCTACCCTACGATACTAATTACTTACCCTTATTATTTGATTCCCTACCCCATCCCCTACCATTAAAGAGCTTCTTTCATACGTACGGGCTTAGCTCAGGTATTCTACCACTCAGTAAGTCCACATGCAGTCTAGTTCCGTGCGGCCCATCTCCGCCTTCCCACCAACACCTGAGCCGGACGCCGCCTCCCCCGCGCCTCCGCCTCTCCAGTTCCACGATCCTCCCCCGCGATAGGGAGGGACGGTCATGGTGGAAGGCGGCGAAAAAAAGAATGGCAGGTGCAGATTCTCCTGCAGAGACCTCAGGCTGGGGAACGCCGCACCACCCATATTGTGTCTTGGGAGACCCGCAAATGGGTCTAAGCTGTTGATGAGCGCCGGAGGCGCGGCAAGGTCAAAGCATGGGTTGAACTCGGGTTTGGCGGTGCCGATGGATGCGTCTGAAACGGCCACCGTGGAGAAACAGGACACGTGCTCTGATGACGGCTTCTGGCTGTCCAAGGAGCAGCTGTCAAAGTCGGTTAAGGAGGCGGTGCTTGTGGCGGTTGCGGCCGCCAGGTCCAGGAGCTGAGGGAGGGAGACCGACGAGGATGGCGAGCTCGGCTCCTGGTACAGGGTCATGCAGCTGGAGCTGGCACGGTGGTTCTTCTTGGGGCCACCGGTTGCACCGCCACCAGGAACGCTTCCGCAGCCGCTCTTCTGGAACACGCGGGAAATCACCCACTCATCCTGAAGAAACCAAAACGAGCAACACTTTTTAACACTTAAAGCTCCACTTAGAAGAAAATGACACCAATTCAAGAAACGTGCAGGAATTACGGGATGGCAATTGATTCGCTAGCTCCTGAGACGTACTAAACCAACCAAAGTAGAAAGGAGAAGAATTCTACTAATGGAATTAGCTAGGCAAATGAGAAATGCATAAAATAGGCAAAACTAGAAAGGAGAGCATCCTATTTCTACCTTCTTGTCATTTTCGCTTCTCTCATCAAGTTCAATGCGTGGAAAAGAAATCTTGACAGGAAAAAAGTAGAGGGCAAAAATGTCGCACAGGGACGTAATTAATGGAACTTTAGATCCCAATGAAAAGAGAGGTAGCATCTATCAGGTCTGATAATACAAGGTTGTGGCAGTGATTAGCACCCGGGTCATAGGCCTGACTGCCACTAACTTTAACACATTAACCGAGTTACGCTTCTGTTCCCTCAGATCACTTTAAGATCTTCTTCAAAAGAAAAACCTTTGTTCATGAGATATTGGATGATAAACGTCGTAAAGAACTACACTTTCCGTTAATATTGTTGAAGGCAATTTTTTTTTTACTTTTAGAAAGAGAGAGAGAGAGAGACCTTGGAGCTTCTAGAGAGATAATGGTAGGCGAATTTGCCCTCGAGGCGATACTCGTGCATGACCCAGTTGCTCTTCTCGCCCTTGGGGGCTCTCCCTCGGTAGAACACGAGAGTCTTCTTCATGCCCACGAGGGAGCCAGTCTTGGAGCTGCAAATCTCGCGATCCTTGCCGGTGGCCTTCCAGTAGCCTGCGCTGGTTGCCCGGTTCGTCCTCAGTCCTGTCGGGTACTTGCGATCTCTCAGGCTGAAGAAGTACCACTCCTTCTCCCCCATCTTTGCCTTCTCTGCGTTTGAGCCAAGTACATGCACATATATTAGTAATGATAGAAAAGAAGTACCAACTATTTTTTTTTTTTTGTTTGTTTTGTGAATATATATAGTTTTCGTAAGACTGCACGTGGTCGAGCTAGTGACAAACATATAGTGGATGAGTTACTTACCGGGAAGCTCCCAAGGCTCGCACTTGTTGAGATCGACCTCGGCGATGGCACGGCCAGTGAAGCTGGCGTCGAGAACCTTCCTGAGAAGGTAGAAGGTGATGAGCTCCTCGTCGGTGGGGTGAAAGCGGAAGCCCGGGGGAAGGAGGGAGTCGGGGGCGGGGTCCATGGTGTGGGTGAAGCCGTAGAAATCCATGAAGGAGATGAAAACAAAAGGAAGAAAATCGGTGAAGGGAAAGGGGGGTAAAGGAAATAATAATGATTGGTGAAAGGGATCGGAGATGGGATTTATACAAGTGAAAGTGAGGAGAGGAGGGATTTGGTTGGGGAAAAGACGTGTGGGGGGGGGGGGGTGCTGGCAAAAAGCTGCGAGGGGGGGATTTCTGATTTTATTTCATGGGGATTTGGTAAATTGGAGGGGCAGGACTCAGGAGGAGAGGTAAAATAATAATTCTAGGAGAGAGGGAGGGGGTGTTTATGCTCAAATGATCTGGTGTGGGGAGCTGGGGACTTGAGGGCTCGAAAAATCTGTGGGGTTTGCCTTTGCTGGCCCTGCTCTGCTCTGTCCTCTTCTTCCTATTTACCCCTCAACCAACAGCTATGGCTATGCAAATAGCGTAGGAAAGAGAGAGAGCCAAGGGGAGGATGATGTATGTATGGGCTATGGCTCTGCGCTAGCTAGCTTCTGCCTTTGAGTATGCGTGCGTGCGTAAAAAAATGTGCAGGTATCTCTGTCAGTATCTACACAACATTATATTATTTCCAGTATTTTATTTTAATTTAATTACTCTACTTCGTAAAACACTAATTTTTAATAATTACAATTATGCTTTAGGTAATACGCCGTATTACATTTCTCTAAGATATTTGAAAATTTAAACTTACTTTTTGTTTTTTTCCCACACTCTTAGTTAACTGTTAATGGTTACTTCCTGTAAACATAGTTTGATATTATAGTTACATTATGAGATTTTTAATTGTATACTTTTTTTCTCTTGGATTATTTACACTGTTTGATATCAATTTCTAATATTCTAGCTTAAACAGTCTGATAACTAAGATGAAATTATAGATTTTTAAAGTATGGGGAAGTGACTACAACATCTGTAAACCTGACTAATGTATAAAGTCAAAAAAGAAGTAGAGAAAAGGTACATGTTCTCAAATGTCAATGATAAATGTGATATCACATGAAATTGAGTAACCATAAACAAATTTAAATGGTGCTAAAAGTGAAATGGTTTTTCCAAACACTACAGGATAAAAGCAAAAAATCAATTGTCATTTCAATTGCAACCCAAGTTACTATACTTCTAGTTGTAGTCTGGACAATTGATAGGTGACTACAAATTTTCAGTTTTAAAAATCTAGTCACTAGTTAAAAGCAACTGACAAGAAACTACTAAGAGCGACTGATATGTTTAGTAATTTTTTTCATGGGCAATGTGCTGATTAACTAATTAAATCTAAGTTTTGCTTTTTCAATTGTTTTTAAAAAAGATTTAGATCTTCTCAAATGTCAAATTTACTCATCCAATATTACTCCTAGACTCAACAAACTCTTTAGTGCCTATGCATACCAAAATGAAATATCAGAATTAGAACAATCAAGCAAGTCATTGAGGATGATTAAAAAGACAAATTTAATTAATTGATGCCTCTTGGACTGGGGATTTGGAGATAAGGGAAAAAGCTTTCAGATCAAAACATGAAATGGGTCTCGGTGAAGTTATTAAGGAGCAATGAGGAACAAAATCCCCATTTCTCCAAGTTATTAGGTAGGGGCAATGAGGAACAAAATATGAGAAAATTAAGGGTAGGGAAACAAAGCTAAATGAAAATGGTAGAGAGAAAGTTGAAGTTCGAGAGAGGTGTTGCATTTTTGTGAGATAGAAAGTGACAAGAGACAAGGCAGTAAAGTGTAAAGAGTTATATTGTATATGAGGGACTAAATTTTCAAGTAGAGTGATTGAATTTTACAATTTTAATTGACTAAAACAATGCCTAATGTGTGACAGCTTAGGCTCCAAAAGTGAGCCCTACTAGAGAGCAATTGAAAATGTTTGAGATTGACTTTCAATTGTTATTTTCAGCCATTTTTTGGAATATTTATTACAAGGGAAAACTTCTTGTGTAATTTTTGCTCATCTGTACATACCACTACAATAACAATGAATTAAAAAGGGAGTAATCATCATCATAAACTTCCACCCATGACATCATATATAAACGGAAATCTAATAATGATGAGTCACGGATGCGTCCGTCACATCTATGATCCGTCATGCTACAAGGTCTGTATATAAACTACCACATAAATTTGTTATCAGAGAAATTAATTTAAACCATTTTAATTTGGTAGAGGCATAGGTTTCATTTGGAATTTGATAGTTAAAAGAGTTCAGCCATTAGGTACTCCTATCTCAGGGGGTGGCTAAATAAATTTTATTTTAACTACTTTTTACCTATCACGTAATTTTTTTATTGTACCAAAAATACTAAAATATTTTTTTGAAAAGTTTTTAACTTTTAATTTATCACACTACTCTCATTAAATTCTTATTATACAAAATCTAATAAAGAATTTATTTTAATCTTTATTTAACTCTCATTACATAAAACCAAAAAAGTAATTTTTCTTTTTCTAATCATCATTTAAGCTCTTAGTACATAATTTGTAAAAAAATTATTTTTATTTTAATTTCATAGGCAAATTTTAAGAAAATATTATAAGTTACATACATCTTAATTTTTATACCAAATTTTTTTTTTCATCTTTTATAAAATGAGGGGTATTAAGTAGGTGGGTTTACGAATGTGAAATAAATGCTGGAAAGTGAAAAAAAGAAAAAACGTATATAGTATCAGAAATCGCAAACAATAGCATACATATGTGGAGATACTTTTTAGGTAGAGGTAGAGGGAGGGAGAGGGGTACTTAAGTAAATGAAAAATATGAAAAAGTAAGAAGTTTGGGGATGAGAATGAAAATATCGATAAAGCTGGTGCATATCTCCATTGTCAGGAGAGTACAAGATTAAAATTATCAGCTTGGCGTTTGGACAGAGGCAGAGGCAGGTGCAGGTGCAGACACGCCACCTCTTCCATCCATTCCTCTCACCGTTTTGTTTTAAGTATCTTTTTCATTTAAGACCAGACTAGACTAGACTGGCCGTGGCCGGAAGGACTCGTTATACTACTTATTAATTATTATGTCTTTAATTTCATTTGGGAATTTTATTTTATTTTTTGATCATCATATCATATAATGCATCTGTGTTTGTGCCTCTAATTTGTTTTCTTCACCTGTGTTATCATATTATATGTACCGGCGCCACAATTGAAGGGGGATAAATCAACCTATTAAATAATTGAAAGCAGCAGGGCAGCTGCAGCCAGCCAGCCATCGCCCAGTCGCCCCCCCAGCCCCTGCCCCGTCTCGTTCACTTGCCTCTCTCATTCGGTCTGATTTATTTTATGGGTTGCCCTCCCATTCCCATCTCTTCCTACCTCGCTCCTCTGGATCCATCAACTACCAAGCAACCCCTCCCATCACCTCTCAATTTCAACCTTCACTCTACTTGCATGCACTTTCTTAATTCCTAATACTTACAGCACTCAATGTGTCAAATTAACTCTTATTCAGTAAGAAAAGTTAGGACGTAAGAAGAAGTAGTGTTTATGACAGATAAAGAAAGAATACTCTGAGTAACAAAAATATATATATATATATATATAGACATATACAATATACAGTGTACCGTCACACTTTCAACAAGATAAGTAATAACATGCATATGTGAAACTTTAAGACGTTTTATTTATTTATCAGTAATATGTAAGTTTATATGTGCAAGCCAATACTACCACCGGTCATTTAATGCATAACGGAAAAAATAAAGTTTAGTCCACGACCTACTAATATTGGTTTATCATTCATTTAAATAATGAGAGCTGTTTAATATATTATTCTTAACTTTGTTGATTTTTTACTTTATTTATATACTAATTGAAACTCTAATAATTAAAAAGATCAAAAAGTATTTTAATGTTTTTGAGAAATTAAGTATTTTTTATTATATTTTATTTTATTTTTAAGATGGATACAAAAACTTGTAAAAATTAATTATTTTCTAAATATTTTTAAGTGATTATTAAGTAGATAGAGCATGAGCTTTAAAAATGACAATAATTTTAGTCAAAAAAGCAATGAAATTAAAAACTAATGAATTTTTAAATTGAAAAAGGATAAGAGTTAAAAGTGAAAATTCCGCATTTGCCAGCTTTGTGCTCTTTTACCTTTTCCCCTTTCATCCAACCATCCCTGGTATGTAACTAGACACGACACATATATATATTTAGGTTATGTAACGTACAATAAATCACTGTTGGTCACAAAAAAGGACAACGTCGTTTCCACAGTAGAGCATAACATGAACCAGGCCAGCAAAAGAGATTTCACCCCCTCCTCGCCCATAACCTTTTTTTTTTTTTTTTTTTCTCTTTTCACCCGTATTATTGTGTTGAAAATAACGTAACTGAGTTTCATCTTTTTTGGTGCAAGCAAGTTTTTTTTTGGGTCAAAGCTACTTGCATCCGGTCGTTACATTAAACTCTCTAACTACTCTATAGTTGAGTCAGGTAGGATCTAATTTAAGGGAAAATGCTTTAAAAACTTGCTTGTTTTTATACAACAGTTAAACTGAGACCTTTATTTTAGGAATGAAGAGTTATTTACCACTCTAACTCACATGTGTTTGGTGGTTACAAGTTTCGTGAACATCGCAGTTTTTCTCTTTTTAGTAAGTATAAAAGAGAAATACTAAAACTGTGTTTGATAGATGTATTTTTCTGTAACAAATTTTTTTAAAAGAAAAAAGAATAAATGGCATCTTGAAAACAAAAAACATAAGTAAAAAAGCTATACATGCACGATCTCCTTACATGTTACTTTTGGTGAGAGTCTTACACTCATATTGTAGAAATTACATTTTCAAAATAAAACGTATGAGGGGAACAACTGTATTATCAAACCCATGTCAGTCCAGCTGGTCAGACCAATTCAACCATGACTTTGGAGGCAAAGAGAGCTCGGTTTTATACTTAAACCTGCTTGGGTCAAAATCCAACCAATCTCAGAATACCCGGGCAACTTAGTTAGCCTGGGTTAGACCATATTTATGTGAGTTCTAGGCTTTGTACTTTGTTTTTGGGGAATGTGGACTTTGTAGCTTAAATCATCTAATTATGATTATTTCATATTTAGTTAGCCTATAGTTGAAACAAAATTTTTAAAAAAGTAAAAAAAAAAAAAAAAGCTTAGAAGTTAAAAAATTGCAAACAACCAAGACAAAGTTTAGCAAGAGACTATTATATTTTTTTTTTACATTATTAGTACTCTATAGGATTTATATTCAAGAAAAAATACTTAAATATTCATGCATGTTTTTTTTAAAATATTTAGGAATTTAACTTTAAAATTTAAATGATTGACTATGCACTTAGCTTATTAGACAATAAAATTATGTGCTATTTGTTATGAAATATAAAATAGTAAAATTTTATTATATGACATATATATATAAAGCATGGAAGCATATTGAATTTAAATAGAAGCAGCAAAACATGCTTTACAGGGTGCAAGAATGCTTATCTACAAAGTCTATTGTGCATTGCAATTATATCAGTTGGCCAACCACCAGGGGCGTAGCTAGAAATTCCACTTGGGGGGCGGGGGTGTGCTGTGAAACGGGTTATTAGCATGTATAAATTTACAATCATTAATAGAAAATAATAAATAATATTATATATAGACATATAAAATTTGAAAGTGTATAATAACTAAGTTTATTTCAAAAGTTTACAACTCAAAATTCATTAGACAATTTACATATATAGACACATTGAATTCAAAAATTTATAATAATTAAGTTCAATTTATAGAGTAAAAATAGTTATTTGAATTTTCTATTAATTATAAAAAAATATTATACAAATTAAATTTATTTTATAGCACTTACCGGATAGTCCAAATTATAATCTAAAAATTTGTTATCAGAAAAATACTTTGAGCTAATAAATTTCATGCAATGAAACCAAAATGAAACATTTTTTTATAAATTTAGGACTAAAACAAAATGTTTTTAATATGTTTGGAACAAAAACAGAATGTTTAATAGGATAGGGACTAAAATGAAATAATAATTAAAGAGTAAGGACTATCACGTAATTTATTCAATAAGAAAATGACTAAGACCTTAAATGGATAAAATATACTAGAGCCCCTTATTAATTATAAAACTTACAGATAGGTACCTAACATTAATTTTTCTACAATTGTATCACATATCCAAATACCCAATAAATTTTTTTAAAATTTTAGGGGGGGCGGCTGCCCCCTCCCGCCCCTGAATAGATACGCCCCTGCCAGCCACCTATCTATCTTCCCGGATTGCTCATTGTGAACATATTACAACTCTTTTAGTTAGCTAATGCCTAGATCTTTCTGAGTAAGAGTTGTATCTAGCTTGGAACGACAGTGTCCAGCCTTTTTCAAAATTTGGAATTATTGATTAAAAAAAAAAAAGCAAAGTGGTAAAAAAAAACACACACATGTGAATTAAGTAAGAAAAACAAATAAGCTAGAGCTGATAGTATAGTAAGTAATATATGGGTATAGGAGGGGTGGTCACTGGTGAACAGGCTACAGCTGGTGTGGGTGCGGCTGTGGGTGTGTGGTTGGGGCAAAAAGTCAACCCTGAAAGAAGAGGAGACGACAGATCGGGGAAAAAGAGTTTCGCTAAATAACACATTAGATTACATTACATTACATCAACAGCCAAAGGTGGTGAATAGGAATCGGTAAGCTGCTGCTGCCGCCTACTTCCTTTCACTTCAATTCACACTTTAACTCCACCGTCTCCAGTAAACTTGACCGTCCGTCACAATCTTTCTTTCTCTTCGATCCCACTCGCACAATATTCCCTTCAACTTTTGACATCCATCCATCCATGTTGTGTTAGATGGAATTGATTAATTAATTGCCAATTGATAATGGCCTAATCAGCTCTCTTCCCTTCACCCAAATCAATCAACTCTCCCCTCCACTTATTTGGGACCCCATCACCTCATAAAACAGCTCATTACTTGAAAAGACTCAGGCCCTTAATAAAATTCCATTATTGAATTTGAGTTGCTTTGTAAAAATGGAATTGAGCTCAAAATTCACATTTGGTCCCCTGACTTTACTACACTCAAACAAGCTAGTCTTTTGACTTTAAATCATTCTTGAACTTTATAAAATTGAGTGAGTTAGCTCCTCAAATAATGTAAAAGCCCAAAAGCAAATAACATTAGTCCCTCTTATCCTCAACACCACAGGCCATCTCTAACAAATATCCTCCCTTCACCACCACCAGCTAGCCCGTCTTTGGCCTATCTTTCTTTCCTCCGTCAATTCATATTGCAAGAAATGTAGTAAACAGGATCCAATTCGAAAATCGTGTCTTAATGTAAAGAAATGCAGAACAATAGCATTTAACTCCCAATTGTCATGCGTGATCCCCAACCCAGCAGCCCACCAAATGGAGCTACTCCACAGCAAAACTTCTCCTCCATCTTGTCGTTCACCACCTTTCCTGTCCCCTGAAATACCCTTGTTGCACGTCGCTGTTCTTCTTTACACCGTATTCCATCCTTCTTGATGCCATCTCATCACTTACCGTCTTGCCTCGCCATGTAATCGATTGGCTGCCTATTGTCTTGTGTGTTGATCATGTGAATGAAGAAGAACAGTGATATTACAAAATTTCAAATGACTAAAAAAATCAGAGTACTAACTTCCAATGAACATCGGCCTCGGTCTGCACTTCAAGTGATCTTTTACCTCGCAATTTGGGGATTTTAAAACCTTGGTTGAACCACCGTTGTCGCACACGAGTACCCATGTACACTTTTCGTCAACCAAAGGACTAAGTTGCTTAGTTTATAAAAGCATGAGGACTAAATCATGATAAGTCAAACTTAAATGAGTAACTTGTCCGAGTCTGCAAAGTGGAGGAACCAACCATGCATTTAGGCCCAAAATTGCTGGAGCTTTTGGTGTAAGGAGTAGAAATATATTTTGAATTTAATTCCACAAATACTACATGTAATATCATAGATCCCAACAAGACAAAAGCATAGGCAGGTGTTTGTGGATGTTTCAGAATTTGGTCATGACATTGCTTCTTCTTTTTTTTTTTTTAAATTTAAATACTCCTATGGTCAATTGGTCATTATAATAAAAAATAACAGATAAATATGTATATTGGAATATTTGAATTTATATATTTGTAGTTTTGCCTTACTTATAGTTCGAACTTAAAATTGACAACATCCCATAACATAGAGTAGCTAGGGGATTATATGAACTCACACAATTACATGTTGAACATATTTAGTATGTGTAATTGGTCCGGGTTTAGCAGATTAAAAATGCATCCACCTGTATATGAGATTAAAAAAGCTAACTCCTACTGATTTGGAATCAAGTGATTATTGATCCCGATTGCGAGTGGTGAATTAGGTGACCATTCAATTGAAATGTTTTAAAGAAATGCGAGATCAATTAAAAGAATGTTTGACGTCCGCAAATGTCAAATAGTGCAAGAGGGAGCTGTTAAATGGGACAAGCAGCATAGGACAAAAGCTTGGTCATCAAATCTTAAAAGTTCTGCTATACACCAATAGTCATTAATTACATTATTAAACTTAATTTGTCCATACGTATTAATCTAGTCTACGTGCTTAATTTGGCGATCACCATTTTGCATCCGTCAGATCACATTAATTATGACCAAGACCCATCATTAACAACCGCATACATGCAGAATGATGTACTTAATGGATAATATGCTCCATTAGTCCCAAATTATTGGTCGCTATTTAATAAATTACTTTAAACATTTATATTTCACTGTATATTAATCCTTAGCTCTATAAAAACCCAAAGGGTAAAATTGATAATTTAAATGATTCATTAACTGTTAAAATATTATAACATATTTGAAATTTATGAAAATATAATTACCAAACATTTTAAATTATAATAAAAAAAAAGATAATGTTAGTTATGTGTAGGCCCTATAGGTTGAGTAATTATTCGGTTATAACCGAAAAAACTGAATAATCAATTCCTTTTTTGTTTGTCTTTTTTGTTTGTCAGTTTATCAATATGAGATGGATGATCAGTTTTTTATTATAACAAAATAATTGACTTTTCTTGATTCAATTTTTAGTTAAGCATTTTAGAAATTTAATGACTCATATAACCAAAATATATAAGTAGGATTATTTTATGCAATGCTATTGAATGAAAAGAGAGAAAAAGAAATAACATAAGCTCAAAATTTATTCATACATGGATTAAGCCTGAATTTTAAATCCATTTGCTTATGGATTAGGGCGACTAGGCTTGAAATTGAAAAGATAAAGAACGAGAATGCATGTTGAATACAATATGAAATTCGATTAAATGAATTCATTTTTTGATTGTTTTGATTTCCTATCCTTATTTGGTAAATTCGGTTCTTAATGCTCATGACCAAAATTCAAATTTTTTATATAATTTTGTTTTAATTAAAATTAACATAACTGAATTATCACTTCTAGTTATGTGAGATTTAATAAACTAAAACTATTTGTAACTGTCTTCTAATAATTTAAATTGTGGGATAAATTTTGACAATTAATGGACTATTTAAACTATCAATTTTTCATTTTTGTAATTTGGACTTATATGTCTACCTATGGTTAGGGACCAATCTGCCATCATTAATAAAGATTTGTGACCAATTTACAACAACATTAAGGTTGACGATCGATTTGGAATGATTTACAATAACAATTAGAGATTATAGACTATCTATGCTATTTTCTACATTTAATCATGCATGACTATTACCATTGAGTTAATAATGTGTTTTTTCATACATCACAATTCGGTACATTAAGATTCGTAAAAATTCTTATTTTCTCTATCTCGTTTTAGTTGGCTATTTTACCTTTTTTTTTTTTTTTACTAGAGCTTAATTTAAATAAATTCATATTTCTGCGTATTGAAAATTTTCTTAAAATTTTATTTAGATACTATAATCTTTAAAATTTTATTTTCATATAAAAAAAATCATATTTTATGATAAATTTTGAAAGAAATAAAATCATAAACTAGTTGTTGAAAATAATAAAGATGGCAACTTTTATAAGACAACAAATGAAGTATAACACAATAAAAGTAGTGCATAGAAAATAGTTTTTTTTTCTTTGTTTTTAGTCCTATATTTCTTTTTTATGCCGAGAATGAAACGGTGGAATCCCTAAACTAGTAGTAATATGTTATAAGAATAAATGATATATATTGGAGCGTTGCCAAAAATTCATAGAGATTGTAGCAATCACTATTATTTCTCTATCAGTCTTAACATTTTTCTGTTTAACTGTCATCTAAAATTTCAATCATCTTGTAACTTCGCTAATATAAATAGATGGTGCTGTACGTACCCATAAGTATTATACACGCAATATATTACGAAATATAACCCTCTAAGTTACTGTCTTTTCTATTCCCTCTTAATGAGATGTGATGGCAGAGCTATTTGGCATATATTCAAGAGTCTTTCACACCACATAGACATATAAAAAAGCAGAATAGACAAAACTGAAAAAGAACAAGCGTGAAGGTTGAATTTCTATTTCAACAACTATTTCAACAACTGTACATTAATATCGACGAAATTTAACAGTGTGTGCTTTATGGTATAAAAAACAAAATTTGATGTCTGTATTTTAGTTAAGTTCCGAATCTCTACCCACGTCTTTATAGCATTCTTCCGAATGATTTGGGACTTTAAAAAATTGACCCTACAAATCCCAGCTCCATACCCAAACCTACTTTGGTTATTAGGAACCATAGATGGATTAATATTTAGAATATAATAAAAGTTTGTGTTTTTTTTCATGATTCATGAAAGATGCTTGAACTCAAAAGTTTTCAACGAACATACTGTTTTTCTTGGAAAAATTACAAATTCTTGTATAGTTTGATATAACCTATAATTTATTTTTTTATTTTTAAAAACTTACACTACACTTCATTTACATCATTATAAAATAATTTCTAAAATCTTAATTTAAATTGTGTGATAGCAATATTTCAATAATCTCAATCACTCTAAATACTTTGGCGGCTATTTTGATCCATATTAAAAGCTTTAGTATTCAATTTCACACTAAATTATGACTTTAATAACACAATTAAAACTAATGTAAACTATAGAGGCAATACGGTTAAGGCCCATAACTGTACTGAATTATTTGATGCTTGTCCACTTTAGGAATTAAGAGGAAGAATATACAAGGAAGCATGATCGATTTCACTTCTATCAATTCTTTAACCGAAGTCCTCAGATTTGCTGAAATACAGTACTCCTGGTTGGTACAGTACTCCTGGTTGGTATATACTTGTGAGTTTGCCATATGTTTGGAAGTTTGTGCAGAATCCTTGGATATGTAAATATTTGAGTAGCTGAACTGTAGGACTAAGAAAAATGCAAAATAGACAAGTGTGTGTGATGAGGATTTCAAATTGAATTTCAAGAGTGAAATGATTAGAGGTGAGGGGGGCATGCATGCATCAAGTCAAGCATATCACATCCATCCATCCATCCATCCATCAGAACTAGAGTTGTTGGGGTTGATGCAATGGGAAGTAGACGCGTCGTGCGTAGAGTCAGCAGCCCCCCCTCCCTTTCCATCCATCCATCCATCCATCAAATCCGCTCCTAATCTATTAATCTGGTGCTCAATATTATTAGGCCTTGCTCTCTCAATTCCCAGTGGTCTGTTACTGTTACGTCTCTTGCCTGCTCGCCCTGCTACTTCTCTCCATCCACCTTTCACCCTCCCCCATTTCCAGCCCAGGCTTGCTTCCTTCGATATTTGTCAACCCTTTTTCTCTCTACTCACAGTGTTTACCCTTTATAGCCAAATTTATCGCCCTTCCTTTTCTCCCCTTTTGGCCACCTGAGACCCTCTTACCTCCACCCACTTTTATCTAGGGTTTTAACTGCGCTTCAATACTAGTATAGTTTATTCCATGTCCGTTTGCAGGAATCACAACAATGCCCGTTCTCATTTCTTTAGCATGCAAAAGGCTATAGACTTCCTACTAAAAGAAATTTTTAAACTCTACGCAAAGTTAAGTTCAGATGCAGCACTAGGATTTTAAGTTAAGAAACTATACTTTATTTAAAAAATTAGAACGTGTCACAGTAAAAATAATGAGATTTTTTTTTTAATTTTTAACTTTTATATAGGTATGGGGTAATATATATAATTTGCAAAAATTTTAGTATCCAGACACCCTCCAACCCCCTATTGCATTTGTTGTTTGTGGCATGGAGGGAGTATCTACTTTACTATTTTTGTATTATTAAGCAATTTGGTAACTAAGCACATTTACTCAGATTATCCAAGATTACATGTGCTAATAAGTCATCTGGAATTTTGGAGACATTGGGTTGAGTTAAAAAAAAAAAAAAGCAGAATGTCTGAAAGAAATAATTAGAGGTCCAAAGTTCAATTCCAACCTTCACCGTTTCTCCACAAAAATGACATTAAACAATGGTTTGGGTACCTTTCAGTCTTGGAAAAACAAGCATTTTTTCATTTTTCTTAAATACATAATACCCTTTAACTTTTTAGCTTACAAGAACAATTGTGACTTGTGATTACCAAAAAAATCAAAAACATTTACCTCGGTTCCCAGAATTTACGCTTCAACATTCAACAATACAAAACGAACTATTAAGACCTTCCCTTTTGGCCCCTAGTTGGTTGGGTTGGCCTGGTTGGGTTTTCCTAAAACAGCTTTGTTTCTATTTTGGGCCCTTAATCCGATCCACCAAGGTGATCATTCAATATCGCCGGTTCGAGAATGGTTGGCGGTTTCCCGGTTGTTTCGACAGTTCAAAATTACAGCCGATTGCCCAAATCCTCGACAGAACCTCGCTTTCCTTCCTTCACCTCCTTAACTTTTGAAATAGTGAGAGCCTATGAGATGACAGTCTAAGCCTCTACCCAACCCTCTCCCTGCTTTTATTTTTAACCAAGAAGATTCAAGGATTTTGTGCTCTTCCATTGTTGAGAAATCAACTAAAGTCGTGATGGTTTGCAGTTTATCCCGTGCCAATAGGGAACAGGAATTTAGTTCCTCTAAATCTTCTCTTTTTTTTTATGTACGTCTGTAAGTGAATCTTGGAATTGGGCATAGTTTTGGCCTACAATTTCTTTCTCTAAATCTTTTCTAAGTTTGTTTTCTCCTAGGTTACTTCATGTATATATGTGAGTCTTGCTGATGCTTTTTTATTCAATGCAACATATTTTTTTTGGTTTGATGAGCAAACTATTTTTAGAAAGATAACTTACAATTACCGCCTACGGTATGCCCTAATCTACAGTTTGCCCCATATATTTTTAAAAACCTACACTTCACCCTCTGTATTTTTTACACTGTCTGATAACAACTTCTAAAACTGTATTTAAATTATACGATAATCATCTTATAGTAATTTCAATCTTTATGATATTTTTTCTATACTTAATAAACATTTTAAATTATCATTTTCTCCTTTCTGTAAATGTATTTTTCTTCTTTCAAATACATATCAGTATTTTTAAAGATCGGTTTGCTGTGAAAAAAATATAAAAAATCTTCAAATTACTAGAACATTATTATCAGACAGTTTAAATTAGAATTTCAGAAGTTGTTGTCAGACACTGCAAAGTAAACAGGGGATAAAGTGTAGGTTTTTAAAAATAGAGATGACAAAATGTAGGTTAGACCAAACAACAGAGAGGTTTTTTTTATAATTTTTCCATTTCCATAATTAATCTACAAATTTATTTGCTTAATTTTATTTACAATAGTTCATGTACTGCCACTGTAACTTTTGGTCAAACTAGTAGATGTGTTTGGTTTGCTTCTCTCCATCTGGTTTGTAAGGTCAGTCGTTTGTCTTTATCGATGAAGTGTATGTTTAGCTTGCCTTGTTGTTGTGCCATCTATGAATGTCTTTCTCTTATGCCTTTCCAACAAATTAGTCTCTTTCATAGGTAATGATTTTATAGCATGTCAAAACAAGGCTACTAGTAACTGATCATTGTGTTTCATGTGATATGTCTTCCTAGTTTTTGATTTTGGCTTGGAAGTAGCTAGTTGCGTCATTAATTTGTACGTACATATATATGCTTTTAGAGTAACTATGTAATCATGTTATTTGTATGCTTTTCATTCCTAGTTTCCAGGGTTTTAATTCTTTGTTACCAGTGAGGCACAATAGACGCTGTAATGATTTGTATTTGCCTATTCCTATCTTGTTCACATGATTTTTCACCAATTTTTATATCTTTTACCTTTGCTTGATTATCTACTGTTTTATTTGATTAAGTCAATGCTTTCGAGTGTCTCATTGCCTCAAACCTTAATCAGATCTTTGATCTAGTATGTTTTTTTATCACATCCATAGTAGGTTAGCTCTCCTATTATGAGTAAAATTTGTAGTGGGCCCCTTAACTTATTTTCTTATCTTATCTGGGTTATGTAACTCATTTTTGTCCTAGTAAGCGCATTTAACTCATATAGTGTGTATTGTCGGGGTCCTTTCTATCAATTTTGCTATTAACCTTAATGGAGACTTGGTGAAAAATAACAATTTCAGTCCCTAATTTTCCTTCTCTTGCTCCCAATATCTTGAAACTTATAGATCTAACACATCAATCACCTCTTCAACTCATTCGCTCTAAATTTGCCCAAATTGAATCATAGATTCCAATCCAATACAAAAAATCTAGAAAATGAATCAACAAATTGAATTCAACAAATGGATAATGCGGGAATCGATCCATACCTAGCTTCAATTAAAATTGCACCTAGGTTTGTCTGATTCCTGCTCTTCTGCTCGATAACCATAGCCATTGATTTTTGAGTATCAAATGACCCAACTTTGATCAAAATATTACCTGGGTTTCACGATTATGGATGCAAACTTTGGGATTTCTTGGCATCTTTGGAGAATAAAACCATCTGCCTCGCATTACAGTTTCAAGTACTGGTTCTAGTTCATCTCATTTGACATTGATCAGACACCCACTCCCACGACAATTCAATCTTCGCCTGTCACTCATCGATCACCAATCATCCATAGTCTAACCGTCCATCATCGAATCGCCCGTCGTTTGTTCAATTGCCCTCACCCATCCAATTGCCCATCATTTGTTCAATTTCCTATTGTTCGTCCGAGTGCCCTCGTTTGTCGATTGCCCAATACCTTTTAAATTGCTCCTATTCCGATTTGCCTAGAGGAAAACGGGTTGTGTTCATGCTAATCAGGTTGGTGAATATGGTGGATTCAGGCAAGGTTGTGCAGTAGATGGCTATGGAGAACATGGGTGTAAGGAGGGAAGTAAATGGCACTAGAGAGATGGTGGTTTTTACAGTAGATAAGCCAAATGCTTACAAGATTGATGGAGTCGAGATTATTAGATCCATTTTTTGTTCAAGGAAATCCATCTTTGTTCTTGTTCTTGTACCTTTTTTTTCTCCTTAATGATCCAATGGAGTATTGGAGTTAGATATATAACTTCTAGGGTATTAAAGCATGATTAATAAAATCTAGGGTACTAGGATCAAAATTATTATTTTTCATAAAGATTCCGTTAAAATTAACAGCCCAAATGATGGAAAATAGTATAATAAGACGTGCTATGTGAAATAAAGGAGCTTATTAGAATAAAAAAAAGTTACGTGACTTAAATAGAACAAAAAAATAAGTTAAGGGATCTATGGCGGATTTTACTCATTTTGTTAATGTTAGTAACTAGTGAAAATGACATCTTATACTGAAACAACAATTGAAAGATGACTAGATGTTGAGAGGGGATTGGAATAAAGTCTTATCAGTTGAAGAGAGATCATCGATTGAAGATGTGGATGTTGGGATGATAGAGTTTCAGGAGTTTGTGGGTAATCTAGCAGTGATGGATCTACCTATGACAGGTGGCACTTTTACGTGGTAAAAAAAAAAGGAAAAACTTGTTTAACGCAAGTTGGACAGATTCCTAGCGGATCCTAATGTGTTATGTAAGTTTCCAAAGAGCCATCAATGGATGATTAATTACTCATTTTAAAATCATAATATAGTCTATTTTGGGTGGAAAAGAGTAGATTGGGGACCTACTCCTTTTAAACTTTTCAACTTGGTTGGAGTATGAAGATTTTGGAGAATGGTTTTTAGATTGTTGGAAGAAAACGGGTGAAAATTCACGATCATCAACACACATATTTGCAAAATTGAAGGTAGTTAAAGCTAGATTAAAAGGCAAGTATGGTAAGCTGTGGATGGCCAAAAAATATGAGTTATATAATGCTGAAGAATAGTTGTCCATGCTTGAGCAAAGGCGGGAAGCTCAACCAAATGACAGACAGTTGTGGGAAAAATGGAATGAATGCAACAAAAAGCTATGGTCTATTAGGAAGAAAGGGTTTGCTTCAATGCTTTAAAAATTAAGAACTAGATGGTTGAAGATAGGAGATTGTAACGCAAAGTACTTCCATCTTGTGATGAACAATAGGATTCGTTCAAATAGTGTGCCACCATTCATAATTAATGGAATGAAACTGGAGGAACCAGCAGAAGTAAAGAAAGCAATAATAGATTTTATTTAACAGCATTTTGCAAGCTCCTCAAAACCATTTCTAAATCCTCATGAAGGTGCCTTTTAATGACTATGTAAAGATTGAGCAGAAATGTTGGAGAAAGCTTTCACCTTGGAAAAAGTCAAAGATGCAGTATAGGGTTGCAATGAAGACAAAGCGCCTGGACTAAATGGATTCAATCTCAGATTTTTTAAACACAATTGGGAAATTATGAAGGAAGATATAATGAATTTTTTTAGTAATTTTCACAATACATAGAGGCTCTTGAGGGCTGTAAATTCTTCCTTCATAGCCTTAATACCTAAAATGGTATGTACAAAAACATTGAGTGACTTTCGACCTATACCTCTCATTGGTAGTGTTTACAAAAATTTGTCCAAAGTGCTAGCTACTTGGCTATAAAGTGTCATGGAAGATGTGATGGGAGATTCACAATATGCATCCACCAAAGGTAAACAAATCCTAAATTGTGTTTTTTTTTTGTAAATGAGGTGGTACACAAACTGAAAACTTCAGAGGAGAAAGGCTTGATTTTCAAAATTGATTTCAAGAAGGCATATGATTCAATTGAGTGGTATTAGCTGGATAGGGTAATGAAGGAAATAGGTTTTGGAGATCATGGGAGATCTTGGATTTTGGGGTGCTTAAGTTTAGTAGACACGTTGGTGCTAGTGAATAGGTCACCATCTTGACAATTTTGAATGAGAATGGGCTTAGGACAAGGTAATCCAATCTCTCTGTTCTTGTTCAACCTAACAAGTGAAGGTCTGTATGTGTTCATGCGGAGAGCAATAAATTTTAAGTTATTCTCAGGAATTAATACGGGTTTTCAGAAAGTGTTTGAAGTTACACATTTACAATTCACTGATGATACATTACTATTCTGCAATGGAAAACTGGAGGACCTTGAAGACTTGAAAAGGATTATGCATTTTTTCAGTTATCAGCTGGCCTAAAAATTAATATAAAGAAAAGCTTGTTGCATGGGGTTAATGTGAAGAACAATGGGGTAAAAAGATTAAATGCTTTTATGGCTTTATTCTTTTTTTTTCATATTTAAGATTACCGAAAGGTGTCAATCCTCTCTCAATTAAAACATGGGAACTAGTGCTAGAAAAATTTAGATCCAGCTTGAGTGAATGGAAATCTATATTCATTTTTATACATTCATAAGATCGGTTCTAAACAACTTACCTCTATATTATTTTTCTTTATTTTTAGCCCTTATAGGTGTTATAAATGAAATGGAGAAAATAAAAAGGATTTTTTTTTCTGGAGCAAAGAAGGTAGAGAGAAAAAAATTAATTTCTATTTGCTAAAGCAATATTATTAGACCAAAATCCATTGGAGGATTGGGGCTCAGAGATCTTCGAGTAAAAAATGATGCCTTACTAATAAAGTTGATATAGAGATACGAAAATGAGCAAGAAGCAGGGTGGAGAAGAGTTGCCAATGCAAAATATGGAAGGACAACAAATTACCTAATTGTAATGGAGCTAAGGAGGCACTAAATTTCATTCGTATGACGCATAATAACATGTTCACTAAAGAGTTGAAGTAGGTACAGTAGCTTAGTAAGGAACGACTTCATGATGTCAATTGGGAATGGAAATAACACATCTTTTTGATTTGATCAATGAAATGAAGGTATGATTTTAAAGAACAAATTCCTAAAACTTTATGTTCTGGCAAAGAATAAGAATGGAATGATTAGTGAATTTGGTTAGTGGGAAGATGGAATTTGGTTGTGGAAAATTGAGCTTTGAAGACAAACTTTTGATTGGGAAAAAAAGTCTTAGATTCATTCATGGGGATGATAGAGTTAAAATTTTTAAGTGCAGGGGAAAATGATAGATTTGTGTGGATGCTGGAAATATCAGGGGTTTTTATAGTGAAGTCTTTCAAAGTTTTAGTTGGATGCTAGAATTCTACAATATCTATTGTTTCATTTGAAGTTTTTAAATGGTGGGCAGTTGAGAAAACCAAAGTTTTTGTTTGACAAATGTTATTGAACAGATTACTTACTGATAAGCTTATATTTATTATATTTATTTCTCTCATATTTAGTATGTTTTAATATGTTTTGAACCTTAAAGATATATTTTGAGTATGTTTTGTATCTTATAGTATATCTAGACTCAATTGATTAAAAGTGAATTTAATTTGTCATTTTACAAGTTTTAATTTGGTTGTGTTCTTTCAGGATTTTGATAGATTGGCGATGTTCTGGTAGAAAAAATATATCTTGAGCTACAGAGATCAGAATCAAGTGATTCTTGATTCATTGGAAAGCTAACATCTGGAACTACAAATCACATCTAAACCATGGAACCCAGTTTGCACGTTAAGAGGGTCAAATTCAACTTCAAAGTCGCGATTTGCGAGTTATAGCTGGTTCAAAAGCAGTTGCGGTATTTTGGGCATATCTTTGGCTGTAGATGTCCGTTTTATGGGATTCAAATGTCGTTTCGAAGCTAAGAAAAAGCTATACAACTTTTATGCTTTGAGTTTTGAGGAATAATGGTTGCATCAAGGTCGAATATCAGCTTGAAGTTTCTGTTGCTGTTCTGGAGCATTACTTGGCTGACAATTTTGAAACCTTATAGTTATTTTGAATCTTTTTATTTATTTGGGGTACTTTTGTAACAATATAGAAAGTTTATGGAGTTTTTATGAGTTTAGGACACTAGGTTTTTTGTCTTTTGGTTTAAAAGCGTGGCTACTGCCAGAGACTCTTGGCTCCCTCTCTTTTTCGCTTTTTAGTTTTTCTTTTATTATTATTGTTCTTTGTTTTTCTTCTAATCATGAATGAGTAATTTTCAAGTTCAGTTTTAGGGACGATTTCTATTGCCAACACCGGTTATAAGGATTGATTTACTTGCTTAAATGCTCTTTGAATTCAAGTATTTACTTCTTTGTTGTTCAGATTTATTGCAATTAATTTTCCTGTTATCGCTTGTTGGATTGGTTATACAATTGCAAATTTGCTTGATATTCTTTCAACCATTTAGGTGAAGAATTCAATTAGAAGCAAGTGACTTGATTGGAGATTACTGTTACTTCTGGTTAGTTCATACGAAGAAGTAAGACAGATGAAATTGTTCAAGCTTTTGTATTGTTGCCTGAAATAAACTTTTTGATTCATTGATTTTAATGCTGATTTTGAGATAATTAGAAATTGTTTTTCAAGATCTTGTAACTCAAAATTAAGAAACTAATCTGAAGCTTTTTCTGGTTAATTTTATTGTTGAATTCTTATTGTTCTTTTTAGCTTTAAAGAGAGTCCTGTTTATTTGCTTAGATGAAAGAAATATTTTTTTTCTATGATCAACTACGTGATTGGAATGGATAATCTCATTTTGATTCTACTGTTAATTTATTTCAACATTCATTTCAAGAAAACCCCCCAACCTTTTATTTCAGTTTTTTTTAGAGGAAGCTTTCAGGTAAGAAATTTCCCTTGGGATTCGATCTGGTTTTCACTGCTAAACTACAAATTTGTTTATTCTGAGTTGTTAGGGAGACTAGAATTATTTTTTGCGGTTTCGACGACCGACAAAATATTTGGCGCCGTTGCTGGGGAGATTTCTTTTTCTATTAAAGTTTCATTTTCATTTATTTATTTATTTATTTATTTTCTTTCTTTCTCAGTTAACTGACTTATGCCCAAATCGTCTCGTACAGGTGAATTAGTGTTTGATTCAAAGATTGAGAAGACAGTAAAGGCAAATAGGAAAGCGAAAAGACAAGCAGTCAATTTTTTAGCTTCGATATCTGTGAACAGCAACCCAGAAAGTGAAGAAGAACCTGTTGTTAATATAGAGATGGCAGCCCAAAGAACACTAAGGGAGTTGACAACTCCTGACGTTATCCAGCAACCATTGTGCATCGATTTTCCTGATATTGAGGTTGCTTTTGAATTAAAATTTGGATTAATTTATTTATTGCCTACTTTTCGTGGTCTTGCAGGTAATGACCCCCACAAACATTTGAAGGAATTTCATGTTGTCAGCTCAACCATGAAACCACAATAGGTTACAAAAGAACAGATTAAGTTGAGGGCTTTCCCATTTTCAATAGTGGACAAGGCAAAAGACTAGTTATACTACCTTCCCTCCGGTTCAATCAGAACCTGGAATGGCCTGAAGAGAAAATTTTTGGAAAAGTTTTTTCCAGCTTCAAAGGCTGGAACGATTAGGAAGGAAATCAGTGGGATTCGGCAGTACAACGGAGAAAGTCTCTACGAGTACTGGGAGAAATTCAACCAGCTATGTGTGAGCTGCCCACATCACCAAATTTCTGATCAACTGTTGCTACAGTACTTCTACGAAGGGCTACTGTTCATGGATCGATGTATGTTGGATGCTGCAAGTGGATGAGCACTTGTAGAAAAGACACCTGAAGAAGCAAAATACCTGATTTCTAAAATGGCAGCTAATTCGCAACAGTTTGGGACACGGGTAGACCATATGCCAAAGAAGGTAAATGAGGTAGGAATTTCGACTATTGAAGCTCAACTTTTTGAACTAACCTCTCTTGTTAGACAAGTTGCTATGGGATAGGTCCAAAATTCTAAAGTTTGTGGTATTTGTTCTATTCAAGGACACTTTACTGACTCATGCCCACAGCTGCAAAAGGATACAACACCTCAAGTGAATGCGGCAAGCAGGTTTGTTAACCAACCAAGAATGTATGACCCATATGCCAATCAATACAACTCTGGTTTGAGAGACCACCCGAATATGAGATATGGGCAGCCAAACAATCAACCACCGTATCCATCTACCGGTTACAACAAACCAGCTCCTCCACCACAGAACCAAGCACCAAATTCAAGTATGGCTTTAGAAGATATTGTGAAAACGTTAGCCACTAACACTCAAATGTTTCAACAAGAAACAAGGGCTAGCATTAAAGACTTGGGGAACCAAATTTCACAACTGACAGCCTCATTGAACAAAATTGAAGCTGAAAAAGTAAGGCTGTCATCTCAAGTTGAAATCAACCCAAGAGAGCATGTTAATGTCGTGACCTTTCAAAGTGGCAAATAGGTGCAAACCACCACATCAAAAATGACAGCACTTAAAAATGAACAAGATAGCCTAAAACCATCAACTTTTGATGCACAAATTGAGGAGGTAAGTAACAAACCAATTTTTTCAAAATTAAAAATTCTAATTCCACTACATTTTCCTGGCAGGTTGACAAAATCAAAGAAATAGGAGACCGAGTAGGAAATTCTTGAAACTCTTAGGAAGGTAGAAATCAGCATACCCTTGCTGGATGCAATCAAGCAGGTGCCACGGTATGCCAAGTTTCTGAAGGAGTTGTGCACTAATAAAAAGAAGCTGAAGGTTGATGAGACAATCAAAGTTGGGAAGAATGTGTCAGCAATAATCCAAAAAAAGTTGCCTGAGAAGTGTAAGGACCCCGGTATGTTTACTATACCATGTGTAATAGGCAATTTTAATGTGGAAAAAGCTATGTTAGATTTGGGAGCCTCAATGAATGTCATGCCATATTCAATATATGCTTCTTTGAAACTTGGACCTTTGAATGAAACTGGTGTTGTGATGTAATTAGCTGATAAATCCAATGCCTATCCTAGGGGCATAGCTGAGGATGTTTTTGTGCAAGTAAATGATTTAATTTTTCCTGCTGATTTTTATGTGCTTGATATGAAAAATGATGACCTAACTGCTCCTATTTTGTTAGGAAGACCATTTTTAAAGACATCCAAGACCAAGATTGATGTGGATACTGGCACTTTCACAATGAAATTTGATGAAAAAATTGCACAGTTCAATATTTTTGACACATTGAAGGAAGCTGACAAGGATAATTATGTTTCTTTTGTTAAAAAAATTGATACTTTGGTGCAGAATGAATCAGGAATAAAGTTTGAAAACCAAGCAAAGTTGGCACAAAAAGGTAAGAAAGAAAATGTCAAGTTGCACCAAGAACATGAGATGTCATTTGTGGTTGGACAAAAAGTGTTTCGTAAATACAGAAAAAGATGAAAAGAGTTATTTGGTAAGTCTAAGCTTAATTGGATTTGACCATTTGTTATTGCTGATATTTCTACTCATGGTGCAGTCGAGCTTAAAAGTTTGAAAACGGATAAAGTGTTTAACACTGAGATGCATAAGTTGAAGCCTTTTCATGAGGGATTCTCAAAGCACCTTGGCTGATGCAGGAAGTAGGTTGTTTAGCCAAAAACAATAAAGAAAGACGCTTTTAGGAGGCAACCCAAACGGGTTTTGTGCCACGAACAATTAGGATTTATTTATTTATTTTTATTTTTCAGCTTTTATTTTTCGGGTTTCTTTATTCTCCCAACTGATTTTCTTGGTCAGGCAATATCTCTTTCAAGCTAGAGGTGAACCGAACCATTTTGGCAGCAAGCTGAAGTCGAATTCTGAGCGATAGATCATTGTGAAATCACCTTTCAGGGCGGTACCTTTTCTTTTCCCCATCTATATTTTTATTGTAAACATTGAGGACAATGTTTGATTTAAGTGTGGGGGAGTGGGTAGCTTAAGCTCTAATTTTTTGTTTTCAAAATTTTTGAACTAATTTTTTTATTCATATTTTTTAGCATTGATCTGAATTGTGTAGATGATTTCATCTTTTTAGTTCTTGAATGCTTAGCTTGAGTATTGAGTTAGCAATTTATTAGTCTTTATGCAAGTCTCAAATTTTATTTTTAAATTATTTTTACAATTTTTGATCAAGCTAGTTCATGGTTATCTTGAGAAGTTAATTTTCTCATCAAATATTTGTGCTTAGTACATTAATTTAAACCTTGTGAGATTATGAGCTTATTAAGTTGAATATGTGGTTTGTTCGGTTGATGGATGATTTGAATCACTTGAGAAAAAAATAAAAATTGTTTGACTTGTTGCATTCTGCTAAAAAAAAAATTGCTACTGCGCTGTTCTAGGTATTGAAGTAGGTTGGGGTATTCTCATAAGGCAAGAGTCAATCACTGCTCGAAAAGGTACGGAGAACATGAGTATGGTCAAATACCACTTTGGAGTTGTGTTGAGTTAGTAGCTTGGGTATGGTAGAGCCCCTATTATATACTCGCTAAATAGCGAAACACAAAAAAAAGTGAAAAAATCAAGTCAAATAAAAAAAAAGAAAAAAAAAAGTAAATTCTCAACTGATTTCTTATTTTCCATGGATTTGTGGTAAGACTGATGGTGCTTTTTGAGTTTTTATCTACCTGATTTGTTCTTTTTACTTTATGCAAAAGTTTGATGTTTTTTTTTCTAGATTTTCAATAGTGATTGTTGCTAGCTTGAGAAGAAATTGTTTTCAAGGACTTACTTAGTTTTGAGTTGCTATTGCCGAGTAAATTGCGTGCTTAATTTCTCTTGTTAAGTTTTTCAAGACCCTTTGATGTAAAATTCTCTTACTCTGTTCAGCTCAAAAGTACGTTTCTATTTTGAGTTTTGCCCGGGAACGAGCAAAAGCTAAGTGTGGGGAAATTTGATAAACTTATACTCCCTCCGTCCCATAAATTTTAATATATTTGACATTTTATTGTATTTTGACTCAATTTTATTCATATTATTGTTTGTTAAAAAAAATAAAAAAAAAATATTTAGAAACTACATATCTTGAATTATCATTCATATACAAAGATTTTGTATTTATATATTAAAATGTTGAAAATAAAAAATCATAGATTAATTTCCAAAAACAAATGGAGCAAAACTTTTGCAACGGAGGGAGTATTTATTATATTTATTTTTCTCATATTTAGTATGTTTTAATATGTTTTGAACCTTAAAGATATATTTTGAGTATGTTTTGTAGCTTACAGTATATCTGGACTCAATTGACTGAAAGTGAATTTAATTTGCCATTTTACAAGTTTTAATTTGGTTGTGTTCTTTCAGGATTTTGACAGATTGACGATATTCTGGTATAAAAATCATATCTTGAGCTACAGGGATTAGAATCAAGTGATTCTTGATTCATTGGAAAACTAACATCTGGAGCTACAAATCACATTCAGACCATGGAACCCAGTTTGCACGTTAAGAGGGTCAAATTCAGCTTCAAAGTCGCGATTTGCGAGTTACAGCCAGTTCATAAGCAGTTGCGGTATTTTGGGCATATCTTTGGCTGTAGATGTCCGTTTTGTGCAATTCAGGTGTTGTTTCGAAGCTAATAAAAATCTATACAACTTTTATGTTTTGAGTTTTGAGGAATAATGGTTGCTCGAATATCAACTACAAGGAGCCTACTAGTTGCAAAAAAAATAATTGACACAGAGGCTGCAAAGTGCCCACTTTGCTGCAGCGAAGAGGGAACTTTAGATTGCTTGTTTGTCAAATACAACTTTGGTGGGACATTATGGTTGGCAGTTTTGAAGGAGTAGAGCATCGACTGGCATCCTCTTATGTCAATTTCAGAGTTATTTAGACAATGGAAGGTTGAAAGCAACATAGTACTATCAAAGAAAATATGGATGCTATTTTTTTTTTTTTTACGATATGTTGGCCTTTATGGCTGGCAAGAAATGATTGGATTTTCAACAATAAGAAAATGGATATCCAAATTGCATAGAATGTGGTCAAATTAAAGGTTAGCCTGTGGTTGAAGGCAATAAGGAATGATGCTGATATTTCAAGATTGGAGCTATTTATCTTGCCTTCTAAAATTAAGGTGCTTGGCAAAAAGGATGATGTTGGGAGCAAGGCAAAGTAGGAGGCTCCTAGAGATGGTGGGGTGAAATTTAATATAGATGTGTCCTTTGTTGATAATTTGGTAGGTGTTGGTGGGTTGCCAAGAAACCATGAGAGGCATACCTTATGTATTTTTTCCATGCCTGTAGAAGCATCAAACGTTGAAAAGGCTGAAATAATAGCAATAAATAAGGCTATGATGCTAATAAAGTCTAAGAATGGTTTAAGTTTCAAAGAAATCATATTTGAAAGTGATTCAATGTTGGCCATAAAGTAGATTGCTAAGAAAAACATAAGGCTGTGGAGGTTGGTGGACATTTTGAGGATGATTAATGCCTTGTGCACAGAGATTCCAAGTTGCATGTTCGGGCATGTTAGTAGAGAAGCAAATGGAGAAGCTAGTGTACGGTCAAAACAATGGGGCAGTAGAAGTGAATCTTTAACTGTATGGTTATAATTTATAATCTTTTATGGGATAACAATTTTATTGGCATGTAGTTCACATAATACTAAAATAGGTAGTTTATGACCTAGTAGATGGATTGGCTTTTGATGTAATCTTGGCTCTGTACATGATTATGTATATCAATAGAATGATATGCCTTTTGATATTAAAAAAAACTAGTGAAAATGGTCACCTTTTTTGTGCTTTAAGACCTAAAAGCCCTACCATTGATCTTTTTGTTGTGCTGCACAACTTCTGTAATTTAATAAATTAAAAAGGCTTACATCCTTATTAATAGGTTTTAGTTCTGTATTAGTTATTATGTAAACCAAAATAAGTTGTAAGTAATTGCAATTCATTCAAGCAATGAAGTTGAACTATTACAGCCTAATAGTTGTATTATTCTCCTGGTTCTCGGTTTGAGAGTTCAATTCTCCATAGTTAAAGAAATACAATAACCACCCTTGTGATTTAGGCTAATTTGCACTTTTTTTCCATTATTTTTGAAAACTTGCACTTATTCTCAGCTTCTTTTACAATGTCCAACAACATGTTTTTAAACTCTAGTTTAAATTATATGATAGTTATTTCTAGTAATTTTAATCTCTTTAATATTTTTTTACAGTTAATAGATATTTTAAAATTATAAAATTTTCTTCTTTATAAATACATTTTTCCCACTATAAATGTAAATTAATATTTTTTTAAATGTCAATTAACTTTGAAAATTATCAGAAGTTTTAAAATTAAAAAAATATAGTTACCAGATAGTTTAAATTAAGTTCTTAAAAGTTATTGTTAAACAATATAATAGAAGTAGAGATAAAGTGTAAGGTTTTTTTGAAATAAAGAGTGAAAAAACTGTAGGTTAAGCTAACCTATAAAGGAGTTTCTGTCATTTCCTCAGACAAAACAAGGAAAAGTACAACCATGGTACCTTGAAATAGGGGCAACTCACAACTTCATTGCAACAACTATAGATGATTAACTAAGTCTGATTAATATTGTATTGTTCAAGCTTCACAAACTACCGCTGTGATGTAATTTATTACTTGAATCAAAATACTTTTGTACTTGGTGAATATATATGTATACACACAAATACACACAATTTTTTGTAAATGAGATGAATATGTTTAGTATTTTAAATATTAGAATTACATTAAAATTTTGATTAATGAAATAAGGAAATATGTTAACTTACTAATTTGAATAGAACAATACAATGTTTCAAAATTTGAAATTTTGCCGATTGGGCCATAGCTCAACTAACATGCGAATCGCAATATCACTTGGCTGTAGAGGTGGGACCGGGTCGGATCGGCCCCGGCCTGGCCCGGCCGGTCTTGGGCCTGGGTCTTGAGGCCCGGGCTCGGACCGGTTGTAGGCCGGGCGGTTTCGAGCCAGTCCCGGGGCGGGTTTCATTTTTTTTGTTTATATATATATATATATATATATATATATATATATATATATAATAGAATAATTATTAATTACATAAGTCATTAATATTTTTAAGAAAAAACACCACATCTGGTGTAAGTTTTATTAAGTTAAAAAGTCAAACGGTACTTACAAATAATCGGAACGTGCCTTACATTTTGAAATGGCAAAAACGTTCCGGAAATGATAAATAATAGAAACCTATGATCTGTGCTGAACAGTATAATCAGATCAAATACAAACTACATGTATGATTGAAAAAATAAAAATTCAACTCTCGGTATCGGATATTACCTCATCATCCGAACTCTTTTAGTCTTGATGCCAGAGTGCTGCGAGGCCCCAATCTCGGTTGCACACGCATACTTCTACCGCGTCGAGTATCAATATTGACCGTTTTTCTGTTATCACCCATTTTCCGGCACTAAACGCTGCCTCGGATAAGACGGTCGATATTGGAACGGCAAGAATCTCTTGTGCGATTATCTACAAGATCGGAAATCTTAATCTCTTTTGTTTCCACCACTCCAAGATGTTGAGGTCGCTTGTCTCGAACGATGTGTTGAGATAGTCATCGACCTCAGCTAATCCCGATGTCATCGGTCGGGGTCGTTTGAGCATTTGGAGCGCCGGGTTGAATCTTGAGGAGATTGATTGCCTTGGAGGCTCGGTTTGAGGAGCTTTGGATCTTACCTTATCCGAATGTCGCTCACAATATAACTTGTATAAAGAATGAAGTACTCGGAAGCAGAAGCAGACATAACCAAAACATTTATATGAGACATTTCTAAATAAGTATGAAAAATTCTTTCGAGCAGTGTTGTTGTGCCCGTTAATTTTACATATGGGTCAAGTAAAGAAGCGACTAAAAAGATAGGTGGAATGTTTTCGAAATATTGAAGCCACTTAGCCCACATGGCTTCGACAGTCGGTTTTAACAACTCATCATTTTTAAACTGATGTAAAGTATATGCGATGTTCACTAAATGAAACAAAACTTGATGACTTGTTGGGTAGTAAACACCAGAGAAAAATTCAGTTGCCTCGTAAAAAAACTTAAGCAATTCACCGATTTTGGAACATTTCTCCCAAATTTCAATTGTAATAAATTCAGAACCCATTTTTAAATTGATGAAATGTGACAACAAATTTGCATACGGTAATGCATCTTGCAGCATAAAAAATGTGGTGTTCCAGCGGGTTGGGCAATCCAATTTAAACCGTTTCCAAGAAAATGTTTTTTGATTTTCAATACAAAAGCTTTTAAATTCACCAAAAATAGCAGGTCTGGACATCAAATATTTTAATGAGTTTCGAATAGGCAAAATATCATTTTGGAGAACTTCTAAACCCTTTTGCACACAAATGTTCAAAATATGGCACATGCATCTAATGTGAAAAAAATGCACCGTTGAGCGGTGGTTTTAAGTTTTGACTCAAAAGGCGAGCGGCAACATCATTATTTGAAGCGTTATCAAATGAAATGCACAGAACTTTATCAGTACAAAAATAATTACGTAAAGTTTCTAAGATACAATTAAATATTTGAAAACCAGTATGATCTGTTTTAATAACCTTAAATGACAAAATTCATTTTTGCATTATCCAATTAGAATCAATCCAATGAGAAGTAACACAATAGAATGATTGACCTATAGGTGATGTCCACATATCAAAAGTAAATGCTACACAATGATCAAGAGCAGAAAAATATGCTTGTAAATCTGATTTTCCGGCTTCAAATTGTCTAAAGCTTCTTTCCTAGCAGTTTTCCTAGATACTTTTCTAAATGCAGGATTTAATTGTGATTTTATCCAAAATTCTAGGTGGATATCTTCAGCTTGTGAAAAAGGTTTTTCGGTAAGCATCATCCAATTTACCATACCTTCTCTACAAGATTGTTAGTTAAAACGAAATATACCTGGTCCGCCGACGCCGGTTGTAGACCCAAGTTGTGTTTGTCCTCCAGAACTAGTCCTAGTACTAGAGAGGACGTTAGCATGTTGATTTTCAAGATGCCGCTTTAGCGTTCCAGTGCCGGAATTCTTTCTATGTACAAATTTTTTCCCGCAATGTTTGCATTTTCCGTACCTCAACTCCCATTCGTTTATGAGCTCATAATGCTCCCAAACCCAAGCAGTTAGTCTCGTGGATTTACCTTGTGCTTGAGTTCCCTTCACGCCGGGTTCATGATTTGTAGGCGTCGGTTTTGTTGACGGATTCCCGAATGCCATCGCATCCAACTCTTCCACTTCATCATCGGATAATTTATCGTTGAGACCCAAATCGTAATTCGTCATATCGATTCCGGCATCATCGTCGTGAAACTCTTGAATTGAAATGCCTTTATCGGCGGGCTGAGTCGGCAACGGAACAAGGCTCGGAGGCCGGTGTTACGGGAAGATGAACTATCTGTTGACTTGCCCTTTCCTTTTGAAGCCATGACTCACGTACTAATAGCAGTGATTAATGCAAAATCAAGAGAGGATTATGAAGATATTAGGGAGAGATTAGTAAGAAATTTGGAAGAGATTAAGAAAATAAGAAGAATGGTTGAGAGAATATAGTAGATGAAGAAGAGAGGTTGAGTGATTGTGTGAGGATTGAATGAAAATGGCACTGGTATTTATAGGGGGAGAGGAAAAATTGGTTTGACCAAAAAGTCCTTGAAATTTAGTTGTTGGAAGGGGAAAAAATGAAAATTTGGGGGCTGAAACGGAACAGAAAGCTGTTGGAGGGCATGCTGTGTAATTAGCCCTTTTTAAAAAAAAAAATTCGCAGGTTAACGTTATACGTAGCAGGGAGCTGTTGCGGCGGGTCGGCAGGGCAAGGCGGTCTGGGCTGGTGGGTTAGTCTGGTTCGGGCCGGTCTTTTTTGCGTCTCCATCCTCCTATTGGGCCTATGCTCGGCCCATAATATTGCGGGCTTCTCGCAGGGCGGTCCGGGGCGGGTTTGACCGGCATGGCGATCCCGGTTCGGTCCGGGCCAACCCAGCCAACCTCCCACCTCTACTTGGCTGACTAGAGTTTGAATTTTGTTTTATGTAAGAGATTATTTTTGTTTGCTACTAGTGGGTGGGTTTAGGTTGAATGAAATAGGGTCTATGGTAGTCTAGGTAATAATTATCTCTTGTAGCTAATATTTTGAGTACAAAAGAAAAATTAAAATTTTAAATAACAATGCTAAATTTGAACATAAGAAAACTATAGAATTTCAATGATACGGGAAAAGTAAGAACGGTAAAAGTACAGAATTATACGTACCAAAAAAAAGTACAGTACGCGATAACAAGTTTATGAATTGTCAAGAGTACGATAAATGTACAAAATTTTATGTACGAAAAAGAAAATAGAAGTGGAAAGTTGTATTTTGGAACAATGAGTAATATGATTGAATACGTACTGTCGATGATAGAAGTTTTGTGGTTCTACTTGGTATGTACAATATATCCTCCTACGAATTCTCAAACTTCTTCCATTATTGCATAATTTTGATGTAATTAAAACTTGGACAATTATAGCCTAAAAATATGTAATTATATTATAGATTTTCATCCTATAAATTCCAGTAGTTCTCTTATCATATTTAGCTTCTCACATAATCGAAACTTGCAACCACAATATAAAATTATTAATTTAACACAACTTTTCCTTAAAAAAATTCTGAAAATATTTAACTCAGTTTTAATTTTATCTCTTAGCAATTCCTAAACTCCTTCCAAATTATGAGTGTCCATAAACTATGATATTCAAACAAAAACTACTTCTAAATTGGGAGTGAGTGTAAAAGGTTTGAATAGTAACGGCTAATGTTGGGTTAGATATTTTTTTTTCTAAATAGAATAACAGAAAACTTGAATATTCCTCTGTCTCAATTTAGATAAAACGCATTTTTTTTTATGTCCCAAAAAGGTTAAAATGTTTTCTCTTTAGAAAATTTTAAACAATCAATTTACTCTCTTACCCGCATTTAAACTGTCACTGTACAAAACCTAATAAAGAATATATTTTTTAATCTCCACTCAATCTCTCACTGCACAAAAAAAAAAAAATAATAATAATTTAAACTCTCATTACACAAAATAAAAAAAATTTTATTTTAGTTCTATGGGTAAACTTGAAAAAAAAATATAAATTACATATAACTTAATCTCTGTGCCTAGAAAAACATTTCATCTAAATTGGAATGGAAGAAGTATAAAATTTATCACATATATAAATAATTTAAATAGCATTTTCAAAAGTAATACAAATTTGGGGCATACTTGTTAAAATTAACAAATTTTAGTTAACTGCTAGTGGGCAGAAGATAGGATAGTTCCAAATCAAAAGACAAGCGTTGGGTTGTGTCTATTTGACAATGTCAAATTGACATGCCCACCAAAACGCACTTCAATTTTCAAGTAATTTGCCCAACGCGTCCCTGTTTGTCTCATCTCTAGAGCATCATCTAGCAGCTAACATCTTCTACTGCCTCAATCTTCTGAGCAGTTTTTTATTAAAAGAAAAAAAGACAATGGAGCAGGTATAAACTCATTGGCAAAATCAATTTTATAGCATGATGTGTATAGTTTATTATTGGACCGTTTAAGTTTAAATGAATCATTCATAAACTTTACATCTCATAATGTACTGCCACTCAAATTTATAATCTTATTTTTTTATAAAACTGGTCATTGACACGTTCTTTAAATGTAAATAAAGTACATATAATTAGTGTAAATTTATTTAATAACATATTTCAAAATAAATTCCTTTTAATAAGTTTATCAAAACACAATCCAATATTTATCTACCTTCATATTTTTTTATATATTAAAAATAAAGATAATTTGTACCCAATATTTTTCCAAACGAGAAAAAAAGGAAAAACTCCTTAAGCTATCTCACTGTCCAATTTAACTGTACAAAAACGTTGCATAACATCAAACTTAATCATGATAAATCAACATTACTATCCTCTTGCACACAAATGAATCATTTTCAATTAAAAAAACAAGGCTATAAGCTGAAACATCAAGCAATCGAACATTTACAGAAAAGGTTGATGCTGCTTGCTGCAATCGGAAAGCAAAAACCAGCTACTGGTGATAATTTGAGGCCTTGAGAAGTCGCAGTCAGACCATATATATATATATATATATATTATTTTATATTTTCCTTTCAGTTTATTAGTAGTTGATACAAGAGTTGCTGTTTTATGGAAAAAGCATAATTTTGATTTGAGCAAGCATGTAGTTGTACTGGCAAATACATTATTTAGAGTTTCATCTTCTCTGATTCTAAACTATTTGGCAGTTGGTCAAAGTCCAAAAGGTGCGGGACAAGCCGCTACCAGTTTAGGCTTTAAATTTAGGTCTACCACTGGGGATTTGAAATCGTTCTCAAGAGAGCTTCTTCTTACTTCGACCAAAATGTCCAGCAGCAACTCTTCCGATCAGAAACCTGGTAATTATTAATTTTTCAGTTTCAATTTTGTCTACTGTTTGGCTGATAATTTCTGGATATCTATTCTTGAGCTTACCTAGCTCCTTTTTCTATGGAGACGTGGAATCTGCTGTGGAGGTTGAGAGTGGCAGTGACTTTAAAGTTCATGTCTTCTCATCAGCATCAGAGGTTGGCATTCACTACTCTGTCATCCCTCCTGTATTACTACTTCTGGTTGCTCTTTTATTTGTCAATTATGAACATGAATTTTGCCTTGAAAATCTCGAATTTTGATCATTGCTTGGATATGTGGGTACTTAATTAGTTCATCAGGGTTTTACTGATCATAATTGAGCCACCAGTAAACCTGTTTTAAGTAGAAAATTGTGCAGAAAGCTTGCACATTGGTAGCAACATAGTAGGGAATTGTGCCAATTCAAGTGTCCATTTAGCTGTTCAATGTTTGGATGCTTAGTAGCAAATCTGGTTGCTGGAACCGCATGTTGACGCTATCTGTAGACTGGAGTTTTGTGGAAATTTCTCTTGAGGAGTCTGGATGTACAATCTCTCGAAGTCTGTACCTTGTTTTGGTTGATTGTGTTTTGTATCATTGGATGAACCAGTTGCTTCAGAAACTGCATGAGAAATGGAGTTCAGATACGAAACAACCATATCCAGCTATGTATTCCAGTGTTTATGGTGGGATCATCCTTGATCCAGCTATGATGGTGATTCCAATAGATGATCACATGGTTCATCGAGGGCACGGCGTGTTTGATACAGCCATTATCATGGATGGGTATGCATCCCTGTATGCCTTGTGTAACTTGTGTTTCGGACACAATACATTTAACTTATAAACCAATTGTTCTCCTGTCCTGTAGTTACCTGTACGAGCTTGATGTCCATTTGGACCGCTTCCTTAGGTCATCGGCCAAAGCAAAGATCTCCCCTCCCTTCCCTCGATCAACTCTCCGTACCATTCTTGTTCAGCTGACAGCGGCATCGCAGTGCAGGAAGGGAACTCTAAGATTCTGGTTGAGCGCAGGTCCTGGAGACTTCTTGCTCTCCCCTGCAGGATGCCCAACATCTGCATTCTACGCTGTTGTCATTGATGACGACTTCTCACAATGCAAGGAAGGGGTGAAAGTGATAACATCCACAATCCCAATGAAATCACCTCTATTCTCGACGATGAAGAATGTAAATTATCTGCCAAATGTTCTTACTAAAATGGAAGCTGAGGAGGAGGGAGCATTTGCATCGATTTGGGTTGATGAGGAAGGTTATATTGCAGAGGGCCCGAATGTGAATGTAGCTTTTGTAACGCATGACAAAGAGCTTATTTTGCCTTCATTTGATAAAATCCTCAGCGGATGTACTGCCAAAAGGCTTCTGCAGTTGGCACCCAAGTTGGTGGAGCAGGGGCAACTCAAAGGCGTCAAGACAGCTAACCTTACGGTTGAGGAAGCAAAGGGTGCAGCAGAGATGATGTATGTGGGAAGCACACTGCCGCTGCTGCCTATCATTATGTGGGATGAACAGCCCATCGGAAATGGTAACCTCTTCCTCCTACTCCTACCACTTGTTAACGATGAAAGAGCCCTCACCGCCCTGTTCTAGGTGTTATCTACTCCCAGAATGATATTGAACAAACCAACCAACCTTTTCATAATACACATGTTCCAATCACAGTGAGTTAACACTAAGAAGTAGCTTCTGTTTTTCGGTTCAACAGGAAAGGTGGGAGAATTGACAATGGCACTGTCGGACCTGCTTTGGGATGATATGGTGGCGGGCCCTGAAACGGTGAGATTCCCAGTTCCTTACCTTCATTGAATCCAAAACCAATTGGTGGGGTGGGGGGGTAGAAGGAAGGTCTCACCTTCCAACTCCCAAGTATTATTCGTGCTTTCCGTGTTTGTTTCCTTCGTCGAATAAACCCGTCTGTTAATGAAATGGATCGGTTTTCATTGTGTTGGAATTTTCAGTACAGCTTCTCAATCTAGCAAATACAGAACAACGAACTTGACGCTGGCAACGATTAAGATAATAGCATACAAATAAATCAGTGAACAAGATTTGGCCGGATAAAAGTAAAACAGGAGGTAAGGTTATAATTATTCTGCGGGAAGAAAACTACTGCGGAGATTATTTGAGTGATGTTGGTCACTTCCTTAGTAATGACTTTCAAGTCTTTGGTCATCCTCGCTTGCTCGGCGATCTCCAAGGCCTCTGGTGTCGGCCCTGTATCTTAAAAAGGAATTTTAACAATTATAATAACAATGAGTATTAAAAAAAAGAATTTTAAGCTACTAAATACATGTTAAATTTTTTTATCTATAACAGATTTAAAGTTTCCAATGTAGCAATGCGGTCTTTTAATTGGGTGATAGTATTTTCACCATGCGTCCAGCAGCCACATAGTAAAAATCCAATTAGAATTGAGCAAAACCTCCGTGATAGGTGTGCAAAAATCCACAAGTAATCTTGGTAGGGATCTCTCTTTCTTGTCATTTAGTCACCCTATTGAGAAGCCTCCGCAGGTAGCTAGAATTTCGCTCCTACACAGGGCATCCCTCGCACTTTAGACATACAAGGGAAATTTCTCAGAACGCAAGGGGTACCCCTTTTGCTTGCTTCGTTTACCGAAGTCAAATCCCAAGAGGTCGTACTAGCCATGCATAAAGACAAGGCCATGCATGCATGCACCTGCGCCCTTCTCTTGGGCTCACAAAGATCCCTTACAGCCTATAATGCTACACGCATCTACATCGTTGCAAAAATGCCCCGAAATCTGGGATTATATCCTCGAAAATGTGTCCCCCACTAATAACAAGTGAATAACACTTCAAACAGTTATATAGACGATTCCCCACAATCTTTTTTGCAACTTTCATATGCCAGATATTCTCTCTAACTCTCATGATTCACTCTCCATAATCATTGTGACTGCTAAATCTACAAAAAGTGATTTCATTGGCCTAATAAGGTAAGACACATTGAAACCTATTTCACTCTCATACCATCTTGTGTTTTTCAACAAAGATAGACTTAAGCATTGAAGGACCCTCCTTGAAACACACATCCTGAAGAGCTTTTATCCCTATCCTCCAATGTATGAGATCCCAACGCTCTCTAGCTACATCAACTCTGCATCAACTCTTCATGATAGTCAACAATTTGGCTATATAAATAAATTTGAGGAAAACCAAGCCCTTATTTTCTTTTTCCTTTTTGTTTTTATTTTTATGTGTTTACTTTTTCACATTTTTATTTATTTATTTTACTTATTAAAATGATAAAAGATTAAATCCTTTTTGTAATCCGAAAGTAACAGGGATGTGAAACAACAAAAAATAGAATAAAGATTATGATATGATAATATTCAGATGAATTAAACATTCTTTACACATATTCTCACTTGATTTGAGGGGAGAGAAGAGAAAAGAGGAGATACTTGATATAATTTTTTTATTTGAATAAAAGGAAATAGATGGGAGTATAATCATTAATCGCTAATTTTCATTCTTATTGTGGATTTTCTATCCTTGTAAAACAGGGAAAGTGACTTGTCCCCATTCCGCACCTATTCTTCTCTTTCGTCCTTTCCTTTCCTCTCATCCTTTACTATTTTTTTTTAAAAAAGCCCTATTGAGTTCCCAATTCCTTACGTGACATATTTATGTCATGCTTTCATGTTATTGCGAGAGAGATAGAGAGAGTGTGGACCCTTCTAAAATAAAGGGTGTACTGGTACTTTCCTTTTCCCTAAAACCCTTAAATTTTTTTATTTTTTGCACAAAAGGCTCTACGGTTAAAACATGCAATTAATACACAAAGTTAAAACAAACAAGCATCTGGCTCTAATTCATACTAAAGTAGCCCGGGTACAAACAAGCAATATTAAACTTAAATAGGCACACAAATTTAGTATATAAATTGGGAATGCACACATACGATTTATTTGGCATACAAATTAATATGTCACACAAATTTGGTTTCTTCATCCAAAGTTATAATAGGGATAAATCATTCAAAGAATTTCAATTTTTTTTTTTACTTCTCATAATTTTTTTCCCAAAAATGTTTAATGGTTTTCCTTTCTTCTTTGGTATATTTGTTAATGAACCAACATTTTTTTTTTGTTCATCCTAATTGGTTATGTTATGACATTTTGTTAAAAATTTGAAAAACTAGCTAGGATTGAGTGATTTTATTAATACAAATATTTTACGCTTCTTCTTGCTACTTATGTGTCTGTCTTTTTTCTAGCATGACTGGGTCAATTTTATAAATAAGTTGTGACACTTGTTTTATGGATTTCCTAACTCCTCATAAACGTAAAGCCTTGGGAGATCTATAGGAAATTGTTGAGGGGGGTCTCCATGGTTCTATTTCTGATAAATCAAATTTTGTAATTCTATCCTTACTAAATCTTATTTAAACTTCTCCACTGTCATCTTCTATAATTCTTTCTAACTCTTAAGTTTTTAGAGATTTTACTGGTTTTAATTTTTGAAAACTCATTTTTTTGGGAGTTTAATATTACTTCATTTAATTGGCTTAGGGAATACTACTTGACTTTTCTCTGTATTGGCTTATAATAAAAAAAGTTTCTCCTTTTGAATCAAATTGCATATCCTTTGGCTCAATTTAAGTTTTCATTACCTTATAATAAATTTTATACATAAATGCCAAATTCCGGGATCCTTTAATCATATCAAAGCCTAATGTCATGATATTTGTAGTCAACACCTTTTATGATATGAGGATCTTTGAAAGAAACAGTACAGTTTGGGTGGTAATCAAAATAAATTGATCCATTACATAAACCAGATTCTACCATGCCAAAAAAAGATCAGAGAATTTATTATAGATATAATCTCTCAAAGCAATGATCACAAAAGTATTTAAACCATTTCTTGTTAAAGGTTTCAAAATGATCTGAACCAGTTCAACATGCAGATAATTATAATAATTTTCAAAGTGGTCTGTTATCATGTATTTGGACAATAATTCGAATCTATGATCTTTTTCTATTATTAGAACAGTTCTTTCTATATTTTTTATGGAATAATTCATTTTTAGATAAAAAGTTCCTTTATGGTAAACATCACATTTATTAATCTTAGGAATGGTCCAATTCTCTAGCATTTTTTTTACATCTCTAATTATCATAGCGTGAGAATTTTTTGATTTTCCACTTTGTATAGTTTATTCATCTTATTATCTATTTTAAGAAGACTTAGACATACTTCTAAAGATTTTAGCTATTACTAACTATTGATCAATATTAAGATTTTTATATGCTATCTGTCAATGTTTTACTCTAACTTATTGCCCTTTTCCACTCAATGATGAGTATTATGGTGGATATTTGACTTGGGTTCTAGTCTAGTAAAATCCTAATAATAATTTTTAATTACTGGTAGGATAAAATCTTTTGAAATCTAACTAATTATTGTTTCAAAGGCATAAGACATAAAATAAAGTATAGGGAGTAGAAAGTGAAAAGAGTAAAGCTTTTGGTTACAAAGTGGAGTTAAGCCAAAAAGACGGTGTTGGGTGGGGTTACAGAACCACTTTTAGAATCTTCGAGAGTCGAGAGCGGGGGTGAGGGCAGAGAGAGTCTCTCTCTCGGGATTGACCATTGTCGCGATCACAGACTATAAATTAAACAAAATAGTCAAGTTTTCTGACCTCGTCCCGTCCCTTGGAGTTGGTCGGAGCAAAAATGGTGATCAAGGACTCAAAGAAGATGAAGATCACCGAAGAGCCCCCAGAATTGGACCGACTCAGCGATTTACCCGACACCCTCCTCCTCCACATTCTGTCCTTCCTCAACACCCAATACACCGTCCAGACCTCTGTCCTCGCAAAGCGATGGAAATTGCTCTGGACCTTCCTTCCCGACCTCCATCTTAGAGACTACCCTCCTACAAGTTGTCTTCCTTCGAGAAGTTCGTGATCAACGTTTTCTCCCGCCGCCGGAACTCCACCATCCGCCGCTTGCGCTTCCTGCGGCCCGGCATCCTGTTCGGGAACTTGCCATCCAAAGTCTGCGACTACGCTATGTGGCACGGCGTCCAACATCTTAACATCGGTCTCGGCGGTATGGCCATCAAACCCTTCACTGTTCCCTCTGAACTCTTCACTTGTCCATCCCTTGAGACATTGGAGCTGCGATACATCTCGATTTATGTCCCCTCAGCCGCCGGCCCCTTCTCCATGCCGCGGCTCGCCGTCTTGCGCCTTCATAGATGTGAATTCAGGTGCTGGTTTAAGGATCCTTACGTTTTGATTGGTGGGTGCCCCAATCTTGCGACTCTCTCCGTGGAGTCGTCCTCTGGATTGAAGTCCCTGAAGATATCGGCCCAACAACTGGTCGACTTGACCATTGTGTCTGATTCTTCTGACCCTGTCTCGAAGATTGAGGTTGACGCTCCCAAGCTCAAGAATTATAGCTGCACGCTTGGGTTTATTGATGATATGCAGTGTTGCTCGTTAAAGGGTCCAACTTGCCTGGAAAATGTATTCCTTGATCTTGATTTTCGTCGTAAGGCATTGCAGAATTCAGAAAAGGCGAAGCTGGTTTTGAAGGCTGTTAATGTATTACAAGGGGTTGGTTCCGTACAATTTCTCACGTTATCTTGTCGATTCTTTCAGGTAACCAGTTGAGTCTGATTACGATCTCTTTTTCTGGTTTAAAACCTGTTTCGTGTTTATGTTGCTTCCTGGTATGGCCTGTTATTATTGTTTCCAGAACATATATAAATTAGCATGGCTCCGGGTGCAATACGTCAACAATCTGATGGCATAATTCTTAGATTCTGCAAATAGATATATAGATTGTAGATGGATGGTTTTGGGGCTCTATTGTAGCAATGGCGTACTCATGTTTGGTAGTAAGAATTGTATGCAGGTTCTGGAAATGGCTCCCGTTGTGCTGGTACGTCAGCCTTCACCATTCAGTAGGTTGAAGATGTTGCAGTTTCAACATTCTGATTGTGAGACATTGACTGTATCTGCACTTCTGGTCTTATACTTTCTTAAGGCCTGTCCTCGCGCATCTGTTGACCTCAAGTTCAACAAGGTACAATTGTAAAACTTCCAGTTTACTTCACTTATATATTAACAGATTTGTATTATCTTAATCTCTATGTTGAAACATTATCAGTTTTTATGTATGTTTAATTCCCTTGCCTTGAAGCTATATATATATGTTCAGATTTCCTGATAATATGTAATCTATATATGTGTTAATTAGTCTATGTGTACGTATGATCTAGCTAGTTTCAGTATGACTTTGCCAGATTCTAGCAAGCAATATTAACTGGTTTGGGCATGCAAATAAGATAATGCTCTTTTTCTGCTTCCCATTTTACTTTATACTTCCCCAGTAAACTAGCAATTAATTGTATGAAAAATGAACTGGTGATTTCTTTCTTTTTGTTACCCACGGATGAACTGATAATTATAGCTAATCTAGTGGAGGTACCTATTTCCTGCAGATGAAGACTCCTCTCCCCTAGCTAGGTGAATCGATCGGCAGCAGAAAAATCACGATTATATTCTTCAATCCCATAGACATGCAAGTTCAATTAGGGTGCCTGGTTTTTGGTTTCCTGGTGCAGTCTAAGGTAGTTAGATCTATATTAATAGTAGTGTGACCTCAACATTGCGGTTTATGTACTCAATATAAAGATTTGATGGATTTATTGTTAGGACATCGATTAACTCTAATTTTGTGAAATTCTCTCCGCCACATAAGTTTTATCTATGGTTTAATCTTAAACAGGATTTCAGGCTGCACCATTTGTCCATCCGTGCCCTACACTCAAATTTTACTGAATTCTTTTTTTTTTTTTTAACAAATTGAATCACTATATTTTATTTTCAACATTTTAATATATAAATAAAAAATATTTATATACAAATGATGAATTAAGACATGTAGTTTCTAAATATATATTTTTTTAATTTTTTTTAATAAACAATATATGAATAAATTCAAGTCAAAATACAACAAAAAGTCAAATGGAGCAAAAGTTTTGGGATGAAGGAAGTAATAAATTAAATAGTCAATACAATGCTAAACAAATTTTAAAAATTTAATAAGTAACTAATGTAAAAAAATTTATATCCATCTGAATTTGTGTTTTTCCCTTTAACACAAATTTGTATTTTATTTTAACTATTTATATTTTTGAATTAAATACTTAACAGAAGTCTGCAAACAGAATAATAATTAAGCAGATCATTATTGAAGGACATATTGTTATGTTAATTACTTTAGAGATAATTTTGTAACATGGGATATAATTTAGAGATAAATTGTGAAATTTAATTAAGATTGTAACATAATATCAAATAGGTTCTTGATAGCTAAATGCTAAATCGCAAATACGTGATATAGTTTGAGAAACACACAGCTCATAAAATCTTGAAAAAAAATTAAAGAATTTTTGTTGACCACTAAACTCCTTCATAGGGGAAAGAACACACTCAATCCTAAAATTACCTTGACCCTTTTTTTTTTTTTAATTTAACTCCTAAAACTTTGCTAATTTATTTTTAAGCCCTAAAACTTTCAAAATGTTTAGACAGTTAATCCTAAGCTGTTAGCTACCTGTTCTAAGGTTTATTTTAGGACTAATTCTTTACAAATTTTGAAAGTTTTAAGACTAAAATATAAATTCACAAATTTTTAGGACTTAAATAAAAATTCACAAAGTTTTATAATTTAAATAAAAAAATTTCAAAGATTTAGAATTGAAAGTGGTCTTTTCCCCAACTTTTATTCTGTTGTAGTTCCAAAACCTTATAGGAAAATACCAACTTATTTTTCATTGTTTTTTCTTTCAATATTTTCAAAATTGATACTTTGTTTTCTCGCAGTGAGAAGAACAAATCTTTTCTTTTTTAATTTTTTAAAAAAAGATAAAATATCTTTTTTCTATTTATGTATCAAATGGCCAAAACTCACATTTTGTGAAGGATTTCATTGTTGTCACTATTTAAATTAATGTGATGTTGGCCTCACCTGGAGTATATTTGGCAGCAAAATTGGTTATTATTTATTAGGTCCCTTTAATATTCTTTTTTAGTTTGAGAAAATATTATCTTATTGATCTATTTGGAAAATTTCCAAACTCATTAATATGCTTCTTATTTCTGTATGATTTCGGTAGAGATTATTGTTTAATTACTAAAGTATTTATTTTGAGATATCCTTTGTTCTTTGAAACTTTTAATCATCATTTAAGGTCTTCTGAAAGTATTTTAAATTTTTATTTTATGAAAAAATATATACATATTTTTTAACTTTTTTTTTTCTAAATTTGAAAAACAGGAGGAATTATAAACAAAAAACTACTCAAATGAAAATTAAAAAATTATAAAAAAATTTTACTTCTAAAAAAATATTTTTCAAGTTAGATGAGGAAAGACCTCTTTCAATCTAAATCTTTGCAACTTTTCTATTTAAATCCTAACCATTTGTAAGTTTCTATTTAAGTCCTAGAATTTGCAAAATGTACAACCAATTAGCTGTAAAGTTAACCCTAGAACATGTGGCTAATAGCTTAAGATTAGTTGTTTACACATTTTGAAAGTTTTAGGATTCAAATAGAAAGTCTTAAAGTTTTATCACTTAAACAAAAAAGTGATCAAAGTTTTCAACTTAATGTGTTTTCCCCCTACTTCACATATGTGTTTCTCTCAACACCTCACCTGGCTTCTACTACTTGATCTCTATAGGATTGTGAATGAATTGGACGAACATGAGGATATCATTTTTGTGGTATATTCATGTATGTACATTAGTTTGGCTTTTATTGAATAGGAAAATAAAGGAATGTTATTTTTTTTATGTATTTGTTCAATTATAAATTAATGTTGTTTGCTTTCATTCGTCCCACTTCGGTTTTTTCAGATTAAAAAGTAATTAAAAATTCATATATTTTTAATTTTGTTAATTTTTTGGTCCAGAACTATTGTCAATTTGAAGATCACACTTTATCTACCTAAAAATGATTTGAATAAATTTTTTCCACAAACCAATTAATTTTTTATGAAATTTCCATTAAATAGCTTAAAAAAAATAAAATTAATAAAAATATATTTAATTTTTTCAAAAATTATTTTAAAAATACTTTTTTAGTTTTTTAGACTGTAAAGTTAAGTGAAAAATAAATAAAATTAAGACTAATACATTAAATAACTCAACATTTAATCTCACCGAAAAAGATATCATGAACCAAACAAATCTAATGAGAACATGTTTGTGAAACATTATTAAAGGAATTCGTTCATGAATAGTATAAACAGATGGGTTTATGAATAACATAAATAATAAAATTATCGAATAAATGAACTAATAATATAAGTATGTAAAATAAATTAATGAATGAATGTCAACTGAGCTTCTCCTGAACATGAAAGGACTTTCACTGACTTGCATGAAGCATTCACCAAATATTATGTTCGTTTTGACCTACTTTTAGACCCAAAAAAAATTATCCTTAATTTATAATCTCTTGCGCATGTATTTATAACAGAAAAAAAAACCCGAGTAGATCTTAACCTAATTGCCATGAAAGCTATTTTATCTAACCAGCTAAACTTCAAGTATTTACTTGTGTAAAAGATTTCTTTCATCTACAATTAGCTAGTGAGCAGTGGTTTATATTGGGGAGAGTAAAAGTGTAAGGTAGATTAGGTTCTGTAATATTTTTTGAAATTTTTTTTTGTTTTTTGTAAAGGTTCTGAATAAAAAAAGAAAAAGGGAAAACTGCCAGCGTTATATAATTAGGCCTGTTTCTAATTAGTTAAGCAAGACTGACGAGATTTCTTTTTTCAATTCTAATTTTCGAGCACTGAGGTTATATCCTAATTCATGGTTTTCTTAATCCTGTGTCATCCTATAGTGTTTGGATATTGATTCTGTGTTTTTTGTTACTACCATGTCCTACCTCAACAGGTGAAATTAATCTTCGCTTATTGTTAAAAGCTGTTAATTATTTTGTTCCTGTTGTTATTGTCTTTATATCATAATATTCGTCAACTAACAGTAGAAATTTTTTTGCTATACGTGTTATCTCCTTCAGCCAATTTCCCTCTGTTGTCTTCATTCTTCTCTACTGTTTCTGCTTAGATACGGATTTTGGTCTGGATCTAGGTGGTTTTTCTTTTAATTTTATTATTATTTGACTGACCTTATATATATATCTATTTGATTTTATAGTTGATACAATCTTCTTCAAATATTGGTGTTTAAGAGTAATTCAAGACTCTTACAAATAGGTTTTCAATAGAAAGTGAGCGATAAATCTAGATTTTTTTTTTGGTTTACTGGAATTTTAGTTCTATTGAATTCACTAGAATTCCTATGTTTAAGCTAATTTGCATTAAAAATAATGAGATTCAAAGGATTAGTTAATAGTTAACATTCATGCATGTAAAACTATAAAGAAATTAAAGATAAGATTGGCGACCTAGAGACTAGTTAATTAAAGTATAATTAAGGAAATAAAGAAAAGAATGTAAGTATATAATATATTAATATGTGTGTGTGAATATAATACACTAATTATGGGATTGATATAAAGAAGTTTAGGTTCATGCATGATCATGAAGGGGAAGCGAGCAAGAGCGTCCACTGCAACCACCATATCGATCGATGATCCTCTAATTTTGTGGGCAACCCTGTTTCCCTTCCAAACGACACCAATCCTAAATTGATGTAACAACACACACGCACGCACACACAATTTCACCAGCATTTATTCAATTAATTAATTACTTGATAATAACTTCTTACACTAGAACCCCAAGATAGGGATAAAAACTAGAAATAAAATTGTGCACCATTATATTATTACCATAAGTTCTAAACATACCGAAACTTTAATTTATTATTTATTATATGAAAAAACTTTTATTAAACTGTACCTACACTACAAGTCTACAACCTTTACGCCTTCTCTTAATTTGAGTCCTAGCTAGACTCTATTAAGCTCCCATATTTCCAACTTCTCTTCATACTCCCTTATATTTCTACTTGGCGCATGAGCTTTTAATTTTATGCCAACATACAACCGCATCCATTATTTCCAAATCTGATTGATTGCTACTCCATAACTGAATCGGCAATCGCAACCCCAAATCTTAAGAGTTGATTCATCAAAACAATCAAATTGAATCTATTGAATACAAATTAGGGTCAACTCCGAAGATGAACATGGTCAAGCATGGATTTGGGTTCACGTAAGGGTGTTAAATGGGCTGAGCACTTCTCAAGTTCAAGCATTATTGAATTCAAACTTGAGTCTAGATGTGGGTTAGGTAAATTTTTGAATCGAGCTATAAGCTTGGGGTGCTTGAGCCTTGTGTAGGCATGTATATCTTCAAATTTAGCTACGAGCTTAGGTGCCCAAGCTGGAGCTTTAACCATAGATAAGGGATTAATTGCACTACTCCCCATGAAGTTAGGTCATAAGGACACATATCTAGTTCACATTTCAAAACCTTCAATTACTCCTTAATTTATCGAGGATAACAGTTATATATGTGGACAACCAAAGTCTTGCCCTAGTAGTTAAGACTTGTAGTTGTTAGTATGAGCTTCAGCGATATAATCCCCCACTCCCTTGGCCTATCTACTGCGTAAAAAAAAATTTGTATATGCAAATAATTACACTTTGCCATCTAAAGTTATATCATACTTACATGTAGCCCTCTAAGGTTTCAAAAAGTACAATTAATCATTGATATATTTTTGTCAAGCTCATACCGAAGTATATAACACTTAATTACCATATATGTTAATATACCACGAGCGCACACACAACATAGATTTTAACATAAATATTGATTTCCTTCTTTTTATTTTAAGAAGAAAATTCAATTGGTATGTTAACATGATTAAGATTTAGAAATTGTTGTATTCTTTTCACCTTTCATTTTATGTATTGTTTTATTTTAGCTTTTACGTGATTTTTGTCTCTAATTCAGGCATCTTCAACTTTCCATTGCAACAGCTCTTGTAAGCAAAATTTTCACAAATTGGATGTATTATGTGTAATATTTATTAAAGTGGACTCCATCTATAGATATATTTATTTATATTAGAGAGATTATGATAGAAATAATTAGAGCACATATAAAAAGGTGTAAAATATTATATTTAAAATTTTGCATCTTAAAATTTATTTATTTATTTATTTTATAAAATCAGTAACAATATATAATGTAATATACCATGCAGTATTCCTATTATTTACATAATGCGATATATACGTCTAGCAGTAAAGTTATTAAAATCCTTGGTTAAGAGCTCCTCCAATGTGTCTTGCTGAGTGCTTATTCGGGAGGGTAGACGGATATCAGGCTGAAATTAAGAGATGTTTGAGAATCGAGTTTAGTTTTTAGGCCAAAATCCTTGAGCCCATGAATAAAGTTACTAATAAAGTTATCTTGCCTTGCAGTTAAGGAAAAAAAAAAAGATTTTAGGCCAAAATGTCATTTATTTGGTAGTCTAGGGAGCAAATAAAAATTGCAGGCTTAAGAACTTTTTTGCGGAAATTCTTGAAGATTTGATAGCATTAAGCATCTGAGGCTAGGATGATGACTTTTTAGGACCTTTTGTGGAATAATCGCAGGAGCAATTATGAGGTGTAGGACGCAACAAGTAGGTCCTTCCCACGTGACCGCCATCCCTGTTAACTCGCATTAATGAGGTTCGAGCCCCCTCCATTTATATCTATACAATCTTTTATATTTTCCCTTCCTTTTGATAAGACCCCAGTCCCAGTGGCAGTTTCTAAAATATCTTTAATCAGTATATATATATACACAGAGATGAGAAATACTGCGATTGAGCGTACAGAACAACCTAAGCTACTTCATCATCTCCTAATGATAGGTAGATAAGGAAACATGGAATTCTTCCATGACCAAACTTCGAAAGCTCTTCTACTACCCAATCTCAAGCACAACAAAAAGAGACTAACCGAAGAGCAAGTGAGGCTTTTGGAGAGAAGCTTCACCACCAGCAAGAAGCTCGAGCCGGAGCTCAAACAGAATCTGGCCAACAGGCTCGGCGTTCCCCCGAGACAGGTGGCCATTTGGTACCAAAACAAGCGCGCCAGGTGGAAGACACAGACCCTGGAGGTGGGCTACAAAGCCCTCCAGGTGCAGCTGGAGCACGTCACGGCCGAGAAGAAGAGGCTGGAGAGAGAAGTGAAGCATCTCCAGGCGGAGCTAAAAAAGGCTCAAGAGATGCTCTTTTGTCTGACCAACCAAGGACAAAACGTTAATCCTTCTGTTTCCTGTGAGGAGGGTGGAAGCTCTGGTGCCGGTGGGTTCAACCATGGCGATTCACAACTTGTCGATGATGAACTATTTCATCTCTGCATGTTTGATTGGTGCAAGTAGTTGATCAAGTACGTGTTAAAGATTTCTTAATTACCGGAGCTGAGAAATAACAGCAGTTAAAAAGGAAACACACCAACTTGTGATTAAGGCTTCAATTGGCCATAAATTACATCCTGTGTCTAGAAATCCTAGCCAAAACCCTAAACTTGTTACAAGAACTTGAAGACCAATCGATCGACTGGAACAACAATTCAATCAAATTTCTGGTTTTTACATCTCAGTTACCTCCAATTCTTAGCACTCCTCCTGTCAGACTTGCAGGAGGACAAGTTTCCTTGTTTCCCAAGGCTCTGTTTCCTATTCCAAACCCTAGACGTAAATCAAGATCAACCAGATCGCCATTGTAATTCTCATCCCTCAGAGCCAGCCCCTCAAGTCTCCCGGAAGCTTCCTCATTGGAGCAATTCCTCGTCTCGCAAGAATCTGGCCCGAATCCAAGACTCAAAGCAATCGGTTCTGCTCCGTTGACGGCATCCGGCGGCATCCTACGTCCATCAACCTTGCCTTTTCCTCTGTCGGATTCAGGCTTCTGGGGTCGGCGTTTGTGCAAATCGAAAGCTTCGAGGACGCTATCGACAGTACCTTGCTCCGGCGGCCAAGCATCCATGTTGCCGTCGGGTTGGATGCAGAACATTGCCACTTGACAGCCGCAAAGAATTTTCAGTTCTTTGGCCTGTTTCGCCAGTGTTGCCCTCCTTCGGTCGAAGTTCTTTCTCTTTAATAACTTTTTTGCGGAAGAAGTCACCATGGCCTTCTTTGCGGTCTCTTCCGCTCGCTCTGTGGTTGCTAATTCTTTTCTTGTACCACAAATCTTCCCTGCTGCTCCCTCCTTGCTTCCCTCCATGGTGTGTTAGCAGAGAAGGAAATCGGGGTTTTTGTTTCTTTGATTTGATTTTGGTCTTTTGCTAAAGCCCAAAGATCAGGGACGCAACTTCAATGTGTGTGTGTGTGTGTATATATATATATATATTATGGTTGGATGACGTCGCCTTTGTTTCTCTTTATTGCGGTTTCCTTTGGTTCTGTATTTTCCGTTTCCTTGTATAACTCTGAAATCGCGACATCATTTACTTCTTATATACTGTCTCTTACTATTGTTGGGGAAGCAGTTGAATGCCTACGTAAGAAAGCTGGGGGACATGTGTTCTAGTCCTACTAGGCCTCTTCCAATGTTAGTTTTTTATTTTTGTCTACTTTTCTTTCCCCGTTTCATTTCCCTTTTCTTCTTCTTTTTCCCGTTCCTTCACTCATTTTTTATTTTTTTTCCAATTCGTTTTTGGTTCTTTTCTTTCCTTTTCCCTTTTTTTCTTCTTTATTTCTTTATTTTTGCCTACTTTTTTTTCCAGTTTCATTTCCCTTTTCTTTTTTTCCCCCGTTCCTTCACTCATTTTTTTATTTTTTTCCAATTCTTTTTTGCTTCTTTTCTTTCCTTTTTCCTTTTTTCTTCTTTATTTTTTGTATTATTTCTAGTTTTTTATTTATTCTTTTATCAATTTTTATCTATTCATTTATAAGTTTTATTTATTCTTTTAGAAATTTTTATTTGTTCTTTTATCATTTTTTTCTATTATTTTCTCAATTCTTACTTATTTTTTTTATCTATTCTTATTTGTTCTTAACTACTAATAAAATAATAAATAATTTATTTATCTGAAGAAAAAGCAAAAATTGATTAAAAAAACAAATATATACAGATAAAAATAACTAATAAAAACTAATAAAAAATAGATAATTAGTTTATCTAAAGAATAAATAAAAACTAATAAAAGAACAAACAACTATTGATAAAAGAATAATTAATGACTAATAAAAGAATAAACAGTTAATGTATCTCAAGAACAAGCATAAATTAATAAAAGAACAAACAATTACTAATAAAAAATAAATAATTATTAATAAATGAATAAACAACTAATTTATCTAAAGAACAAATAGAAATTGATAAAAGAACAAACAACTGCTTATTAAAAACAAAGAAGAACTAATGAAAAATAGATAGCTAGTTTACCTAAAGAACAAATATAAATTGATAAAAGAATAAACAAATAATGATAAAAAGGTAAATGACTACTAATAAAAAAAATATAACTAGTTTATTTAAAGAACAAACAGCTGCTAATAAAAGAACAAAAAACTATCAATAAAAGAATAAACAGTTACTAGTAAAAAAACATATAGTGACTGATAAAAGAATAAATAAGGTCTCAATTTTTTTAGTGTTGACTACTTGATTTTTTCTTCTTTAGACTTTCTTACATTAAATTTCAAATTTTTTTTAGGACATATTGGATAAAGGAGCAAACTAGAGTAAAATTGAAATCAAAGTGAACAACTAAAATCATAGGAAACTAACAAAATAAGAGAATGTATAATTAAATGTAAGCAATAGGAAAAAAAAGATAGTGTAAGAAAAAAGAAAGAAAGATATAGTGCAAGAAAAAAGAAAGAAAGATTTTTTTGTTTTAAGAACAAAGAAGTGGGAAAAAGAGCAATAGAAAAGTCCCAAAGGGGTTTGCTACTTGATGAAAAATAAAACAAAAGAAAAGAAAAGGTAAAAAGGTAAAAGTTTTTATTTTAAAAAAATACAGAAAATTGTAAGATTTTTGTAAACCAATGATGTAATTGATTGATTTGTTAAAATCTGGGCCAAATTGTCAATTTCTATGTTATATAAAGATGACTTATGGCCTAAGTCAGGTGTACAAAAGACTTACTCAACATAAATTAGGGCTAAATTGTTTTGGATTCGGGGTGGAGGGATATGTTAGGTCTAAAATAGATAAGCCAAGAGACATTATTAATATTCATTTCTAATCCAAAACTTTCAATTTGCTTGGAAATTAGTAAAATGAGTATAATTAGTTTTATAAGTATTTCATTTCTTGTAACTAATCCTAAATATAGCATAATAAAAAATTCATAAGCAAAAAAAAGAATGGGGCCAAAATTGCATATGAATCAAGAGTCCCTCACATCCCTAATCCAAACCTCCTACAACTTGAATTGGGTAAACTTTTAATCATCCATATCAAATGCAAGAACAAAGTTCTAAAACTCCTTTTGCACAATTCATTGATGAATATCTTGTTCATTTTGTGGCTTGAAATCACACATAAGACCAACACTACTGATGCTCGTCCAATAGTTTATGTTGAGAAAGTACAAAAAACTTTCAATTTTAGGGCATCAGCCAATGACATATAAAAAGCAAACAACTCTAACCACTTTGAAAATTGCTATTCATGAATCCAAATTGAAATCGAGACAAGTATCTTAGAGATGAAAATGCTTGGAAGTAGTAGGAAGTCATGGGAAAGTTAGGAATTTTCCAATTTATGGATGCCAAAGAAACAATGTATAAGCATATCGAAATCATCACCAACAAACACCAAGCTATTGTAACAATCTACAACAACACGAAACTAGTGTTTTGAGCCTCTATTGTCATTGGTGAAGTTCTAAATGAATGGGTTAAAGCACTTGTCGTTGAAAAGGAACTCCAATTGTTGGTAATGCACAAATGGGTCTTTGTGGAACTGCAATTGGTAGAGCTTTTCCCCATCTTTGGAAGAGTGTGCGAGTGATGGTTATTTGTATAATAGGGCAAAGTATTACATACAAAGAGAAAAATAAAAAAGATGATTAGGAACTGACAGGGAGAAGGAGCAAGCAACCCGGCAAACTCAAAGGTATTGGCAGGCTAAAAGATCGAAAAGATATTAGGCGAAATGAGAAATGATTGCCTTGGCAAAAAAATATGAACTTATGACCAATGAAAGCCTGGTGGAAGCAAATTTGAGTGTGGGGAAAATAAAATGACAATAGAGCTCTAAAATTGTGGGAGAGTTGTAGAATGACATTCCCAAAAATTCTCTCAACAAAAAAATGTAAAGAGTATTTATAGAGAAATTAGATATATACTATTTATAGAGAAACCAGACGTACATAATTACATCACATGTTCTTGGATTAACAGTGGTGAAAAGTGTAACAATTATTTTTTTAGGATTTTGAGTCTACTGGATCAGTTGGAAATTAATTCCAACAAGCTTTGCTCTAAGCTCACTAGGTCAGAATTCCATAAAATCATCATCTTACAATCTCAAACTAAAATTCATGTAAAAAATTTTATATTTGACATCATCTAACTTGAAACAATTAAAATAATCAGTAAAATTTCTTTAATAATACTTAATACTAATAAATAAGTAGACGAATATGAAGTTACCAAATTTCGCCACTACAAAGTGCCTGAGAAAGAAAAGCTGGGTGTCTCCAAGATTGCTTGATGATAAAGCTCAAGCATGATGGGCAAAAAAGAAGTACAGATTCTTGACCAACGAGCTCCAATTCTTACAAATGAAGGTGAATTGGAAGAAGGATTTGATGGGGGAGCTTCAGCAATATCTGAATGATGAGCTTGTCAGGAAGGAACTTTGGCATTTTGGTAAGGTTCAATCAACCAAAGAGCTAAAACCCAACCCTGAGAATGGCTCGACCCACTCTGGGTTGTTGCTTTGTCGGTGTTGCCTTCTTTTAAGTTTTAACAACCATAAGGTGTCCACATTGAAAGGTTAGGGGCTATTTGTAACTTTTTTGGAACTTTAGGGTAAACTTCTGTCAAAAGCCTTTTAGATCGTAATATTTTTTTTCCCTACAATAATTCAGCTATCTGTGCATTATTTTTATTTTTACTTATTTTTTTTTCAAACATTATGAAATTTCAAAAATTAACATTTTAATGTGGCAACGTCGGGTTTTCTGGAGTCGCCACCAATCGGTTTCACCTAGGTCGATTGGTCACCTAAAATATGGTCTGCGAGAGTTCGGGGGTTCGGGAGTACGGTTACGTTAAAACAACTTTGTTAAAACGCCCAAAAATTGGCACCTTAGTTGATTTTAATTTTGTTTTACTTTGCTTTTAAAACTTTTCAGTTAATTTAGATATTTTAACTGAATTAGTCGAAAATGTGGATTTTGGTAATTAATTCGGATAAAATTTTATACTTCCGAACCATGGACTCTGCCGAGTCATTTGGACACGGAAGATTTTGATTCCGAACCATGGATTCTGCCGAGTCATTTGGACACGGAATTTGGTGAAATTTTAAACAATCAATCCATATCGTAAAAATATGGATTTTTATCTTTTTATTTAATTTATTTATTTTAAAAGTTTGATATTTTCCAAACCGTAGATCCCGCCGGATCATCCGGATATGGAAATTGATTTAATTTATCGTAATTATTTAATTCTTATTATTAATTTTTAGTTTAATTACTAAATTTATCTTTATATTTTTACTTTTTCTTTCTTTCTTTTTATTCTTATTTTTACTTTTTAATTTTCTTTTCTTTTCTTTCTTTTGTTTTCTTTTTCTTATCTTTCTTTTCTTTTTCTTATCTTTTCTTTTTTTGATTTTTTTCTTGTTTAATGAAGGATATTTATTATTTAAAGAATTACTCAATTTATAAAAGAATTAAAAAAATTAATTTTTTTTATTTAATAAGAAGTTAATTTAAAGGAATCAAAGAGTTTAAAAATAAAAATTTTGATCATGGTACGGGGCGTTGTTACTCAGCCAGACCCTCTTCACCAGGTGAAGCAGCTCAAAAGCGGGCACGAGACAGTTTCCAGCCAATATACCATGAACTAAAATTTTTTTATTTTTTTATTTTTATTATTTTTTTATATTTTTTTATTATTATTATTTTTTTATATAAAAGATTAACCAAAAGTAATTGTTTTATTAAGAGAATCAAAAATTTATATGTATATTTTAAACAAAAGAAGAAAAGTTTTGATATTTATTTAATTTGTTTTGGAATAAAAGATTATTTAACCAAAAATTTATATGTATTTTAAAACAAAAGTCTTGATATTTATATTTTATTTTGTTTGATGAAATATTTTTTTTTTAATTTTAATTTATATCTGTGAAAGTATATCTAATTAATAAGTCTAAAGTATTTAAGAGAAATTCAATTATTTTTTTTTGATTTATTTTTGATTAAGATTTTTATAAAGGAAACAAAAAGTGATATCTTTTCATTATTTTAAAAGAAATAAGTAAAATATTATTGAATAAAATGTTAGCCCAAAAATTTTACTGTTTATGATTCTTTTTATTAATAAAGAAAACTAAAAAGTTATATTTTATTATTTTAAAAGAAATAAGTAAAATATTACTGAATAAAATATTAACCCAAAAATTTTACTCTTTTTATTCTTTTTATTAAAAGAGAAAATTAAAAAGTTATATTTTATTATTTTAATTATTAATATATTAGTCCAAAGTTTTTATTTTTAATAAAGAAAATAAATTATTATATACTTTATTTAAAAATAATTCCAAGCCATGGATCCTGACGGATCATTTGGTCATGGAGTTTTAATTTTTATTAGATTTTAACTATTTAATTAGTTATTAATTTTATTTATAATTTTATTGGATTTTTCTTGAATTTTTTAAAAAATATTTAAAAAGAATTGATTTAATCATGTTTATTTATTAATTTTAACAAAAAGTTAACTTTGTTATAATAAAACATGTATTCCAAAATAAAAATAAAATAATTGGCTTTTAAATTTTTATTAGCCTTAATAATTAATTACAAAATAATCTTCTTTTAGTGTTTTTTATTTATGGGTAAAAGGTGAATTAAATAAATTAAATCATATAAAGAAAAATTAATAAAGTGGGGCTTTTTGGCCATCCACTTAAAAAAAATAATAAATGTTAGCAACAATTATAAAAGTTAATTAATTAACAACAATAATAAAAGTTAGCCAAGTTTAATTAAGTTAATTAATTATCAACAATAATAAAATTTAGCCAAGTTTAATTAAGTTAATTAATTAGCAACAATAATAAAATTTAGCCAAGTTTAATTAAGTTAATTAATTAACAACAATAATAAAAGTTAGCCAAGTTTAATTAAGTTAATTAATTAACAACAATAATAAAAGTTAGCCAAGTTTAATTAATTGTTAATTAATTAACAACAATAATAAAAATTAGCCAAGTTTAATTAAGTTAATTAATTAACAACAATAATAAAATTTAGCCAAGTTTAATTAAGTTAATTAATTAACAACAATAATAAAAGTTAGCCAGTTAGTTGTTAGTTGTTAGTTGTTAATAACAACAATAAAAAAGGGGTTAGTAATAATAACAATAATAAACAAATAAATACACAAGTAAAAAAAATAAAAAAAAGTTAGTAATTAATTCTTCAAGAACAAAAGAAAAAGGTTAGTGACCAAAGTGAAAGAAATTGAAAAGATGAAGGACTGAAAGGAGGTTTTACCCTTGAGAATTAAAATTGAATACTAAGAAAACGAAAACGCAGGCGACGCGAGGGAGGGCAGGGGAGCGACGGCGGGCCAGGCGACGGGGGCGCTGGAGCACGGCGGCGGGGCAGGGTGACGGCGGCGGGGCAGGGCAGCGGCGGCGCGGGAGCCCGGCGGCGGTATCCGGCGGACTGGAGCGGAAGGAGGAGGGAAAACGCCGGGGAAAAGGGAGTCTGCTACGGCAGGACGGCGGTGGCGGAACGGCAGGACGGAGGCGGCGTAACGGCGGGACGGCGACGGCGGGACGGCAGGACAGCGGCGGCAGGACGGCGGGACGGCGGGGGAAGCGGTGGAGATGGCGTGACGGGAGGAAAAAGGGGAAAACGGCAAGGAGGAAGACGGGGGCCAAAGCTTTTCTAAAAAAAACTTTTGAGATTTTCTGGAGAAAGGGAGGAGAGCCAGGGACAAGGGCTGTGGTTTTCTCTTTTTCTAAAACGGAGCTCTAAGCTTTTCCTCTATTTTTTTCTGTGTTCAGCACTGAATTTGGGGGGTATTTATAGAAGGAGCTTAGCTGAACTGTGGACGGATAAATTAATAAAAAATATCAAACTTATCTTTTAAATTGGTAAAATGACAGTTTCAGTCCTTTACGTTACTCCAGCTCTGGATAAGCTCAGAAGCTTCTGATTTTGACAATTTTAACGTTTTCTGTCAATTTGGGCCAGAAACGTCTGTTTAGGCCCAAAATTGACTTGAAAAATTACCCAAAGCTCCTGAAACTTTCAGAATTTGTCAATTTTGTCATTTTTACCTCAAACTTTTAATTTTTTTGTCATTTTTTTCTGAAATTTTATTTTTATTTCAAACACATACATATTCACACATATATTATTTTAAATCAAATCTTCTCAAAATAAAAATATATTTTAAACTAATTAAAATAATTAAAATTTTTTAGCAATAATAATAATAATAATAATAATTTTTTTTAATTACTTTTTTTTTTTAAAAAAATTTTTTAAAAAAAGCCGGACGAAATTGGGTGTCAACATTTAATAATCACTTAAATAATTTTTTTAATAAAATAATTAGGTTTTTTAAAACTCTAAAATATTGAGTTTAATAAATACTTCATCCGTCCCAATTTACTTGAAGCGTAATTTTTTTTTTAGAAGTCCCAAAAAGTTGAAATGTTTTCTCTTTTGAAAAAGTTTAAACAATTAAATTATCATTTTACACGAAACTCAATAAAGACACGTTTTTTAATCTCCACTCAATCTCTCACTGCACAAAACAAAAAAAATTTTTTTTTTTTAATCATTATTTAAACTTTTACTACATAAAAATATAACACAAATTACATACACTTCAACTAAAATTGGATAGAGATAGTATAATATAAGCTGAAAATAATAATCTACCATTCAATCCCCGAACCAAACCCATTCAGATTGCGGCTTTATTCATATGTCCAAAAACAGCCTTCATGGTTGATACACTAGAATTTCTAATAGTTATTTGAAAGTAGAGATTACTCATCCACCATAATCCAAATCCTCTTTAGCAGGCATCGCATCACTGGAGCGAAAGAGGAACAGAAGAAAGAATGGCGTTTTCTTGCAATAGGTTCTCTCTGTCGAGGCTCGCTCCCGTTTGCGGCAATTTCCCTGCCTACAACAGTTTTCGGATGCCTCCAGCCCAATACTCGTCCCCTGTCGCTCATTTTCCTTCGTCCTCAACATCTTTTTCCCCTACTGAGGGCGAAAGTTCTTCTCTCTGGAGACCCATGTGCCTGTACTACACGCAAGGCAGGTGCAATAAGGTATACGATTATGGCTTCTTCTCTTTTAGTTGGCTAGATTTTCTAAATTCAATCTTGCTAATCGCTCGTAGAGTTCTGCGTTGCCCTTTTTAGCGTTTTGTTTTGCGAATCCTTGTTCTGCGTTAGTTATCTTTGTGCAAGTTCGTCATGGGTTATTGACTTCTGGATGGCTGGTTTTAATTTCTATCACGAATTGTTCAATTAGTAATGTCTAGCGGGTTTGTTGCCAATCGGTTGCTCAGTGTACCGTCAATTTTTCAAATTATTGTTTCTTATCTTTCTGGGTATTGTCAAGGCCAAGTTATGCTGTTATGGACTACTAATTTGAGTCACTCTTCTGTTTATTAGATGGATGATCCTCTCCATATTGAGAGGTTTAGCCATAATTGCTCTAGCAATCTTCATGTCCATGCTGCTGACTTTGAGCGCAAGCGTTCTCAAAATATGGACTTTTTCTTGGTGCTTGATTTGGAGGGGAAGGTGGAGATTCTAGAATTTCCAGTCTTACTTGTAGATGCGAAATCCATGCATGTAGTGGATTTTTTCCACAGGTTGTTCCTCTTTTCCTTTTTGTTTATCCTTACTTCAATTCTTCATGCCCGTAATTTAGTTCTCTAATGTTGAATGCTCAATGTGGTTCTTTCATGGCAGCCTGACTTTCACATCTTTCTTTGGCCGTATAGTATGTAGCCCCATTATATGGACAACAACTTTGAAGTTACTATGCTGCAGTGTTTAAATGCTGCATTTTCTTTTAGCCAATATCAAGAATGCCAACATTTAACGGCTATAGCATGGATGATGTGCATATTGCTGTCATTTAGTGTCTTATCTTGCCCTCACAGTATCTGAACCAGAATCACTTTCTGTAGATTTGTTAGGCCAACAAAAATGGATGAGCAGGCATTGAACAAATATATTGAAGGGAAATATGGAAAACTTGGAGTTGACAGGTATGCTGTTAATGGCAATTCTCCATTCATTCTCGCCACGTGGAAAATAAGCTTCAGTTGGAGTTTCATATTCATGGAGTTACATATGAAATTTTCTTGAGTGAACAAGTGGCGAGTATTGATTACTTCTTCTGGCAATTCTGTTCTTTTTCCTAAACTTCTTGGGGTTTACAGTATGGAGTACATTTGCTGCCATCTTTTGTTAACATAAAACAATTTTACCTTCTTCAAACTTTGTATCATGCATTTCAGTTGGTCTTGAGACCATTGTCTTATTTGGTATTTCTGGTAATTAACTAATTCTCCTGTGTGATAATTATTCAGAAGAATGTTATTATATAGATAAGAGTTTTTTTGTTGGTTTCCAGAGTCTGGCATGATACGGCTGTCCCGTTTAAGGAGGTTATTGGACAATTTGAAGATTGGTTGACTGGACATCATCTTTGGGATACAGAGGTGGGTGGGTATCTTACCAAAGCTGCATTTGTGACTTGGTGAGTTTAAGGGTTTTTTATATGGAGTTGTCATTCTAGAGCAGCCTGCTGACATGCTTCTTCTTCTTTTCTTAGTGGAAATTGGGATCTGAAAACGAAGATACCTCAGCAGTGTGCAGTTTCAAAGCTCAAGCTTCCTCCCTATTTTATGGAATGGATCAATATAAAGGATGTGTACTTAAATTTCTATAAAGTTCAGGTTGGTATGAGATTTCAATTGTGAAGACAGCACATAGTATGTGTACTGCTAAAAGATTTGTCTTTGCCCTTGAGATAGAGGCAATATTATTCATTCAAGGGAAGTTATGTGCCTGTATAATCACATGCACCAGAATTTCAACTGTGTATGCACAAATGAGCTTGCACGTGATTATAGTCACATGCTTCTTCTTTGTTTTATGTTATCTTCTCACCCAAGAATATTCAGTTGATTATTATGGATTGTAGGCCACTGGGATGATGTCAATGCTAAAGCAACAGCGGATCCCACTAATGGGAAGTCACCATCTAGGAATTGATGATACAAAAAACATAACAAAGGTATTGCAGCGAATGCTTGCTGATGGGGCAGTTATGCAAATTACTGCACAGAGGAAAGCTAATTCTCAGAACGTTGAGTTTCTATTTGAGAACCGGATAGGACATCGCCAAAGACAACTTGTAAGGTAGCTGTTTTAGATTAAATTGCAACGTAATGCTGTCTGTATCAGTGTTATATAACTGATCAAGAGAATTGAAACCTCTGGCACTATTTATCTATCACCAGGTGATGCCTGATGGTTCTACAAGCTTCATCAGATTTCCTGGGATGGTGATCTCATTTTGCAAAGAACAGGTGAAGATGAGAAGCATGTAATGTGCTCCAGACATCAGTTGAAGCTTTTAGTTCTACTGAATGAATCAGCAATTTTGAGCCTTTGTTTTCAGCAGACAGAATCAACTTCCATGAACTCAATCTGGGGATCATGCATAACTGTGTGCCATGAGGTACAGAAGCGCAGGTGCGCAAGTGTGCCTGAGCATTTTCTTGACAGATTTGGTATGAAATGCTAAACCACAGTTCTTGGATAGTCATTTTGAATGTTGAGTGCACAAAACCAAATGTGGTGTCCAGGGGAGGATGTAGCTACAGTTATCCAATGTTCTTACCTTCTCCATTAGATTATACCTAGTGCTCAGGCAACTACCTCCTAGAAGTTCCACCACACAGCGGCTGACCAACGCGGTCACATTCCCCGGCGATGTGTTTATAGGTTGCCTCAGTTGCAGCTCCTTCACGCTTATCTATTTTTATGTTTCTTTCTGTGTTCTAATTAGGATCAAGGCATTTTATCATGTCAAAGACCACAAGCAGATAGATGTCTGTTTCTGAGATGGGATCTATTGTAGACGTCAATTGATATTTAGAAATTCCTTGGCAGTTTATTTTAATTTCGTTATGTATTGACCCAGAAGTTGCAATGCAGTACAGTCCAATCAAAATGTCTTAAGTTCATTTGAGTTCAGTAGCTTTGCAACGAGAACAGAAGGGGAAAGGCTGGGTGTCCCAAGTGTTGCTTGACTAGACTATCGTGATAAGGAGGCAGAAACAGGACCTAGGTTCTTGAGCATCGAGCTCCAGTTATTGCAGATGCATGAAACTGATTCTAAGGATATACGTTGACAGGATGCTTCAGCATGATCCACAAGACCAGCCTGTCTTGAAGGAAGTTGGAGATTTTGGGCTTCTAACAAGGTGGAAAATGGGTAAAACCCTTGAGGAAATGAAAAGGGAGGATGGGTCCAACTCAGTAGGGCATGCCACGCTCGCTCCTTTTCTTGAAATGTAGATAAAGGTTACCACTTCCAACGTTTTGTGGTTTGGACTTATGCATGGCTAACTAGCTTTTACTTAACTTCAAGCTCAAGAGGAACGTGTCATAAGCACCTTTGGTCCAGCGATGTTTAAAACTTCAAAGTCAGTTTATGAACTTGTTTGGAGCATTCATTGGAACATAGAGTTAGAGACTGGAACCGAGCCGAATTCAACTACTGATGGATGGAATGGAACCCCACAAAGAAGTTTGAGACGTTAATTTGGTGATTGTTGTATGGTTCACTCTCTTAGGTATCAATAACACTTGCACATCAGCCCATGCATAGAAATTGCTTCCTTTCTAGTCTTCGTCCAGCGTACCAAAGTTAGGACGTGACTCTACTGTACATATAACTTCAATAGTATTTAAAGAGGGATGACAATTTGTTCTGAGCCCCATTGTTTATCATTAATCATTTCTGGATATAGGATGAACAATTAACTCATTTCAGTTTCTAACGTTTTGGACTCGTGAGAAGAAATGACACGTATCCTGCCATTACAGATAAGGCGAGAAAGCGGAGGCATTGCAAGGTGCCTAGCAGGACAAGGCTCCTATATCGATTATGGATATGCCTACTGTGACACAAAAATGTCTGTGTGTGTACAAAGTTCACCTTGGTGAGTTTTCACCCGAACACGGTCCTCTTTAACCAATGTGAGATGAAGCATCGCAAGATGGAGAGAGGCAAAACAGGAAGATTAGATGGCGTTCCCTTGCAGGAGATTCTCTCTTTCGAGGCTGGCCCTGGCCTCCTTTTACAGCAATCTTCTTGCCTGCAACTTTAGCCTGCCTACTTCCCAAATTTCCTCCTCTGCGGCCTTTTCTTCTTCGTCCTCAAAATCTCTTCCCGACAGCGATGCCCAAAGTTCTTCACTTTGGAGACCCGATGCTGTTTGTACTACACCCAGGGCAAGTGCAATCAGGTTATACCATCATGGGATTGGGCTCTACTCTTTTTCGTAGGTACTTTTTATAAAGTTCATCTTGTTAACGGATCCCCTTGTGTTTTTGTGTTGCTCTTTCTGCGTTTTGTTGGGCGAGCTCTTTTCGTTAGGTGCCTTTTATAAATTTCAGTTTTAGTTGCGTATCTTTCTCCCGATTTAGTAGCTTATTCTATCACAATTTCTTCTTTTAATTAGTTTCTAGCAGCGTTATTGCTTGATTTTGAGGCCAATTTCACAAATTCTGGTTTAGTATCTCTCTGGGTATTTTCCAGACCAGGTCATTTTGTTATTTTAGTTAACTCGGATATTCTGTGGTCTAATCCCTAATTTCAGTTACGGTTCTTTTTATAGATGGATGATCCTATCCATACTGCGAGGTTTAGCCATGATTGCTCTAGCAATCTCCAAGTACATGCTCCTGACATTGGGCGCAAGTGTGCTCAAAATGTGGACTTTTTCTTGGTGCTTGATTTGGAGGGGAAAGTGGAGATACTAGAATTTCCAGTTTTGCTAGTAGATGCTAAATCTGTGCGTGTAGTCGACCTTTTCCACAGGTTGTACCTGGTTTCCTTTTGTGTTTTATCACTACTTTGATTCATGTCATATATACTTCATTTCCTTACCCAGAATATGCTCAAGTCTGGATCTGCGCAGCCTGAGTTTTATGTCTTTGTTTAAAGTCTTATTATAGTTATGCAACCCCATTGATATGAACTAGTCCTTTGAAATTACTATCTCACTGTTTTCACACACTGTATGTTGCATTTTGACCACATCAAGAATGCTAAAACATATAATCACAATAACATGGATGAATGTGCAGATTTCTGGCATTTAGTGTGGTGTCTTGCCTTTTCACAATACCTGATGTACCTGAAACACATTCTGTAGATTTGTGAGGCCCAAAAAAATGGATGAGCAGGCAGTAAACAAAGACATTGAAGGGAAATATGAAAAAATTAGAGCGGCTAGGTATGCAGCCAATGCCAATTCTTTTTCTCCTCTTTATCTTTTGACTTGTCAATTTTTTTTTTATTTCAATATTCATGGTGTTAGATGCAAAAGTATTTCTTGGGAGCAGAAATTGCTTAGGCTCCTTTTTGTTTCCTTTCCTAAATTTCTATAAGTTGTTAGTATAGATTACTTTTTCTGGTGTCATTCGTTAGAACACAAAAGTTTTACCTTGTTAAGACTTAGAACTTTGTATCATGGACACTGGCGCTTGGTCTTGAGGCCATCTGCTTGCTGTGATCTGATGCCTTTATGAACCACATGGGTGAGCAGTTTTTATGTAATGTCACATAGTTATGGGAATTAGGCGACGTTCTTGGGTGATAATCATTCAGAGGAAAATTATGATATAGCTAGAGATTTTTGTTGGTTTTCAGAGTCTGGCATGAGACAACTCTTCCATTTAAGGAGGTCATTGGACAATTTGAAGCTTGGTTGACTCTTCATCATCTTTGGGACAAGGAGGTGGCCGGATGTCTTACCAGAGCTGCATTTGTGACTTGGTAAGCCTCAGAGTTTTTCATATGGGGCGATCATTTTGGTGTGGCCCACTGACATGTCAATTATTCTCTTATTAGTGGAAATTGAGATCTGGAAACAATGATACCTCGGCAGTGTGTGGCCTCAGAGCTCAAGCTCCCGCCCTATTTTATGGAATGGATCAACATAAAACGTGTACATTTGAATTACTATGGAGTTCAGGTTGGTATGAAATTTCACAAGTGAAGATAATCGTCATTATTGTCTCATATTTGATGGGTAAAATCCAAATTTAGTCCTCTAACTTTGAGGATCGTCCTAATGTGGTCCCTTAACTCAAAAAGTCACTATTAAAGTCCCCTAACTTAACTAGTGTGTCCCATTTTAGTCCCTACTGTTAATTTAATCGTTAGTTTAGATGGAAAATGCTTATGTGGCACGCCAACTGTCACGTGGCATCCTCTTTTATGAAACATAAGTGACAAAACTGAAAGAATAATAGATATCAGGGTAGAATTGACACATGAAAATAATTCTAAGGACCTAAAACATATATTAACCCAAGTCATCCTACGCAACTCCAACAGCAAATGGTGGTCCTGCAATTCGACGGCGGCTGCGTTTAAATTTGCTGGGCAAGGCAGACATTGACAACCCGAAATCGAGAGGGAGAAGAAGGGGAAATATGGACGGGGAAATCGAGATAGGGAATAGGGAGAAGACAAGGAAATCGGGATGGGGAAGAGTGGGGAAGAGCGGGAAATTAGTACAGGGAAGACGGGGAAATCGGGACGAGGAAGAGGGGGAAATCGGGGACGGTGAAGAGGGAGAAATAGAGACGAGGAGAGGAATAGAGGGGAAAGGGGAGAAATTGAAGAGATACAAAGGGGAAGGGGAGAAATCGGTGACGGGTGGGGGGAGGCAGTCGGGAGAAGGATGAGGAGTTGTCGGCGGTAGGCGTTGGACAGTGGCGAGATGGCCGCAAGATGGCGGCGGTAGGCGTTGTGCAATGGGCGGTGACAAGATGGCAGCGATTTAGTGGAAGCGGCGTGAGGCAGAGCAAGGATGGTGGCCTGGGAACCGTTGGTGGCGACTGGACTTTGGTTAGAATTAGGGAAGAAAAACTTCAGGTTATTTGTGTTTCTAATCCTTAGGATTATTGTTTGTATCAGTTTGGGTTTCAATTTTCATTTCTATATAGTTTAGTCATCCATTTTAGTTGAGGATGAAGCCACGTGGCAGTGTGGATGTCATGTAGACAAATTTTATCCGAAATAACGCTTAAACTAACGGCAGGAACTAGAATAGGACACGCTAATTACATTAAGGGACTTTAACAGTTACATTTTGAATTAAGGGACCACATTAGGACAATCCTCAAAGTTAAGGGATTAAATTTGGATTTTACCCCATATTTGATGCATTAGCTTTCATGTACTGCTAAATATTTCTCTATGCCATGGAGAAAAAGGCAATATAATTAATCCATAGGAAATAGTGAAATACTACACATTTTGCCAGATTTACACAGCATGCATGTATGTTCACATGCATCCACCATTTGGGTCATCTTAACTATGTAGACATACGACTGGGTTCACACATGAATATAGTGGCATCCTCCTTTGTCTTTGAGTTAATCTTCTGAGAGGAACATTTAGCTAATTTTAAGACTATGGATGTTAGGCCACTAGGACGGTATCAATGTTTAGGCAACATGGAATTCCACTGTTGGGAAGTCACTACCTTGGAATGGATGGTACAAAAAACATAACAAAGTTATTGCAACAAATGCTTGCTGATGGGGCAGTGATGGAGATTAATGCATGGAGGAATGTTGATTTTCCGCTTGAGAACCGGAAACGTCGCCAAAGAAAATTTAGAAGGTAGCTGTTTTGGATCAAATCTGCAACTTAATGATCTCTATTTGTCGATGCTCGAGCACTAATGATAAGAGTTGAACCAAACACCCCCTCCCAAAGGTGATGAGATGGCAATCTTGTCAGCAGTGGCGGACTCAGAATTTTAGGCTTGGGGGGCTAGGGGCAAAGTAGAGGTGAGACAAGCGACGATTAAAACCTAAAAGAAAAAAGTTATTTAAATAATTATTTATAAAAATTAAATTTTATAAAAAGTTATTTAAATAATTATTAGGTGTATGTGGTATTAAAATAATATCTATTCTAAATAAAAATTAGTAAAATAATTACTTTGTTTTGATTAATTATCACTAAAGTAGCCTAGAGGGGAGAGAGAGACATAGAGATGTTGAAAGAGGTTAGGTGTAAATTTGCAATGAAAAGTAAAGATTTAACACTGTTTGCGATATTTACCCTTTTATATTCTTCAACCAGTTTGGGGGTGTTGACACCCAATTTCGTCCGACCATAAAATTTTTTTTAAAAGAAATTAAATAAAAAAATTATTATTATTTATTATTATTATTATTACTAAAAATTTTAATTAGTTTAAAATACATTTTTGTTTTGTGAAGATTTGATTTAAAATGATATATGTGTGTATTTGAAAGAAAAAAAAAGAAAACTCCAAAAAAATGGCAAAATTTAAAAGTTTGAGGTAAAAATGACAAAATTAAGAAGTTTCGGGAAAAATTGACAAATTCTGAAAGTTCCAGGAGCATTTGGTAGTTTGTCGCATGAATTTTTGGGTCGACCGACGTTTCTGGCCCAAATTGACAGAAAACGACAAAATTGTCAAAATCAGAAGCTTCAGGAACTTATCCAGAGGCTGAGAGACGTAAAGGACTGAAATTGTCATTTTACCAATTTAAAAGATAAGTTTGAAATTTTTTATTAATTTATCCATCAACAGTTCAGCCAAACTTCCTCTATAAATAGGCCTCCAAATTTAGTGCTGAATACAGAAAAAAATAGAGGAAAAGCTTAGAGCTCCGTTTTAGAAAAAGAAAAAATTACAGCTAAAAGTCCCTGGCTCTCCTCCCTTTTCCCAGAAAAGCCTAAAACTTCCATCTGTTTACATAAACACCATATTCTTCCTCTTGCTGCCAATTTTTTTCCCATCCCCCGTCGCCGTTTCCAGTTTTTTTTTTTTTTTTTTTTCGGCCAATCACTTCCCCCGTAGTCGCCATACCGCCGTCTTTTTCTCCCCACGCCGTCTCGCACCACGTGCCGCCGCCGTTTCTCCCCTCCTCACAGTCGCGTCTCCGGCCTTTTTCCTCCCCGCCGTCGTGCTGTCCGGCGCGCTCGCCGTGCTCCATCGCCATTCGCCGCCGTGTCACGCCCTCCCCCTGCGCCCGCCGTCGCCCCGGCCTCCCCTGCCCTTCCCTTGCGCCGCCAGCCCTGCCCCAGCTACCTTGCCATTCGCCACCTCCTCTGTCGTTTTTTTTTTTTCGCGTTTTTTGTCCCAGGAAATTCAAAAATTTTAACTTTCAGGTAAAACTCATCTTTAGTCCTTTATCTTTTCAATTTCTTTCTCTTTGGTTACTAACCTTTTATTTTATTCTTGCAGAAAGAAAAAACTAATTACTAACTCTTTTAATCTTTATTTGTTTATTTATTATTTATTGTTGTTATTATTGCTAACTTTTTATTCTTGTTATTATTGTTACTAACTTACTAACCTTACTAACCTTTTATTATTGTTATAATTGTTACTAACTTACTAACCTTTTATTTTTATTATTGTTATTAACAACTAACTTTACTAACTTTGCTAATTTTTATTATTGTGTTATTAAGGTGGATGGCTAAAAAACCCCACTTTATTATTATTAATTGTCTATTTTTTTTGATTAAATTTATTTCACTTTTAATTTTTATAAAAATAATAATAATAATAAAAAGAAAGAAAAATTTTATGTATAATTATTAAGGCTAATAAAAATCATTTTTAAAAAAAAGCTAATTATCTTTTATTATTTTGGAATACATGTTTTTTATTATTTAACTTTTTATTCCTTTTATTAAAATTAAAAAAACATAAGTAAATAATCACAAAATAAAAATAAAAAAATACAAATCATTTCTTTTCAAATATATCTTTACAAGTAGCAATAATTAAAATTTAATAAAAACAATAATAAAAATCCAATAAAATTATGATTAAGATTAATAATTAATTAAATAATTAAAAAATTAAAATTTAATAAAAATTAAACTCCATGTCCAAATGATCCGCTAGGATCTATTGGTTTGGAGAATAAAAATTTTTTAAAAAAATATAAAATATAAAATTAATTTTAATAGTTATTTTTTTTATTCAGTAAAAATAATAAAAATTAAAACAAAATCTTTCTTTAATAAAAGAAGCATATGAAAAACCAAAAATTTTCTTTTATGTTTAAAATATACATATAAATTTTTGGTTTTCTTTATTAAATAAATAAAATCTTAATTAAATAATTACTTTTGGTTAATCTTTTATTCAAAATAAATTATATAAATATCAAGACTGTTTCTTTTATTTTTAATATACATATAAATCCTTAGTTTTTTTAATAAAATCTGGATTAAATAATTACTTTTTGATTATTCTTTTATCAAATAAATAGAATAAACATAAAATAAATGTCAACTCTTTAATTTCTTTAAAGGTTTTTTTATATTAAATATTTAAAAATTACTTTTTGATTCTTTTATAAATTGAGTAATTATTTAAATAATAAATATCTTTCATTAAACAAATAATCTTTCAAAACAAAACTAAAAGAAAAAAAAAGTAAAATAAAAGAAAAAATAAGAAAGATAAGAAAATTAAGAAAAAGAAAAGAAAGATAAAATAAAAAGAATAAAAAGAAAGAAGGAAAAGAATAATAAAATATAAAAAGAAATAAGAAAGATCTTTTAAAGATCATTAACAAAAACCTAAAATTTTAAAAGACTTACAAAAATAGTAATTAAAATAACAATTACTTCCATTAAAATAAAAAATCCATATTTACAATATGGATTAAATTGTTTAAATTTCACCAAATTCCGTATCCAAATGACTCGGCAGAGTCCATGGTTCGGAATAAAAATTTTCCGTGTCCAAATGACTCGGCAGAGTCCATGGTTCGGAAGTATAAAATTCTATACAAATTAATTACAAAAAATCCACATCCGATTAATTCAGTTAAAAATTCTAGATTGAAAATTAACTGAAATTTATTTAAAAGCAAAGCGAAACAAAATTAAAATCAACTAAGGTGCCAATTTTTGAGCGTTTTAACAAAGTTGTTTTAACCTAACCGTACTCCCGAACCTCCGAACTCTCGCAGACCATATTTTAAGGTGACCAATCGACCTGAGCGAAAACCGATTGGTGGCGACTCCCGAAAAAGACCCGCACGTTGCCACAGCTAATTTTATCTTTTTTTTTTGAAATGGTTAACTCATGAAGAATAATTGCACAAGAAAGATAAGGTTATTAATAAGTTAAATAACAATTAACAACTCATGAAGTATTATGGATAAACAAGTTAAAACCATACGAAGAAAAGTGTAGAGTAACAACACAGCATAACAAGGATATGCTTATGGCGTTGGTAAAATGGTAGAAATTCTATGGTCAGTTCTATGGTTAAGTGGGGAGTTCTATATGCATAAGGTGGCTTATCAAAAAGGCAAGGGATAGTTCCCGAATCCCGTCACTAAATTATAGTGACAGCCCGATTCCTTACCCTCTAGGGTTTATGTAAGGAATGGATTAATTCGAGTCGTAGCTTTTCGTGGGCCCATGCAGAGACTAACCGTCTCAGAAGGCAATACACTACTTTGCTACTTTGAAACCGGTGAAGGCTTGGAGACCATGGCCTCTCAAGGACAACAACACCAATTCCGCTTAGAAAGAACGTGTTCGCTTTGAAGAAGCTCGGGTATAGAGCTTCATATTGTGAATGCATAATGCATGTTTACCTATAACATATAAATCCACATAATAAGCAAAGTAAATCAAAACAAATCAACTTTAGGCTCAACTCACTAACGTGGAGTCCCCAGTGGAGTTGCCAAGTTGTGGCAACGTGCGGGTCTTTTTCGGGAGTCGCCACCAATCGGTTTTCGCTCAGGTCGATTGGTCACCTTAAAATATGGTCTGCGAGAGTTCAGAGGTTCGGGAGTACGGTTACGTTAAAACAACTTTGTTAAAACGCCCAAAAATTGGCACCTTAGTTGATTTTAATTTTGTTTCGCTTTGCTTTTAAATAAATTTCAGTTAATTTTCAATCTAGAATTTTTAACTGAATTAATCGGATGTAGATTTTTGGTAATTAATTTGTATAGAATTTTATACTTCCGAACCATGGACTCTGCCGAGTCATTTGGACACTGAATTTGGTGAAATTTAAACAATTTAATCCATATTGTAAATATGAATTTTTTATTTTAATGGAAGTAATTGTTATTTTAATTACTATTTTTGTAAGTCTTTTAAAATTTTAGGTTTTTGTTAATGATCTTTAAAAGATCTTTCTTATTTTTTTTTATATTTTATTATTCTTTTCCTTCTTTCTTTTTATTCTTTTTATTTTATCTTTCTTTTCTTTTTCTTATTTTTCTTATCTTTCTTATTTTTTCTTTTATTTTACTTTTTTTTTCTTTTAGTTTTGTTTTGAAAGATTATTTGTTTAATGAAAGATATTTATTATTTAAATAATTACTCAATTTATAAAAGAATCAAAAAGTAATTTTTAAATATTTAATATAAAAAAATCTTTAAAGAAATTAAAGAGTTGACATTTATTTTATGTTTATTCTATTTATTTGATAAAAGAATAATCAAAAAGTAATTATTTAATCCAGATTTTATTAAAAAAACTAAGGATTTATATTTATATTAAAAATAAAAGAAAAAGTCTTGATATTTATATAATTTATTTTGAATAAAAGATTAACCAAAAGTAATTATTTAATTAAGATTTTATTTATTTAATAAAGAAAACCAAAAATTTATATGTATATTTTAAACATAAAAGAAAATTTTTTGTTTTTCATATGCTTCTTTTATTAAAGAAAGATTTTGTTTTAATTTTTATTATTTTTACTGAATAAAAAAAATAACTATTAAAATTAATTTTATATTTTATATTTTTTTAAAAAATTTTTATTCTCCAAACCATTAGATCCTGGCGGATCATTTGGACATGGAGTTTAATTTTTATTAAATTTTAATTTTTTAATTATTTAATTAATTATTAATCTTAATCATAATTTTATTGGATTTTTATTATTGTTTTTATTAAATTTTAATTATTGCTACTTGTAAAGATATATTTGAAAAGAAATGATTTGTATTTTTTTATTTTTATTTTGTGATTATTTACTTATGTTTTTTTAATTTTAATAAAAGGAATAAAAAGTTAAATAATAAAAAACATGTATTCCAAAATAATAAAAGATAATTAGCTTTTTTTTAAAAATGATTTTTATTAGCCTTAATAATTATACATAAAATTCTTCTTTCTTTTTATTATTATTATTATTTTTATAAAAATTAAAAGTGAAATAAATTTAATCTAAAAAAAAAAAAGACAATTAATAATAATAAAGTGGGGTTTTTTAGCCATCCACTTTAATAACACAATAATAATAGCAACAATAATAAAAATTAGCAAAGTTAGTAAAGTTAGTTGTTAATAACAATAATAAAAATAAAAGGTTAGTAAGTTAGTAAGTTAGTAACAATTATAACAATAATAAAAGGTTAGTAAGGTTAGTAAATTAGTAACAATAATAACAAGAATAAAATGTTAGCAATAATAACAACAATAAATAATAAATAAACAAATAAAGATTAAAAGAGTTAGTAATTAGTTTTTTCTTTCTGCAAGAATAAAATAAAAGGTTAGTAACCAAAGAGAAAGAAATTGAAAAGATAAAGGACTAAAGATGAGTTTTACCTGAAAGTTAAAATTTTTGAATTTCCTGGGACGAAAAACGCGAAAAAAAAAAAAAACGACAGAGGAGGTGGCGAATGGCAGGGGAGCTGGGGCAGGGCTGGCGGCGCAAGGGAAGGGCAGGGGAGGCCGGGGCGACGGCGAGCGTAGGGGGAGGGCGTGACACGGCGGCGAATGGCGATGGAGCACGGCGAGCGCGCGGGACAGCACGACGGCGGGGAGGAAAAAGGCCGGAGACGCGACTGTGAGGAGGGGAGAAACGGCGGCGGCACGTGGTGCGAGACGGCGTGGGGGGAAAAAGACGGCGGTATGGCAACTACGGGGGAAGTGATTGGACGAAAAAAAAAAAAAAAAAACTGGAAACGGCGACGGGGGATGGGAAAAAAATTGGCAGCAAGAGGAAGAAGATGGTGTTTATGTAAACAGATGGAAGTTTTAGGCTTTTCTGGGAAAAGGGAGGAGAGCCAGGGACTTTTAGCTGTAATTTTTTCTTTTTCTAAAACGGAGCTCTAAGCTTTTCCTCTATTTTTTTCTGTGTTCAGCACAAAATTTGGGGGGCTATTTATAGAGGAAGTTTGGCTGAACTGTCGATGGATAAATTAATAAAACATTTCAAACTTATCTTTTAAATTGGTAAAATGACAATTTTAGTCCTTTATGTCTCTCAGCCTCTGGATAAGTTCCTGAAGCTTCTGATTTTGACAATTTTATCGTTTTCTGTCAATTTGGGCTAGAAACGTCGGCAGGCCCAAAATTTTATGTGACAAACTACCAAATGCTCCTGGAACTTTCAGAATTTGTCAATTTTTCCCGAAACTTCTTAATGTTGTCATTTTTACCTCAAACTTTTAAATTTTGCCATTTTTTTGGAGTTTTCTTTTTTTCTTTCAAATACACACATATATCATTTTAAATCAAATCTTCACAAAAAAAAAAGTATTTTAAACTAATTAAAATTTTTAGTAATAATAATAATAATAAAAATAATAATTTTTTATTTAATTTCTTTTATTTAATTTCTTTTAAAAAAATTTTTGTGGTCTGACGAAATTGGGTGTCAACAGCTGCCCCCCTTTGCATGCTTCATGAGACATGATGCAAGCAAAGTCGTTACCAAATTTCGTCAGACTTAGCTAGGCATTGAAAACTTTCTCGCCGCCTAAATCCTGAGGTTAAGAAACTTTTCTTAGAACCTCGATAATAGGAACTCTCCTATCGTTGCAAGTTTGAGGTTAAGGAAAGGTCCTTAGAACCTCTACGATAGGAAAGCTCCTATCGTTGTAAGATGGACTGGTTGATTGATTGTTTGAGGTTAAGGAAAGGTCCTTAGAACCTCAACGATAGGCAAGCTCCTATCATTGTAAGAGGACTGATTGATTGATTGTTTGAGGTTAAGGAACTCTCCTTAGAACCTCGACGATAGGAACTCTCCTATCGTTGCAAGTTTGAGGTTAAGGGCACTACCTTAGAACCTCTGCGATAAGAACTCTCTTATCGTTTGAAGAAAAATTGATGATTGATTGTTTGAGGTTTAAGGAACTCTCCTTAAAACCTCAACGATAGGAACTCTCCTATCGTTGCAAATTTGAGGTTAAGGGCCCTACCTTAGAACCTCTACGATAAGAACTCTCTTATTGTTTAAGAAAAATTGATGATTGATTGTTTGAGGTTTAAGGAACTGTTCTTAGAACTCGACGATAGGAACTCTTCTTTCGTTGAAAGTTTGAGGTTAAGGGCCCTACCTTAGAACCTCTACGATAAGAACTCTCTTATCATTTAAGAAAAATTGATGATTGATTGTTTGAGGTTTAAGGAACTGTCCTTAGAACCTCGACGATAGGAACTCTTCTATCGTTGAAAGTTTGAGGTTAAGGGCCCTACCTTAGAACCTCTACGATAAGAACCCTTCTATCGTTGCAAGTTTGAGGTTAAGGGCCCTACCTTAGAACCTCGACGATAGGAACCCTCCTATCGTTGCAAGTTTGAGGTTAAGGGCCTTACCTTAGAACCTCGACGATGGGAACCCTCCTATCGTTGCAAGTTTGAGGTTAAGGGCCCTACCTTAGAACCTCGACGATAGGAACCCTCATATCGTTGCAAAATGGACTGATTGATTACGAGGCAAAGGTTCCGTTATTCGAACCTCGTTGAAATTGAAATTGATTGATTACGAGGCAAAGGTTCCGTCCTTAGAACCTCGTTGAAATTGAAATTGATTGTGGAGAAAAACTCTTTCCTCCTTTTTAAGTACCTCAGACAATTGAAGTTGAAATATTCTATTCGGAAGTGTGAATTTTCATAATAGGTGAGTGCAGAAATTTAGACTTCGATGAGATGAGTGAATCTTGATGATGACAATAACACTAACAAATTATGTAAAGGGAACGGATGTTTGAAATCAATATCCAAGGTTCATCTAATATTTTTTTCAGTAAATATAGATTCCCTTATGAGATATGTCATCCAAATAAGGTTGAAGCTTAACTACCACAAAATGTTATGCCTAGTAGACCTAATAGGATGCGTCTCAAGAGTAACAAAAATTACTCTTTACTCAGCCATTCCAACCTAAAGGCATTGTCCTATGGTTTTAATATCAGTATGGACGAAACTATATTATAAAAAAAGAAATTCCCTGAAAAGGAAAACTGAAACGCGAAAGAAAATGCTGATAATAAAACTAAAGGACAAGAAAAGCGGATCAGATCGCTTCTTTCTTCCACAATACTTCAACAGGGTGAGTAGAGGACCGTTATGGAAGTGAACTGGTCGGGAAAGGCTGTCGTGTCCAGTCTATTTGGATCATCGATGGATCTGGTTCAGGAACAAAAACTTGCATTTTATCTAGTAATTCTTCAGCAGTTGTTGCGGATATTATGATTCGTCGTGACACTCTTGATATGAAATTCTTCTGCATAGCATAATCCATAAAAGCTATCAGACCTGTAAAGAAATTGTTAACATTCAAAAGCCCAATGGGTTTCTTATGCAAATTAAGTTGGGCCATGGAAGCAATTTGGAAGACTTCTCCCAATGTGCCAAAACCGCCGGGTAGAGTAATGAAAGCATCAGCATTTAAAAGCATTTGTAACACACGCTCTTGCAAATTTTTAACCACTAATTCTTCTCCAATCGTGCCCCCAGAAACAAATTTCAAAGGTCCAGGGATGATGCCCAAAACTTGACTTCCTCCTAAAGATGCTGCTGATGCTACACCTCCCATTAATCCGACACTACCTCCTCCATAAACTGAATGTATTTTTCGCTCAGCTAATACTCTACCCAAATGGTTGGCTGCCTTTAAATACTCTTCATCTTTTCCAGGAAAAGCCCCAGAAAATACACAAATACTTCGGGATTTACGAGTTGGGGTTTTCTCCATTCCTATCTTACCCTTGTGAGAAAAGAAGATATATTTATAGAGATGAAGAGATAAGGCAATAATTTTATTTTCAAGAATGGATACATTATTACCAGCTATTCACAGTAGTCACGAGTATGACTCTGGTCGGGAGTGGGTACATTATCGTCAAAAGAGGAGGAAAATTTCAAAAGCAACTAAAATATACAGTAGTCGCGATTGTAGCTTATGTCAGGAGTAGGTACGTGATTGTCGGAAGTGTAGGAAAATTTCAAAAGTGGCAGCTATATACAGTAGTCCGTGTCAGGAGTGGGTACATTATTGCCAAAGGAGGAGGAAAATTTCAAAAGCGACAGCTAGCATGTACAGTATCGTGACTATGGCTCATGTCAGGAGTGGATACATTATCGCCGAAAGGGGAGGAAAATTTCAAAAGTGACAGCTAGCACGTACAGTAATCGTGACTTTAGTTCACGTCAGGAGTGGATACATTATTACCAAAAGGGGAGGAAAATTTCAAAAGCGACAGCTAGCACGTACAGTAATCGTGACTTTGGTTCACGTCAGGAGTGGATACATTATTACAAAAAGAGGAGGAAAATTTCAAAAGCGACAGCTAGCACATACAGTAATCGTGACTTTGGTTCACGTCAGGAGTGGATACATTATTACAAAAAGGGGAGGAAATTTTTCCAAAATGGCTGCTAGTATGATTGTCGGGAAAGAAGGAAAATTTTCAAAAGCGACAGCTGACATGTATAGTAGTCGTGACTGTTGATCCTCGTCTTCCACTGCCTTTGCGTCCAGTAATGGCTTCAATGCTTTCTATGAATCGGTGATTTGCTTCTCATCTAGCTTTCTCACAAACTGGCAAACAGGGTCGTTTAGGGTCAGATTCCCAAGACTGTAACGATCTCGTTCTTTTTGGAAAATTATCCATAATCCAACAACCTCAAATTGCACTATTCCGCAAGAATGCGCTTCAAGAACCTCTCGAATATCTTCTAGAGATTCCTTACGCAAGCCATTCTTAATGAATCTTATTCTATCATTACGATTTCTGGTGATCACTCCTGGAGAACGACATTTATTGCCGCAAATCCACCATCCACAATTATAACAAACGCCTAGCCTATTTGCTTTTCTTTTTTTGGCATAAGCACTTTTACCAAAGCCGGGCATACGGGGAAAGAACGCTTCTGGAACTTCACCAGCTGAACGAACCTTAGCTTCAATTAGCCACCGCACATTATCAGGAATGCCTTTGTGCATAAATACTCTGAATCGTTCACATCTAGCTTGATAAATCTTTTTAAGAACATTTATTGGGAAGGAAGGAAAATACTTTCGTAGGGCGGAAAGAGAAGACTCCATTGATAAAGGAGGCAAAGAAAGAAATTAGTGATTGTAGGAAACGAAAATAACTAACACATATTTATAGTGATGAAAGGGATAATGCGTTAATTACACTTACAGAAGCAAGTACATTATTGTCAAAAGAAAAGACAAATGACAGCTTATATGTACAGCAATCATGACTGTGGCTCTCATCTTCCATTGATTTATGTCCAGTAATGGCTTCAATGCCTTCTATAAGTCGGGGATTTGCTTCCCATCCAGTTTCCTTACAAACTGACAAACAGGATCGTTTAAAGTCACATTCCCAAGACTGTAACGGTTTCGTTCTTTATGGTAAGTCCTCCATAATTTGACAATTTGACCTTGCACTTTTCCACAAGAATGCGTTTCAAGAGTCTCTCGGATATCTTTCAGAGATTCCTTATGCAGTCCATTCTTAATGAATTTTCTTTTATCTTCACGATTTGTGGAGATGTATCCTAAAGAGCGACATTTAGTATTACAATTCCATCGCCCACATTTATAACACACGTCTAGTCTCTTTGCTCTTCGCCTTTTGGCATAACGGCTTTTACCTAAACCGGGCATGCGGGGCATAAATGCATCTGGAACTTCACCCACCAAACGGACCTTAGCTTCAATTATCCATTTCACATTATCGGGAATGCCTTTGCGTGTAAAAACTCTGATTCTTTCACATCTAGCAAGGTAGATCTTTTTAAGGACTTTTATTGGAAGGGAAGGAAAGTATTTTCGCAGTGCAGAAAGAGTAGAATCCATTGATGAGAGAAGAATTTGAGAGAAGAGGGAAATGAATCAGTTATTGTAAGAGACTGGAATAACCGAATTTAGAAGTCACGGAGTATCTTATCCGCTGCTTAATCAGAAGGAAGAACACGCATTTATAGTGATGAAAAGGGATAACGTGTCGATTACACTTAGGGGAGCATGTACATCTGTCAAAAGAAAATGCAAACTTTTCCAAATATAACAAACTGTATGTACAGTAATTGTGACTGTGACTCACATCTTCCACTGGCTTTACGTCTAGTAACGGCATTAACGGCTTCTACGAGTCGAGGATTTGCTTCCCATCCAGTTTTCTTACAAGCTGGCAAACAGGGTCATTTACAGTCAGATTTCCGGGACTGTAACGGTTTCGTTATTCATGAAAAATGCTCCATAAACCAAAAAGTTCACGTTGCACAGATCCACAAGAATGTGTCTCAAGAGTCAATCGAATATCATCCAATGAGTCCTTACTCAGGCCATTCTTGATGAATCGTATTTTATCTTCTCGATTATCGGAGATCATTCCTAAAGAACGACATTTAGTATTACAAGTCCACCGTCCACATTTGTGGCAGACTCGTAACCTTTTCGCTCTTCGCTTTTTGGCATAAGAGCTTCTGCCTATACCAGGCATGTGAGACACAAATGCCTCTGGGATTTCACCTGCTAGACGAACCTTGGCTTCGATTAACCACCGCACATCTTCAGGGATTCCTTTGTGCATCAGAACTCTTAATCGTTCACAGCGAACTTGGTAGATCTTTTTGAGAATGTTCATTGGGAGAGAAGGAAAATATTTTCGTAAGACAGAAAGAGTAGGATCCATTTTCTAGAGGGAAGTAAAAGAAAGAAGAGAGGAAAGAATTAGTTATTATGGGCAACTGAGAGAACCGACTTGAGAGTCACGGAGTACCGTATCCGCCGCTTAACCGGAAAAGTAGATCCTACTTCATTTTGATGTGATAGATATTTTTTATCTTGGATATTCCATCGAGCTGACGTTGATCCAGTCCTCGATTATTGAATCCATTGTCCGCTTTTGACAAAGTTTCAATGACAATATTTCTTGATGTCTGCCTTATCTTTGACCACAGCTATCTCTTATCTTGGATGCTGCTAAGCTGGCATCAATCCTGTCCTTCCAGGTGTAGCCTCGATTATTGAATCAATTGCCAGGCTTTTGACAATATTGTCTACTTTATATTTTTTTTGATATCTGCCTTATCCTTGGCTATAGCTATCTCTTATCTTGGATACTACTAGCTGTAGCCTCGATTATTGAATCGGTAGCCAAGCTTTTGACAATATTGTCTACTTTATCCTTGAATTCCTGATGCGGGTTGGTCCCGCATATTAGCTGTGTATCCAGTGATAGATTGGTAAGAGCTGATGACATTGAGATCTCAGCTTATACTGCTGAAACTGTGCCGTGGATGTGCTTCCCATTTGGTTCCTATTATGCAAAAGCCATGCATGCATGATGTGAAATGCATGAATGCAGAGCATGTGAAATTGATGTTTTTTTTTTTATGGATCTAGTTTTTCAAGTCTTTGCTTTACTGGATTTTCTTTATGATTACCTTCTTGGACTATCATTGAATCTCTTTATGCTTTCCAGCTTTTGTTCGCTGCCTCAAAAGCCCAACTCTTTTCAAAATCTCCTTTCTTTGACTTGTTCTTGAATTTTGGCCTCAATTTCTTTAATGTTGGCCCGCCTCATAATTTATATCTCTTTCGGGTACTCATCCATTGTCATGGATTTGATACCATCAAAGGCTTTACTTTCAATGTCTGCTTTGCCCCTTTTCTTGTGACCGTGCCGACACTTACTTATCCCCATGTTATAATCTGAATGATTGCTCTTCCTTAGACTCAGGTTCTGATCCATAAGACTTGCCTCCTTGTCTATTGAGCTTCTTTGTTGGCAGTACTCCTCTTACGCTTCGTAGAGACTACTTTGCCCCCCTGAATATGGTATTTATGTGGATAAAAGGTATCATCTCGCCTTTGATTTAACAGAAGGTCGAGCATTTCTAGACCTTTGTGATGACACTTGATCGTAAATTTCTCTTACAAGAACCACATCTTATTAAAGAAAGTCTCAAGCTATCTCCTCACTTTTAAATCTACACACATTAATGAATAATGGTTTGGCCTTAAAGAAAAACTTTCATCAATTTGCAAAGCTTGACAAAGTAATTTACGGTCTTTGTTTTTAATTAAAATATCCTGCCACTCTTCCCTTTCCAACTCGAAGACATAAACTGTGCAAGGCAATAAGGTATAAACATGATTCACAATAATAGCCTTTTAAGGATGTTAGGTCTGAGGAAAGTTAAGTTTAAGTGGTTTGAAAGAAGGGTCTTTTAATACTACTCGTGAGCAAATTTGATTATGATGAAAAACTCAATAGTGATGACCTCAAACTTGTCACTCTTTCCAGAAAGTTAAACCTCATCTGTTGCCCCCCAACTATCATGGTCTTTATGTATGCTTGGCTTGAAAGTTGCTTTTGTGTTCTAAACCGCCTTTGCAGGTTTTCAGTCTAGAATCCATAGCTCATTTTTTGTTTTCTTTTTGTTTTTTTTTTTTTAGAAAAATTTCTTTTTTTTTTTTGTATGAGCTATGGTGATGACATAATTGATAACTCTCTTGAAGTGAGATGACTCAAGTGGCCTTGCTTGCTCGTGCTTGTTCTCAGTTCTTTTTGGTTTTGAATTTTCCCTTGTTGGCTTTTTGATGGAAGGGATGAACTTTTTCCTTTTTTTTTTTTTTTTTTTTTAGATTTTCCCTTTAATGGCTTTTTGATGGAAGGGATGAACTTTTTCTTTTCGGAGTTTGTGTTGCGGAAGACTGAGAACCTTTTTTTTTTTGTATTGAGCATTTGTGAGAATTGGGAGGCCACTGAAGTCATTTAATATGAGAGCTACCTTGTTTGGAAGCTAACCCCAGACTTCTTGCAAGGATGTTGATAACCACTATGAATTCCTTTTTTTTTTTTTAGAGTTGGGGTGCAACATATGAAATCCTTCTTACTAGATTTGACAGCACTTTCAAGATCGCCACTATTAAATCTCCCTTAACTTTTTATTTTCACCCACGAGTAGTATCGTTTTCAAAGTAAAGTGTGATAGCAATAATGGATAGTATATTGGAAAGGAGTGAGAGATGGATGTAAAAACGGAATTTTTGGTAAGAAGTGGTAGAATGTGTAGAAGTAATAATAGGACTAAAAAGTGGTAGAATGCACACGCAACATCTTTTTGTTAGAGAATAAAAAGAATTACCGGTTGTCGAAAAGTAAAGTGTGATGGCAATAATGGATAGTATAATGACAAAGAGTGTAAAAATGGAAAGTAGTAGAATGCACGCATTACATCTTTTTGTTATACCAGAAAAAGAATGGCAGGTGTCCATTTAACAAAGACTACACCCTAGATTCTGGACTAAATCTAGGAGATTTTTACTATTAAATTACTTTTGCAAGCTTTCAAAGATACAAGTTTATTCAAAGGATTCCCTGTCATTCGAAAATGTGTGCGGACTGTTAGGTCAGATCTGACTTGGGCCCCTTCCAAAATCAATGTAATTCCAGCTCAAAATCTTCACTTTCAATTACCAATCACATCGGGCCTAGCAGCTTGACCTCGATTTTGTTTGATTTGTAGAGGAATGGCCTCGGGACTTGACGGCTTAAGAGTAGGTTTTGAGATTGGTATAGCATTGACTTCTTGTTCTTTAATGATCACATTCACATCATCATCTTTATTGTCATGAAAGTTGCACCACTCCTCATCTTCGACTTCTTCATTTCCAAAAGAAGAATTTCCCATGATAATCCCTTCTTTTACAAGGCATGAATATACATGCTTGAGAGGGGTTATGATATCATTGACTGACTTCTTCATCGGCCAGTGCTCTTTCTATCATATTGACTGGTTTTGCTTGATGAGGCGGCAATGGATTGTGAGTGACGTTTGGTTCATCGGAAAAGTCCAACCACTTGGACTAGATTAATTGTTGGACTATACGCTTCAATGCTATGCAATTTTTCAGTCCGTGGCCCACGGCACCATCATGATATGGGCAAGTTATGTTGGGGTCATACCACCTTGGATATGGGGGTTTAAATGGATTTGTAGGAATTGGATGGATAAGTTGACTTTCAATGAGTTTTGGATATAACTCAGTGTAAGTCATAGGAATTGGCGCAAAAACTTCTCTCGGCCTTTGTGGAGAAGTCGGAACAGGTGGCCGTAACTGATTAGGCCTGTTGAGAGGATAATTGTTGGGCTTATTGGTAGAATAATCATTGGGCCTATTGGTAGAGTAGGATCGGCGAGGCCCGGTAGCAAGAGTACCCACGAAGGGAATCCTTCTTCCTCGTCCTATTTGTTGTATTTCTTCATCTTTTTTTCTGGATGGTCCTCCTCTTTTCATTGGATCACTAAAGGACTCAGTAATCTTCCCGGTCCTGATACCATGCTCGATCCTTTCTCCAGACATGACTACGTCGGAGAAATTGGTTGCCGAATTGCCAATGAGTTTGTCATAATATGGGTATTTTAGTGTCTGGACAAACAAAGTGACCATTTCTCTTTCTGTCATGGGTGGCTGAACTTGTGCAGCTAAGTCCCTCCACCGTTGGGCATATTCCTTGAAAGTTTCTGGTTTTTTCTTCTCCATGTTTTGGAGGGTTTGGCGATCCGGAGCCAAGTCCAAAACATGTTTATAATTGCCGATGAAGGCCTGAGCAAGGTCATTCCAAGTTTTGATGTTTCTTGGACCTTGACTTAGATACCACTGTAATGCTGATTTTGTGAGGCTTTCCTGAAAAAGTGCAATCCACACCTTTTCATCTTTTGTGAGTGGTTGTAGTCTTCTTAGAAACAATGTGATGTGAGTGATGGGATCACTCGTTCCATCGTATTTCACGAAATCTGGCACCTTAAAGTCTGAAGAAATTATGACATCTGGTACCAAGCATAGGTCATCCACTGAGAGAGATCCGAATATAGTGCTTCCTTCAATGGCTCGCAGTCTCTTCTCTATTGTTTCGAGCTTTTGAGATTCTGCTTCTTCTTTTGGTAATATATTATTCTCTTCATGTACAGTGTCTTGTTTCAGGTGAACACTAGCAGACGGTCCTGATTCTTGAAAGAGATTTTCTTGGACTGAGACTCGTTGCGGGGTGAATCCCGGGGGATAAGTGGGATCTTGTACTTCTTTGATGGGGACTTGAGTTGCTTTCCCTTTGATTAATTCCATCAATTGTCTCATCTGTTCTGACATACTTTCAATATTGGACTCCATCTCCATGAGACGTCCTTCGGCTTGTTCTGCCATTAATCTTGTTTGGAGTCGAGTTGAATATCGGTGTTAAGGTCCAATTTTATCCTTTTAAAAGTAAGATTTATTTTTTTAGATTCTATGTGTATGTGATTGATGCAATGGATGCATGCATGCAATAAGTGAGTTTGATTATCCAATATCATGGAACTTCAAGACTTTTAGTTGTCATTATAAAGACCAAAAAGTTAGCATAATTTGATGCGTGGTTTTGATGCATGAAGAATAATTGCACAAGAAAGATAAGGTTATTAATAAGTTAAATAGCAATTAACAACTCATGAAGTATTATGGATAAACAAGTTAAAACCATACGAAGAAAAGTGTAGAGTAACAACACAGCATAACAAGGATATGCTTATGGCGTTGGTAAAATGGTAGAAATTCTATGGTCAGTTCTATGGTTAAGTGGGGAGTTCTATATGCATAAGGTGGCTTATCAAAAAGGCAAGGGATAGTTCCCGAATCCCGTCACTAAATTATAGTGACAGCCCGATTCCTTACCCTCTAGGGTTTATGTAAGGAATGGATTAATTCGAGTCGTAGCTTTTCGTGGGCCCATGCAGAGACTAACCGTCTCAGAAGGCAATACACTACTTTGCTACTTTGAAACCGGTGAAGGCTTGGAGACCATGGCCTCTTAAGGACAACAACACCAATTCCGCTTAGAAAGAACGTGTTCGCTTTGAAGAAGCTCGGGTATAGAGCTTCATATTGTGAATGCATAATGCATGTTTACCTAAGTAAATATAACATATAAATCCACATAAATATAAGCAAAGCAAATCAAAACAAATCAACTTGTAGGCTCGACTCACTAACGTCGACTCCCCAGCAGAGTCGCCAAGCTGTGGCAACGTGCGGGTCTTTTTCGGGAGTCGCCACCAATCAGTTTTCGCTCAGGTCGATTGGTCACCTTAAAATATGGTCTGCGAGAGTTCGGAGGTTCGGGAGTACGGTTACGTTAAAACAACTTTGTTAAAACGCCCAAAAATTGGCACCTTAGTTGATTTTAATTTTGTTTCGCTTTGCTTTTAAATAAATTTCAGTTAATTTTCAATCTAGAATTTTTAACTGAATTAATCGGATGTGGATTTTTGGTAATTAATTTGTATAGAATTTTATACTTTCGAACCATGGACTCTGCCGAGTCATTTGGACACGGAAGATTTTTATTCCGAACCATGGACTCTACCGAGTTATTTGGACACGGAATTTGGTGAAATTTAAACAATTTAATCCATATTGTAAATATGAATTTTTTATTTTAATGGAAGTAATTGTTATTTTAATTACTATTTTTGTAAGTCTTTTAAAATTTTAGGTTTTTGTTAATGATCTTTAAAAGATCTTTCTTATTTCTTTTTATATTTTATTATTCTTTTCCTTCTTTCTTTTTATTCTTTTTATTTTATCTTTCTTTTCTTTTTCTTATTTTTCTTATCTTTCTTATTTTTTCTTTTATTTTACTTTTTTTTTCTTTTAGTTTTGTTTTGAAAGATTATTTGTTTAATGAAAGATATTTATTATTTAAATAATTACTCAATTTATAAAAGAATCAAAAAGTAATTTTTAAATATTTAATATAAAAAAATCTTTAAAGAAATTAAAGAGTTGACATTTATTTTATGTTTATTCTATTTATTTGATAAAAGAATAATCAAAAAGTAATTATTTAATCAAGATTTTATTTAAAAAACTAAGGATTTATATGAATATTAAAAATAAAAGAAAAAGTCTTGATATTTATATAATTTATTTTGAATAAAAGATTAACCAAAAGTAATTATTTAATTAAGATTTTATTTATTTAATGAAGAAAACCAAAAATTTATGTGTATATTTTAAACATAAAGAAAATTTTTGGTTTTTCATATGCTTCTTTTATTAAAGAAAGATTTTGTTTTAATTTTTATTATTTTTACTGAATAAAAAAAATAACTATTAAAATTAATTTTATATTTTATATTTTTTTAAAACATTTTTATTCTCCAAACCATTAGATCCTGGCGGATCATTTGGACATGGAGTTTAATTTTTATTAAATTTTAATTTTTTAATTATTTAATTAATTATTAATCTTAATCATAATTTTATTGGATTTTTATTATTGTTTTTATTAAATTTTAATTATTGCTACTTGTAAAGATATATTTGAAAAGAAATGATTTGTATTTTTTTATTTTTATTTTGTGATTATTTACTTATTTTTTTTTAATTTTAATAAAAGGAATAAAAAGTTAAATAATAAAAAACATGTATTCCAAAATAATAAAAGATAATTAGCTTTTTTTTAAAAATGATTTTTATTAGCCTTAATAATTATACATAAAATTCTTCTTTCTTTTTATTATTATTATTATTTTTATAAAAATTAAAAGTGAAATAAATTTAATCACAAAAAAAAAAAGACAATTAATAATAATAAAGTGGGGTTTTTTAGCCCTCCACTTTAATAACACAATAATAATAGCAACAATAATAAAAATTAGCAAAGTTAGTAAAGTTAGTTGTTAATAACAATAATAAAAATAAAAGGTTAGTAAGTTAGTAAGTTAGTAACAATTATAACAATAATAAAAGGTTAGTAAGGTTAGTAAGTTAGTAACAATAATAACAAGAATAAAAAGTTAGCAATAATAACAACAATAAATAATAAATAAACAAATAAAGATTAAAAGAGTTAGTAATTAGTTTTTTCTTTCTGCAAGAATAAAATAAAAGGTTAGTAACCAAAGAGAAAGAAATTGAAAAGATAAAGGACTAAAGATGAGTTTTACCTGAAAGTTAAAATTTTTGAATTTCCTGGGACGAAAAACGCAAAAAAAAAAAAACGACAGAGGAGGTGGCGAATGGCAGGGGAGCTGGGGCAGGGCTGGCGGCGCAGGGGAAGGGCAGGGGAGGCCGGGGCGACGGCGGGCGCAGGGGGAGGGCGTGACACGGCGGCGAATGGCGATGGAGCACAGCGAGCGCGCGGGACAGCACGACGGCGGGGAGGAAAAAGGCCGGAGACGCGACTGTGAGGAGGGGAGAAACGGCGGCGGCACGTGGTGCGAGACGGCGTGGGGAGAAAAAGACGGCGGTATGGCGACTACGGGGGAAGTGATTGGCCGAAAAAAAAAAAAAAAAAACTGGAAACGGCGACGGGGGATGGGAAAAAAGTTGGCAGCAAGAGGAAGAAGATGGTGTTTATGTAAACAGATGGAAGTTTTAGGCTTTTCTGGGAAAAGGGAGAGGAGCCAGGGACTTTTAGCTGTAATTTTTTCTTTTTCTAAAACGGAGCTATAAGCTTTTTCTCTATTTTTTTCTGTATTCAGCACTAAATTTGGAGGCCTATTTATAGAGGAAGTTTGGCAGAACTGTTGATGGATAAATTAATAAAAAATTTCAAACTTATCTTTTAAATTGGTAAAATGACAATTTTAGTCCTTTACGTCTCTCAGCCTCTGGATAAGTTCCTGAAGCTTCTGATTTTGACAATTTTGTCGTTTTCTGTCAATTTGGGCCAGAAACGTCGGCAGGCCCAAAATTTTATGTGACAAACTACCAAATGCTCCTGGAGCTTTCAGAATTTGTCAATTTTTCCCGAAACTTCTTAATGTTGTCATTTTTACCTCAAACTTTTAAATTTTACCATTTTTTTGGAGTTTTCTTTTTTTCTTTCAAATACACACATATATCATTTTAAATCAAATCTTCACAAAAAAAAATGTATTTTAAACTAATTAAAATTTTTAGTAATAATAATAATAATAAAAATAATAATTTTTTATTTAATTTCTTTTATTTAATTTCTTTTAAAAAAATTTTTATGGTCTGACGAAATTGGGTGTCAACAGCTGGTGCGCATCCGGGGAACGTAGTAAAAATCTGTTTTTCTTGATTAATTTCAGTTAGTGCGGCAATATTGTTATTCTTGGAAAAGTTATCATAAAAATTATGATAGGGCCATTAACCTCAAACTTGCAACGATAGGAGGGTTCCTATCGTCGAGGTTCTAAGGTAGGGCCCTTAACCTCAAACTTTCAACGATAGGAGAGTTCCTATCGTCGAGGTTCTAAGGAGAGTTCCTTAACCTCAAACAATCAATCAATCAGTCCATCTTACAACGATAGGAGCTTTCCTATCGTAGAGGTTCTAAGGACCTTTCCTTAACCTCAAACAATCAATCAATCTGTCCATCTTACAACGATAGGAGCTTTCCTATCGTAGAGGTTTTAAGGACCTTTCCTTAAACCTTAAAACCAACCAAATCAATTTCTTTTCGACGGTAGGAAGGTTCCTATCGTAGAGGTTCTAAGGTAGGCCCTTAACCTCGATCAATCAATCAATTTTCCTTCAACGATAGGAGAGCTCCTATCGCCGGGGTTCTAAGGAGAGTTCCTTAACCTCAGGATTTAGGCGGCGAGAAGGCTTTCAATGCCTAGCTAAGCCGGACGAAATTTGGTAACTAACTTTGCATATATCATGTCCCATGAAGCATGCAAAGGGGGGCAGCTGTTGACACCTAATTTCGTCCGACCATAAAAATTTTTTTAAAAGAAATTAAATAAAAAAATTATTATTTTTTTTTTATTATTATTACTAAAAATTTTAATTAGTTTAAAATACATTTTTGTTTTGTGAAGATTTGATTTAAAATGATATATGTGTGTATTTGAAAGAGAAAAAAAAAAAGAAAACTCCAAAAAAATGGCAAAATTTAAAAGTTTGTGGTAAAAATGACAAAATTAAGAAGTTTCGGGAAAAATTGACAAATTCTGAAAGTTCCAGGAGCATTTGGTAGTTTGTCGCATGAATTTTTGGGTCGTCCGACGTTTCTGGCCCAAATTGACAGAAAACGACAAAATTGTCAAAATCAGAAGCTTCAGGAACTTATCCAGGGGCTGAGAGACGTAAAGGACTGAAATTGTTATTTTACCAATTTAAAAGATAAGTTTGAAATTTGTTATTAATTTATCCATCAACAGTTCAGCCAAACTTCCTCTATAAATAGGCCTCCAAATTTAGTGCTGAATACAGAAAAAAAATAGAGGAAAAGCTTAGAGCTCCGTTTTAGAAAAAGAAAAAATTACAGCTAAAAGTCCCTGGCTCTCCTCCCTTTTCCCAGAAAAGCCTAAAACTTCCATCTGTTTACATAAACACCATCTTCTTCCTCTTGCTGCCAATTTTATTCCCATCCCCCGTCGCCGTTTCCAGTTTTTTTTTTTTTTTCGGCCAATCACTTCCCCCGTAGTCGCCATACCGCCGTCTTTTTCTCCCCACGCCGTCTCGCACCACGTGCCGCCGCCGTTTCTCCCCTCCTCACAGTCGCGTCTCCGGCCTTTTTCCTCCCCGCCGTCGTGCTGTCCCGCGCGCTCGCTGTGCTCCATCGCCATTCGCCGCCGTGTCACGCCCTCCCCCTGCGCCCGCCGTCGCCCCGGCCTCCCCTGCCCTTCCCCTGCGCCGCCAGCCCTGCCCCAGCTCCCCTGCCATTCGCCACCTCCTCTGTCGTTTTTTTTTCTTCGCGTTTTTCGTCCCAGGAAATTCAAAAATTTTAACTTTCAGGTAAAACTCATCTTTAGTCCTTTATCTTTTCAATTTCTTTCTCTTTGGTTACTAACCTTTTATTTTATTCTTGCAGAAAGAAAAAACTAATTACTAACTCTTTTAATATTTATTTGTTTATTTATTATTTATTGTTGTTATTATTGCTAACTTTTTATTCTTGTTATTATTGTTACTAACTTACTAACCTTACTAACCTTTTATTATTGTTATAATTGTTACTAACTTACTAACTTACTAACCTTTTATTTTTATTATTGTTATTAACAACTAACTTTACTAACTTTGCTAATTTTTATTATTGTTGCTATTATTATTGTGTTATTAAAGTGGATGGCTAAAAAACCCCACTTTATTATTATTAATTGTCTATTTTTTTTTGTGATTAAATTTATTTCACTTTTAATTTTTATAAAAATAATAATAATAATAAAAAGAAAGAGGAATTTTATGTATAATTATTAAGGCTAATAAAAATCATTTTTAAAAAAAAGCTAATTATCTTTTATTATTTTGGAATACATGTTTTTTATTATTTAACTTTTTATTCCTTTTATTAAAATTAAAAAAACATAAGTAAATAATCACAAAATAAAAATAAAAAAATACAAATCATTTCTTTTCAAATATATCTTTACAAGTAGCAATAATTAAAATTTAATAAAAACAATAATAAAAATCCAATAAAATTATGATTAAGATTAATAATTAATTAAATAATTAAAAAATTAAAATTTAATAAAAATTAAACTCCATGTCCAAATGATCCGCCAGGATCTAATGGTTTGAAGAATAAAAATTTTTTAAAAAAATATAAAATATAAAATTAATTTTAATAGTTATTTTTTTTATTCAGTAAAAATAATAAAAATTAAAACAAAATCTTTCTTTAATAAAAGAAGCATATGAAAAACCAAAAATTTTCTTTTATGTTTAAAATATACACATAAATTTTTGGTTTTCTTCATTAAATAAATAAAATCTTAATTAAATAATTACTTTTGGTTAATCTTTTATTCAAAATAAATTATATAAATATCAAGACTTTTTCTTTTATTTTTAATATTCATATAAATCCTTAGTTTTTTAAATAAAATCTTGATTAAATAATTACTTTTTGATTATTCTTTTATCAAATAAATAGAATAAACATAAAATAAATGTCAACTCTTTAATTTCTTTAAAGATTTTTTTATATTAAATATTTAAAAATTAAAAGAAAAATAATCTTTCAAATAATCTTTCATTAAACAAAACTAAACTTTCAAATAAACATAAAAATATCTTTCATTAAACAAATAATCTTTCAAAACAAAACTAAAAGAAAAAAAAAGTAAAATAAAAGAAAAAATAAGAAAGATAAGAAAAATAAGAAAAAGAAAAGAAAGATAAAATAAAAAGAATAAAAAGAAAGAAGGAAAAGAATAATAAAATATAAAAAGAAATAAGAAAGATCTTTTAAAGATCATTAACAAAAACCTAAAATTTTAAAAGACTTACAAAAATAGTAATTAAAATAACAATTACTTCCATTAAAATAAAAAATTCATATTTACAATATGGATTAAATTGTTTAAATTTCACCAAATTCCGTGTCCAAATGACTCGGTAGAGTCCATGGTTCGGAATAAAAATCTTCCGTGTCCAAATGACTCGGCAGAGTCCATGGTTCGAAAGTATAAAATTCTATACAAATTAATTACCAAAAATCCACATTCGATTAATTCAGTTAAAAATTCTAGATTGAAAATTAACTGAAATTTATTTAAAAGCAAAGCGAAACAAAATTAAAATCAACTAAGGTGCCAATTTTTGGGCGTTTTAACAAAGTTGTTTTAACGTAACCGTACTCCCGAACCTCCGAACTCTCGCAGACCATATTTTAAGGTGACCAATCGACCTGAGCGAAAACCGATTGGTGGCGACTCCCGAAAAAGACCCGCACGTTGCCACAGTTTGGTGACTCTGCTGGGGAGTCGACGTTAGTGAGTCGAGCCTACAAGTTGATTTGTTTTGATTTGCTTTGCTTATATTTATGTGGATTTATATGTTATATTTACTTAGGTAAACATGCATTATGCATTCACAATATGAAGCTCTATACCCGAGCTTCTTCAAAGCGAACACGTTCTTTCTAAGCGGAATTGGTGTTGTTGTCCTTAAGAGGCCATGGTCTCCAAGCCTTCACCGGTTTCAAAGTAGCAAAGTAGTGTATTGCCTTCTGAGACGGTTAGTCTCTGCATGAGCCCACGAAAAGCTACGACTCGAATTAATCCATTCCTTACATAAACCCTAGAGGGTAAGGAATCGGGCTGTCACTATAATTTAGTGACGGGATTCGGGAACTATCCCTTGCCTTTTTGATAAGCCACCTTATGCATATAGAACTCCCCACTTAACCATAGAACTGACCATAGAATTTCTACCATTTTACCAACGCCATAAGCATATCCTTGTTATGCTGTGTTGTTACTCTACACTTTTCTTCGTATGGTTTTAACTTGTTTATCCATAATACTTCATGAGTTGTTAATTGCTATTTAACTTATTAATAACCTTATCTTTCTTGTGCAATTATTCTTCATGCATCAAAACCACGCACCAAATTATGCTAACTTTTTGGTCTTTATAATGACAACTAAAAGTCTTGAAGTTCCATGATTTTGGATAATCAAACTCACTTATTGCGTGCATGCATCCATTGCATCAATCACATACACATAGAATCTAAAAAAATAAATCTTACTTTTAAAAGGATAAAATTGGACCTTAACACCGATATTCAACTCGACTCCAAACAAGATTAATGGCAGAACAAGCCGAAGGACGTCTCATGGAGATGGAGTCCAATATTGAAAGTATGTCAGAACAGATGAGACAATTGATGGAATTAATCAAAGGGAAAGCAACTCAAGTCCCCATCAAAGAAGTACAAGATCCCACTTATCCCCCGGGATTCACCCCGCAACGAGTCTCAGTCCAAGAAAATCTCTTTCAAGAATCAGGACCGTCTGCTAGTGTTCACCTGAAACAAGACACTGTACATGAAGAGAATAATATATTACCAAAAGAAGAAGCAGAATCTCAAAAGCTCGAAACAATAGAGAAGAGACTGCGAGCCATTGAAGGAAGCACTATATTCGGATCTCTCTCAGTGGATGACCTATGCTTGGTACCAGATGTCATAATTCCTTCAGACTTTAAGGTGCCAGATTTCGTGAAATACGATGGAACGAGTGATCCCATCACTCACATCACATTGTTTCTAAGAAGACTACAACCACTCACAAAAGATGAAAAGGTGTGGATTGCACTTTTTCAGGAAAGTCTCACAAAATCAGCATTACAGTGGTATCTAAGTCAAGGTCCAAGAAACATCAAAACTTGGAATGACCTTGCTCAGGCCTTCATCGACAATTATAAACATGTTTTGGACTTGGCTCCGGATCGCCAAACCCTCCAAAACATGGAGAAGAAAAAACCAGAAACTTTCAAGGAATATGCCCAACGGTGGAGGGACTTAGCTGCACAAGTTCAGCCACCCATGACAGAAAGAGAAATGGTCACTTTGTTTGTCCAGACACTAAAATACCCATATTATGACAAACTCATTGGCAATTCGGCAACCAATTTCTCCGACGTAGTCATGTCTGGAGAAAGGATCGAGCATGGTATCAGGACCGGGAAGATTACTGAGTCCTTTAGTGATCCAATGAAAAGAGGAGGACCATCCAGAAAAAAAGATGAAGAAATACAACAAATAGGACGAGGAAGAAGGATTCCCCTCGTGGGTACTCTTGCTACCGGGCCTCGCCGATCCTACTCTACCAATAGGCCCAATGATTATTCTACCAATAAGCCCAACAATTATCCTCTCAACAGGCCTAATCAGTTACGGCCACCTGTTCCGACTTCTCCACAAAGGCCGAGAGAAGTTTTTGCGCCAATTCCTATGACTTACACTGAGTTATATCCAAAACTCATTGAAAGTCAACTTATCAATCCAATTCCTACAAATCCATTTAAACCCCCATATCCAAGGTGGTATGACCCCAGCATAACTTGCCCATATCATGATGGTGCCGTGGGCCACGGACTGGAAAATTGCATAGCATTGAAGCGTATAGTCCAACAATTAATCGAGTCCAAGTGGTTGGACTTTTCCGATGAACCAAACGTCACTCACAATCCATTGCCGCCTCATCAAGCAAAACCAGTCAATATGATAGAAAGAGCACTGGCCGATGAAGAAGTCAGTCAATGATATCATAACCCCTCTCAAGCATGTATATTCATGCCTTGTAAAAGAAGGGATTATCATGGGAAAGTCTTCTTTTGGAAATGAAGAAGTCGAAGATGAGGAGTGGTGCAACTTTCATGACAATAAAGATGATGATGTGAATGTGATCATTAAAGAACAAGAAGTCAATGCTATACCAATCTCAAAACCTACTCTTAAGCCGTCAAGTCCCGAGGCCATTCCTCTACAAATCAAACAAAATCGAGGTCAAGCTGCTAGGCCCGATGTGATTGGTAATTGAAAGTGAAGATTTTGAGCTGGAATTACATTGATTTTGGAAGGGGTCCAAGTCAGATCTGACCTAACAGTCCGCACACATTTTCGAATGACAGGGAATCCTTTGAATAAACTTGTATCTTTGAAAGCTTGCAAAAGTAATTTAATAGTAAAAATCTCCTAGATTTAGTCCAGAATCTAGGGTGTAGTCTTTGTTAAATCGACACCTGCTATTCTTTTTCTGGTACAACAAAAAGATGTAATGCGTGCATTCTACTACTTTCCATTTTTACACTCTTTGCCATTATACTATCCATTATTGCCATCACACTTTACTTTTCGACAACTGGTAATTCTTTTTGTTCTCTAACAAAAAGATGTTGCGTGGGCATTCTACCACTTTTTAATCTCATTATTACTTCTACACATTCTACCACTTCTTACCAAAAATTCCGTTTTTACATCCATCTCTCACTCCTTTCCATTATACTATCCATTATTGCTATCACACTTTACTTTGAAAACGATATTACTCATGGGTGAAAATAAAAAGTTAAGGGAGATTTAATAGTGGCGATCTTGAAAGTGCTGTCAAATCTAGTAAGAAGGATTTCATATGTTGCACCCCAACTCTAAAAAAAAAAAAGGAATTCATAGTGGTTATCAACATCCTTGCAAGAAGTCTGGGGTTAGCTTCCAAACAAGGTAGCTCTCATATTAAATGACTTCAGTGGCCTCCCAATTCTCACAAATGCTCAATACAAAAAAAAAAGGTTCTCAGTCTTCCGCAACACAAACTCCGAAAAGAAAAAGTTCATCCCTTCCATCAAAAAGCCATTAAAGGGAAAATCCAAAAAAAAAATCTAAAAAAAAAAAAAAAAAAAGAAAAAGTTCATCCCTTCCATCAAAAAGCCAACAAGGAAAAATTCAAAACAAAAAAGAACTGAGAACAAGCACGAGCAAGCAAGGCCACTTGAGTCATCTCACTTCAAGAGAGTTATCAATTATGTCATCACCATAGCTCATACAAAAAAAAAAAAAAAAGAAATTTTTCTAAAAAAACAAAAAAACAAAAAAAAAAAGAAAACAAAAAGAAAACAAAAAATGAGCTATGGATTCTAGACTGAAAACCTGCAAAGGCGGTTTAGAACACAAAAGCAACTTTCAAGCCAAGCATACATAAATACCACGATAGTTGGGGGGCAACAGATGAGGTTTAACTTTCTGGAAAGAGTGACAAGTTTGAGGTTATCACTATTGAGTTTTTCATCATAATCAAATTTGCTCACGAGTAGTATTAAAAGACCCTTCTTTCAAACTACTTAAACTTAACTTTCCTCAGACCTAACATCCTCAAAAGGCTATTATTGTGAATCATGTTTATACCTTATTGCCCTGCACAGTTTATGTCTTCGAGTTGGAAAGGGAAGAGTGGCAGGATATTTTAATTAAAAACAAAGACCGTAAATTACTTTGTCAAGCTTTGCAAATTGATGAAAGTTTTTCTTTAAGGCCAAACCATTATTCATTAATGTGTGTAGATTTAAAAGTGAGGAGATAGCTTGAGACTTTCTTTAATAAGATGTGGTTCTTGTAAGAGAAATTTACGATCAAGTGCCATCACAAAGGTCTAGAAATGCTCGACCTTCTGTTAAATCAAAGGCGAGATGATACCTTTTATCCACATAAATACCATATTCAGGGGGGCAAAGTAGTCTCTACGAAGCGTAAGAGGAGTACTGCCAACAAAGAAGCTCAATAGACAAGGAGGCAAGTCTTATGGATCAGAACCTGAGTCTAAGGAAGAACAATCATTCAGATTATAACATGGGGATAAGTAAGTGTCGGCACGGTCACAAGAAAAGGGGCAAAGCAGACATTGAAAGTAAAGCCTTTGATGGTATCAAATCCATGACAATGGATGAGTACCCGAAAGAGATATAAATTATGAGGCGGGCCAACGTTAAAGAAATTGAGGCCAAAATTCAAGAACAAGTCAAAGAAAAGAGATTTTGAAAAGAGTTGGGCTTTTGAGGCAGCGAACAAGAGCGGGGAAACATAAAGAGATTCAATGATAGTCCAAGAAGGCCATCACAAAGAGGATCCAGTAAAACAAAGACATAAAGAACTAGATCCATACAAAAAAAAAAGCCATTAGTTACACATGCTCTGCATTCATGCATTTCATATCATGCATACATAGCCTTTACATAACAAGGACCAAATGGGAATCACATTCACAGCACAGTTACAGCAGTATAAGCTGAGATCACAATGACATCAGCTCTTATCAATCTACCGCCGGATGCACAGCTGATATGTTGGACCCAGCCCCATCAGGAATTCAAGGATAAAGTAGACAATATTGTCAAAAGCCTAGTATTCGATTCAATAATCGAGACTACACCTGGAAGGACAGGATTGACGTCAGCTAGTAGTATCCAAGATAAGAGATAGCTATAGCCAATGATAAGGCAGATATCAAAAAGGATAAAGTAGACAATATTGTCAAAAGCCTGGCAATTGATTCAATAATCGAGGCTACACCTGGAAGGACAGGATTGATGCCAGCTTAGCAGCATCCAAGATAAGAGATAGCTGTGGTCAAAGATAAGGCAGACATCAAGAAATATTGTCATTGAAAACTTGTCAAAAGCGGACAATGGATTCAATAATCGAGGACTGGATCGACGTCAGCTCGATGGAATATCCAAGATAAAAAATATCTATCACATCAAAATGAAGTAGGATCCACTTTTTCGGTTAAGTGGTGGATACGGTACTCCGTGACTCTCAAGTCGGTTCTCTCAGTTGCCCATAATAACTGATTCTTTCCTCTCTTCTTTCTTTTACTTCCCTCTAGAAAATGGATCCTACTCTTTCTGTCTTACGAAAATATTTTCCTTCTCTCCCAATGAACATTCTTAAAAAGATCTACCAAGTTCGCTGTGAACGATTAAGAGTTCTGATGCACAAAGGAATCCCTGAAGATGTACGATGGTTAATCGAAGCTAAGGTTCGTCTGGCAGGTGAAATCCCAGAGGCATTTGTGTCTCACATGCCTGGTATAGGCAGAAGCTCTTATGCCAAAAAGCGAAGAGCGAAAAGGTTACGAGTCTGCCACAAATGTGGACGGTGGAGTTGTAATACTAAATGTCGTTATTTAGGAATGATCTCTGATAATCGAGAAAATAAAATACGATTCATTAAGAATGGCCTGAGTAAGGACTCGTTGGATGATATCCAATTGACTCTTGAGACGCATTCTTGTGGATCCGTGCAACGTGAACTTCTTGGTTTATGGAGCATTTTTCATGAAGAACGAGAACGATACAGTCCCGAGAATCTAACTGTAAACGACCCTGTTTGCCAGCTTATAAGAAAACTGGATGGCAAGCAAATCCTCGACTCATAGAAGCTGTTAATGCCGTTACTGGACGTAAAGCCAGTGGAAGATGTGAGTCACAGTCACAATTACTGTACATACAGTTTGTTATATTTGGAAAAGTTTACATTTTCTTTTGACAGATGTACATGCTCCCCTAAGTGTAATCGACACGTTATCCCTTTTCATCACTATAAATGCGTGTTCTTCCTTCTGATTAAGCAGCGGATAAGATACCCCGTGACTTCTAAATTCGGTTATTCCAGTCTCTTACAATAACTGATTCATTTCCCTCTTTTCTCAAATTCTTCTCTCATCAATGGATTCTACTCTTTCTGCACTGCGAAAATACTTTCTTTCCCTTCCAATAAAAGTCCTTAAAAGATCTACCTTGCTAGATGTGAAAGAATCAGAGTTTTTACACGCAAAGGCATTCCCGATAATGTGCAGTGGATAATTGAAGCTAAGGTCCGTTTGGCGGGTGAAGTTCCAGATGCATTTATGCCCCGCATGCCCGGTTTAGGTAAAAGCCGTTATGCCAAAAGGCGAAAAGCAAAGAGACTAGGCGTGTGTTATAAATGTGGGCGATGGAATTGTAATACTAAATGTCGCTCTTTAGGATACATCTCCACAAATCGTGAAGATAAAAGAAAATTCATTAAGAATGGCCTGCGTAAGGAATCTCTGGAAGATATCCGAGAGACTCTTGAAACGCATTCTTGTGGAAAAGTGCAAGGTCAAATTGTCAAATTGTGGAAGACTTACCATAAAGAACGAAACCGTTACAGTCTTGGGAATGTGACTTTAAACGACCCTGTTTGTCAGTTTGTAAGGAAACTGGATGGGAAGCAAATCCCCGACTTATAGAAGGCATTGAAGCCATTACTGGACATAAATCAGTGGAAGATGAGAGCCACAGTCATGATTGCTGTACATATAAGCTGTCATTTGTCTTTTCTTTTGACAATAATGTACTTGCTTTTGTAAGTGTAATTAACGCATTATCCCTTTCATCACTATAAATATGTGTTAGTTATTTTCGTTTCCTACAATTACTAATTTCTTTCTTTGCCTCCTTTATCAATGGAGTCTTCTCTTTCCGCCCTACGAAAGTATTTTCCTTCCTTCCCAATAAATGTTCTTAAAAAGATTTATCAAGCTAGATGTGAACGATTCAGAGTATTTATGCACAAAGGCATTCCTGATAATGTGCGGTGGCTAATTGAAGCTAAGGTTCGTTCAGCTGGTGAAGTTCCAGAAGCGTTCTTTCCCCGTATGCCCGGCTTTGGTAAAAGCGCTTATGCCAAAAAAAGAAGAGCAAAGAGGCTAGGCGTTTGTCATAATTGTGGATGGTGGATTTGCGGCAATAAATGTCGTTCTCCAGGAGTGATCACCAGAAATCGTAATGATAGAATAAGATTCATCAAGAACGGCCTGCGTAAGGAATCTTTGGATGATATCCTATTAACTTTTGAAACACATTCTTGTGAAATAGTGCAATGGGAAATTATGGATTTATGGTGGACTTTCCGTAAAGAACAGGATCGTTACAGTCTTGGAAATCTGACTTTTAATGACCCTATTTGCCAGTTTGTGAGAAAACTGGATGGGAAGCAAATCCCCGATTCGTAAAAGGCATTGAAGCCGTCCCTGGATGTAAAACCAGTAGAAAACGTGAACTACGGTCATGACTACTGTACAGGCTAGTTGTCACTTTTCAAAATTTTTCCTTCTCTTCTGACAAATGATGTACCTCCTCCTGACGTGATCCACAGTCACGACTACTGTACAGGCTAGTTGTCGTTTTTAAAAATTTTCCTTCTATTCCAAGAATAATGTACCTATTCCTGACGTGAGCAACAGTCACGATTACTGTACGTGCTAGCTGTCGCTTTTGAAATTTTCCTCCCCTTTTGGTAATAATGTATCCACTCCTGACGTGAACCAAAGTCACGATTACTGTACATGCTAGCTGTCGCTTTTTGAAATTTTCCTTCTCCCTTGGCAATAATGTACCCACTCCTGACACGGACTACTGTATATAACTGCCACTTTTGAAATTTTCCTTCTCTTCTAACAATCACGTACCTACTCCTGGCATAAGCTACAGTAGTGACTACTGTGTATGCTAGTTGCTTTTGAAATTTTCCTCCTCTTTTAACGATAGTGTACCCATACCTGACCAGAGTCATACTCGTAACTACTGTGAATAGCTGGCAATAATGTATCCATTCTTAAGAATAAAATTATTACTTTATCTTTTCATCTCTATAAATATATCCTCTTTTCTTCTTTTCTCACAAGGGTAAGGATAGGAATGGAGAAAACCCCAACTCGTAAATCCCGAAGTATTTGTGTATTTTCTGGGGCTTTTCCTGGAAAAGATGAAGAGTATTTAAAGGCAGCCAACCATTTGGGTAGAGTATTAGCTGAGCGAAAAATACATTTAGTTTATGGAGGAGGTAGTGTCGGATTAATGGGAGGTGTAGCATCAGCAGCATCTTTAGGAGGAAGTCAAGTTTTGGGCATCATCCCTGGACCTTTGAAATTTGTTTCTGGGGGCACGATTGGAGAAGAATTAGTGGTTAAAAATTTGCAAGAGCGTGTGTTACAAATGCTTTTAAATGCTGATGCTTTTATCGCTCTACCAGGTAGTTTTGGTACATTAGGAGAAGTCTTCCAAATTGCTTCCATGGCCCAACTTAATTTGCATAAGAAACCCATTGGGCTTTTGAATGTTAACAATTTCTTTACAGGTCTGATAGCTTTTATGGATTATGCTATGCAGAAGAATTTCATATCAAGAGTGTCACGACAAATCATAATATCCGCAACAACTGCTGAAGAATTGCTAGATAAAATACAAGCTTTTGTTCCTGAACCAGATCCAGCAATGATTCAGATAGACTGGACACGACAGTCTTTCCCGACCAGTTCACTCCCATAATGGTCCTCTACTCACCCTGTTGAAGTATTGTGGAAGAAAGAAGCGATCTGATCCGTTTTTCTTGTTCTTTAGTTTTATTATCAGCATTTTCTTTCGCGTTTCAGTTTTTCTTTTCAGGGAATTTCTTTTTTTATAAAATAGTTTCGTTCATGCTGATATTAAAACCACAGGACAACGCCTTTAGGTTGGAATGGCTGAGTAAAGAGTAATTTTTATTGCTCTTGAGACGCATCCTATTAGGTCTACTAAGCATGACATTTTGGGGTAGTTAAGCTTCAACCTTATTTGGATGACATATCTCATAAGGGAATCTATATTTACTGAAAAAAATATTAGATGAACCTTGGATATTGATTCCAAACATCCGTTCCCTTTACATAATTTGTTAGTGTTATTGTCATCATCAAGATTCACTCATCTCATCAAAGTCTAAATTTCTGCACTCACCTATTATGAAAATTCACACTTCCGAATAGAATATTTCAACTTCAATTGTCTGAGGTACTTAAAAAGGAGGAAAGAGTTTTTCTCCACAATCAATTTCAATTTCAACGAGGTTCTAAGGACGGAACCTTTGCCTCGTAATCAATCAATATCAATTTCAACGAGGTTCTAAGGACGGAACCTTTGCCTCGTAATCAATCAATTTCAATTTCAATGAGGTTCGAAGGACGGAACCTTTACCTCGTAATCAATCAGTCCATTTTGAAACGATAGGAGGGTTCCTATCGTCGAGGTTCTAAGGTAGGGCCCTTAACCTCAAACTTGCAACGATAGGATGGTTCCTATCGTCGAGGTTCTAAGGTAGGGCCCTTAACCTCAAACTTGCAACGATAGGAGGGTTCCTATCGTCGAGGTTCTAAGGTAGGGCCCTTAACCTCAAACTTGCAACGATAGGAGAGTTCCTATCGTCGAGGTTCTAAGGAGAGTTCCTTAACCTCAAACAATCAATCAATCAGTCCATCTTACAACGATAGGAGCTTTCCTATCGTAGAGGTTCTAAGGACCTTTCCTTAACCTCAAACAATCAATCAATCAGTCCATCTTACAACGATAGGAGCTTTCCTATCGTAGAGGTTTTAAGGACCTTTCCTTAAACCTTAAAACCAACCAAATCAATTTCTTTTCGACGGTAGGAAGGTTCCTATCGTAAAGGTTCTAAGGTAGGGCCCTTAACCTCGATCAATCAATCAATTTTTCTTCAACGATAGGAGAGCTCCTATCGCCGGGGTTCTAAGGAAAGTTCCTTAACCTCAGGATTTAGGCGGCGAGAAGGTTTTCAATGCTTAGCTAAGCCGGACGAAATTTGGTAACTAACTTTGCATATATCATGTCCCATGAAGCATGCAAAGGGGGGCAGCTGTTGACACCCAATTTCGTCCGACCATAAAAAATTTTTTAAAAGAAATTAAATAAAAAAATTATTATTTTTTTATTATTATTATTAATACTAAAAATTTTAATTAGTTTAAAATACATTTTTGTTTTGTGAAGATTTGATTTAAAATGATATATGTGTGTATTTGAAAGAAAAAAAAAAAGAAAACTCCAAAAAAATGGCAAAATTTAAAAGTTTGAGGTAAAAATGACAAAATTAAGATGTTTCGGGAAAAATTGACAAATTCTGAAAGTTCCAAGAGCATTTGGTAGTTTGTCGCATGAATTTTTGGGTCGACCGACGTTTCTGGCCCAAATTGACAGAAAACGACAAAATTGTCAAAATCAGAAGCTTCAGGAACTTATCCAGACGCTGAGAGACGTAAAGGACTGAAATTGTCATTTTACCAATTTAAAAGATAAGTTTGAAATTTTTTATTAATTTATCCATTAACAGTTCAGCCAAACTTCCTCTATAAATAGGCCTCCAAATTTAGTGCTGAATACAGAAAAAAATAGAGGAAAAGCTTAGAGCTCCGTTTTAGAAAAAGAAAAAATTACAGCTAAAAGTCCCTGGCTCTCCGCCCTTTTCCCAGAAAAGCCTAAAACTTCCATCTGTTTACATAAACACCATCTTCTTCCTCTTGCTGCCAATTTTTTTCCCATCCCCCGTCGCCGTTTCCACTTTTTTTTTTTTTTTTTGGCGCGCCAGGTAGGGGATTTTTACTTCAGTTAATAACCTTATTTTTCGGTTGTTATACTTCCGTTCTGTGCAATTATAGATGTGGCAACGTCGGGTTTTCGGGAGTCGCCACCAATCTGTTTACCTAGGTCGATTGGACACCTTAAAATTAGTCTGCGAGAGTTCAGGGATCGGGAGTACGGTTACGCTAAAACAACTTTGTTATAGCGCCCAAAATTGGCACCTTAGTTGATTTTAATTTTGTTTTGCTTTGCTTTTAGAAAAATTTCAGTTAATTTTCAATCTAGAATTTTTAACTGAATTAATCGGATGTGGATTTTTGGTAATTAATTTGTATAGAATTTTATACTTCCGAACCATGGACTCTGCCGAGTCATTTGGACACGGAAGATTTGATTCCGAACCATGGACTCTGCCGAGTCATTTGACACGGAATTTGGTGAAATTTTAAACAATTTTATCCATATTGTGAATATAAATTTTTATCTTTATATTTATTTAATTTATTTAGTTAAAAAAAGGATGATATTTCCAAACCGTAGATCCTGCCGGATCATCCGGATATGGAAGTTAATTTAATTTATAGTTAATTATTTAATTCTTATTTTTATTAATTATTAGTTTAATTACTAATTCGTAATTCTTTTTGTTTATGAAATTTTTAGATTTATTAATAATCTAAAAATTTTATTTTTTTATATTTTATATTTTCTTTTCTTTTCTTTTCTTTTCTTTCCTTTCTTTTTTTTAGTTTTCTTATTTAATGAAAAAAAATTTATTATCTATTTTTCTTAAATAATTACTTGATTTATAAAAGAAAAATAATTAATTTTTAATTGGTTAATTTTTTTTGATAAAGAAATTAAAGAGTTAAAAAAAATATTTTATTTTATATTTATTCTATTTATTTGATAAAAGAATAACAAAAATGAAATTAATCAAGAAAACTAAGGATTTATATGTATATTGAAAAATCTATATATTTATTCTTTTTATTTGATAAAAGATAAACCAAAAAAAGAAATTATTTAATCAAGGTTTTATTTAATGAAGAAAACTAAAGATTTAATATTTTAAAAATAAAGTAAAGTCTTAATATTGTATTTGATAAAAGGTGAATCAAAAGGTAATCAAAACTTTATTTATTTAATGATGAAACCAAAAATTCATATGTATATTTCAAAAATAAAAGAAGAGTCTTAATATTTATTTGTTTTATTTTTTGATAAAAAAATTAAGCAAAAAATGATTATTTAATAAGGAAACTAAAAATTTATATGTATATTTTGAAAATATAAAAGTAAAGTCATAATATTTATATAATTTATTTTGATGAAAGATTAACTAAAAGTTGTTGCGGATATTATGATTCGTCGTGACACTCTTGATATGAAATTCTTCTGCATAGCATAATCCATAAAAGCTATCAGACCTGTAAAGAAATTGTTAACATTCAAAAGCCCAATGGGTTTCTTATGCAAATTAAGTTGGGCCATGGAAGCAATTTGGAAGACTTCTCCCAATGTGCCAAAACCGCCGGGTAGAGCGATGAAAGCATCAGCATTTAAAATCATTTGTAACACATGCTCTTGCAAATTTTTAACCACTAATTCTTCTCCAATCGTGCCCCCAGAAACAAATTTCAAAGGTCCAGGGATGATGCCCAAAACTTGACTTCCTCCTAAAGATGCTGCTGATGCTACACCTCCCATTAATCCGACACTACCTCCTCCATAAACTAAATGTATTTTTCGCTCAGCTAATACTCTACCCAAATGGTTCGCTGCCTTTAAATACTCTTCATCTTTTCCAGGAAAAGCCCCAGAAAATACACAAATACTTCGGGATTTACGAGTTGGGGTTTTCTCCATTCCTATCCTTACCCTTGTGAGAAAAGAGGATATATTTATAGAGATGAAGAGATAAGGCAATAATTTTATTTTCAAGAATGGATACATTATTGCCAGCTATTCACAGTAGTCACGAGTATGACTCTGGTCGGGAGTGGGTACATTATCGTCAAAAGAGGAGGAAAATTTCAAAAGCAACTAAAATATACAGTAGTCGTGATTGTAGCTTATGTCAGGAGTAGGTACGTGATTGTCGAAAGTGAAGGAAAATTTCAAAAGTGGCAGCTATATACAGTAGTCCGTGTCAGGAGTGGGTACATTATTGCCAAAGGAGGAGGAAAATTTCAAAAGCGACAGCTAGCATGTACAGTATCGTGACTATGGCTCATGTCAGGAGTTGATACATTATCGCCGAAAGGGGAGGAAAATTTCAAAAGTGACAGCTAGCTCGTACAGTAATCGTGACTTTGGTTCACGTCAGGAGTGGATACATTATTACAAAAAGGGGAGGAAAATTTCAAAAGCGACAGCTAGCTCGTACAGTAATCGTGACTTTGGTTCACGTCAGGAGTGGATACATTATTACAAAAAGGGGAGGAAAATTTCAAAAGTGACAACTAGCACGTACAGTAATTGTGACTTTGGTTCACGTCAGGAGTGGATACATTATTACCGCACGTACAGTAATCGTGACTTTGGTTCACGTCAAGAGTGGATACATTATTACAAAAAGGGGAGGAAAATTTTCCAAAATGGCTGCTAGTATGATTGTCGGGAGAGAAGGAAAATTTTCAAAAGCGACAGCTGACATGTATAGTAGTCGTGACTGTTGATCCTCGTCTTCCACTGGCTTTGCGTCCAGTAATGGCTTCAATGCTTTCTATGAATCGGTAATTTGCATCTCATCTAGCTTTCTCACAAACTGGCAAACAGGGTCGTTTAGGGTCAGATTCCCAAGACTGTAACGATCTCGTTCTTTTTGGAAAATTATCCATAATCCAACAACCTCAAATTGCACTATTCCGCAAGAATGCACTTCAAGAACCTCTCGAATATCTTCTAGAGATTCCTTACGCAAGCCATTCTTAATGAATCTTATTCTATCATTATGATTTCTGGTGATCACTCCTAGAGAACGACATTTATTGCCGCAAATCCACCATCCACAATTATAACAAACGCCTAGCCTCTTTGCTCTTCTTTTTTTGGCATAACCACTTTTACCAAAGCCGGGCATACGGGGAAAGAACGCTTCTGGAACTTCACCAACTGAACGAACCTTAGCTTCAATTAGCCACCGCACATTATCAGGAATGCCTTTGTGCATAAATACTCTGAATCGTTCACATCTAGCTTGATAAATCTTTTTAAGAACATTTATTGGGAAGGAAGGAAAATACTTTCGTAGGGCGGAAAGAGAAGACTCCATTGATGAAGGAGGCAAAGAAAGAAATTAGTGATTGTAGGAAACGAAAATAACTAACACATATTTATAGTGATGAAAGGGATAATGCGTTAATTACACTTACAGAAGCAAGTACATTATTGTCAAAAGAAAAGACAAATGACAGCTTATATGTACAGCAATCATAACTGTGGCTCTCATCTTCCATTGATTTATGTCCAGTAATGGCTTCAATGCCTTCTATAAGTCGGGGATTTGCTTCCCATCCAGTTTCCTTACAAACTGACAAACAAGGTCGTTTAAAGTCACATTCCCAAGACTGTAACGGTTTCGTTCTTTATGGTAAGTCCTCCACAATTTGACAATTTGACCTTGCACTTTTCCACAAGAATGCGTTTCAAGAGTCTCTCGGATATCTTCCAGAGATTCCTTACGCAGTCCATTCTTAATGAATTTTCTTTTATCTTCACGATTTGTGGAGATGTATCCTAAAGAGCGACATTTAGTATTACAATTCCATCGCCCACATTTATAACACACGCCTAGTCTCTTTGCTCTTCGCCTTTTGGCATAACGGCTTTTACCTAAACCGGGCATGCGGGGCATAAATGCATCTGGAACTTCACCCACCAAACGGACCTTAGCTTCAATTATCCATTGCACATTATCGGGAATGCATTTGCGTGTAAAAACTCTGATTCTTTCACATCTAGCAAGGTAGATCTTTTTAAGGACTTTTATTGGAAGGGAAGGAAAGTATTTTCGCAGTGCAGAAAGAGTAGAATCCATTGATGAGAGAAGAATTTGAGAGAAGAGAGAAATGAATCAGTTATTGTAAGAGACTGGAATAACCGAATTTAGAAGTCACGGGGTATCTTATCCGCTGCTTAATCAGAAGGAAGAACACGCATTTATAGTGATGAAAAGGGATAACGTGTCGATTACACTTAGGGGAGCATGTACATCTGTCAAAAGAAAATGTAAACTTTTCCAAATATAACAAACTGTATGTACAGTAATTGTGACTGTGACTCACATCTTCCACTGGCTTTACGTCTAGTAACGGCATTAACGGCTTCTACGAGTCGAGGATTTGCTTCCCATCCAGTTTTCTTACAAGCTGGCAAACAGGGTCATTTACAGTCAGATTTCCGGGACTGTAACGGTTTCGTTATTCATGAAAAATGCTCCATAAACCAAAAAGTTCACGTTGCACAGATCCACAAGAATGTGTCTCAAGAGTCAATCGGATATCTTCCAATGAGTCCTTACTCAGGCCATTCTTGATGAATCGTATTTTATCTTCTCGATTATCGGAGATCATTCCTAAAGAATGACATTTAGTATTACAAGTCCACCGTCCACATTTGTGGCAGACTCGTAACCTTTTCGCTCTTCGCTTTTTGGCATAAGAGCTTCTGCCTATACCAGGCATGTGAGACACAAATGCTTCTAGGATTTCACCTGCCAGACGAACCTTGGCTTCGATTAACCACCGCACATCTTCAGGGATTCCTTTGTGCATCAGAACTCTTAATCGTTCACAGCAAACTTGGTAGATCTTTTTGAGAATGTTCATTGGGAGAGAAGGAAAATATTTTCGTAAGACAGAAAGAGTAAGATCCATTTTCTAGAGGGAAGTAAAAGAAAGAAGAGAGGAAAGAATTAGTTATTATGGGCAACTGAGAGAACCGACTTGAGAGTCACGGAGTACCGTATCCGCCGCTTAACCGGAAAAGTAGATCCTACTTCATTTTGATGTGATAGATATTTTTTATCTTGGATATTCCATCGAGCTGACGTTGATCCAGTCCTCGATTATTGAATCCATTGTCCGCTTTTGACAAAGTTTCAATGACAATATTTCTTGATGTCTGCCTTATCTTTGACCACAGCTATCTCTTATCTTGGATGCTGCTAAGCTGGCATCAATCCTGTCCTTCCAGGTGTAGCCTCGATTATTGAATCAATTGCCAGGCTTTTGACAATATTGTCTACTTTATATTTTTTTTGATATCTGCCTTATCCTTGGCTATAGCTATCTCTTATCTTGGATACTACTAGCTGTAGCCTCGATTATTGAATCGGTAGCCAAGCTTTTGACAATATTGTCTACTTTATCCTTGAATTCCTGATGCGGGTTGGTCCCGCATATTAGCTGTGTATCCAGTGATAGATTGGTAAGAGCTGATGACATTGAGATCTCAGCTTATACTGCTGAAACTGTGCCGTGGATGTGCTTCCCATTTGGTTCCTATTATGCAAAAGCCATGCATGCATGATGTGAAATGCATGAATGCAGAGCATGTGGAATTGATGTTTTTTTTTTTTTTTGATGGATCTAGTTCTTCATGTCTTTGCTTTACTGGATTTTCTTTATGATTGCCTTCTTGGACTATCATTGAATCTCTTTATGCTTTCCAGCTTTTGTTCGCTGCCTCAAAAGCCCAACTCTTTTCAGAGTCCGCTTTCTTTGACTTGTTCTTGAATTTTGACCTCAATTTCTTTAATGTTCGCTCGCCTCATACTTTATATCTCTTCAAATACTCATCCCTTGTCATGGATTTCATACTATCAAAGGCTTAACTTTCAATGTTTCATTGTCCCTTTTCTTGTGGCCGTGTCGACACTTGTTTACCCCCATGTTACAGTCCGAATGATTGCTCTTCCTTAGACTCAGGTTCTGATCCATAAGACTTGCCCCCTTGTCTATTGAACTTCTTTGTTGGCAGTACTCCTCTTATGCTTCGTAGAGACTACTTTGCCCCCCTGAATATGGTGTTTATGTGGATAAAAGGTATCACCTCACCTTTAACAGAAGGTCGAGCATTTCTAGACCTTTTGTGATGGCACTTGATCGTAAATTTTTCTTACAAGAACCACATCTTCTTAAAGAAAGTCTCAAGCTATCTCCTCACTTTTAAGTCTACACATATTAATGAATAATGGTTTGGTCTTAAAGAAAAACTTTCATCAATTTGCAAAGCTTGCCAAAGTAATTTACGGTCTTTGTTTTTAATTAAAATATCCTGCCATTCTTCCATTTCCAACTCGAAGACATAAACTGTGCAAAGTAATAAGGTATAAACATGATTCACAAGGATAGCCTTTTAGCTGAATGAGGATGATATCGAGAGGTAACTGTTAGGCGTGAGGAAAATTAAGTTTGAATGTTTTTTTTTGTTTTGTTGCAGTCTTTTAGCTGAATGATAATGATATTAAGAGGTAAATATTTGGTCTGAGTAAAGTTAAGTTTGAGTGGTGTGAAAGAAGGGTCTTTTAATACTACTCGTGAGCAGTATTAAATAAAGTTGAAACAGGATTCACAATGATAGTCTTTTAACTGAATGAGGATGTTCGGTCTGAGGAAAGTTAAGTTTAAGTGGTGTGGAAGAAGAGTCTTTTAATACTACTCGTGAGCATATCTGATTAAGGTGAAAAATTCAATAGTGAAGACCTCAAACTTGCCACCTTTTTCAGAAAGTTAGACCTCATCTGTTGCCCCCCAACTATCGTAATCTTTATGTACGCTTGGTTTGAGGGTTGCTTTTGTCTTCTAGACCGCCTTTGCAGGTTTTCAGTCTAGAATCCATAGCTCACTTTTTTTCTTTTTTCTTTATTTCTTTTGCTCTAGTTTGAGCCCTTTTTCATTTTTTTTTTGTTTTGTTTTTTTTTGTTTCCCCTTTTTTTTTTTTTTTTGAGCTATGGTGATGACATACTTGATAACTTTCTTGAAGTGAGATGACTCAAATGGCCTTGCTTGCTCGTGCTTGTTCTCAGTCCTTTTTTGGTTTTGAATTTCCCCTTGTTGTCTTTTGATGGAAGGGACGAATTTCTCTTTCTTTTTGGAGTTTGTGTTGCAGAGAACTGAGAACCTTTGCTTGTGTTGAGCATTCATGAGAATTGAGAGACCATTGAAGCCATTTAATATGAGAGCTAACTTCTTTGGATTTGGAAGCTAACCCCGAACTTCTTGCAAGGATGTTAATAACCACTGTGAATTCCTTTTGAGGGTTGAGGTGCAATGTTTGAAATCGTTCTTACTAGATTTGGCAGCACTTTCAAGATCACTACTATCAAATTTTCCTTAACTTTTTATTTTCACCCACGAGTAGTATCATTTAGAAAGCAAAGTATGATGGCAATAATAGATAGTGTAATGGCAAAGATTGAGAGATAGAGGTAAAAATGAAATTTTTGGTAAAAAGTGGTAGAATGCACACATAACATCTTTTTGTTGGAGAACAAAAAGAATTACCGGTTGTTAAAAAGTAAAGTGTGATGGCAATAATGGATAGTATAATGGCAAAGAGGGTAAAAATGGAAAGTAGTAGAATGCACGCATTATATCTTTTTGTTGGAGAACAAAAAGAATTACCGGTTGTCAAAAAGTAAAGTGTGATGGCAATAATGGATAGTATAATGGCAAAGAGTGTAAAAATGGAAAGTAGTAGAATGCACGCATTACATCTTTTTTTGTACCAGAAAAAGAATACCAGGGGTCCATTTAACAAAAACTACACCCTAGATTCTGGACTAAATCTAGGAGATTTTTACTATTAGATTACTTTTGCAAGCTTTCAAAGATACAAGTTTATTCAAAGGATTCCCTGTCATTCAAAAATATGTGCGGACTGTTAGGTCGGATCTGCCTTGGAGCCCTTCCAAAATCAATGTAATTCCAGCTCAAAATCTTCACTTTCAATTACCAATCACATCAGGCCTAGCAACTTGGACTCGGCCAACTGTTGGACCTTGAGTTTCAGTACCACAGAATTTTCAGTTACATTTGGGATTTGGGTCACACCAACTTGGAAGAGAAGGTTACTTGGTCTTTGCTACCGTTGATATGGATGATAGCAGAATGTCTTCACCAGCAAAGACTGTGATTAACTTTCCTTCAAAAATGAATTTCATTTTTTGGTGTAATGAGGAGGGAATTGCTCCGGCCATATGAATCCATGGTCTTCCCAACAGACAAGTATAAGAAGGATTAATGTCCATAACTTGGAATGTGATATGAAAGACACAAGGGCCGATCTCTATTGGCAGCTCTATTTTTCCAACGACATTTCTATTCATCCCGTCAAATGCTTGAATAGTGATATGACTGTAGTTGAGGTATGATGAGTCTATACCAAACTTGTGTAAGGTCTCAATTGGCATTATGTTTAGAGCTGACCCATTATCAACAATAACTCTAGTCATAGTTCGATCTTTGTATTTAACCGAAATATATAGAGCCTTAGAGTGACCTCTTCCTTCTGCTGGTATCTCATCGTCAGTGAATGTGATGAGATTCTGTGCGGTAATGTTGTTGACGAGGTGGTCAAAATTATTCACTGAAATATCTGGCTTAACATAGGCCTTATTCAAGACTTTGAGGAGGGTTTCTCGATGAGCATCAGAGCTTATGAGTAGTGAAAGTATGGAGATCTTTGTTGGCAGGTGGTTTAACTGCTCCACGGTGCTGTACTCACTTTGCTTCATGAGTTTGAGAAACTCAGTAGTTTGTTCATCTGTCACCTCTTGAGACATCTCTTGCTCTTTGGATGTATCTGTATCTAGAGGCTCACTTGTTGGGTCTGTGACGTTCTTATCTTGTTGAAGCTTGTATATTTGTTCTGGAGAGTAACATGGACCACTTCTAGTCATACTCCTAACTTCTAATGGAGTTGATGTGATGTTGGAAGTGTAATCATGGCTCCATGGAACAGCCTTGTCTGATTTGTAGAGGAATGACCTCGGGACTCAAGTTCTTAAAGGCTTGACAATAGATTTTGAAATTGGTATAACTAGTGGTTTTGGCGTAGCATTGACTTCCCGTTCTTTAGTGATCACATTTACATCATCATCTTTATCCGACGTAAAAATGATGAGTTGGGATGAGTCCATGAGCCTTTGTAGACTTTCACGGAATTCTGAGCATTCTTGGATAGAATGACTTTTACTGTCATGAAAGTCACACCAGTCCTCATCTTTGACTTCTTCATGTTTAAAAGAAGACTTCCGGATGATAAGCCCTTCTTTCAGAAGGCATGAATATACATGCTTAAGAGGGGTTATGATATCGTTGACTGACTTCTTTATCGGCCGGTGTTCTTCTATTACATTGACTGGTTTTGATTGATAAGGCGGCAATGGATTGTGAGCGATGTTTGGTTCATTGGAAAAGTCCAACCATTTTGACTCGATTAATTGTTGGACTGTACGCTTCAATGCTATGCAATTTTCCAGGCCATGGCCTGTAACGCCATCATGATATGGGCAAGTTATGTTGGGGTCATACCACCTTGGATATGGGGGTTTGAATGGCTTTGTAGGAATTGGACAGATGAATTGTCTTTTAATGAGTTTTGGATACAACTCAGTGTAAGTCATAGGAATTGGCGCAAAGACTTCTCTTTGTCTTTGTGCAGGTACTGGAGGGGTCAGAACAGGTGGCTGTAATTGATTAGGCCTGTGGACAGGATAAATGTTGGGCCAATTGGTAGAATAGGATAGGCGAGGCCCGGTAGCAACAGTACCCACGAGGGGAATCCCTCTTCCTCGTCCTATTTGTTGTATTTCTTCATCTTTTTTTCTGGATGGTCCTCCTCTTTTCATTGGATCACTAAAGGACTCAGTAATCTTCCCGGTCCTAATCCCATGCTCGATCCTTTCTCCAAACATGACGACGTCAGAGAAATTAGCTGCTGAATTGCCAATGAGTTTGTCATAATATGGGTGCTTCAGTGTCTGAACAAATAAAGTAAGCATTTCTCTTTCTGTCATGGGTGGCTGAACTTGTGCTTCTTTGATGGGAACTTGAATTGCTTTCCCCTTGATTAGCTCCATCAATTGTCTTATTTGTTCGGCCATACCTTCTATCTTGGACTCTATCTGTATGAGACGTCGTTCGATTTGGTTTGCCATTAATCTTGTTTGCAGCAGAGTTGAATATCGGTGTTGAGGTCCAATTTTATCCTTTTAAAAGTAAGATTTATTTTTTTAGATTCTATGTGTATGTGATTGATGCAATGGATGCATGCATACAATAAGTGAGTTTGATTATCCAATATCATGGAACTTCAAGACTTTTAGTTGTCATTATAAAGACCAAAAAATTAGCATAATTTGATGCGTGGTTTTGATGCATGAAGAATAATTGCACAAGAAAGATAAGGTTATTAATAAGTTAAATAGCAATTAACAACTCATGAAGTATTATGGATAAACAAGTTAAAACCATACGAAGAAAAGTGTAGAGTAACAATACAGCATAACAAGGATATGCTTATGGCGTTGGTAAAATGGTAGAAATTCCATGGTCAGTTCTATGGTTAAGTGGGGAGTTCTATATGCATAAGGTGGCTTATCAAAAAGGCAAGGGATAGTTCCCGAATCCCGTCACTAAATTATAGTGACAGCCCGATTCCTTACCCTCTAGGGTTTATGTAAGGAATGGATTAATTCGAGTCGTAGCTTTTCGTGGGCCCATGCAGAGACTAACCGTCTCAGAAGGCAATACACTACTTTGCTACTTTGAAACCGGTGAAGGCTTGGAGACCATGGCCTCTCAAGGACAACAACACCAATTCCGCTTAGAAAGAACGTGTTCGCTTTGAAGAAGCTCGGGTATAGAGCTTCATATTGTGGATGCATAATGCATGTTTACCTAAGTAAATATAACATATAAATCCACATAAATATAAGCAAAGCAAATCAAAACAAATCAACTTGTAGGCTCGATTCACTAACGTCGACTCCCCAGTGGAGTCGCCAAGCTGTGGCAACGTCGGGTTTTCGGGAGTCGCCACCAATCTGTTTACCTAGGTCGATTGGACACCTTAAAATTAGTCTGCGAGAGTTCAGGGATCGGGAGTACGGTTACGCTAAAACAACTTTGTTATAGCGCCCAAAATTGGCACCTTAGTTGATTTTAATTTTGTTTTGCTTTGCTTTTAGAAAAATTTCAGTTAATTTTCAATCTAGAATTTTTAACTGAATTAATCGGATGTGGATTTTTGGTAATTAATTTGTATAGAATTTTATACTTCCGAACCATGGACTCTGCCGAGTCATTTGGACACGGAAGATTTGATTCCGAACCATGGACTCTGCCGAGTCATTTGGACACGGAATTTGGTGAAATTTTAAACAATTTTATCCATATTGTGAATATGAATTTTTATCTTTATATTTATTTAATTTATTTAGTTAAAAAAAGGTTGATATTTCCAAACCGTAGATCCTGCCGGATCATCCGGATATGGAAGTTAATTTAATTTATAGTTAATTATTTAATTCTTATTTTTATTAATTATTAGTTTAATTACTAATTCATAATTCTTTTTGTTTATGAAATTTTTAGATTTATTAATAATCTAAAAATTTTATTTTTTTATATTTTATATTTTATATTTTCTTTTCTTTTCTTTTCTTTCTTTTCTTTCTTTTAGTTTTCTTATTTAATGAAAAAAAATTTATTATCTATTTTTCTTAAATAATTACTTGATTTATAAAAGAAAAATAATTAATTTTTAATTGGTTAATTTTTTTTTATAAATAAATTAAAGAGTTAAAAAAAATATTTTATTTTATATTTATTCTATTTATTTGATAAAAGAATAACAAAAATGAAATTAATCAAGAAAACTAAGGATTTATATGTATATTGAAAAATCTATATATTTATTCTTTTTATTTGATAAAAGATAAACCAAAAAAAGAAATTATTTAATCAAGGTTTTATTTAATGAAGAAAACTAAAGATTTAATATTTTAAAAATAAAGTAAAGTCTTAATATTGTATTTGATAAAAGGTGAATCAAAAGGTAATCAAAACTTTATTTATTTAATGATGAAACCAAAAATTCATATGTATATTTCAAAAATAAAAGAAGAGTCTTAATATTTATTTGTTTTATTTTTTGATAAAAAAATTAAGCAAAAAATGATTATTTAATAAGGAAACTAAAAATTTATATGTATATTTTAAAAATATAAAAGTAAAGTCATAACATTTATATAATTTATTTTGATGAAAGATTAACTAAAAAGTGATTATTTAATTAAGATACTAAAAAATTTATATGTATATTTCAAAAATAAAAGAAAAGTTTTTGATATTTACATATTTCATTTTTATGTTCTTTTTGTTTGATAAAAGATTTTCCTATTTATAAGTCTAAAAATACATTTAATTAATAAATTTAAAATATTTAAGAGAAATTTAATCTGTTTTTTTATTTATTTATTTTTATTACCTTTATTTGAAATCATTTGGCTAAAGTTTTATTTGTTCAATAAAAGAATCCAAAGTTATATTTTAAAGAAATAAGTTAAATACAAAGTCTTAATTTTCATGTATTTCTTTTATTAAACATATTTTTGTTTTTTTTATTATTTTTATTATTTTTACTGAATTAAAATAACTATTAAAATTAATTTTATATTTTATATTTTTTAAAAAAAAATTTTATTCTCCAAGCCATTGGATCCTGACGGATCATTTGGACATGGAGTTTAAATTTTGTTTATTAAATTTTATTTTAATCATTTAATTATTTATTAATTTTAATCACAATTTTTATTGTTATTTTTCTTGAATTTTTTTTAATTTTAAATATCATTATTTTAAAAAATATGTTTAAAAATAATTGATTTGTATATTTTTAGAATTATTTAATTATGTTTGTTTATTAATTTTTAACAAAAGGAATAAAAAGTTAACTTTGTTATCTTTAAAGAAATAATAAAAAAAACATTTATTCCAAAATAACAAAAGATAATTGGCTTTTAAAAATGATTCTTATTAGCCTTAATAATTAATTACAAAAGAATTTTATTTTTTAGTTCTTATTTATTTATTAGTAAAGGTGAATTAAATGAAATAAATTATATAAAGGAAAATTAATAAAAATAAAGTGGGGCTTTTTGGCCATCCACTTTAAAAATAAATAAATAACAATAATAAAGGTTAGCAAAGTTAGTTAAATTAATTAACAACAATAATAAAAGTTAGCCAAGTTTAATTAAATTAATTAATTAACAACAATAATAAAAGTTAGCCAAGTTTAATTAAATTAATTAATTAACAACAATAATAAAAGTTAGCCAAGTTTAATTAAATTAATTAATTAACAACAATAATAAAAGTTAACCAAGTTTAATTAAATTAATTAATTAACAACAATAATAAAAGTTAACCAAGTTTAATTAAATTAATTAATTAACAACAATAATAAAAGTTAGCCAAGTTTAATTAAATTAATTAATTAACAACAATAATAAAAGTTAGCCAAGTTTAATTAAATTAATTAATTAACAACAATAATAAAAAGTTAGCCAAATTACTTAATTGTTAATTAACAAAGTTAATTAAATTAATAATAATAACAATAATAAAAGTTAGTAAGTTAGTTGTTAGTTGTTAGTTGTTAATAACAACAATAAAGAAAGGGTTAGTAATAATAACAATAATAAACAAATAAATAAACAAGTAAAAATTAATAGGGTTAGGAATCAATTCTGCAAGAACAAAATAAAAGGTTAGTAACCAAAGTGAAAGAAATTGAAAAGATAGAGGACAAAACAAGGGTTGTACCCTTTAAAAATTAATTTGAATATGCTGAAACAGAGGTGACGGACGCGCGAAGCGCAGGGGCAGGGGGGAGGCGGAGTTGGACGGGGGGCACGGTCAGGGGCACGATGGAGACGGCGCACGGCGGAGAAGGCGCAGGGCAGCGAGGCGGAGGGCGAATCGGCGGCGGCGGCGAAGGCACGGCGAAGGCGGAGGGAGAGAAGGAGAAGAAAAAAAAAAAACGGACACGGCGGAGAGGCACGAACGCGACGACGCCGTGGGGACGACGGCGACGTGGAGACGACGGCGGCGTAGCGGTGACGGCGGGCGTGGGGCAGCGTGACAGAGTAGAAGAGAAGAGAGAGAAAGAGAAGGAAGAAGGAAGAAGATGGTCAATTCGTAAGGAAATAAAATTTGGGAATTTCTGGGCAGAGAGAAGATAAGCTAGGGAATAAGGCTGTAATTTTATCTTTTTTTTGAAACGGAGCTCTAAGCTTTCTTTCTATTTTTTTCTGTATTCAGTACTAAATTTGGAGGCCTATTTATAGAGGAAGTTTGGCTGAAGTGTTGATGTATAAATTAATAAAAAATTTCAAACTTATCTTTTAAATTGGTAAAATGACAATTTCAGTCCTTTACGTCTCTCAGTCTCTGGATAAGTTCCTGAAGCTTCTGATTTTGACAATTTTGTCGTTTTCTGTCAATTTGGGCCAGAAACGTCGGTCGACCCAAAAATTCATGTGACAAACTACTAAATGCTCCTGGAACTTTCAGAATTTGTCAATTTTTCCCGAAACTTCTTAATTTTGTCATTTTTACCTCAAACTTTTAAATTTTGCCATTTTTTTGGAGTTTTTTTTTTCTTTCAAATACACACATATATCATTTTAAATCAAATCTTCACAAAACAAAAATGTATTTTAAACTAATTAAAATTTTTAGTAATAATAATAATAAAAAAAATAATAATTTTTTTATTTAATTTCTTTTAAAAATTTTTTATGGTCGGACGAAATTGGGTATCAACAACTTGGCTAACTTTTTATTGTTGTTAATTAATTAATTTAATTAAACTTGGCTAACTTTTAATTTAATTAAACTTGGCTAACTTTTTATTGTTGTTAATTAATTAATTTAATTAAACTTGGCTAACTTTTATTATTGTTGTTAATTAATTTAATTAACTTAACTAACCTTTATTATTGTTGTTAATTAAATAATTAATTAAATTATCTAACTTTTATTATTCTTGTTAATAATTAATTTAATTAACTTTGCTAACCTTTATTATTATTTATTTTTAAAGTCCACGCATCAAATTATGTTAACTTTTTTGTCTTTATAATGACAACTAAAAGTCTTAAAGTTCCATGATATTGGATAATCAAACTCACTTATTGCATGCATGCATCCATTGCATCAATCACATACACATAGAATCTAAAAAAATAAATCTTACTTTTAAAAGGATAAAATTAGACCTTAACACCGATATTCAACTCGACTCCAAACAAGATTAATGGCAGAACAAGCCGAAGGACGTCTCATGGAGATGGAGTCCAAGATTGAAAGTATGTCAGAACAGATGAGACAATTGATGGAATTAATCAAAGGGAAAGCAACTCAAGTCCCCATCAAAGAAGTACAAGATCCCACTTATCCCCCGGGATTCACCCCGCAACGAGTCTCAGTCCAAGAAAATCTGTTTCAAGAATCAGGACCGTCTGCTAGTGTTCACCTAAAACAAGACACTGTACATGAAGAGAATAATATATTACCAAAAGAAGAAGCAGAATCTCAAAAGCTCAAAACAATAGAGAAGAGACTGCGAGTCATTGAAGGAGGCACTATATTCGGATCTCTCTCAGTGGATGACCTATGCTTGGTACCAGATGTCATAATTCCTTCAGACTTTAAGGTGCCAGATTTCGTGAAATACGATGGAACGAGTGATCCCATCACTCACATCACATTGTTTATAAGAAGACTACAACCACTCACAAAAGATGAAAAGGTGTGGATTGCACTTTTTCAGGAAAGCCTCACAAAATCAGCATTACAGTGGTATCTAAGTCAAGGTCCAAGAAACATCAAAACTTGGAATGACCTTGCTCAGGCCTTCATCGGCAATTATAAACATGTTTTGGACTTGGCTCCGGATCGCCAAACCCTCCAAAACATGGAGAAGAAAAAACCAGAAACTTTCAAGGAATATGCCCAACGGTGGAGGGACTTAGCTGCACAAGTTCAGCCACCCATGACAGAAAGAGAAATGGTCACTTTGTTTGTCCAGACACTAAAATACCCATATTATGACAAACTCATTGGCAATTCGGCAACCAATTTCTCTGACGTAGTCATGTCTGAAGAAAGGATCGAGCATGGTATCAGGACCGGGAAGATTACTGAGTCCTTTAGTGATCCAATGAAAAGATGATGACCATCCAGAAAAAAAAAGATGAAGAAATACAACAAATAGGACGAGGAAGAGAGATTCCCCTCGTAGGTACTGTGTCTACCGGGCCTCGCCTATCCTATTCTACCAATTAGCCCAACAATTATCCTATCCACAGGCCTAATCAATTATAGCCACCTGTTCTGACCCCTCCAGTACCTGCACAAAGACAAAGAGAAGTCTTTGCACCAATTCCTATGACTTACGCTGAGTTGTATCCAAAACTCATTAAAAGACAATTCATCTGTCCAATTCCTACAAAGCCATTCAAACCCCCATATCCAAGGTGGTATGACCCCAACATAACTTGCCCATATCATGATGGCATTACAAGTCATGGCCTGGAAAATTGCATAGCATTGAAACGTACAGTCCAACAATTAATCGAGTCAAAATGGTTGGACTTTTCCGATGAACCAAACATCGCTCACAATCCATTGCCGCCTTATCAATCAAAACCAGTCAATGTAATAGAAGAACACCGGCCGATAAAGAAGTCAGTCAACGATATCATAACCCCTCTTAAGCATGTATATTCATGCCTTCTGAAAGAAGGGGTTATCATCCGGAAGTCTTCTTTTAAACATGAAGAAGTCAAAGATGAGGACTGGTGTGACTTTCATGACAGTAAAAGTCATTCTATCCAAGAATGCTCAGAATTCCGTGAAAGTCTACAAAGGCTCATGGACTCATCCCAACTCATCATTTCTACATCGGATAAAGACGATGATGTAAATGTGATCACTAAAGAACGGGAAGTCAATGCTACGCCAAAACCACTAGTTATACCAATTTCAAAATCTATTGTCAAGCCTTTAAGAACTCGAGTCCCGAGGTCATTCCTCTACAAATCAGACAAGGCTGTTCCATGGAGCCATGATTACACTTCCAACATCACATCAACTCCGTTAGAAGTTAGGAGTATGACTAGAAGTGGTCCATGTTACTCTCCAGAACAAATGTACAAGCTTCGACAAGATAAGAACGTCACAGACCCAACAAGTGAGCCTCTAGATACAGATACATCCAAAGAGCAAAAGATGTCTCAAGAGGTGACAGATGAACAAACTACTGAGTTCCTCAAACTCATGAAGCAAAGTGAGTACAGCGCCGTGGAGCAGTTAAACCACCTGCCAACAAAGATCTCCATACTTTCACTACTCATAAGCTCTGATGCTCATCGAGAAACCCTCCTCAAAGTCTTGAATAAGGCCTATGTTGAGCCAGATATTTCAGTGAATAATTTTGACCACCTCGTCAACAACATCACCGCACAGAATCTCATCACATTCACTGACGATGAGATACCAACAGAAGGAAGGGGTCACTCTAAGGCTCTATATATTTCGGTTAAATACAAAGATCGAACTATGACTAGAGTTATTGTTGATAATGGGTCAGCTCTAAACATAATGCCAATTGAGACCTTACACAAGTTTGGTATAGACTCATCATACCTCAACTACAGTCATATCACTATTCAAGCATTTGACGGGACGAATAGAAATGTCGTTGGAAAAATAGAGCTGCCAATAGAGATCGGCCCTTGTGTCTTTCATATCACATTCTAAGTTATGGACATTAATCCTTCTTATACTTGTCTGTTGGGAAGACCATGGATTCATATGGCCGGAGCAATTCCCTCCTCATTACACCAAAAAATGAAATTCATTTTTGAAGGAAAGTTAATCACAGTCTTTGCCGGTGAAGACATTCTGCTATCATCCATACCAACGGTAGCAAAGATCAAATGGCCTCCTTTTCCAAGTTGGTGTGACCCAAATCCCAAATGTAACTGAAAATTCTGTGGTACTGAAACTCAAGGTCCAACAGTTGGCCGAGTCTAAGTTGCTAGGCCATGATGTGATTGATAATTGAAAGTGAAGATTTTGAGCTGGAATTACATTAATTTTGGAAGGGCTCTAAGTCAGATCTGACCTAATAGTCCGCACACACTTTTGAATGACAAGGAATCCTTTGAATAAACTTGTATCTTTGAAAGCTTGCAAAAGTAATCTAATAGTAAAAATCTCCTAGATTTAGTCCAGAATCTAGGGTGTAGTCTTTGTTAGATGGACACCTGGTATTCTTTTTCTGGTACAACAAAAAGATGTAATGCGTGCATTCTACTACTTTCCATTTTTACACTTTTTGCCATTATACTATCGATTATTGCTATCACACTTTACTTTTTGACAACCGGTAATTCTTTTTGTTCTCCAACAAAAAGATGTTATGTGTGCATTCTACCACTTTTTAATCCCATTATTACTTCTACACATTCTACCAATTTTTACCAAAAATTCAATTATTACACCTACACATTCTACCACTTCTTACCAAAAATTCCGTTTTTATATCCATCTCTCACTCCTTTCCATTATACTATCCATTATTGCTATCACACTTTACTTTGAAAACGATACTACTCGTGGGTAAAAATAAAAAGTTAAGGGAGATTTAATAGTGGCGATCTTGAAAGTGCTGTCAAATCTAGTAAGAAGGATTTCATATGTTGCACCCCAACTCTCAAAAAAAGAATTCATAGTGGTTATCAACATCCTTGCAATAAGTCTGGGGTTAGCTTCCAAACAATGTAGCTCTCATATTAAATGACTTCAGTGGCCTCCCAATTCTCACAAACGCTCAATACAAAAAAAAAGATTCTCAGTTTTCCGCAACACAAATTCCAACAAAGGAAAGAAGTTTATCCCTTCCATCAAAAGCCATTAAAGGGAAAATTCAAAACAAAAAAAAAAAGAGACTGAGAGCAAACACAAGCAACTAAGACCACTTGAATCATTTCACTTCAAGAGGGCTATGATCTCAGTTCTTTGCAACACAAACTCCGAAAAGAGAAATTCATCCCTTCCATCAAAAGACAACAAGGGAAAATTCAAAACCAAAAAGGACTGAGAACAAGCACGAGCAAGCAAGGCCACTTGAGTCATCTCACTTCAAGAGAGTTATCAAGTATGTCATCACCATAGCTCACAAAAAAAAAAGGGAAACAAAACAAAACAAAACAAAACAAAAAAAAAAGAAAAAGGGCTCAAGTTAGAACAAAAGAAAGAAAACAAAAAAAAAGTGAGCTATGGATTCTAGACTGAAAACCTGCAAATGTGGTTTAGAACACAAAAGCAACCCTCAAACCAAGCATGCATAAAGATCACAATAGTTGGGGGGCAACAGATGAGGTCTAACTTTCTGGAAAGTGTGGCAAGTTGAGGTCATCACTATTGAGTTTTTCACCACAATCAAATTTGCTCACGAGTAGTATTAAAAGACCCTTCTTCTACACCACTTAAACTTAACTTTCCTCAGACTGAACATCCTCATTCAGTTAAAAGACTATCATTGTGAATCATGCTTCTACCTTATTTAATACTGCTCACGAGTAGTATTAAAAGACCCTTCTCCCACACCACTTAAACTTAACTTTCCTCAGACTGAACATCCTCATTCAGTTAAAAGATTATCATTGTGAATCATGCTTCTACCTTATTTAATACTGCTTATGAGTAGTATTAAAAGACCCTTCTTTCACACCACTCAAACTTAACTTTACTCAGACCTAATATTTACCTCTTAATATCATTCTCATTCAGCTAAAAGACTGCAACAAAACAAAAAAAAAACATTCAAACTTAATTTTCCTCACGCCTAACAGTTACCTCTCGATATCATCCTCATTCAGCTAAAAGGCTATCCTTGTGAATCATGTTTATACCTTGTTATCTTGCATAGTTTATGTCTTCGAGTTGGAAAGGGAAGAATGGCAGGATATTTTAATTGAAAACAAAGACCGTAAATTACTTTGTCAAGCTTTGCAAATTGATGAAAGTTTTTCTTTAAGGCCAAACCATTATTCATTAATGTGTGTAGACTTAAAAGTGAGGAGATAGCTTAAGACTTTCTTTAAGAAGATGTGGTTCTTGTAAAAGAGATTTACGATCAAGTGCCATCACAAAGGTCTAGAAATGCTCGACCTTCTGTTAAAGGCGAGGTGATACCTTTTATCCACATAAACACCGTATTTCAGGGGGGCAAAGTAGTCCCTACGAAGCATAAGAAGAGTACTGCCAAGAAAGAAACTCAACAGACAAGGGGGCAAGTCTTATGGATCAAAACTTGAGCTCAAGGAAGAGCAATCATTCAGACTATAACATGGAGATAAATAAGTGTCGACACGGCCACAAGAAAAGGGACAATGAAACATTGAAAGTTAAGCCTTCGATAGTATGAAATCCATGACAAAGGATGAGTATTCGAAAGAGATATAAATTATGAGGTGGGCCAACTTTAAAGAAATTGAGGCCAAAATTCAAAGAACAAGTCAAAGAAAAAGGATTTTGAAAAGAGTTGGGCTTTTGAGGCAATGAACAAAAGCTGGAAAGCATAAAGAGATTCAATGATAGTCCAAGAATGCAATCACAAAGAAGATCCAGTAAAGCAAAGACATGAAGAACTAGATCCATCAAAAAAAAAAAACATCAATTCCACATGCTCTGCATTCATGCATTTCACATCATGCATGCATGGCTTTTGCATAATAGGAACCAAATGGGAAGCACATCCATTGTCGTGCCCTAAACTGCCCCTGGCCCATTCGGGCCCAATTATATAAGACATGCAGCGGAAGTTTAATTAAACCGAAGGGGCTTTTATTACTCACTAAGACTTATGGGCACGAACCCCAGGATACTTACTGGTACTAGCTTGTTATGTTCTTATTAAAGGTTTAAGCTTAAATGCTCTTGGAAACAAACTAGCACCTATGTGGATTTCATGTGTTCATTTTCATGGTATTTACCAAGCTCTAGCCAAGATTATGCATGGCAACCAAAACACCAACTTAAGTTTGGAAACTTAATTTCATGCATATGCTTCGCATGCTTATGTATTTTGGTGTTCACTAGTGCACGTAATCTCTTAATGCTTTTAAAAGCAAACTAATGCTTAGGCATACATTAATTCACATATGTGCACCTATTCTTCTTATTAGCCAATCTTTACACATGCATCCAATTTCATGCTTCTCCAAGTTTATTTGCATGTTTTTCTTTGAGTGCGCATACAAAGCCAAACATAGCATGCTTTCAACATAAACATGGGCTTATGGGCCTTTTCCATACTTAACATGCATATGGCCCAAAATTAACCAAGAACATATTCAAATTTTCTAATTTCTTATTTAAGCCCAAAACATGCATTTAAGCCCAAATTTATACATGCTTCCGATTTTCATAAAAATCATACTTCCATAAAACATGCATGGGCCTTGGTAAGTCCACCAAGCAATAAAAACACCCAAAGTGTCCATAGTCCATATTACAAGCCCAAAATACTAAGTTTGGCCAAATTTTAGCTAAGTCCATAAATTTGGTCATTTAACTAAGACCAACTATTACATGCTTAAAAGCAAGCCATAATCCAAAGAACACAAATCCACCTTAAGACGTTGTTCCCACAGTTTCTAGACTCGTAGTCCTGCACACAAAGTCCACATTTTATTAGCTTGATTTTCAAGCAACTAAAGGTAAATACTTAGAATAAATTGAGCAAATAGTATTTACATACTCAACCTCAACACCACAGAAAGAGTACTTAGGACTCTTAGCTCAATATTTCGAGCACACTTTTTCCTACAAAGGTAGAGTAGGGCGGGTGAGATTTAAATCTCAATAAGGATTCCGTATGGCTTCCAAAGCCTAACATATGGCCTTTATGGCCTAACATATGCCAAGAATGTAATGGCAATAAATATTCCAAAAATCCTGCAAAGAAAACATAAAGACAAAGAAAACACAAAGATACATGTATATACAATAATAATCGAAATCGGGGGTTAGCATGCACAACAAATTCATAGAAGCACACAAACACACGCCACTTAACACCTTGATTTACAGAAGGGCAGCAAGCATCCCTCAAGTTTTATTTCATTAATTTCACATACTTTTCATTTTCGGAGATCTCACTTAGCATAGGAATTTAAGGTGGCCTACTTAAATCCTAGCCCATAATGCTTGCTTACTTAACTTAGCTCATGAGCGATACAGAATTGCCGAAGCAATAATTTAACTTATGCCCTCTTAGCACACCTAGGATCATATGGTTCTTTGACCATCACCTAGGGGCCCGAATACTCAAAGAGTATAGGAATCCTTACCAATACCGAAAGCTTCTTAGAAGCTTGTTTTCCTTCGATTTCCTTGCTTGTTGGTTTCTAGAAATGATTTTCTAGCACAAGAACCAAAATGGCCAAATAAATTAGTAATCCATAAAATACCAAGAACACTTGGTAATTATCTTAAAGAAATCAAAATACCAAGAATACTTGGTTCACACTTACGAAACCTCGACTAGGAGGTGAGACCGAATTTTTGTGTGCTTGATGTTCTTCAAATTTTCTTCTTGATTCTTCCTCCCAATGAGCTTAGAAGCTCATATACATAAAGAACTCCTTGAGAAGAGTTCAAAACCTCTAAGAAATGAAGATGGCCGAATTTCTCTCCTTGGTTTTCTTTGAATCTTTTACTTGATTCTTGCTCTTTGGGTGTTTAGAGCATGAATTCCACCAAGAACACTTGGTTTTAATTTATGGAAGGGTGATTTCTAGTGATGGCAGAATTTTTGGAGGAAGGAGAAGACTTAGAAATGTTCTTGGAGAGAAGAACAAGTGTTGGCCAAAACTAGAGAGAAGGGAGAGAGAGTTTGTAGAGAGAGATTGAAGAAAGAAAGTGAAATGGCTTGAATGAGGTGAGATGAGTGAAGAAATGTATTTTGTTGAATGGGGGAGTGTATGTACGGTTATGGGTGTCCAAAATGGGTGGGAATAATGCCTTAGTGGAGTAATAATTCAAATGGGAAGTGGGAGACAAAGTGGGGGGACAAATTGGAAGAGTTGGTGAAGTTAAATGATGAAGTGGTGAAGGTGGGGGACAAAGGTGAGTGGAGGTGTGGGTGGAGGTGGAGGTGGCATAAAATATATTATTTTGAATGGACATGGCTAGCCATGGCATCCAAGGCCATGAAAATGGGTCAATTCCCCACTTAGTCCTCCAATCTTTTGAATTTGGGCAATTGAGCCCAACTTACAACAATTCCTTTGTTCAATTGAGTCCCTCATCTTTGAAATCCACCATTATCACCATTATTTTTCTTGGCCTAAGCCAAGCTTAATTTCATGAATCCTTAACACTTAATTTAATGTCCCCTCTCATTAATTGAGCTAAATTCCCAAATTAGGAAAGTTCTTTGGCTCCCAATCCACTTACCCCGGGACCTAATCAGTTTGGATTTTCCGGGCATTACAACACTCCCCTCCTTAAGAAATTTGGTCCTCCAAATTTCCTAGGAGCTTAGGGAAGGTATCCGGATAGTTCTTAAGCATTTCAGTTTCAACCTCCCATGTTGCCTCCTCCTCAGAATGGTTAGTCCATTGGACTTTTACCATCGATATCCACTTACTCCTGAGCTTTCTAGTGTCCCTTGCCAATACCCGAATTGGTTCTTCCTCATATGTAAGATCTTGGGTAATGGGCACACTAGTGACATGTACCACTTGTTTAGGGTCGGAGACACACTTCTTCAACAAGCTTACATGAAATGTGTCATGTACATGTCCCAGCTCAGGTGGTAGTTCTAACTTGTAGGCTACATTTCCTACTCTTGCGAGTATTAGGTATGGTCCTACATACCTCGGGGCTAATTTTCCTCGCTTACCAAACCTCATTACTCCCTTCATGGGAGATACTTTCAACCACACTTGGTCTCCTGCCTGGAACTCCAGGTCTCTTCTTTTCTTGAGGTTGGCATATGATTCTTGCCTATTGTTGGCAGCCTTAATCCTTTCCTGGATTAGCTTGACTTTCCCAGTAGTCTCTCTTATGAGTTCTGGGCCAATTTCCAACTTATCTCCTGGCTCATGCCAGCAGTGTGGAGTTATGCATCTCCTTCCATATAGTGCCTCATAAGGTGCCATGCCAATCACTGAGTGATGACTATTATTGTACGAAAACTCCACTAAAGGCAAGTGTTTATCCCATTCTCCTTGGAAGTCAATAATACAACACCTCAACATATCTTCCAAGGTTTGAATGGTTCTTTCAGTCTGTCCGTCCGTTTGAGGATGGTATGCGGAACTGAATTTTAACTTAGTGCCCATGGCATGGTGCAAGGACTTCCAGAATCTGGAAACAAATCTTGGGTCTCGATCTGAGACAATGTCGTCTGGTACACCATGTAGCCTTACTATCTCCTTAACATATTGTTGGGCTAACTTCTCCAAGGAGTCTGTAAGGTTTATGGGCAAGAAGTGGGCTGCCTTAGTTAATCTGTCCACTATGACCCAGATTGTATTACTCTTTCTTCGGGTCAGTGGCAAACCCACTACAAAGTCCATGGATATGGATCCCCATTTCCTTTCTGGTATAGGTAAGCTCTGTAATTTTCCACCAGGTCTCTGGTGTTCCACTTTGACTTGCTGACAAGTCATACACTTAGCCACAGAAGCACCAATCTCCTGCTTCATATATGGCCACCAGAAATGGGATCTCAAATTCTTATACATTTTCTGAGCTCCAGGATGCATACTCATCAAGTTGGAGTGGGCTTCTTCTAGGATTTGTTGCCTGATTCCATCCCTATTTGGCACATAAATCCTATTCTGGAAATATAATATTCCAGCCTTAAAGGAAAATCCTTGATACAATTTCCCTCGTGTTTTCCCAGAGATCCTGGGAATCTCCTCATCTTGAAGCTGAGCTTCCTGAATTAGGTCTTTCCATTCAGACCTAATAGTTAGGACCTTTACTTGGTCCATCTCCCAGTATTTCCATTCCTGGGCCAATTCAGTTAAACTGAGTACCTCTGCCTTAGTAGGCTCTCTAGTGGCTTTGAGTATTCCCGTGTACTTCCTACTGAGAGCATCAGCTACGACATTGGCCTTCCCGGCCGTATACTCGATGACGCACTCAAAATCTTTTAGGTACTCAAGCCATCTTCTTTGCCTCATGTTCAGGTCCTTTTGTGTAAACAAGTACCTTAGACTCTTGTGGTCTGTGAAGACTTGGAATCTGCCTCCAAGTAGGTAGTGCCTCCACTGCTTCAGAGCAAAGATCACTGCCGCTAACTCCAGATCATGAACTGGATAATTCTTCTCATGAGGCCTTAATTGTCTTGACCCATAGGCTATTGCTTGCTTCCCTTGCATTAAGACACAGCCCAGCCCAACTCGAGAAGCATCAGTGTAAACTATATACTCCTTAGTAGGGTCTGGTAGAACCAGTATTGGGGCTGTAGTCAATCTTTCCTTAAGTTCTTGGAAGCTAGCCTCACATTGCTCACTCCACTCAAACTTTTGGTCCTTTCTTGTCAATTGAGTGAGCGGAGCTGCTAGTACAGAAAACTTGGGCACGAATCTCCTGTAGTAGCCAGCAAGTCCTAGGAAGCTTCTTATGTCCCTCACAGTCTGAGGTTGCTTCCATTCCAAGACAGCTTTGATTTTCTCGGGATCAACAGCTAATCCATGCTCATTAATCACATGTCCGAGAAACCCGATTTCCTTAGCCCAGAATTGGCACTTACTTAGTTTGCCATATAACTCATGTTCCTTTAACAGGCTTAGCACCCTTCTCAGGTGCTCCTTATGGGCTTCTTCATCCTTTGAGTACACTAATATGTCATTGATAAATACCACAACAAAGTGGTCCAAATAAGCCTTGAACACTCTTTGCATGAGGTCCATGAAAAAGGCTGGCGCATTTGTGAGCCCAAATGGCATCACTGTGTACTCAAAGTGACCATATCTGGTCCTGAAAGCTGTCTTTGGGACATCTTCTTCCCTGACTCTCAGCTGGAAGTATCCAGATCTGAGGTCTATTTTGGAAAAGACCTTAGCTCCCTTTAACTGATCAAATAGATCCTCGATCCTTGGGAGGCGGTACTTATTCTTAATGGTCAGTGCATTGAGCTTCCTGTAATCAATGCATAACCTAAGGGTTCCATCTTTCTTCTTTACAAAAAGTACAGGTGCTCCCCAAGGAGATGTACTTGGCCTTATGAAACCCTTCTCAAGCAACTCATCCAGTTGCTTCTTTAGTTCCATCATTTCAGGAATAGCCATCCTGTAAGGAGCAATAGATGCTGGTGCAGCTCCTGGCACCAATTTGATCTCAAACTCAACCTCTCTTGCAGGAGGGAGTCCTGGGAGATCAGTGGGGAACACTTCAGGGAATTCTCTTGCTATGGGTATTTTACCCAGCTCTATTTCAACTTCAGTTCCATTTAACCCTAGGTATTCACCTTTTATTATTAGGGGTTTGTGTTCCACCACTTTCAAAAGATGTTCTAGGACTAACTTAGAAGATTTTTTCAAAGATTGAGGTTTGTGTCCAGGCAGATAAAGTTGCCTGGCATGGCAGTCTATGACTACCCGGTTGGTACTAAGCCAGTTCATACCTAGTATGATATCATATCCATTAGTATCCAAGATTATTAGGTCGGCTCTAAGCTCTAGCTCACCTAGCCTATGCATGCAATCTTTTACCATATGGTATGTTATCAAGACCTCGTTCCCGGCAGTTTTAACCAGGTACATTTTATCCGTATTGCATACTTCTAGGTTCATATCTTTAACTAGCTTAGAGGATACTATAGATAAAGATGCACCAGTATCAAATAAAACTGATACCTCATAACCATTAATAATAATGGTACCTGCAAGAGTTTTCCTGACCAGCCCGACCTGGTCCATTTCTTCTTCATCGTCCCCAGCTCTGTTGTCCTCTGGGTCCTCTCGTGCTTTTCTCGAACTCTCAATCTGGAATACTCTTCCAGTAGCTTGAGCTTGTTTATTCCTGCCCTGGGGCATGCTAGGCCCCTGGTCCCTCCTCGGTGGTGGAGGTATAATGGGCCTCTTTATGGGCAATTGTCTCTGTGCCCATCTGTTATTGAACCCTCCCGGGGTCCTCTGATCTTCTCCCTTGGCAGGGCAGTCTTTTACCCAGTGATCCTGGGTGCCGCATTTTAGGCATCCGGAAGTGAGCCTGTAGCATGGCTTTTGGCCATGGAACTTACCACACGTTTCACATTGTGGCCCGTAGGGGGCTGTGGCCTTCATTCTCTTATCCATTCTTGGCTCATATGCCAAGCTATCTTTTCCTCTCCTTTTAGAGGGCTTTTGTAGTCTACTGGTACTTCCGGAGCCAATCATGAATTGTCCCCTGAACTCTTGCTCTAGGGCCATAGCCTTCTGTACAATGTCGTGGTATTTGTTGGCTCCTACTGCTCTGAGTATTTGCCTCAGCTCTGGCCTAAGTCCTCGAAGGAACCTCTTGGCCTTTATATCCTCTCGATCATCGTACTGTGGTGCATATCTTATGAGGTTACTGAACCTCTGTTCATATTCTAGTACGGAGAGCTCTTTCTGCTCAAGCAGGTCAAACTCAACCTGCTTTTGGTCTTTCTGTGCTTCACCGATGTATTGTTGATGAAACACTTGTTCGAATTCGGGCCATCTCATTGCTCTTCTACTTTGAGCAGGCCGCCTAGCATTTTTGCTAGCATATGTCCTATGGACTGCTCTCCACCATAACTCAGCATTTCCTTCTAGTTTGAAGGTTGCCAGTAAGACCTTCTGAGAAGCGGAAACCTCCATTCTCTCAAAGATCTTTTCGATCTGGTTTTTCCAGAATTCTGCTTCATCTGGGTTACAGCTTCCTTTAAATACTGGAGGTTTTAGGGCAAGGAACCCCTCCAATTGGCCTTCTCTTAGGCCCCCAGCATTATCAATATTGGGCCTCCCTCTTTGCGCCCTCACTGCCCTGGTGGTGGCAGTGAGTTGGGTAGGTCCATCAATATCCTCCATGTCCAGCTCTTCTGCATCTGGACTTTCTTCCTCTTCTTCTCTTAATTCTTGTTGGATCTCAGATCTTATTCTTCTTGCTCGTGGGTTTCTTCTTTCTTCATCCTCATCATCGCCATTCTCGCTAGCTTGATCATCGAGTACAGGTTCTTTTCCTGGCCTTCTTCTCATTGGTGGCTCTCTTTGCTGCCCAGCAGGCTCTGGGACTTGGGCTTGACCCCTTGCCAGGATCTGCATGCTAGCTGCTAATTGGGCCATATTGGCCTGCATAGCTTCCATCATTGCTTCCATTCTTGCTTCTCTTCTTTCTTGGGCATTAATGCTAGGCCCAGTAACATTAGCCCTGATGGGCTCATAAGGCCTGACTTGGGCCTCTGGCACAAAGCCAGCATTTTCATTCCCTTGATGGGAATTTTCATTTCCATTTCGGCCTCGGTTCATATTTCTGGTTCTCATCCTACAATTAACAACAAGCAAGGCACACAATTGCTCAATATTCATAAATATTCATTAGTGGACTTAACCTATGTGGGAACAAGTCTATACTAAGAATCATAGACCAAAACTTTGGTCCTTTAGAGCAAACTTGCTCTGATACCAAGCTGTCGTGCCCTAAACTGCCCCTGGCCCATTCGGGCCCAATTATATAAGACATGCAGCGGAAGTTTAATTAAACCGAAGGGGCTTTTATTACTCACTAAGACTTATGGGCACGAACCCCAGGATACTTACTGGTACTAGCTTGTTATGTTCTTATTAAAGGTTTAAGCTTAAATGCTCTTGGAAACAAACTAGCACCTATGTGGATTTCATGTGTTCATTTTCATGGTATTTACCAAGCTCTAGCCAAGATTATGCATGGCAACCAAAACACCAACTTAAGTTTGGAAACTTAATTTCATGCATATGCTTCGCATGCTTATGTATTTTGGTGTTCACTAGTGCACGTAATCTCTTAATGCTTTTAAAAGCAAACTAATGCTTAGGCATACATTAATTCACATATGTGCACCTATTCTTCTTATTAGCCAATCTTTACACATGCATCCAATTTCATGCTTCTCCAAGTTTATTTGCATGTTTTTCTTTGAGTGCGCATACAAAGCCAAACATAGCATGCTTTCAACATAAACATGGGCTTATGGGCCTTTTCCATACTTAACATGCATATGGCCCAAAATTAACCAAGAACATATTCAAATTTTCTAATTTCTTATTTAAGCCCAAAACATGCATTTAAGCCCAAATTTATACATGCTTCCGATTTTCATAAAAATCATACTTCCATAAAACATGCATGGGCCTTGGTAAGTCCACCAAGCAATAAAAACACCCAAAGTGTCCATAGTCCATATTACAAGCCCAAAATACTAAGTTTGGCCAAATTTTAGCTAAGTCCATAAATTTGGTCATTTAACTAAGACCAACTATTACATGCTTAAAAGCAAGCCATAATCCAAAGAACACAAATCCACCTTAAGACGTTGTTCCCACAGTTTCTAGACTCGTAGTCCTGCACACAAAGTCCACATTTTATTAGCTTGATTTTCAAGCAACTAAAGGTAAATACTTAGAATAAATTGAGCAAATAGTATTTACATACTCAACCTCAACACCACAGAAAGAGTACTTAGGACTCTTAGCTCAATATTTCGAGCACACTTTTTCCTACAAAGGTAGAGTAGGGCGGGTGAGATTTAAATCTCAATAAGGATTCCGTATGGCTTCCAAAGCCTAACATATGGCCTTTATGGCCTAACATATGCCAAGAATGTAATGGCAATAAATATTCCAAAAATCCTGCAAAGAAAACATAAAGACAAAGAAAACACAAAGATACATGTATATACAATAATAATCGAAATCGGGGGTTAGCATGCACAACAAATTCATAGAAGCACACAAACACACGCCACTTAACACCTTGATTTACAGAAGGGCAGCAAGCATCCCTCAAGTTTTATTTCATTAATTTCACATACTTTTCATTTTCGGAGATCTCACTTAGCATAGGAATTTAAGGTGGCCTACTTAAATCCTAGCCCATAATGCTTGCTTACTTAACTTAGCTCATGAGCGATACAGAATTGCCGAAGCAATAATTTAACTTATGCCCTCTTAGCACACCTAGGATCATATGGTTCTTTGACCATCACCTAGGGGCCCGAATACTCAAAGAGTATAGGAATCCTTACCAATACCGAAAGCTTCTTAGAAGCTTGTTTTCCTTCGATTTCCTTGCTTGTTGGTTTCTAGAAATGATTTTCTAGCACAAGAACCAAAATGGCCAAATAAATTAGTAATCCATAAAATACCAAGAACACTTGGTAATTATCTTAAAGAAATCAAAATACCAAGAATACTTGGTTCACACTTACGAAACCTCGACTAGGAGGTGAGACCGAATTTTTGTGTGCTTGATGTTCTTCAAATTTTCTTCTTGATTCTTCCTCCCAATGAGCTTAGAAGCTCATATACATAAAGAACTCCTTGAGAAGAGTTCAAAACCTCTAAGAAATGAAGATGGCCGAATTTCTCTCCTTGGTTTTCTTTGAATCTTTTACTTGATTCTTGCTCTTTGGGTGTTTAGAGCATGAATTCCACCAAGAACACTTGGTTTTAATTTATGGAAGGGTGATTTCTAGTGATGGCAGAATTTTTGGAGGAAGGAGAAGACTTAGAAATGTTCTTGGAGAGAAGAACAAGTGTTGGCCAAAACTAGAGAGAAGGGAGAGAGAGTTTGTAGAGAGAGATTGAAGAAAGAAAGTGAAATGGCTTGAATGAGGTGAGATGAGTGAAGAAATGTATTTTGTTGAATGGGGGAGTGTATGTACGGTTATGGGTGTCCAAAATGGGTGGGAATAATGCCTTAGTGGAGTAATAATTCAAATGGGAAGTGGGAGACAAAGTGGGGGGACAAATTGGAAGAGTTGGTGAAGTTAAATGATGAAGTGGTGAAGGTGGGGGACAAAGGTGAGTGGAGGTGTGGGTGGAGGTGGAGGTGGCATAAAATATATTATTTTGAATGGACATGGCTAGCCATGGCATCCAAGGCCATGAAAATGGGTCAATTCCCCACTTAGTCCTCCAATCTTTTGAATTTGGGCAATTGAGCCCAACTTACAACAATTCCTTTGTTCAATTGAGTCCCTCATCTTTGAAATCCACCATTATCACCATTATTTTTCTTGGCCTAAGCCAAGCTTAATTTCATGAATCCTTAACACTTAATTTAATGTCCCCTCTCATTAATTGAGCTAAATTCCCAAATTAGGAAAGTTCTTTGGCTCCCAATCCACTTACCCCGGGACCTAATCAGTTTGGATTTTCCGGGCATTACATCCATGGTACCGTTATAGCAGTATAAGCTGATATCTCAATGACATCAGCTCTTACCAATCTCTCACTGAATGCACAGCTAATACACTGGACCCAGCCCCATCAGAATTCAAGGATAAAGTAGACAATATTGTCAAAAGCCTGGTAATCGATTCAATAATCAAGGCTACACCTGGATGGACAGAATTGATGCGAGCTTAGCAATATCCAAGATAAGAAATAACTATGGTCAAAGATAAGGCAGACATCAAGAAATATTGTCGTTGAAAATTTGTCAAAAGCGGACAATGGATTCAATAATCGAGGACTGGATCGACGTCAGCTCGATGGAATATCCAAGATAAAAAATATCTATCACATCAAAATGAAGTAGGATCCACTTTTCCGGTTAAGTGGCGGATACGGTACTCCGTGACTCTTAAGTCGGTTCTCTCAGTTGCCCATAATAACTGATTCTTTCCTCTCTTCTTTCTTTTACTTCCCTCTAGAAAATGGATCCTACTCTTTCTGTCTTACGAAAATATTTCCCTTCTCTCCCAATGAACATCCTCAAAAAGATCTACCAAGTTCGCTGTGAACGATTAAGAGTTCTGATGCACAAAGGAATCCCTGAAGATGTGCGGTGGTTAATCGAAGCCAAGGTTCGTCTGGCAGGTGAAATCCTAGAGGCATTTGTGTCTCACATGCCTGGTATAGGCAAAAGCTCTTATGCCAAAAAGCGAAGAGCGAAAAGGTTACAAGTCTGCCATAAATGTGGACGGTGGACTTGTAATACTAAATGTCGTTCTTTAGGGATGATCTCTGATAATCGAGAAGATAAAATACGATTCATTAAGAATGGCCTGAGTAAGGACTCGTTGGATGATATCCAATTGACTCTTGAGACACATTCTTGTGGATCTGTGCAACGTGAACTTCTTGGTTTATGGAACATTTTTCATGAAGAACGAAACCGTTACAGTCCCGGGAATCTGACTGTAAATGACCCTGTTTGCCAGCTTGTAAGAAAACTGAATGGGAAGCAAATCCTCGACTCATAGAAGCCGTTAATGCCGTTACTGGACGTAAAACCAGTGGAAGATGTGAGCCACAGTCACAATTACTGTACATGCAGTTTGTTATATTTGGAAAAGTTTGCATTTTCTTTTGACAAATGTACATGCTCCCCTAAGTGTAATCGACACGTTATCCCTTTTCATCACTATAAATGCGTGTTCTTCCTTCTGATTAAGCAGCGGATAAGATAGCCCGTGACTTCTAAAGTCAGTTATTCCAGTCTCCTACAATAACTGATTCATTTCCCTCTTCTCTCAAATTCTTCTTTCATCAATGGATTCTACTCTTTTTGCACTGCGAAAATACTTTCCTTCCCTTCCAATAAAAGTCCTTAAAAAGATCTACCTTGCTAGATGTGAAAGAATCAGAGTTTTTACACGCAAAGGCATTCCCGATAATGTGCAGTGGATAATTGAAGCTAAGGTCCGTTTGGCGGGTGAAGTTCCAGATGCATTTATGCCCCGCATGCCCGGCTTAGGTAAAAGCCGTTATGCCAAAAGGCGAAGAGCAAAGAGACTAGGCGTATGTTATAAATGTGGGCGATGGAATTGTAATACTAAATGTCGCTCTTTAGGATACATCTCCATAAATCGTGAAGATAAAAGAAAATTCATTAAGAATGGCCTGCGTAAGGAATCTCTGGAAGATATCCGAGAAACTCTTGAAACGCATTCTTGTGGAAAAGTGCAAGGTGAAATTATCGGTTTATGGAGGACTTACCATAAAGAACGAAACCGTTACAGTCTTGGGAATGTGACTTTAAACGACCCTGTTTGTCAGTTTGTAAGAAAACTGGATGGGAAGCAAATCCCCGACTTATAGAAAGCATTGAAGCCATTACTGGACATAAATCAGTGGAAAATGAGAGCCACGGTCATGATTGCTGTACATATAAGCTGTCATTTGTCTTTTCTTTTGACAATAATGTACTTGCTTCTGTAAGTGTAATTAACGCATTATCCCTTTCATCACTATAAATATGTGTTAGTTATTTCCGTTTCCTACAATCACTAATTTCTTTCTTTGCCTCCTTCATCAATGGAGTCTTCTCTTTCCGCCCTACGAAAGTATTTTCCTTCCTTCCCAATAAATGTTCTTAAAAAGATTTATCAAGCTAGATGTGAACGATTCAAAGTATTTATGCACAAAGGCATTCCTGATAATGTGCGATGGCTAATCGAAGCTAAGGTTCGTTCGGCTGGTGAAGTTCTAGATGCGTTCTTTCCCCGTATGCCCGGCTTTGGTAAAAGCGCTTATGCCAAAAAGAGAAGAGCAAAGAGGCTAGGCGTCTATCATAATTGTGGATGGTGGATTTGCGGTGCTAAATGTCGTTCTCCAGGAGTGATTACCAGAAATCGTGAAGATAGAATAAAATTCATCAAGAATGGCTTGCGTAAGGAATCTCTGGAAGATATCCGAGAGGTTCTTGAAGCGCATTCTTGCGGAATAGTGCAATTTGAGGTTGTTGTATTATGGATAATTTTCCAAAAAGAACGAGATCGTTACAGTCTTGGGAATCTGACCCTAAACGACCCTGTTTGCCAGTTTGTGAGAAAGCTAGATGAGATGCAAATCACCGATTCATAGAAAGCATTGAAGCCATTACTGGACGCAAAGCCAGTGGAAGATGAGGATCAAAGTCCCGATTACTGTACGTGCTAGCTGTCGCTTTTGAAATTTTCCTCCCCTTTTGGTAATAATGTATCCACTCCTGACATGAGCCATAGTCACGATACTGTACATGCTAGCTGTAGCTTTTGAAATTTTCCTCCTCCTTTGCCAATAATGTACCCACTCCTGACACGGACTACTGTATATAGCTGCCACTTTTGAAATTTTCCTTCACTTCCGACAATCACGTACCTACTCCTGACATAAGCTACAATCGCGACTACTGTATATTTTAGTTGCTTTTGAAATTTTCCTCCTCTTTTGACGATAATGTACCCACTCCCGACCTGAGCCATAGTCGTGACTACTGTGTATAGCTGGCAATAATGTATCCACTCTTGAGAATAAAATTATTACTTTATCTTTTCATCTCTATAAATATATCCTCTTTTCTTCTTTTCTCACATGGGTAAGGATAGGAATGGAGAAAACCTCCACTCGTAAACCCCGAAGTATTTGTGTATTTTCTGGGGCTTTTCCTGGAGAAGATGAAGAGTACTTAAAGGCAGCCAACCATTTGGGTAGTGTATTAGCTGAGCGAAAAATACACTTAGTTTATGGAGGAGGTAGTGTCGGATTAATGGGAGCTGTAGCATCAGCAGCATCTTTAGGAGGAAACCAGGTTCTGGGTATTATCCCTGCATCTTTGAAATCGGTTTCTGGGGGCACGATTGGAGAAGAGCTAGTGGTTAAAAATCTGCAAGAGCGCTTGTTACAAATGCTTTTTAATGCTGATGCTTTTATCGCTCTACCAGGTGGCTTTGGCACATTAGGAGAAGTCTTCCAAATTGCTTCCATGGCCCAACTTAATTTGCATCAAAAACCCATTGGGCTGTTAAATGTTAACTATTTCTTCGCAGGTCTATTATCTTTTATGAATCGTGCTGTGAAACAGAAGTTTATCCCTGAGGTGGCACGACGAATCATAATATCCGCAACAACTGCTGAAGAATTGCTAGATAAAATGCAAGCTTTTGTTCCTGAACCAGATCCAGCAATGATCCAAATAAACTGGGCACGACAGTCTTTCCCAACCAGTTCCGTCCCATAATTGTCCTTTACCCGGCCTGTTGAAGCATTGTGGAAGAAGAAGCGATCTGATCCGTTTTTCTTGTCCTTTCATTTTAATTATCAGCATTTTCTTTCGCATTTCAGTTTTTCTTTTCAGGGAATTTCGTTATCTTATAAGATAGTTTCGTCCATGCTAATATTAAAACCATGGGACAATGCCTTTAGGTTGGAATGGCTGAGTAAAGAGTAATTTTTATTACTCTTGAGACGCATCCTATTAGGTCTACTAGGCATAACATTTTGGGGTAGTTAAGCTTTAACCTTTTGGATGACATATCTCTCAAGCGAATCTATATTAGATAAACCTTGGATATTGATTCCAAACATCCGTTCCCTCTACATAATTTGTCAGTGTTATTATCATCGCCGAGATTCACTCATTTTATCGAAGTCTAAATTTTTGCACTCGCCTATCATGAAAATTCACACTTTCGAATAAAATTATTCCAATTTCAATTGCTTTCATATAAATTTCGCTCGAGGTCCTAAGGAAAGATCCTTAGCCTCAAAATCAATTTTCATCATCGGGGTTTTAAGGATGGAACCTTTGCCTCGAAAATAATCAATTTTCATCATCGGGGTTTTAAGCATGGAACCTTTGTCTCGAAAACAATCAATTTTCATCAATCGGGGTTTTAAGGATGGAACCTTTGCCTCGAAGACAATCAATTTTCATCATCGGGGTTTTAAGGATGGAACCTTTGCCTCGAAAACAATCAATTTTCATCATCGGGGTTTTAAGGATGGAACCTTTGCTTCGAGATCAATTAATCATTCAGTCCATCTTACAACGATAGAACATTTCCTATCGTTAGAGGTTCTAAGGACCTTTCCTTAACCTCAAACAAACAATCAATCATTCAGTCCATCTTACAACGATAGAACCTTTCCTATCGTTAGAGGTTCTAAGGACCTTTCCTTAACCTCAAACAAACAATCAATCATTCAGTCCATCTTACAACGATAGAACCTTTCCTATCGTTAGAGGTTCTAAGGACCTTTCCTTAACCTCAAACAAACAATCAATCATTCAGTCCATCTTACAACGATAGAACCTTTCCTATCGTTAGAGGTTCTAAGGACCTTTCCTTAAACCTCAAACAAACAATCAATCATTCAGTCCATCTTACAACGATAGAACCTTTCCTATCGTTAGAGGTTCTAAGGACCTTTCCTTAAACCTCAAACAAACAATTAATCATTCAGTCCATCTTACAACGATAGAACCTTTCCTATCGTTAGAGGTTCTAAGGACCTTTCCTTAAACCTCAAACAAACAATCAATCATTCAGTCCATCTTACAACGATAGAACCTTTCCTATCGTTAGAGGTTCTAAGGACCTTTCCTTAACCTCAAACAAACAATCAATCATTCAGTCCATCTTACAACGATAGAACCTTTCCTATCGTTAGAGGTTCTAAGGACCTTTCCTTAACCTCAAACAAACAATCAATCATTCAGTCCATCTTACAACGATAGAACATTTCCTATCGTTAGAGGTTCTAAGGACCTTTCCTTAAACCTCAAACAAACAATCAATCATTCAGTCCATCTTACAACGATAGAACCTTCCCTATCGTTAGAGGTTCTAAGGACCTTTCCTTAAACCTCAAACAAACAATCAATCATTCAGTCCATCTTACAACGATAGAACCTTTCCTATCGTTAGAGGTTCTAAGGACCTTTCCTTAACCTCAAACAAACAATCAATCATTCAGTCCATCTTACAACGATAGAACCTTTCCTATCGTTAGAGGTTCTAAGGACCTTTCCTTAACCTCAAACAAACAATCAATCATTCAGTCCATCTTACAACGATAGAACCTTTCCTATCGTTAGAGGTTCTAAGGACCTTTCCTTAACCTCAAACAAACAATCAATCATTCAGTCCATCTTACAATGATAGAACCTTTCCTATCGTTAGAGGTTCTAAGGACCTTTCCTTAACCTCAAACAAACAATCAATCATTCAGTCCATCTTACAACGATAGAACCTTCCCTATCGTTAGAGGTTCTAAGGACCTTTCCTTAACCTCAAACAAACAATCAATCATTCAGTCCATCTTACAACGATAGAACCTTTCCTGTCGTTAGAGGTTCTAAGGACCTTTCCTTAACCTCGATCAATCAATCAATTTTCCTTCAACGATAGGAGAGCTCCTATCGTCAGGGTTCTAAGGAGAGTTCCTTAACCTCAGGATTTAGGCGGCGAAAAGGTTTTCAATGCCTAGCTAAGCCGGACGAAATTTGGTAACTAACTTTGCATATATCATGTCCCATGAAGCATGCAAAGGGGGGCAGCTGTTGACACCTAATTTCGTCCGACCATAAAAAAATTTTTAAAAGAAATTAAATAAAAAAATTATTATTATTTTTTATTATTATTATTACTAAAAATTTTAATTAGTTTAAAATACATTTTTGTTTTGTGAAGATTTGATTTAAAATGATATATGTGTGTATTTGAAAGAAAAAAAAAAAAAGAAAAGTCCAAAAAAATGGCAAAATTTAAAAGTTTGAGGTAAAAATGACAAAATTAAGAAGTTTCGGGAAAAATTGACAAATTCTGAAAGTTCCAGGAGCATTTGGTAGTTTGTCGCATGAATTTTTGGGTCGACCGACGTTTCTGGCTCAAATTGACAGAAAACGACAAAATTGTCAAAATCAGAAGCTTCAGGAACTTATCCAGGGGCTGAGAGACGTAAAGGACTGAAATTGTCATTTTACCAATTTAATAGATAAGTTTGAAATTTTTTATTAATTTATCCATCAACAGTTCAGCCAAACTTCCTCTATAAATAGGCCTCCAAATTTAGTGCTGAATACAAAAAAAAATAGAGGAAAAGCTTAGAGCTCCGTTTTAGAAAAAGAAAAAATTACAGCTAAAAGTCCCTGGCTCTCCTCCCTTTTCCCAGAAAAGCCTAAAACTTCCATCTGTTTACATAAACACCATCTTCTTCCTCTTGCTGCCAATTTTTTTCCCATCCCCCGTCGCCGTTTCCAATTTTTTTTTTTTTTTTTTTCGGCCAATCACTTCCCTCGTAGTCGCCATACCGCCGTCTTTTTCTCCCCACGCCATCTCGCACCACGTGCCGCCGCCGTTTCTCCCCTCCTCACAGTCGCGTCTCCGGCCTTTTTCCTCCCCGCCGTCGTGCTGTCCCGCGCACTCGCCGTGCTCCATCGCCATTCGCCGCCGTGTCACGCCCTCCCCCTGCGCCCGCCGTCGCCCCGGCCTCCCCTGCCCTTCCCCTGCGCCGCCAGCCTTGCCCCAGCTCCCCTGCCATTCGCCACCTCCTCTGTCGTTTTTTTTTTTTTTCGTGTTTTTCGTCCCAGGAAATTCAAAAATTTTAACTTTCAGGTAAAACTCATCTTTAGTCCTTTATCTTTTCAATTTCTTTCTCTTTGGTTACTAACCTTTTATTTTATTCTTGCAGAAAGAAAAAACTAATTACTAACTCTTTTAATCTTTATTTGTTTATTTATTATTTATTGTTGTTATTATTGCTAACTTTTTATTCTTGTTATTATTGTTACTAACTTACTAACCTTACTAACCTTTTATTATTGTTATAATTGTTACTAACTTACTAACTTACTAACCTTTTATTTTTATTATTGTTATTAACAACTAACTTTACTAACTTTGCTAATTTTTATTATTGTTGCTATTATTATTGTGTTATTAAAGTGGATGGCTAAAAAACCCCACTTTATTATTATTAATTGTCTATTTTTTTTTGTGATTAAATTTATTTCACTTTTAATTTTTATAAAAATAATAATAATAATAATAAGAAAGAAGAATTTTATGTATAATTATTAAGGCTAATAAAAATCATTTTTAAAAAAAAGCTAATTATCTTTTATTATTTTGGAATACATGTTTTTTATTATTTAACTTTTTATTCCTTTTATTAAAATTAAAAAAACATAAGTAAATAATCACAAAATAAAAATAAAAAAATACAAATCATTTCTTTTCAAATATATCTTTACAAGTAGCAATAATTAAAATTTAATAAAAACAATAATAAAAATCCAATAAAATTATGATTAAGATTAATAATTAATTAAATAATTAAAAAATTAAAATTTAATAAAAATTAAACTCCATGTCCAAATGATCCGCCAGGATCTAATGGTTTGGAGAATAAAAATTTTTAAAAAAATATATAAAATATAAAATTAATTTTAATAGTTATTTTTTTTATTCAGTAAAAATAATAAAAATTAAAAAAAAATCTTTCTTTAATAAAAGAAGCATATGAAAAACCAAAAATTTTCTTTTATGTTTAAAATATACATATAAATTTTTGGTTTTCTTTATTAAATAAATAAAATCTTAATTAAATAATTACTTTTGGTTAATCTTTTATTCAAAATAAATTATATAAATATCAAGACTTTTTCTTTTATTTTTAATATACATATAAATCCTTAGTTTTTTTAATAAAATCTTGATTAAATAATTACTTTTTGATTATTCTTTTATCAAATAAATAGAATAAACATAAAATAAATGTCAACTCTTTAATTTCTTTAAAGATTTTTTTATATTAAATATTTAAAAATTACTTTTTGATTCTTTTATAAATTGAGTAATTATTAAATAATAAATATCTTTCATTAAACAAATAATCTTTCAAAACAAAACTAAAAGAAAAAAAAAAGTAAAATAAAAGAAAAAATAAGAAAGATAAGAAAAATAAGAAAAAGAAAAGAAAGATAAAATAAAAAGAATAAAAAGAAAGAAGGAAAAGAATAATAAAATATAAAAAGAAATAAGAAAGATCTTTTAAAGATCATTAACAAAAACCTAAAATTTTAAAAGACTTACAAAAATAGTAATTAAAATAACAATTACTTCCATTAAAATAAAAAATTCATATTTACAATATGGATTAAATTGTTTAAATTTCACCAAATTCCGTGTCCAAATGACTCGGCAGAGTCCATGGTTCGGAATAAAAATCTTCCGTGTCCAAATGACTCGGCAGAGTCCATGGTTCGGAAGTATAAAATTCTATACAAATTAATTACCAAAAATCCACATCCGATTAATTCAGTTAAAAATTCTAGATTGAAAATTAACTGAAATTTATTTAAAAGCAAAGCGAAACAAAATTAAAATCAACTAATGTGCCAATTTTTGGGCGTTTTAACAAAGTTGTTTTAACGTAACCGTACTCCCGAACCTCCGAACTCTCGCAGACCATATTTTAAGGTGACCAATCGACCTGAGCGAAAACCGATTGGTGGCGACTCCCGAAAAAGACCTGCACGTTGCCACAGGGGGATAAAATAGATAACTGTTCCTTAATTTCTTACAAAATGGCCAACTTAGTACCTTATATTTAAAAACTCACAAAAGTCTCGGGTGACAGTATTTGGGATGAATATGCAATGTTTTAGAGGTTAGGTGAAAATTTGTGATGAAAAGTAAGGGCCAATTCGTTTTGTCTAAAGTCAACTAACTTTTTTTAACTTTTTTATCTTTTTTACGTGAAACCAATTTTATTTGAAAGTCAATGTTATGTAGATACAATAATCAATTTGAAAATAAATTTTTAGGATGTTGTTAAATTTTTATGAATTTTTCTTTTTTAAGACTTGAAACTAGAAAAATTCATAAAAATTTAATAAAATTATAAAAATTATATTTTCAATTGATTATTGTAGTTACATAATATTAGCTTTTAATTAAAATTAGTTTCAAGTAAAAAAGATGTAAAAATAAGAAAAAGTCATTTTGTAGTCAATTGACGAAAGATCTATAACTGTTTTCGCTATTTACACTTTTATATTCTTCAGCCAGTTTGGGGGGCAAAACACTTAACAGGTCCTTACTTTCTTACAAAATGGCCAACTTAGTACCTTATATTTAAAAACTTACAAATTTCTCAGGGGGGCTGTGGCACCCCCCTGCCTCAAGGTAGTTCCGCCTCTGCTTGTCAGACAAAGAATAGGTGTAGAAAAGGACAAGAGAATCATGGAATGCGCTCCAGAAGCCTATCAAAGCTTTCAGTTCTAGTGTAAGAAAGCAGCAATCGTGAAGGCCTTGTTTTTCAGCTGATCGAATCAACTCCCGTGAGCTTCATCTAGAGAAGATGCATAAAGGTGCTCGAGTGTTTCCTTGATGCCATTGGTGTTAATGTAAACCATGGTTTCTCACATAGTCGTTTTGAATCCAACATTCTCACCTTTACCACGTTAGAAATGGCTGGTCAGCATAATTTAGGTGTTGCCTGGATATGTATTGACTGAGCAGAGAAGGCTGGAAGAAATTTGGGTAGTTTCCATGGGTAAATATTCGTTACCTCAGCTCCCATTCCTAAATTTCGGTCCATTTTTATGTTTATTGGGCATTTATTTGTTGTGGTGTAGAGCGCAACTCAGGGCGGACGGAGCAAGTTTTGAGGCAGCGACGCGGCCACGATTTTGGTGTTCCAATGGATTATTGTTTATGGACATTGAAAACGGGAATAGGGCGAAGGTTTCTTTACATTATAAAATGGACACTTAAAGAAATGTATATATATTAAGGTAAGTAACAAAAATCTATATTAAAAATAGTAATGTGATATTCAACTCAAAACCAATTGAGTGTAGGGACTCCAATTTAGACTATGTGGGAGGGTTTCCCCACTTGATGCAACATCTTTGTGACAATCAAATTGGTTTGGCTTTTGTCATTTTGACCTCGAATTTTGGTACAATCTTAAAACATCCACCTCAAAATTAATTGACAATAAGTGAAAAGACATCAATTGCAATATAGAGCATTGTTGAATCTTCTACTTAAATCATGTGGGACTTCCCCACTCTATGGTAATGAGGCAATTATTTCATTTTTACATTCTATGATGTCTACTATAAAAAGTGTTAAAAGTCATGAAAAACTGGCAGTCCATGATAACTATGTTATTACAGTTTACCGATTAGGGGCCTACATGATTCAAGGGCTTAGAGTTTGACGATAGCCTGTGATGACTAACGTCATTACAGACCGTCATGTAAGTATTTTCGGATACATTAATGGAGAAGGGGGAGTTGCTGAAACATATGTCCCCTCACTTTGGTCATCGAGGGCCATCGTGTAGGTATTTCCTTGTACATTAAAACAGACGGATAAGTTGCTGAAATAAATATCTTCTCACTTTACTCATTGCGGACTATGCTAGTTTTCAATACATTAATGGGTAGGAGAAGTTGCTGAAACAAACATTTCCACCCGATTAAAGCGAAGACCCACTTGAAAGCTTCTCCTGGGTCTTCCTTATTCGACTTGCTTCTTGGCCTTTTCGTTTTTTCACACGTAACTTGGTGGTTAACCACTTTTCAACCAGAACCCATGATCGGACCGTCATCTGACTAAAAGAACATTAATTTTGATACGGCTATTTCTGTGCCTAACCTAACCTAACCTTCTTCAAACAGAGAACGGAGAATGGATATCCTCTATAAACTTCATAGTTGGCATGACCAAATCAGACCAGTTAAAGGGGCTAGTTAGGTCCGGGTATCCCAAACTTATTTGTTCTAAAATTTGGTTGAGGAATATATAAAGGGTAAAAATCAATCCAACCGTTTGAATGGTCAACTTCCGTGATCTCCAATTCTTATTTGTGAAATGTTTGCTGTTACCGTCTGATCATCCTACATTATTTATAAAGTATTTTTTTCATTTCTTTGTCAAGAACCAACATTATTAAAAAAAATATTAAATATATTATATACCTAATAATAGCTTAAATATGATTTTTTTAGAAAAAAAAACTAAATCATTATGATTTTTTCCTTACACTGCGTGATCTAAAAATAAGAACTAATAAAAATATATTTTTTTAAAAAATATTTTAAAAATATTTGTTGGGCTTCTTAAAGTATAGGACTTAAACTTGCATACAGCTTACATAAATGATCAGTGTATGTAAAAATAAACACCAAAAATATATTTTTAGAAATTGAATTTCTAAAACTTATGGCATTTTAAAAACTTCCACTGTTTAATCAGATATCCTGCTAATGTCAACGACTAGTTGAACGCCAATAGTTCAACCACTAGAATCAAAAGTCTTGATAATTTCATAACTGAAGCTGGCAACTAACACTGCCTAGAAAATTTATTTTTAGGATTTGAACTAAACTGTCGAATGAATTCCAACATATATAACTAAATTGAAGGGAGTGGAGGGTTGTGTTAGTGCAATTAAAGTGATTGCTTTCCATTATCTAACTGGGCTAAAAACTGGGAGGGTAAAGATTAAAAAAGAAAAACGAGAAAGAAAAAGAAAACTCCATCGTCGCACAGTTGGGATGGAGACCGATTTTTCACGCCGATCCTGTCTGAAGAATACCATCATTTTCAATTTGCATGACCTTAACTAATTACAGGAATCCCAAATACTAACATCTTGCCCGCCTAATCCACAAATTAAAGAAGGGTAAATGACAAAAATCCCCCAAGGTTTCACCTAACCTACACCTACTCTTATTTATTTTCAAAAACCTACAGCTTGCCCCCCAATTCATTGGCCCCGTTACTTTTTCTGTTTGCGAATCAGACAATCAATCCCAAGAGTGATACCTTGCCACTTCCAAACCAATTTTCTCTCTCTCTATATATATATTTCTAATAGATCTTTTATTTTCTGAATAATTTCTATATTTATTTTTCTAATTAGTATTAATATTTAATTTTAACATATTTGTCATTTTCCACAAAAGAACATGTTGGTCATTTTTTTCAATTATTTCAAGTATAGAAGTATCATTTTAGTAAATTCAATTAATTAGCTTTTATCTTGAACACTAATCCACACTATATGAAAGAAATCTATATATTTTACACTTTGTTGATTGACACATTTTGTAAAATATGTATCTACTAAAAAAAAGTAACCAAGCCAAAGCGGGGGTAATTAATTTTTTATACAAATTTTAACCTATCCACTCTAAAAAATTTACAAAAATACTTATTTATCCAAAAAAATAAATATTTTAGAAGTTGAGGATTCTTACAGTGTGCCTTAACGAATTTACAATTTGATTGAATATAAAAAATAATAAATATTTAATTAAATAAATTATCACCGTGTACGAAAATAGATATTTTAATTACATTATTAATAATGTCAACTAACTAGACCTTTTCTTTAATGGACAACTAACTGCATCTAAAATGTAACTCAAATAAAAATAAAATTTAGGAAAACAGAATATACACCAAAAGGGGAATGATGAGTAAAATCATCCAGTCGTCTCCTTCACGGCTTCATCACCTTCAGCCTCCTCCTTTATTGTCATCCACCTATTGCTATCACCATGGGCTCCCCTTAGCTGCTCCGATTTCCAAACCTCCCCCACTCTCAAATTCTTCACCCCCATCGAAGCTAAACCATACAAGCTATTGAAAAGGAGCCTTGGTCTTTTAACAGATCTACAACGACAAATTCGTAATTGATTCGAGCCCAGGCGGTAGTGGCAGCGTGGACTATGGGGCGTTAAGACAATAATAGTTGACCAAATGATTTAAGGCGCACAAAGATGATTGAAGGAGGAAAATAATAATTGGGAGTTAATTGGATTATTTTCTAACTAGTTCATTAGATGTTAAAGTTTAGGGGCCATAGTTTTCAGGCATAGAAGGTTAGTGCAAAAGTTGGGTTTTGCGTCTTTTTTTAATTTAACGGATATTCATGGAGACGAGGTTTTAGGAGCTAATTGTAGGTTTCTGAAAATAAATGGGACAAATGCACATTAGCTCAAACATCAAGAGGTTTCTTTATGTTTCCCATAAAAGAATGTAGATAGTGTTGACAAGACCATTCCAACCATGAAATGATAATCATAATTTTGGACACATGACACTTTACAGGAGGACAACCTTAACCAAAACATCCAACTTTAATTAATACACTAACTAACACATCATATAGTTACTACTTAATTATGCTCTTCAATAGATGTGTTTTGAATATTGATATGCTCTCTTTAAAATTTGTTGAACTTGTTTTGTAGACTTACAAAAATGTATATTCAAATTTATATTATAAACTTAGCAGCTTAGAGGTACCTAACGCACCAAAATTAGCTAATGCACCATTAAATATAAATAAACAGGACTACTTTAAGTAACAAAAAGCTGGTCGCAGGCCAAACAAATGAAACAATTGGCCCAAAACTATTGTATACGTAGCATGCGTTTCTTTTGTCATTTTTCAGAAGTCCCAAACTCCTTTTCCTCGTTCTCTATCTCTTTTTTTTTTTTTCAGTATATGGAACAACTGTAAAATCTAATGAAATTTCATGTATAATACTAGTTGAACAGTAGAAAAACTAGATTTATTAACATTCATTATATTAAGAAATATTTACCACAATTCATCACTATACCTAAGTTTATATATGTGTTTAGTTACAACAATTTAGATGAGTGGCATATTAATTTAAAAAATTTATTAAGGAAAACATCATCATATGTTTTAAGTTGATATGGGTAAATATGTAATATCATAAGCCCTATAATATACTTTAAGTATATATTTCTGATTCAATTTTACCTCAAGTTGGTTTCACATGAAACTGAAATTAATCTAAAAATTTTTTATTTTTAATAGTGAAACCAACTCACGACTTATCATAAATTTTTACCCACCTCAAACCAACTCAATAAGAATGATTTGAGTTGAATTTATATTCTAACCAACTCATACTTACCTTTAATTGACTACTATGAAAAGCAAGCATAGAGTATATCAATAATGTAATTGCTTTAAACTATGCTGCTTAAGCATGTCTTAAAAGGACATCTAGAATGGCGTGTAATTGCCTTGCCAACCACACTTTTGCCTGGGGTGAGTTTTGAGGTCCGTAGGATCCCTTCTTGCTCGCATGGTAAAATTAAACTACCAAAAATGGCTCAAAACCCTCCAAGTTATAAAAAACATGCAAATCCCTTCTAAACCTTTACTATCATAAATACTTCTCTTATATATACATGTAGAATGCTTTTAAGTATTAAAAAAAGTTGTGTATTTAGGAGCATACTTACAAATATATAAGGGAATGGGTACTAATATCATAAGTAAAGGAAGAGAAATGTCAACTTTTTTAAGATTTAGAAGGTAATCAAACCAACTTTGTGACTAACAATGGAGAACTTCGTAATACAATTGGTTTTGGGAACAATAGCTTATTTAAAGCAAGTATTTTATATATACATAATTGGCCAAGGATAAAGTACATTTGGCCCATGCGTTGCACCCACACTTTGAATGTATTTGCAATTTCTGCCACCAAACCTCCATGGGCTCATCTTCTTCATCATTCTGTTTGTTGTCAACAAACTAGACAGGGATTTCCTCCTCTTCCAGAGATTTCATCTTGAAAAAAATCAAAGAAAACTTCGTAGAAAATCTCTCAAACTTTGTTGGTAAAAAAATCAAAAATAAAATATAGAAATTGGAGCTTGGAGAAGACGAGTGCTAGATGCCAGCTGATATTATTAATCGTGCTAACCTTGGTATAGAAGTTATGCATGAATGTAATGCTCATAACTTCCCTCCAGACTTAGCTGCTATTGAAGCTCCCTCTAACAAATGGATAAAACTTTTGTCTTAGTGCATATGATTTTTTGAAAGGAAAAAAAAATAAAGGGCAAATAACCAATTTCTTGTTTTACCATTCCCAAGATGATTGGTATTGCTCCTTTCTTTATTTCTTTTAGTAGTCTTTTATTTACTTAGGTTTTTTTCTTTATTTAACTCAACTTTACTATAACAAAATAGGAAAGGGTGGTCCCCTCATCACTTACTCAACTAGTAGCCTTTGAAACTATGGTCTTAGTTGTCAAACTAAACATTAACACGGATTGATGATGCAGAGAAAGATCAGACGGTGGATGACCGCATTGGCTTCATGATCGGTGGGTTGGCGTGGCTTGGGGCGAAGCAAGGTAGTGGTAGTTGTTGCTGGGAGCTAAAAACGATAGCTTCATGGAGAAGGGAAGTTGTCGTTTCAAAGACTACTGATTCACTTGCTACATGGTCTCACTCAACTTGCCCTGACTAAAATAATTCAACATAAAAAAATTGAGAAAAAAAATTAGGGGAAATTTGTGTTTTGGGTTTTCCTGTTCAGGTGCAACGACGATGATAGATTGAAAATTCCTAGTGAAAACCAAAAGGGGTTTGCAATGGTGATTGAAGACTTTAAATATAAAAATAAAAAATAACCATCATAATACTTTAAAGAAATATACGTGTGTGTGTAGATATATTAGTAATACTATAATTTTTATTATATATATATATATATATCGGGTTCGGTTCCACCTCGGGTTGGTTCCATATGGAACCAGAACTAACCCAAAAACCGTCGGTTTTCCTATATGTGGAACCAACCCGAGAACCATGATCAATTTTTACCCAACCCAATGGGGGTGGTTCGGTTTCGGTTTCGGTTTCGGGTTTACCCAACCCATATTCACCCCTGGTGTCCATTGTGAAAGCGCTCCGAGTACTCCCTAATTAACCCATAAAAGTTAAGAGGAATACAAGTTCACTGAGGAGCAGTCGCTCCTTGGATTATGAAATTGCTGCAAAAAAAAAACACCTTTAATCAATCAGTTTAATTAAAGTAATTAAAATACCTGAGTACCAAATTATAGCAAAAAAAAAATTAAAATGAATAACATAGACTAATCAATGGTTATACGATTTCCATTAACATTTAGTAAATATTCCATTGACATATTTTTTACAAATATTTCTAAAAGAGTACACAGACATTTGACACATGAAACTTAATAATCTATTATACCATTCACAGCTATTTACTAGACTAGTGTAAAAGTTGTGAGATGTGTTAAGGTAAAATTTACACTATGTCAATGAAAACAATTGCTACATGAAAATCAATATTTTATTATATCATTTAAGACTATTTACCATGTTAATATAAAAATTGTGAGATGTGTTAGTGAAATATTTACGATATATCAATAAAAATAACAGTTACATCAAATTAATAACGTACTCTATCATTAGGGCTGTTTACCATATATATGTGAAGATTGTGAGATGCATCAAAGAAAAATGCACAATTTGTTAATGGAAACAATAACTATATGAAACTTAATAATTTACTTTATCATTTAGAGTTATTAACCAAGGTATTGTAAAAGTAAGAGATGTGTCAATGTAAAATTCAAAATCTATCAATGAAGATATTAAGCACATGAAACTCAATAGCATATTTTGTCATTCAAAGCTATTTATGAGATATATATGAAGCAAAGGTATTTCCCTAATATATGAAAAAATGTGAGACATGTTGTAGCAATGTGTTTTTGGGAGTCGCCACCAATCAGTTTATCTAGGTCGATTGGAAACCTTAAAATGGTCTACGGGAGTTCAATGGGTTCGGGAGTACGGTTACACTAAAACAACCTTATTCTAGTGCCCAAAATTGTTACCTTAGTTCGATTTTAATTTTGTTTTGCTTGCTTTAAATAATTTCAATTAATATCCAAACCATGGATTCTAATCGAACCACCCGGATATGGACTTCCTATCTTTACTACTTGACTTTGTATTTTTGGTTTCTATGAATTTTTTTTTTTATATTTCCAAACCATGGATCCTATCGGACCACCCGGATGTGGATAGCTAAAAACTTAACCTATCTCATTTTTATTCCTATTTTATTATTCTTTTAAATATATTATTTTTAGTTGATTAATTGATCCAAACCGTGGATCCTATCGAATCACCCGGATGAGGATAAAAATTTTATTTATTATCCTAAACTTATCCTAAATTTTTTTTATCAAACCTACTAAAAAATGAAATTTACTAAGTGTGATGTTTTGTTGTTTTTTTTTTAGATACATTATGTCAAGCTAATTTACGTTATTCACGAAAATTATCTATCTAAGCCAATCATATAATTATGCTTAACATTTATCCCTAAACTAATTCCTTAACTTTAGTAAACCAATTAAACAAAACTATAAAAGAAAACACAAGGAAAACAAAACAAAACAACAAAAACTTGCCGTCAGTGATTGATCTGCAAAACGGAAGAATGTTAGTGACTTGTGGGAGCGAAACAGAAAAGTCTAGGGATTAAATAGGGGTTATACCGAAAGTCAGCACTGGCGGGTCGGGTTACCATCCGGGTTTGATACGGGCCGAGACGGACCTCTTCTTCTTCCTCTCTCACGATTCGGGGGGCAGCGCCGGCGGCGATGACGGCTGGCAGGGGAGCTGCGGACGAGGAGACGACGGCAGCACCGGTGACGGGCAACTGGAGGCGGAGACGACGCGCGAACGAAGGAGGGCGATCGGCGGAGCTTGCGACGCTGGGTGGCAGGCTGGATCGGTGGACGACGTGTCGGAGGCCGACGGCGATGGGAAGCGGTGGCGATGGGCTGAAGGCTAACGGCGACGATTGGGGCGGCAAGGCGACGTTGCGACGACGCAGGGGTGACGGCATCAGTTGGTCAAACGCAAACAAGGGTGGCGGCGCTGTAGGGAGGTTAGGGTTCCTGGGAAGAAGAGCTGCGAGACCAGGGGCTGAAAGCTGTTATTTTTTCTTTTTTCTGTGGGAGCTTTGGTTTTCTTTTTTTTTTTCTTTCTCTTGAAATTTGAGCCCTATTTATACTGGAGGGTCCCCTAAAACGTGATTAACAACATCTCTAAAGTTTAAACCTGATTTAAATCAAATTTGAGGAAGTTTAGTCCAATTAGGAGAGAATTACATGAAATTACAGTTTAAGTCCAGTAGAACTCTAAATCTGCCCATTTGACCCTAAACTTTCAGGAATTGTCGGATTAGCCCCAAAACTTTGCAAAAGTCCCAAATTTTCTTGAAATCTCATAAAATCGCCAGATTTGGCTCAAACTTTCTAAAATTGACAGATTTATCCCAAACCTTTGAATTTTGCTAAAACTTTCTAAAAATCTCCCATTTTCTCCCAAACTTTTTCTTTTTTCCAAATTAACCCTACAACACTTTTAGGACTCCAAATTAGTACCTAAACTAAATTAACTCCTATTTTTACCCTAGATGATCAAAAAAGCCAAAAATTACCTAAAAGACTAAAATGCCACTATAAAAATCAAAATGCTCCTGAACTAATTTTCCTAATCTAAAAATTAAACAAAAGTCAGTGACCGGACAAAATTGGGTGTCAACACATGTCAATGAAAAGGAGATAATGTGTTTGATGATAAGTGGATAACGTGTCAATAAAAATAGGATATAAAAATGCATAAGTTGTGTTAATACAATTTGAAGCAAAGTTATTTACCTAATATATGTGGAAAGTATGAGAAATGTCAGTGGAAAGTATGAGAAATGTAAATGAAAAGTGGATAATATGTATTATGAGAAGTGGGCAATGTGTCAATGAAAACATGATATGAAATTAAATGAGAAAATATCCTTCAATAGACAATTACAAGTCACATTCTACCTGCAATCTTCCTTCTCCTTCTATTTTCAATGGCCATCAACAGGGCACAGTAGTTTTGACAATAGACTGAATTGCCATTTGAGGAAATGGGCAACAACAAAACTTCAACAAGCTACAACAGTGGCAATTTGGGCAGTGACATGGACCATAATTTATAGAAATTTTAGGCTCATTGTTTGCGTAGTGGCACGCCTCTTAATTTATAGAAAGCCCGAATCGCATTTCCTGTATGTATAACGGTCTAGTGGCACAGGCCTTAATTTATAGGAAATTTGGCCTTGTTGCATATACATACGTACCGGTTGAGCTTCAAAAGCTCCAGAGTTGGACTGCTTAGCTACAATAGCTTATGGGCTAGAAGGTATTTTAGGAAAGTAAAAGATACTGTTCATATATTTTATTGGACATATACAGCAGATCCCCCTACCTTGGAGTAAAATTTACTCTTTACTAGCTGTATAACCATTGTAACAGCAAGACCTAAGTCGGTATATAAGTAGACAAAGCTGGAGAGCTAGAAGCCTAGAACAATTGGAAAGGAATTCGCCTAAATTCTAATAGAAAATGATTTTATACAGGCCAACGGCAACGGTAATGGGAGGAGAGAAAGACAAAAGAAAGACCCTACCAAAATTACCAACTTCTGCATCTTACCACACTTTTTTAACACCTCGTACTTTTTCAGTTTTCCTTTTTACCGTTGTAGCCTCAGAAACCAACTCCAGCCGCGCCGACGCCCAGCGTAGCCGGCTCAAGCTTCCGATTCTTCCAGAAACAATTCTCCGGCGCCAGCTTCGCCGACGACCGCATAGGTTCCGACTTGCAGCGCGTGAGCACAAACGGCTCGTACCCTTTACCCCCCACCAGCTTCTGCTCTATCATCCTAGCAATTGAACCACCGCCGCTGGCTCCCTTCGCAACGGGCGGCGCCGCCGGAAACGAGCAGGAGGACCGCGGTGGTTGCAGCAGTATCTGCTGCACCGGGTTGCAGTCAACGCTGATTCTTCTCTTGGACTCGTCATCATCTGGACCGTCCTTTCGCTTTACTTTGACCGCTCTCTGCTGTTGTTTCTTCTCTGGTTGCCACCGGATGAAATCCGTACTGCAGACCCAAGTCTCCTTAGAAACCTCCATGGACAGCTTCGGCTCACACATCATCAACAGCAAGCAATCTGGCAGTAGTTTCTCTTCCGGCTTTGACCCGTTTTCCTCCGGCTTAAGTCTTCCCTTCTCTGTTCCTGTCGTCTCTGCCTCTTTCTCCTCCGTTTCTTCCTTTGCCTCGCTGACTGGACACGCTTCCTTTTCCTTCTCAGCTTCAACAAATCCTTGCTCGTTTGCACTTCTCTCAATGTTATCATCAGAACTCTCAACATCCGTTGCTGATACTGCCTCTGGTGTTTGATCAAAATGGTCTCGCTCTTTCTCCTCCTCACAACCGGACACGTTTGCGTTACCTTCTACAGCCGTTTCTAGATCTTCCGGAGCTTCAGCCGGAGATTCATGGGCTGTTTCGTCCAAATCATTTCCTTCAACTTTGGAATCCAGGCTTGTTTCTTCTGGACCAGATTCTTCAGCTTCTTGCCTAACCAAAATAGGTTCTGGTTCCACAACCGTTTCGGGGACATCCTTCCCTTCAACGGCTTCACAAGGAATCAACTTTTCGCATAACAAGTCCTTGGACTCATGCCGCTCAGTCTCCCGTTCGTTGCCTTGTTTTCCCAAAACAGCCGCTTTAATTACTTCATTTTCTTCTTCTTCTTCGTCTTCTTCCTCCACACAGTGTTCGTTCTTGGCCACCGCCGGTTCCCACGACCGGTTGGCGAGAGCAGTCATTTTTACAGGGTCAGATCTGCATCTCATCAGCAAAAGCGCGTTCTTTGGCGGAATACAGATGCTCACTCTTCCTTGCTCTTCTTCGTTCTCGTTATCGCACAAATTTATCTCTATGTCTTCAAACACATGCCTTCTGTGGCTGCTCCTGATAATTTCTTCCTCTTCTTCTTTTTCCGCCTCGCCGACGGACAACTCTATTTCCCGCCCCTTCCCTTCACCCTCTCCTTCCTGCACCGCGGCCACCAACCACCTCGCCAACACCGCACCGCAAGAGCCGCTGCCGCCGCCGTTGCACCCGGATCCCACATCTGACGACGCCTTGTCTACCTTGTCTCTGTGGCTGGCCATGCAGGAAGACCTGCAGGGTAAGAAGCAGTTGAACTCGGTCCCGATAGCCCTGAGGGCTTCGCAAATGGTGACGGGCAAATGCACCCATTTGCGGCATTCTTGGTGGGACTGGTGCAGATGAGCCATGTCAAGATTATTGGCGGCGGTGGCGTTGTTGGGATCTATCTTTCGGAAGCTAACTTCGCCTCTGGGTTTAGATCTGGGCCGGATCTTCTTGCCTTTGGTCTTGACCCTGACCTGGCCAATGCAAGTAACTTTGGGGGAGGTAGGCTCCGGGTTGTCGAAGGCGCAGCCGCGCTTCTTGCCCGGGGTGGAGGTGGGGGGAAACATGGGGGAGGCCTGACCTGCGCGCAAGCTACCGCTGGGCCGGAGCCGGCGGCTGAGGGAAGTGGAGAGGGAGATATGGGAGGAGTCGCGGGGAGGTCGAGCGGGGCTGAGAATGGATTTGGATGAGAGTTTCATGGAGGAGGAGAGGCGAGAGGTGAAGCAGATGAAGAGCTCCCCTGTAGCACCGGCACTAGCACTCGCACTTGCATTGTTGTTTGTGGTACTGCGATGGGGTCTCTCTGTCATCTCCATTATTGGCTTTGGCTTTGGCTTTGGACTGATTGATTGAAAATTCTAATTTTGTGTTTGGTCACTTTGATTTGGCCATAAACGACACCCGAATTGGGTTGGAAATTCTTTCTTTCTTTAAAAAAAAAATCTTTTTACAATATCAACAGTGGATGGCGAGTTGAGGTGGTTTTTTGCGAGACAGCGAAGAAGAGAAGCAGAGACTGAGAGGGATGGAACAGAGTTGAGAGATTGATAAGATGAGACTTGAGAGCAGTAGAGTAGAGTAGAGTAGAGAAGAGGAGAAGGATTCGATGGTGGTTTAGTTTGGTTTTGTTTAATTGATTTCGGATGGCACAACGCTTGTGCTTGTCTTTAGTGAATAGGAAAGGCCTATCGCTTCTGTCTCTTTCTTTTCTTTTCTTACGCTTTATAATGCTAAAAACTTTCAAATGCCCAGTCATTGCTTTCTTTTTGTGTAATTGCTTTATATCTGCGTCTGCTACATGCCACTGGTCCGAGTCCTTCACTCGTATCTAATCAACCCCATGCAATAATTCGCTTCTCTTTTCTGAAGTCCAATAGGTACCAAAATTGTTGGTGCAATATACTGAATTTTATATATGACGGAATAATATTGATGCAAAATTGTTTAAAAGATTCATTTGAATTGAACAGTTGAATAATTTGCAAACTCAATTTTTGTAAACAAAAAAAAATTGTAGCATTGTCCATATTCGAAACACTTATAAATATATGTGATACTTAAGGGATCTTACTTATATCCCTCCCTTTTAACTTTAGTTAAGAGAATAATTAAGAGTAGGTTTACCAAGATAAGATGAAAGCGTAATTAGCATCAATCGCAATGTTGAAAGTGGGACAATTAGTGATGGCTTGTGGTGCACGAAATCTGTTAATCATGATTATCCTTCTGCAATTAGTGGTTAAATGAATAAAAATGTCCATGATCAGACAGATATGGATAGTAAAATATACTCGTCTAACGGATACGGGCAAATGAGGGGTTTAGGGTATCCACGACGTATAAATACACACCGCATACCCGCCATACTCATGATGTATGTAATTTAAATATTTTTCAAACCCCTAGTAAACATATTCTCATCGACCTCCATTGAGTTTGTGTTCAATGGAGTCACCTTTGTTATCATATAATAATAGTAAGATTTACACCTCATACCTCTTGTAGCAATGTTTGTTCGTGAAGTGATAAACCCCGAACCCATGAAGTGCGTAATTTTGATGGATGAATCAAATAAGCACGAATTACTTGTGAGTGATGGGTCTAGGTGAGAAATTTTACTCGCTATCAGATACCCACCACTTTGCCTATAAGCAAAATATCATGGGTATAGATGACAAAAAAAGGATATCCATGTCCAATCTGCCCCTATCGTCATCCCAAAGACAATGAAAAAATGATGCCCATCATTTATAATCTATATTTAGGGTGTATTTGTTAGAAAATTATTTTAAGTGATTAAAAATGCTTGTTTTTATATAACTTTCTCTATCTTTTTAAAGCTGTACATTATTAAAAAAAATAACATTTCAAGATGTTTAGAAAACATTCCTTTTTTCAAGAGCATATTGCTTATTCTTTTTTTGTTCTATTAACAAATAATTTTCCCAAAAATTTTTATCAAGTGATAATCAAGGTGATAGTGTGATTGATACACTTTGGTAGTTTAAGGGCTCCCATGACACGTCTTTAGGCTTTAGTGACTAAAGTACGACCATGAGTATAATTCAAAAGGCATTTAGCGAAATAAAGTAAACAGATAAGAAAAAGAGAAGGGGAGGGGCAGAAGAGAAAACAGGAAAAACTCCTGTGCTAGGGGTGAAAAAATGAACAAACAGCTCGAGTTCGGCTCGATTTAAAGCTCGTTTGTGACTCGTTCGAATAATTATCAAGCCAAACCTGAATAAATTTTAAAGCTCAATATACATTTCAAATAAAGCTTGAATTGCTTACTACTCGACTCGACTCGATTTAATTTTAGATTTTTTTTCTTAATTTAAGAGAATAGCTTGAGCTCGACTCAAACTCGTTCAAGTAAAAGCTCGTTTAAAGCTCATTCGTATTGTTTTCAATTCAAACACGAACAAAATACCAAACTCGATAATTATTTCAAGTCGAACATGAACAGTCTACTACTCGACTCAGCTCGGCTTGTTTTCAGCCCATCCTAGGCTTAGTCTAATGGTCTAATGACTAAATTGATGGGACACTGTAAAGAGGTTTATGGTTTGATTTTAACCTTTTCAAAAAATGTCATATATTGCTAGTTTCGGTTGCCCTCCAACCCTTAAAAAGCTGGCTATTTCTTTGCTTACTTAAAATAAGAATATACCTTTTCATTTTATATTGATACGAATGCCGAAAAAAAGGATAAGGGGAAGATAGATAGATAAATAAACATCAAACGTTGGGTGGTTAATAGCCGTTCCCCTTCGGAATTTCTTGTAAAAAGAAAAAGAGAGAAAGGGCGAGGGAGAGACTAGAGAGTAGAGAGAAAGAAAGGCAGTGGCAGAAGAGAAAAATGATGAAAAGGCAGGGGCCAAAGGGCAGGGACACATCACATGGGAGATCTGGGAGTGGGTCATGGTCATGGTCATGGAGACCGGCTGTAAAAGAAGGGGGACCAGAATCCAAGGGTGCACGTGACCCACCCTTCCACTCATCCACTCGCCGTTTCAGTTTGTTTGTAATTCTAGTAGACGCGACCGGACCCCGCTCCTTTACCCTTTCCTTAGCTTCTCTATTCTACTTTCCAAAAGCTTTTCCTAAACTTCGACGTACTAGATTTCCTTTGCTACTACAAGATTTCAAGCTATAGGAAATCAGTATCACCAGTATTCGATTTTTCTTTAGTAAAAAAACTCTAGCCCAGCCATAATTGAGTCTTGAACCACATGCACTTACCCTCAAATCTTTATTAACTAAAATATATATCTCTTCATTGTATAACTTGTATTTGCTTCTGATTATAAAAAAAAATTACCGAAATATATAATCTGCATTATTATGATTAACATCAAATCCAACTTTGTAGATGCATACAAAAACATGTACTTCTATGTATGTTCAAACAAATAGATTCCATATGCAAATGTGAAATTTTGCAAACTTTAGTTTCAGAAGATACTCATGTTTAATGTTGGGGACAAAATACAAACAAGGGGTTTCAGAATTCAGGGCATGACATGAGCATGATGAGAAGTCCCTAGTCCAAATGTGTGTTGGGAGAAGCGAAAGAGGTCCTAATCTACTCTGGTCTGGTCTAGTCCAGCCCTTGGCAAACAAAGAGTATACTATATACAGACAGGCCCTTGTGCCTGTGCCTGTGGACTACCCTCCCTCACGCTTCACATTATTAATTGCATCGAACGCCACACTTGCTATTTTATTTAAGCATACCATCATCATATACTTGTGTTTGGGGATGAGATTCCACAAGAATTAGGCCAAGTTTGGGAAACAAGCCTACCAGTCTGTACATCCCAAGGAGCATAAACAGCAACGACCACTCCACAACAGTGTCACTGACCTGGAAGCGCAAAATTGGTGAACTGGCTGGGTCAACGGTCAACAGTGCTTAAAAAGGAGCTGAGTTTGACCAACTCATGTGCTTTCCAGACCAGACAAGGCAACCACAAAAGCAGCTCCAGCTCCAAGCATGATTTGGCATTCTTAACGAGGATTAATTAATGCAGGCACCCCTCTGTGGCAGCTGCACCCTTCAAATCTTCTTTTGTCTGGATTAAGATTGTTGCCACGTTATCCACCAATCGGGCACCTCTTCCATCTGATCGGACAGGTGAAGTGGTCCATAGTCGTACCACTGACTTGGACGACCTAAGGCCTCTTGAGTTGGGCCTCCTAGGGCTCCATTTATTGGGCTCCGAAATCTGCCCATCAGCAGTCCATAGGAGAGGATCTAATTGGGCCATTTGTATTTGCATAGGCCCACTTTACAAAAACAAAAAAGTCAGATGGTCAAACCCAGAGCCTAACGATGGCCACAACAAACAGTTAATTTGAGCTCATTTTTAACGGCTGTGCACATTCGAACAAGACAATACACGCCTGCCAGAACATGTTATAGGTTCCTGCACCTTTCAGACATTGCCAGTTCCATCACTTTCTGGTTTTGGATTCTGGAACTGGAAGTGCATTTTACAGAGCTGCAGAAGGAACATAGTACCAGCTCACATACAGACCTGATGCCATCAACTTCTCGACAAGTGTCTATGTTTGCTGCTTCTGCATTTGACTAACCAATGACTCTTGATGCAGATGCCTTCGCAGGATCTACACGATTTTTGTGCATACCACTTGATGCTGAGGCACCTGTGCCATGAAGCTGTTGCAATCTGTAATCTGTCTCTGGCCGACGGCAGATCTTCCTCAAAGGCACAACTTCCTGAGCAAACAAGAGCAGTAAAATGTGGAATCTTAACCAGGACTAGGAATCACCTGACCCAAGCAAGACTTTTTTTCCTAGACACTTCACTCATTTTTTCACAAAATTTAAGGATGCTATGCTGCATCGTCTTTTATGAATTCCCCTGCCACTCCTTATTCCGTATGCATATACACTAAAGAAGTGCTGCCTTGATGGTTCGCATGATAGGGGTAAAGCTAGAAGGCCATATGATAACTTGCATCCTTGACTTACTAAGTTAGCAGTGCAAAACTACTAGAAAGGGTTCCTGGAACACCGACTTGTAGTCCTTGGTTCACAGTTGTGTTAACAGAAATTCTGAAAGCATTTAGGTCATCTCCAGGATCAGGTAAAGACACAAATCCCAATTGCGGGCCACTCAGAAAGAAGAGCCGGAAACAACCACAATAAACATGAATTATTAGGAACACGAACATCCATACCTCTGAGAGATCATGATCATAGCGCACTAAAAACCTACAGCGACAACCCCTAACATCATGTCTCCGCCTTTGTGCATCAAGGACATGAGCATCAAAGTAAAGGGCCTGATTTTGACCTTCCTGAAAAGTCAAAAGTCATCAAAATCTTGAAGTAGACATAAGACAAGTCTAATAGTAACTGTCGCTCCTTGAAATGAAACCAAATCTCATAAATCACAACTAAAGCAGAATCCCCACCTGAAAACAGAGAATGAGATCTCCAGGAAGAACCGCAACACATTCTGAATCTTCACATGGAAGAGATCGCTGCCTCACATGCTTGCGCACATTAACCCACTCATCCTCTGCTGGTCCGAAACCAGCTAAGCGAACCTGCACTTCCTGTAGTATACCAATTTTTGAAGAAAATGCCCTAATAAGCAATCCAGAAAAAGAGACTGAATGCCAATACAAAGCACTCAGATGCATACTGCCAGAGTCCCATTCCTGCTGTGGTTTGCACTATTTGGAAATTAAAAGGTCAGATCTATCTATTGAATAGGCCTTGATCTCAATCAGCTGGAGTTAGATACATGTATCTTTTGTCTCCACTGAACTTGACTGGAGGCGAGTTCCTTCATGAGCCATAAAACAGAAAGATCTGTTTCCACTATCTCTAAGCAAGCGAATTTGTCTACCTTGACCTCCACCACCCCCATCCCCAATTCTAGACTTAGACTATTAATGTCTCACACAAGTGGTTGACTGGTCTACAGACAGACAGACAGACAAGTCTCAAGAGACAGAGACAGAGACAAAGACAAAGAGGATAAAAAGAAAGGGAAAATAGCTAAATTTTACATCATGAATCATGAAAAATAGCTTGCATAAACATGAAGAGACAATGGCAATAAGAAATTACCGGTTCACCAGTTTCCAAATATCTATGCGCCAGAATTGTGGAGATATCATACCTGAGAATAGAGAACAAGACATGACTCCTATTCATCATTATGAATCCTACGTTTACCAGGATTTTTTCAATAATAATAATAACAACAACAACAACAATAATAATAATAAACAGAAACAACTGAAAAAGGCAATGACAAGGATTTTCTGTATAAGAAAATGTTATGAAGTAGGTACCATGCACCATCCCTTGCAGATTTAGCTTCAAATTCTGTATAAGAATTTTCTGAATTAATCCTGGATACACCATGAACTGCAACAGAAAATGAGAACAGCATCAACCGGAAAGGCAATGTCGGGATACCTAATATGCATAAAGTTACAATACTTCTACCAAGAGCCAAAGTGTACAGTCGTAAGGATAACATCATGCAAACCAGGTATGCCAACTGAAACCAGTAAGAACTTCGATAACTAGTCATCTCCACACACTCACCTGTTTCTTTTACGTTAGCAGCAGGGATAGCCTTATGCTTCCACCAATCAACCATGTCTCAAACAACTAACCATTTAAACTTACTACCAGAGCATATACAACATCTGAAGTACAACATTCAGAACATCTTAGAAAAACGTTTTTCTATCTAGAAAAACAAGTTCTTGATGTGAAGATTTGGCAAAAATGGCTAAAATAGATCTGAAACAGATCTTCAGCAAGTATTCATATGAAAATATATGCACATTTATCCATTAGTTAGCAGTAATATCTGACATAATCCAAAACATGGAGCCTCAAATACTTCATATCAAACAATTCAGCATAATTCTCAGCACCTGTAAAATTAAACAAATAGATAACACCCTCTATCACGCTACATGCAACCAGCAGTCTGATAAATGACCAAGAATACCACTTGAAACATTATTTTTTTCCATATACATGGACCAAATCAGCCAATTAACATAGTTCCTATTTACATCTTACCTGAGGAAGCAGGCACAGCTACAACCATCGGAGCAGGCATATTGGTCGGAAAAGGAGCAGCTACAAGTTGAGGTACATGTCTCACCAGAGTTGAATCTTCTCGAGGCATAGATGAAACATGCAACTTTCCTGGAGCCTTACTTGATTTTGCCCTTATTGCATACCGCCTATTTTGGAACCAATTCCAGATCTATAGAAAAACAAAAAGGCATGCTTCAGAGCGACTTCTCTACCTCAGTCTATTTTGTATGAAGATGTAATTAATTGCCTTACTTGTTTAAATTGCACAACAATCTTCCCTTTTCGGTCCACTGACTCACTACAACCAATACAAATCTATTACAATTTTAATTGCAAGAGAAAAGGGAAAATTGCAGCATTATATCTAACTTTTTTGTTTAAAGCAATGAGAAATGCACCTGAACTTATTTGCAAGAGCTACTAGGATCTCTTTAGTTGGCATTTTATTTTCATGATTTTGCAGTACAGCTTCCATATCTGCCACCTGGATAAGGACTGTAAGTGTATGACAAAGAATTTAAGTGCAGGGAGATTTTCAAGACATGGGCTCCTCTAAAGAGAGTGATTGCAGATCACATGTATGCAAAGAGACACACTAAGAAATATACCCCTGTCCTATCCCCCCCCCCCCCCCCCCCCCCCCCCCCAAAACAAAGAAGAAAAGGAAGGAAAACAAGGAACTAACCAAAACCAAGTAATGTAAATCTTATGCAATCCATATCAGTGTTCAGAATAAAATGTTGAAACACAGTTTACCTGATTGTCTTCATCTTAGCTTGATCTCTGGCTATACCACTGGGAAATTGGAATTAGTTTTACTTGTACTTTGGTTTAGTTTTTGTAATTTAATCAAGAAGTGTGTTTTGACCATTTTCTTTTAACCTCAAATTGATGGAGTAGACTGAAATGAAGTTCTAAGTTATCGGTGGCATAGAAACTTCAACTGCTTTTCCCTATTTTTTATGAAAAAAAAGAACTTTATAAAATGAACTAAGACCTGACAAGCTATTTTACAAATGACAGAAACTGACTAGAAGCTTTCCCACCCCAATGAGATGAAGTAGAGCTTAGAGCTGCTCTGCCTACAACATGCCTTTCACAATGCTTCTCTTTCTTCTTCCTCACCCTTATCATTGTTATTTCCTGTTCTTTCAGTTTTTCCTATATTTCGTCATCAACACTTTCTGTTTCCAGAACACCCGTTGGTTAGTTGACCCTAACCAGTACATCCCAATATTCCATCTTGCAATCGAAGAAAAAATTGTCGGATCCTTGGCACTGGGAATCAATTTTCTAAACTCAAGCCCACTACGATCCATGGAAGGGAGATATCAACACAGGACATGGAAACACACAAGATAAAAGTGGCCTCGATCAAAGTAAGAGCAATCTAGTTAGAGTAATACCGATGCTCCCCTCCAAAAAAGTACCATTGACCTGAGTAAAGAGTGTGAGTTATTCACCAAAGCCTTGTACTTTTACCATCAATTAGCTAATTACACTCTTCTGCTAAGGCATTAGCCACTATAAATTTGAGGCGTCGAACATAAACCCTAGTTTAAAGAGAACATCCACATCAGCTATTCCCTCTGTAGCTCGAAAACAAGTTCAACTAGAAAGTTAATCAATAAGTATCCTGACCGTTGCACAACAAATATCAACTTGACAACAGAAACAATACCTCTTAAGAAAAGAGATAGGGGGGTCAATACAAAAAATATATACAAAAAAAGCCCCTTGAAATTAGGGGGCCAACAAAAGAGAAAACAGAAGTCCCCACAAAAAAAAAAAGTCAAGGAAAAAGAAAAATCAGAAAACACACCTAAGGGGTTCGGATTTTTCGGAACCCAGAACCAGAGAATGAAACATTCACAGAAAAATATTTAAAAATTAAGACCTGATATGGATACTCAAAAGCATGGAACGAGGACGCAAGGTCGGATGGGTACAAAAGAATGGTAGGGAAAAAGAAGGTACCTCGTTTTGAGTGAAGCGAAAGGCGGGAGCGCCATTGCCAGGTGGTCGGCCCATTGCGATGGCTCATATATTTCGGAAAACAGCACAAGAAGCTGCAGAAAATGGAAGACCAGAAGGAAGAAGGTGCTGAGCCTGCCTGAGAGGGATGAGATCAGTGCGGCTTTGTGTCCATCAACAAAAGAGTGAAGTGACAACTGCGACAAAATTCAATTTGATTTTGTTTGTTGAAAGTCAGACTCAAAGTCCTCTTTGCCGGACAGAGGAAGTGCTGTTCTGTTCTGTTGTCGCATGTTTTTGGGGTTGTCCGATAATCATTTTGCCCCTCGAGCTTTAACTTTTCGTGCGATTCCATCCGACAATTTCTACTTTACGCTCTCCCTATAGCCTCAACTACAAATGTAGGGGCAGTTTGTTTTAGTTTAAACCAGATTAATGAGGGTGCATTAATTCCGGTTCGGGTTGTGATTCTCACAGGTCATGGGGAGTTTATTTGTTGAGTGTGAAAATGTCCCTAATTTTGGCCATAATTACGTCGACCACCATTGCAGTAGGGGCACCTACCTTTTTGCATTTCATCAGCCTATCTTCCTCGCTAACAAGCAAACAAGAACCTGTACCTCGTTCCCTCTGGTTGCAAGCAATTCATGACAGTTGGAGGCCCATCGACCATCCTTCGCTTCTAATCCATTGATTCGCCGTCGAATTTGTTGACAAGCACTAAAACCACACTGGTCCTTCATGCTCGCCTTGGATTCATGCGTGTGTGTGGATATGGCGGCAACTCAATCGAAGGTCTACAGATGGTGCTCTGATAGGCTCCTTTTGGGCAGTTGGTTTAGGCAATCACAAAAGGGGTAAGTGGCGGGTACAACTGTCGATGAATTAGGTCCATTGGCCAACTGAGGAACTGCTATGAGTGATCTTGATTTTAGGCCGAAGCATGCCAATGAAGTTGGAAGTTGCGAGGGAGAATTGGACAGGCATCATACTTCAGCAATAATTTCAAGCCAATGGCAGAACCATGTTAACTCAGGGGGTTTTGCTGCCCTTAGAGAATTTTGAAATTTTGTAAATATGAGATACTAAGTTCGCCATTTTATAAGAAACTAAGGGCCAAGTGCATATTCCCCCCCCCCCCCCCAAACAGGCTGAAGAATATAAAAAAAGTAAATAGTGCTAACAGTGCTAAGTCTTTACTTTTCATTGCAAATTTACCTTAACATCTGAAACTTTGCATATCCATCCCAAACCATTTTCTCTCAACGTCTCTCTGTCTTTCTCTTCTCTAGTCTGCTTCAGTGATCATCGCTCGTCTCCCCTCTACCTAGCCCCCTAGCCCCAACAAAGCCTAAAAACTTGGGTCCGCCACTGCCTCAAGCTCTCGTTTTATTCTCGGAGGGAGAAAGCAGAAAGATATTTTCTTTCTAGTGGCTCACTACTCACTAGTGTAAATACTACAAAACTCATACCTCATTTTATAACTTTACTGGTTGACCCTCTCAACAACCCTATTGACCTGTGTTTGACCAAGAATAATGTGCTCTCATTAATTGGATTTAAGCCATCCAAACAGCCCCTAGGAAGTAGGAAATTAAATCAAAGTCAAACCATTACCCTTATTCTTGGGAAAATTACCTAGCCTCCCTCAATGTATACTCTAACCTACACTTATGTCTCCTTTGTTCCAAATACATACAATTACCCCCCTCTAAAACTAACACCATTAATAACCATTAAAAGAAAAAAGAGAAAACACCCGAATTGGCCATCCTAGCCTTTTTCATTATAAACTTTGTCCCCAAACTATGTAATTCTATTTTCTCAACCACTCAACGCCAAGGTCTGTCCATTTCTGTTCTTCCTTAAGAATTCAATCTCAGGCTGTCCTCGGTCTCAGCGCCTCCCTCAATGCCACAGCGGATTCCGCCCTCCGCACCTGCCCCCTGCTCACCGCCACGCTGGGTCGAGTAATCTGGGCACCGGCCTCCGTCCTCCCTCTTCTGTCCGCCTCCGTCGCCCTCCTCTCCTCTCCGCCTCCGTCTCCCTCCTCTCCTTCAATTCCGGAAACTCGCGACGGATTGCCCCCTCACGGATTGGTCGGCGATTGAAGATTTCGAATTCACAGATTGATATCGAATCACAAATCCATTTCGAATCTCAAATCGAAAATCTACACAGGCACTTGTTAACGGCCCCGATTACAGATTGAAGGATTGGCCAACGTCGGTGGCCCGCATCCCGTTGACCATTGTTCGCAAGATACATCCTGAACCTTTTCAACTAAACGTTTTCGCAAGATTCACCAGCGACGTCTCTCTCGTTGACCATGTTCGAAGTTCGCCTTTCCTTTCACTTCGAATTGAAGGTCCCTGTTTCAATCTGAGGTCAAATTAGATCGAGTTGTTGGTTTATGAACTGAAGTAGCACGGACTGGGCATTCGAATCCGCTTCGAATTGAAGGCATGGACCGGGCACTCAAATCCGCCCTCTTCTCCCCCTATCTGTTGATCTCGACCAGGAGGCAACGAGGCAAGCATCGTCGTGGTCCGCTGCTCTCGGCACAGGCGATGCCGGCGTCTGACGTTGGAGAAGAAGAGCCACCTAGTCCGGGTAAATTGCACCCGCTACCCCCAACCTTTAATTGTTGTCTCACTTCTAACTCTAACATTCACTTTGTTCGTAGCGTATCCCTAACTTCATTAAAGCGTTTCATTTTGGCCCATTTTTTGACGGAAATCATTATCTCGAACGGAAAAGGCCATGTCAGCAGATTATTGTAGGGAAAAATATTTGTTTTAATCCCTATAAAAATTCTCTTTGCCAAAAAAACCTTAAAGCTTTTAAATCTGACAAAAAATCATGCTAGCGTCTCCTACCTCCCATCCCTCTCCGGTGGCCCTATCTCTGTCCTCCCTTTCCGCCTTGTCCTCACATCTCCGCCCAGCTCTCTTTTTTGTTTACCTCCCTTACCCACTGGCATTTACCATCCTCGCCGTCGCTCACCTATCCACTCACCCATCCCCGCTTCCTCTCCTCTATCCCTACTTGCGATCCGGTCCAATTTTGTCCGATTCCATCGTTTCCATCACGATTCATGGTTTCTCTCCCTCGCCCAATTCCATCGATTCGCGAGAGGGAAGCGAGAGAGAGCAGCCCGATTCCATTGATTCACCCAAGTTCGCCTGATTCGCGAAAGGGAAGCGAGATAGAGCAGCCCGATTCGGCTTCGAAAGCTCCATTTTCCTACCCGATGCACAGTCGTCGGTCATCCATGCTCGCCGACGGCACTCCATCTCGACCCGCGCGCACCGTTCCCAGGCCTTACTGCTGTCTTCGACGCCAATCAAAGAGGGAGATCGATCGAGAAAAACTGTCCCTGCCATCGCCGTTGAAGTCTGAACCATTCACCGCCGCTCCAGCCATCGAGCCCACCACCACAAACTCTACCGCATGCCGATCACTTATTCTCCGGAGGTCGCCCTCCCATTTCCGTCCCAATCCCAGCTCCCGATTGCCGTAATCGCCGTTGGTGACACTGAAACGAGAAGGAGAATCGCCTCGAATTCATCGTCCCCGCCTCAAACTCGTCACGCTCGATGCTTCACCATCTTCAGCCACCCGCACATTGCCCACAGCCCACCATCGTCGTTCAGTGGGCGAAGGCGATTCAATGGCGAGTAGGTGACGATGATTCGGCGACAAGTGCATGAGGACTGGGAGTCACGACTGAAGACCGAGCTTGATTCCGTTGCAAGAGGGAGGCTCGATTTGCTATAAGGAAGCCGGTTAACCAAACTCACCATGGAGAAGAAGCCAAATAGAGATGAGAGGTAGGAGGGCATTTGCTGGAAAGGGAGGCAGCTAAGATGGGGATGCCGGATAGGGAGGATAGGGAGGAGAGATTTGGCCGGAGAAAGTTTTAAGGTTTTTTGTTAGATTTAAAAGCTTTAAGGCTTTTTTGGCAAATGAGATTTTTACAGGGTTTAAAAGAAGCATTTTCTTATACAGTAATATGCTGTCGTTGCTTTTTCTATCCAAGATAACGATTTCCGTCCAAAAATGGACCAAAATGAAACGTTTTATTAAGGTTAGGGATATGCTACGAACAAAGTGAAGGTTAGGGTTAGAAGTGAGACAACAATTAAATGTTAGGGGTAGCGGGTGCAATTTACCCCACCTAGTCCTCTCCGGAATTAAACGAAACTCGACGCCGTCAGAGTCGATCTGTTGTACCTGGACGTTCTCTTCTAACTCTTGGTTGTGCTCCTCCGAATCGGTGGTTGCAATGCTTTCCATTGCTGCTGATGGGTTGGAATTTCAGTTGCAGATGCAGAGGGAAGAAAGCGTGAAACTTTTTGCTGTTGGTGGGCTGGAGTTTCCACAGATTCGTCACTTAGACTAGGTTGTTAACTTGTCAGAAGTAGAAGTTGGTGGGGCAAAAGTTTTAGGGAGGAAAGCTAAGAGGGTAAAAGTAGGTAGTTTCTCTTTTTTCCTTTTTCTAATAGCGGTGAATGATGCTGTTAATTTTTTAGGTTGGCAAGTATAGGTATTTAAAACAGAGAGGACATAAGTGTAGGTTTTCCTATACCTCAGGGGGTTTTGGTAATGTTTTCCCTTATTCTTTAGTTAGCGGTCATGGTTGGACTTGGATTGGACATGCTGCTTCACGGGTAAAAAGGTTGTCGGATGAATTAAACCCTTTTTTTTTTTGTGGAAAAACAACATCATGACGATACTTTTGGCTATGCAGAAAGAGACAACCGAGACAATGGGAGGGGGGCCTAATGTCTCAGACACAAAACTCTCAACACCGACACCAAAATACATAAGCTTCGCCTGAACATCAGCAACTTGGTTGGGAGCTCTGGAGTCTCAATTGATTATGGATCCGACTGCACCTTGACTTTCCGAGTAATGAGATACCATGGTGTCAGAGAGAATCATCTAAAAGAGTTGCTTGCAAACTGATTCAAACTCTTAACACTATGTCTCTCGTTAAGGCAGCCATTTTAAGCCCCTCAAAGAGACCCCAAAATTCTGCTTGTAGCACCAGCATTTCCCGTGCCAGGGTTCACAGCACCATCAAAGTTTAGTTTAAAAGTGCCAATTGGGGGGGGGGGGGGGGGGGGGACCAAGCAGACTTAGCAACTTTCACACACACTGCATTTTAGGGGAATTAAGAGCAGCTGACTCCCATGGCAAAAAACTAATCTGTTCTTCTGTCCTTTTGATCAATGGATGAATTAGACCTTTGCAACACTGATTGTCTTTCTCAAGTTATTAAACCGGCGGTTAACACAATATTTTTGCTTCGTCCGAAATTTGTGAAAGCTTATCTTATCTAACGTGAAATTTCTTTCAATATATGAACGTCAAATAATTGATATCTCAGTAATTCAAATGTTACAATCCCCAAGAAATAGTCACCACGAGAGACACCCAACCCAACGTACAAGCTTAAGGCTCAAATTTAGCGCCATTTTTGTCGAAAAAACATCGAGTCCAAAAAGCGTTTTGGCCCATCAAAATAAAATTTCATCACTCAATGCATCTTTTTCATGCACATAACAAACCAAACTTGGATTGCATTTTTTTCTTAAAAAAAAATATTATCCGGCTAATGATATCTTTATTTGTCATGTCCTAGGAATTTACAACATACAAAAGGTCACTTATTCCCCGTTCCCACAGAAGAGGTTGAGCCGGTTGCTCGTTTTACATATAGGATACTAGGCACTACAAGTGCAATTCTTCCAACACCATGAACATAGAAACGCGTACATACTTAACATGGATAAACAGAAGGTTTCATTCCATGCTGATCAGGGTTTGGTCCGCTTGAGATTCCTAAGCACCATCATCCTCAAGATTGTTCACGCGTTCGCATTCATCAATCCACTCGCTATAGCTGTAGACAGCAAAGCAATGTAAGGCACTGAAAACCCCGCAACAGTACTTAATCTTAGCATAATCCAGAAGATGTGCTCAACTTACATGTCTATGGGTTCGGTTAAAGCTGCAATCACACCAAAAGAGAATTAAGTTCAGCAACAGAAGAAAAACGAAGGAACAAGATAGCGTACAGCAAATGAAAATTGATAATACTGTTATTTTCAAGGCAAATTAAACCATTACAAAAGACCCCACGCCAAATCAAGACAGAAATCTGCATGATCACTGCAATCAGTTTCAATGTTCGGTATTTCCATTATCAGTTACGAAAATTGGAGAAGTTGCCGACAAGTGTAAGAAAGTGTGAAATTTTGATAATAATGTTATTTTCTAGTCAACTTAAGTTGTTACAGAGGATCCAACACCAAATCAAGGCAGAAATCTATATGATCACTGCAACCATTATCAATATTTGGGATTTCCGTTATCAATCACAAAGAGTTGGTGAAGTTGCTCACAGTGGACAGCAAGAGCGAAATTCTGATAATACTGCCAGTTTCCAGTCAAATTAAGCACTAAATAGGATCCAACACCAAATCAAGGCAGAAATCGATATGATCACTGCAATCATGATTAATGTTCTGTGTTTCCGATATCAATTACAAAATGTTGGCAAAGTTGCTGAAAACTGTAAGCAAGAGTGAGGATTTGATAATACTGTTATTTTCAAGTCAAATTAATCCGTTAAGAAAAATCTGATGTCAAATCAAGGCACAAGTAAATAGATCATTAGGATCAATTTCAGTGTTCTGTATTCCTGTCATCAGTTACAAAAAGTGGGCAAAGTCACAAACAAGTGTAAGAAAGCATGTGAAAAAAATCATAGTTTCGACAAGGAAAAACATCAGAAGCAAAAGCAGTATCCAAAATGTGTATATGCAACTGAAATCAACCATATAAATACTTTCCAAACCAGGTTAGAGGGTAATACCTATTTCGTCAAACTAAACAATGATAACCCAAATAAACTTGGACATGATGTGATATAATCCAAAAACCACAAGTGAAAAAATGGAGAACAACAGGGTACCAGAAAGGATCTCTACCATCTGAACACGTAGAAATTTGATTTTTAAGCAAGAAGCAACGAACCTGTGATGGTTGTGCTGAAGCTCTCTTGGCAAATACTACATATGGCCTCGCCAATCAGATTCTTCATGTCCCTATAACCAATACAATATCAAGTAAACAATAAGAAATTAAACATGAAAATTATATGAAACGAGGTACCCATTAGCATCAACCATACATGCTCTTGAATGGAAATCGTGAAACAAGATACCAATAACAACAGAAGCTATTATTCCATAAACGGGGAATTGTCACGCTACCCAGTCATTAGGGTTTGAAACAAAATCATAGAATTTCCACATGCGAAAACAAGAATACCGAGATAAAAACTCACAGACGACATTCGACACTGGTTCCGTGGTTGCAGAAGGGGCAACTGAAAACGGTATCTAGCTTATCCATCCGCTTCTTGGGAGGCGGCTTCGCCCTCGACTTCCTCTTCCCCATTCCTCAAATCTCTGTCGGACTTACGCACAAATATTTTGACAAGAAGTTGGGATCAATGACCAAAAACAAGAAAATCGAAGAACCCAAATCCGGAGCGCAGCGAGGCAAAGAGATAATTACCTGACAGAAACGTCGCGCTAGAAAAGAACAGGCGTATCGCGATCTGATCGACGAAGCACGAAGAATAGAAATCGTGAACAACGACAATCGCTAGGGTTTCGAACGTGTCGACGAGAAGCTGATATTGATTGTGGGTATGGAGCGGAGATGGTCTAAATACACATTCTCCCCCTTCAACTTGGATTTTCAGAACATCTTGATCCCCAAATTTCGAATCGGCCCAAATCAGACCAATGTGTGTGTTAGCGGTAGGGGTGAGCACGGGTCGGGTAGAACCATGGGTTTACCCAACCCAATAGGGGTGGGTAGGGTTAGGTTGGGTAAAAATTGATCATGGTTCGTGGGTTGGTTCCATCTGTCAAAAAATCATCGGTTTTTGGATTGGTTTCGGTTCCATGTGGAACCAAACCGAAGGGGAACCGAACCGAGCTTAATTATACGTTAGTTTACATATATATTATATATTATGTAGAATGTAAGGGTAAATATGAAAGTTTAGAAAGTATAAGGGTTTGAATGTCCTTTTAAACAAAAATGAATGGTCCACTTTGGGTATTACCATTTTTTTAGTCAATATCGTCTGATCTCAGCGATTCCGCGATTCGTCTCTCTTCAGTCTTCAGCTGTTCTTCAAAGTTCGAAACAAAGAAAAGGTTAGGGTTTCAACTTTCAAGTAGAGCGGCAAATTCTTCAAGAGAAAGATGAAAACGATGAGGCTGTCGGCGTGGGAATGCCCGGAATGGTGATCGACTGAGCGAGGAATGTCGTGTTCTACCGTTTCTGCGTTGCCGGTAAATTAGATTCCGATCCAGTTTTTGATTTCTTGGTTCATTTCGAATTGATTCGTTGTTCTCGTTTCAATGTTTTTGATTTCGATTTGTTCCTTTTTGTTTTGTCGCTCTCTTCCGATTCGCAGCTCGCTTTCGATTCATTTTGGTTTTCCGATTAGCAGCTCTTCCGATTCGCAGCTCGTCTTCCGATTCACGGCGGTCTTCCGATTCATAGCTATTTTCCATTTGACAGCAGAAGGAGCAAATTTTCTTCCCGATGCCCAGCTGCCCAGGTATCCCCTCCGTATAAGTGTTCTACCTCTGTCAATGTAAATGATATCTTTGCATATAGAATTATAGATAATGTAAATGAAGATCTTAATGTTAATTTCAGACTATCATATATTGAATGCTTAACCTTGTACTTTTCATATATTGAATGCTTGGTCTAGTATGGTTACTTGGGAGAAGAACAATAACATCTCTAATCTCACTTTTTTTTCTGGACAGTCTGTAGAACATATTAGAGTGCTGAAGGGCAAAGAGAGCTCCTTATTTATGTTCAAAGGGCTTACAAAAATCACTCTTCATGTGTCATTTTTGCAGACACTTCCTGCCTTACTCTTGTAAATATTTTGTAACACCTTTGCAGCCCTTGCTGGTATTTATTTAGTTGTCAAAGGGAAAAAGAAAAAGAAAATAAGAAGCTGTAATTTATTCATTTACTTTAATGGATAGGTCTGCTGGCTCATTTGAATCTATTCACCTGTTCATCATGCTGTAATGGTTTTTTTTTCTGATATCATGATTTGCTGGTTGCCCACAATGTGATTTTCTACCATGTCTTTGATCCAACAATCTGTTTATTGATGTACTCGCTGTAAAGTTGAGGCAGTTCATCATCTTCTCATATAGTGCTCTGGGGCAAGGTTTAATGGGAAACTGCATACTCCTTTATGGATGTTAAATCGGTCATTGCTGGAAGCATGAATATGTAGTTTGGGCTTGATTGAATTTTTGTGTGGATAACAAGAGGAAGTATTGTCCTTTATATTTCTTTGTCTTGGGAAGTTCAAAATAGGTCGGCTTTTGAAGGTACTGCAGTTCCCATTAGGATAAGAACAACCAAGTCATGTATGGCTTGGACACCATGCAGTAGTATTGAATGGAAAGACTACCACATATACAAACACCCCCTGGCATCACTTAACAATTAAGAAAGAACATAGTGAAATAGAATAAGAAGACCAGCAAACCTCATCATTTGAATTTGTTGAGACTTCTCCAAACTCATTTCTGAAAGCGAGCTCTAGCTGTTGAAACAGATACACAAATATATGTTGCCAATTCTGACGTTAGTTCATACCAGTTACAATATAATGCTGTATGAGACAAATGTACAAGTCCTGATCCCACAAGTGTTCAAAGTTTTCCCATGTTTAGCATATGATTGACAAGCTTCTCTTAACTAATATACGTATGAGTTAACTACTGTTTCTAGTTCTCTTTAGCATCCTAGTCCATATTCCCTACCAGATAGAAGAGAATGGTGTACCAAAGGAAGGGATGAGTGCTGACTCATGAAAAATGCATGAATTCAAATCATTTACTCATGTTTATTATTTAATTCAATGTGCTTTCCTTTTTCTTCTCTCAAATTTTCCTGGCTAAACTCTGAAAACTAGACAAGTCAGATGTAATTAACTGATGATTGGTACAACTCAGGTAATCTGTTTATGAGTATAGCTATGAGTAACCAATGTTGCCAGTTCTGACATTAGCATCCTAATTCATACCAGGCACAAACAGAATACTGTATCAGAGGAATGTAATGTTGATTCCTGAAGGATGCATATATATTACTGTTTACTCGCTTTCAGCATTTAATCATATAAAATATCTCCTTTACTTCTTTCATTTTGAAAGTATAAACTCTACATACTAGACAAGTTTCCTAAGCAATTAACTAATGATTTGCTGGTTACGTTCCAGTTTTCTTTGTTGTTTTCTTTTTTTTGGTTGTTCAATAAGAATAAAAGGATCATGTTTTTAACTATCACTAATACAAACTTGAATTCATACCAGGTCTCTGTATGTCCAAACTGTGGTGGAGAAAGTGAAGTGATTTCTGAATATTGCCAAACAAGGTGAATTACAATGAAGATTCAATAATAATGCTATCTTGATATCTGATTATCTGTGTTATATTAGTATTTTTCTCTTGATATCTGATTATCTGGGTTTATTTGGCTATTGTTTGCTGTGACTTGGGTTTATTTCGCTACTGTGTTTGCTGTAACTTGGGTTTATTTTCTTTTACTACTGGTTCTTATAACTTGGCTTTGATTTATATGGTCTGTTTTTTTGTTTCGCAGGCTTCTTCCATTTCCGTTCCTTCATCTAATTCGTAGCCTTCATTTTACAGCAAGAGGAGCAAAGTTTCTTCCTGACACCTAGGTAATAAATTTCTTCCACTTCTGTATCTTTGGTTATTTGTTCTTCCCAACATCATTTTATTGGAAAAAATATGTTGATAATGGTACCTAGCAACCTGCTAGCTACTAAACTAACAACTAAAAGGGGGAAGTTTTTCAATTAATCATATATCAGTAATCTTTGATTTTGTTGAAAGTTAGGATTCACACGGTGTTCCGTTATTGTACCATGATGGAAATATCAAGTTTTGTATCTTCATGTTCGGTGGGTATTAGGGAATATAATTTTGTTATTATTGGTGCTGCTTGTTAGTTTATGTTGGTTTATTTTAGTTCAATATTCTAATCTAAATTTTTTATATCAAAATGACAGATGTCTAATACATCTCCTCCAACTGAAGTTAGCATTGATGCACCTACATCCACTCCAAGTGTAGGGGCTACTAGTGCTCCAAATGCCCCAGCACCTAATGCTCCAAGCACAGAGGGGGCTGCTGCTGGAAACGCAGCACAGGAGAGTACAGGTTCTAAAATTTGGGATGCTTTCATTAAGATTTCTGATCCACAAAAAAAAGAAAAAGATAAAGCTAAATGTAAGCATTGTGGAAAGATTTATGTTTGCCCAACTTCATATGGTACAAGCACATTGTGGAAACATTATCATAAATGCATTAAGAATCCGGATAGGGGTAAAAATAAGAAGCAAAAATGTTTGGCTGTTCAGTTGCGAGATCAGGATACTTGTAGTGTTGTTAGTGTGAAGTTTGACCAAGAGGCTTTAAAGAAAGGGTTGTGTAGGATGATAATGGTAGATGAATTACCCTTTAAGTTTGTGGAACGGGAAGGCTTCCGTAATTTTCTTCAACTTTGTGAGCCTCGATTTCGCATGCCTTCCCGTTTTACAATAGCTAGAGGTTGCATGGGGCTTTACTTAGAGGAGAAAAAAAAGGTAATGGCTGCCTTGGAAAGTAATACACAGAGGGTTTGTCTGACAACTGATACATGGTCTTCTCTGCAAAATATTAACTACATGTGTCTCACGGTTCACTTTATTGATCATGATTGGAAGCTGCATAAGAGAATTTTAAACTTTTGTCCAATCTCTAGTCACAAAGGTGATGACATTGGTAGGGAGATTGAAAAGTGTTTGCATGATTGGAAGCTTGATAATGTTTTCACAATAACAGTTGATAATGCAAGTTCTAATGATACTGCCATTGCATATTTAAAGAGGAAGCTTAAGGATCGGAGTTCAACTGTTTTAGCTTGTGATTTTATTCATATGAGATGTGTTGCCCACATTCTGAATCTTGTTGTGCAAGATGGTCTAAAAGAATCAGATTTGACCATTTCAAAAATTCGTGAAGCTGTCCGTTTTGTTAGGGCTTCTCCTCAAAGGCTTAACATTTTTAAAGAATGTGTTAAGCATGAAAAAATAGGGTTCAAAAGTCACTTATGTTTGGATGTAGTGACTAGGTGGAATTCAACCTACCTAATGTTAGAAACTGCTGTTAAATTTCAGAAAGCCTTTGAGAGATTAGAGGAGATAGATTCCAAATATGTAGTTGAACTCTTGGGGAAAAATGGGATACCCGATGAGAATGATTGGGAGAAGGCCAAAGTTTTAGTGAAGTTTTTGCAAGCCTTTTACGATGTTACTTTGCGAATTTCTAGTTCTCTATATGTCACTTCAAATAATTTTGTGCTTGAGATTTGTTCCATATTGTGCCTATTGAATGAGTGGATGAAAAGTGATGATCAAAACTTGAAGTTAATGGCTGGGAAAATGAAGGAAAAATTTGATAAATACTGGGGGAATGTGGACAAGATGAATATGTTGTTGTTTGTTGCAATGGTCCTTGATCCCCGGTACAAGCTCAAGTACATGAAGGCCATGTTTACCCAAGTATATGCGAAAGATGAGGCAGAGAAGTTGGTAGCTAAAGTGAAGGATACATTGACTCTTTTAGTTAATTTTTATGATTCTTCACCCTCAAATAAAGTGGACAAGAATAGGGCTGAAGTTTATGAATTCATGGATATTGATAGTAGAGAAAGAAGCCATCTTTCTTTGTTGAAATCGAAATTAAAGGACACCTTAGAAGAAGAAGATTCGACAGATTGCAAATCAGAGTTGGATAAGTATTTGGATGAACAACGTGAAAAAGATGTAACTGATTTTGATATATTGAATTGGTGGAAGGTGAATTCATCAAGGTATGTATTGCTTTCGAAGATTGCAAGAGATGTGCTAAGCATACCTATTTCTACTGTTGCATCAGAATCGGCCTTCTCGGTTGGTGGTAGAGTTCTTGACTCATTTCGGAGCTCCTTAACTCCTGCTGTGGTTCAGGCCCTCATTTGTGGCCAAGATTGGCTTCGTGCCTCCCCTCTACCCATTTTGGTTGAAGAAAACCTTGAGGATTTAGAGATTATTGAAAAAGGTAATTATTATGGTTTGGTTCTAAATTTATAATGTTACTAATTTATTGATTCATTTTTTTGTATGATCTTATTTTGATTGATGATACGCTTGTCTTTTAGATTTGTTTGATTTGCATATGGAGTCGGGCATCACCACAGAGGCTAATTTAACATCTTAGGGGCAGCTGTACAAGTAAGTACATGCTTTTGTTTACTATTTTTTACTTTTCTTTAATGATATGATAATAAAAGTTGCCAATTAGGGCTGATGAAATAAAAATAGTGAGACTGCTTGTTTATGGGTTAAAACTAGAGTTAAATTGGATGTGCTGGTGATGGTGAAATTGCATGTAGTTAGAGGCTTCTCGAGTGCTGTTGGTGCATAAAGAATGTGTGCTAGGTGCTGCTGTGTTGGTGATAAAGCCGTGTAGTTTATTCTGGTGTTCAAACAGTATGTAACAAACTTTGAATTCTACTAGGAACTTTTGTATTTAAATATGGATTTATATCTGTAGCATGTTTTATATCTGTAGTATGTTGAATGCTCTCTAAATTTATTGTGGATCAAATGAGTGTGGATTTCTTGTGCAATTATTTCAAGGCCTGCCCTCTGTAGTTGTAAATTTAAATCCAATTTCATGCGCAATTATTTTGTATTGCTTTTGTCTGCTTTCGTGGATTCCTTTGTTTGTGCATATCTGATTTATGGATGCTGCCATTTTGTTCTCATTAGAAGGGGGCTGATTCTACACCCTTTTATTTCTGTGGATGCATTTTTTTCTCCTCTGATTTCTGGGGTGTGTGTCAAATTTATAACTTTATCAAGATATAATTGTCTGTTGGTAGAGTTATGACAGCTGAAGCTATGAGAAAGATTGTAAATTCTTAAACAAAAAGGTTTTGAAACAGAGAAATTACTAGCTCAGTGCTTTATGACAGCCCAGGATCAATATGTTTCAGGAGGATTTTTTTGTTAGCCCAAGATCAATATGTTGGTTAAGTTGCAAGTGATTAACTTTATGTGTTTGTGATTTACTTGTTTCATCATAAATTGGTTTCTAGGATTTAGTTGGCTTATGTAGTGTTGCTGCTTTTCCTGGTTGAGTTCATTGCGTCCTTGGGTGGTTATATAGTATAAAACAAAAGAAATTGCTCTTTTAGTGCATATAAGTATATAAAACAAAAGGAATTACTCTTTTAGAGCATATAAGTAAACTTGGCTCAAACTAAGTGGAGTGGGGACATAGGATTCATTTAGTCTAGTGAACTAGGATTAAGGTGGAGTTAATTGATTGGTATGCTGTACCTGTATTCATGATCAAAGAATGCTGAAAGGCCTTTCCAAGTTCCAACCGTGAGATACCCTCTCAGGTGTATTGAGATAATGTTGTGAATTGTTGGTGATATGACTTGTAAGCATAAATTAGCAACGAATGAGGAATATTAGGGTAGAAGGATTTGAGTTTGAGGCCGCAGTATATGCTGTCAATTTTAGTTTCTGTGGCCTGTGCTGTTAAAACTGTTGCTTTCAGGTAAGGAATTTGGTTTGCTGTTTTTTGTTAGAATTAGAAACTGTTGCTTTCAGGTAAGGAATTAAAACTGTTGCTTTCAGGTAAGGAATTTGAGTTTGAGGCCGCAGTATATGCTGTTTTTTGTTGGAATTTGAGTTGGAAGAGATATGTTATGGAACCGTCAGACCCGAGGACCCAGAACCGAAAACCCAGAACCATGGTTCTGGTTCTGGTCGGTTCTCGGTTCTCGGGTTGGGTTGTTATTTTATAGAACCGAAGGATTTTCGGTTTGGTTCGGTTCCGCTAGTAACCCGCACCAAACCGAACCATGCTCAGCCCTAGTTAGCGAGGCGGCAGGCGTTCTGTTGCCAAATGGTACGGTAGGCCTTAGGTCAATTGGGCTTAGGTGTGGACCAGAAAGGCAAGCCTAAGAAGCCCATCCCTTGATTGAGCCTGGCCCAAATTGATGTTGGGGGACTATTATTTTCAAAGCTGATTCATAAATGAAGAGCCGATTATTCATTTTTTTATTGTATTCAGGATTATTCATTTTTTTTTATTGCATTTAGAAGAATCATAAAAATTTACTGGAAGAGATACACTATCAAAGAATATATGTTGTTGAAAGTGAAAAAGCCAGGATTACTCTTAAATGCACTCATTTACTTGTATTTTTACTACACGTCCAGTCTCGAAAGACTTGCCATGTATTGAAGAGACTGTAGCATAGAAATAGAAGAGATACATGTCAAGTACTTGAGAATGCTTGAGTAGTCAAAAGCTCAGACGATGCATCTAAGAATTGCTGTCTAGCAAAAAATTCCATCAACAGCCCATGTTCCTCACAACGGGGGTAGAGTTGTAGACAACTTTTCGATCATCACCTGGAACAAAAACAAAAATGTTGCATCTCATGTCACATTTGTGATCCAACAAATTCTATAACTGCACAACAGAGTTGCAACTTCCACACGAAGAACAAAATTTGGACATCTCTTCAGCTTCACCATAACAGTTTCAAAATGTAAAGTGGCTTGTGTCACATTTGTGATAACGAATAAATCCATCGTCCAAACATTTTGTTGCTGACAATGTTCTCCAGACAGACAGATTAGAACTTCTCTGCTTCAAACGGACATGTGTTAATGCTGGTCCATCTGGGCCCAGAATAGGCTTACCATCTATTCCGCGTAACCATCTTGTTGCGCATTCAAATGTCAATTCTGCTAGCATACTCGGCTACAGCATGTTCCAAGCCGTAAAATACAGCAATGAGAGGCCTGACAAGTCAATACTATGATGTAGCATGTGGCTCTGCACCTGATGGAGTCCCCCTCAATTTCTTTCCCTTCTTATGCCGCTTCTGTTTATGTCTCAGCCTTGTTTGATCCTTAACACTGCGCTCCCATTTCTTTCGGTTTTTTTGATAGAGAAGCATTGCAGCACGAGCGTCCTCAACCTGGTCAGGCAACACATACTACTTAGCACAGTTTGCCACATTAATTTTTGACAAAACATTCGTTTTTTTTTTTTTTTCTTGAAAGAAAAAGGGATAAAATATTGAGAGGAGACAAGATGGCTAGACCCAATCAAACCTGAGGTTGAGGAATAAAATAAAGTATAAGGCTCCTTCAATGATTGCTCCACAGAGCTTTAAGAAGTTTATGAGAGAGAAGAACTTGTATAAATACAGTCAGTCCTAAGAGAAGTCATGCTTTGCAACCAGGTCATGTGCCATAAGGCCCATAACAACAAATGAACTTAGAAAAGTTTGCGTTCACAGCATTGTTCTGACAACACTCCTGCACCATAAACTACATAATAAACCTGATGGATCTACCAAACCTCAATAAAAAGGTGACAGATAAAATCCAGATAGGAACCAAAGCCCAAACAAAATTCAACTCAAGTAAAGTTAACTGATTATCCTAGCTTTTCTAAATCACAACAACAGAGCAAATATCCAGTCAGCACAAAAATTCAAAAATGAAAATCCTGAACCAGTAAACATCTGAAATTCCTAACTGCACAGTTGTGCCAAGAAGCCAGTTTTAAAGCAAATGCTAGTCCAAATAACGGCAAAAGCTAGCTCCTATATCCGGGTAGTAGCATTTTCTCTAGTCACTGACAAGCCTGTAAATTTCAAACGCTCGCCCCCAGATACAACTACAAGGCATTAGAAGCCTCAGCAAATGCCAAAAATGATGTAAATTGTTCATCATCGAATCACACAATTTCAGCTTTCCAAAACTTGATTAAAGCTCTTTCTGTTTCTACCTTTAAAGGTTTAATACATCTTTCAATGGCAGATGATTTAATAAAATTACATGATAATTTGTTACTTACTGGACAATGCTCCCCATTCTGGATCTGAACGTTAAGGAATTGAGACGCAAGATGCCGAAGTGCCTTTCTGCGTCCTTCCCTGGGCAGCCAGCGAATGTGTTACTAAACAACTTTAGGCATGTCAGGAAAAACCAATAGGACGCCTAGTGTCCACCACACAATTTACGGGGAAGGAATAAGTACTTTAGAAATGGTTCATATTCTGATGTATCCCGCAGGTCCTTCTTAGGATGAGTTAGTAGCAATGCCTGCCCATAATGATACTCACATGAAAATTTGAAAACCGAAAACAACAACAATAACAGAATAAATATGAAAGACCTTTAGATCATTGTGCAAGGCATGGCCAACAAGAATCCTTCCCTGGATCAACTCTGCCACAGTCTTCTGAACAACCTGAAAATCCTTTGCTGCCAAGTAGTGAAATTAAAATATAAGCTGGTGACAATTCAAGAAGCTTTTAATTACATTTACACAGAAAACATGTAATATAAGAATACACGGGAATATTCAAATATTTCTTTGCTAAAAATGTATTTAAAACCCATTACTTCGTTACTTCTGGTCAGCATTCATATCTTTGGTTATACTACATGTCCCTGCTAGTGCTCAGTGCTCAGCAATTTTTACGAGATATCATGGCTAGGACCATATGGGAATTATGGGTCTCAATTAGATCATCACAAACAAAGTCTAGACTGATGTGTGCCACATCGCAAGTTTATGGAAGTATAACTCACAAGCTGTAAATAATCCTGGTTTCAGAGGTTAAATTTAAACAAACAAACGAAAAAGGAGAAGAAGAAAGCAGATGAGCTTCTTCATGGACTTGAAAATTTATTGGTTCCAAAGAAATAACCCAATTCTCATAATTTTCGACTCTGGTTTAGTTTGCTATTTCGGGCATAGTTTCTTGATGATAATTGTTTCATCATCTCCTCAATCGTGTGAGATGCATAGCTGTCAAAGTGTTTTATGCAATTCATAATCTGCATTAATAGAAGGGCTCCTATACATACCACATTGAATTTAAGTTATGTCTGTCAGTCAAACATAAGTATTTGAAATACCAGTTTTGCCACCAGCACAGCACGATGGAGTTTCTTAGGGTAATACATTAAGCACTAAAGTAATTAACATAAAAATTAACAGCCTCTAGGGGAGCATAACTTGCAATGAATCCTGATGAGTAAAATGTTCCATCTAAAAGCAGCGCAAATATACAGATACAGATTTTTGTTACAGGATAGATTAGAAAATGCCTCCCCAATTTTATTACTGTAAATGGTAAGCATTTAGCATGAAGAAGAAAAGATAAGATGAACAAACCTTTCCTCAGATTTCGAGGCCGAATGCCACTAATCCGTGTACGGAAGTCAACAACACGTTCTATGGGTCGAACAAACTCATCATATACAACATTTCCCCATTTATTCACCTAACAATAGCTGAAAAACTTAAGTGAATGGCTCCAACAAACAAAGAGTAAACTAGACCTATGGTTTATACATAGGCCATATTCTCATAGAATTACCAGTGTGACTCGTCCAAGAGCACTTTTGTTTCCTTGACCAACGCCAACCATTTCACAATCCATAGCCAATGCATCTGTCAGACTGTTGAACGGGTTGACAAGTTATACAAAATGTCATTTAATAATAACACAAGAATAGCTAGAATGGGTGAGGGCAGCAACAAAAACAAGAGTTATTTATAAATGCATAGGTTGTTGAAACGAAAATGGGCGATTCTCAATTCCTTAATCATCTAAAGATGAACCTGCAGTCGTCATTTGTCGGGACCAGAGGATTCAGTTGAGCACCATCAGGCTCTTCACTAGGTCTCTCCTTACGCTTTCCTTAACAAAGGGAATAGAACAGAAGAAATACTACATCACAACCAAACAAGACAACAGAAGAACCTAAGCAAGCACAGACCAATTCGAGAATGCTTAAGTGTTCAATTGCAAAAAGAGTGCATTTGTGGCCTCCCAAACAAGCGTACATGACCCAACTCAAGAACAAAAAAAAAACTTTAAGCAAGATTAATGTGTACGAACCTAATAAGGATACCGGGGCATCTGACCGCGCGTTCAGATAATCTTTAGACGCCCTGCTGAATCCATTTGATTGAAGTTTCTGCTATAAGCAAAGGAAGATATGCTATAATCTATAGCTAACGCTAGAGAGCGCGCCCGAGAGAGAGAGAAGACAAAAAAAGGAAAAGTTTCGGAGAGAGGAAGATCAATTACTTGTTTGAGTTGAGCCCAGTTAGGGTTTAGCTTGACGAGACTACAAGTAGAGTTCTTCGTTTCACTGTCCATGCCTTCCTCCGTCCTCGGTCGCCCTCTCCGTCCTTCCTCTTTTAATTCCTCTCTTTTTATCGGCCCAATTCCTCTTTTAGTGTTCCGTTCATGAGTAAATTTCACGCGTGGCCCCTAATCTTTTATCATTGTATCGTTTTGGACCCTAACATCAATTTATTTCATGAAAGGTCCCTCACCTTATTTAAGTGTTTCATTTTGGACATTCCGTTAACCTGAGGCGTTAAGTTATACGGAAAAAAAGTGAAAATTTAATTTTAATCCATGGAAGCATTTCATTTGCCTTAGAAACCTTCAAGGTTTTTTATCTAACAATCCAACCACCATCTTAACGTCCACCACACCCTTATCCCTTTTCTGGCCACCGTATTCCGCCGCGCACTAACCTTAACCGCCCCACCACCTGACTCTGTCTCTGTCCATTTCAGTCTTGACCAAATCCGCACCACCCGCCCATGGTGGAGACTCCCTCCCCACGCAGCCGCTCGCCACCGGAACGTCGCCGCCTCGACGTCAGGCCATACTGGTCGCGCTTCTCTACCTCCAGTCTGCCTGGCAGTGTTGATCAGCACATACCCAAGTCGAACACCTCCAACTCCGTTACGATCATCGAGCAGATCATCCGAGTCTTCGCCTACCCATTAATCGAGCATCGTTCAATTGATTTTCAGGGGAACCACGAAAAAAAAAAAAAGAAACCCAAAACGAAGAAGAACAGATCTTCAACAATCATAAGCTTGGGCTTGATGAGGCAATCAGAAACCCAGAATGAAGAAGAACAGACAATTCCACTCACGTCACCCCAGAAAAATAAGAAACCCAAAACAAAGAACAGATCTTCAAGAATCATAAGCTTTTGACTTGAAACGGCGTCTTCATCTAGAGCTTGAGCTTGACGGCCCTTTTTCACAAAATGAGAACAATTGTAGAATTAGCAGAATAAAAGCAAATGGGAAAAGCAGAAATCAGGAACAGAACCAGTGATGTGTTATTTTGTTTTTGCTTTTATTGAACCAGTGATGTGTTTTTTTTGTTCGTTTTCGAGAGGATATCTTCAAAACATTTTTTCCGATTTATTGCACTGCTGCCCTTGCTTGCCCGTGCGTAGTGGAGGAGGGGAGGACGACAGTGGTGATGGAGGAAGGGAGAGAGACAGGGTTGGAAGGTTGAGAGGAGGGGCAAGGGTGAAGAAAGCAAGGAAGAAGAGGAAGACTTGGCAGTGGGCGGTTGAGGTCAGTGCATGGTGGAATACAGTGGCCGGAGAGGGATAATAGTGTACCGGACACTGTGATGGTGGTTGGATTGTTAGATAAAAAACTTTGAAGGTTTTTTAAGGCAAATGAAAAGCTTTCAGGGATTAAAACTAGTTTTTCACTTTTCTTTTTCCGTCCAACTTAATGCCTCAAGTTAACAGAATGTCCAAAATGAAACACTTAAATGAAATTAAGGACCTTCTATGCATGAAATCAAGGTTATGATCCAAAATGATACAATAATAAAAGGTTATAGGCCATGAGTGCAATCTATTCGTAGTTCAGCCAAAATTCATTTATTTATATTTATTCGATATGAAGAATAAACAAGAACTAATCCGGATAAAGGTGTGGTGGGTATTTTTGTACACAAATTAGGGTTCATTTTTTTATTTCCTTGTTGGGTAAATTACAAAAGTCCCCTCTATAGTTTGATCTGACCTACACTTTACTCATTTTATTTTAAAAAACCTACACTTTACTTCTACCTTTTTTATAGTATCTGATAATAACTTCTGAAACCCTAAATTAAACTATCTAATAATTATGCTTCAGTAATTTCAAAATTTTTTATATTTTTTTATAGCTAGCCTACATTTAAAAAATATTTATATGCATTTATGAGAAAAAATGCATTTATAGAAAAAATTTGATAATTTAAAATGTCTATTAACTATAAAAAAAATATTGGAGATACCGATATTATTGGAAAATAACTATAGTACAGTTTAAATTATAGTTTCAAAAGTTATTATATGATAGTATATAAGAACTAAGGGACAAAATGTAAGTTTTCAAAAATAAAATGAGCAAACTGTAGGTTAAAGTAAACCTCAAGGGGTAATTGTAATTTTCCCTTTCTTTGTTTATTTATTCTCAGTATTCATTTATTAATTTATATGTTCATTTACTAGGGTGAGCATAGGTTGGATAGAACTATGACTTTACCTAATCCAATAGGGGTGTCTTAGGTAAAAATTGATTATAGATTGCATGTTAGTTTCATTACTAAAAAATCATCTGTTTTCAGGTTGATTTTGATTCTATATAAAACCAACATGAGGTTGAATCGATAATCAATTGTATATATATTAATATAAGGTTAAGTGCACAAACAGTCCCAAAGCTATGTCTTATGTTGCAGATTCATCATAAAATTATTAATTGCTGCAGCCTACCTAAACAATTGTCCTCTGCTGTCAGCTGCCCACTGCCTTATCTTCCTCTTTTTCCTTGCTTTTTTAACCTTCTTTGATTTCTTTCATTTTGGCAAGACCCTAGATCTAAAATTGGGGAATTGACCATCGACCTTGGATATTTCATCAAATGCGACTAACAAAGTCATCAGCTCGGGCATTAGCCTTAAAGCCTCTTTTTGCAAACGACTGTTTCCAACATCACTTGGCAAACATGCCAATTCCTTATCCAAATTAGTCCAATGGTGTCATTCACTGAGTGGCCATAACTTCGAAAAGCATATGATTTTGGATTTTGGCTAATCTAAGGAACCGAAAAAACTTGAAAATTAGAACCAAAAAATCCAAATCCATGGTTCTAGTTATGTTCGGTTCTTGGTTCTCAAGTTAGGTTAAGAATTTCTAGAATCATGACTATTTCGGATTGGGTCGGTTCAACCAGGAACACAAACCAACCTGACCCCATGTTCACCGTTATTATTTACTCCTATATATACTCCATACACACATAATATCTCTCTTAATATGCCTAAATATTTTCACTATTGTCCATTCATTGTTTATGTTCATTTATATTGTTCATATATTTATTTATATTATTCATGAAGGTGTTTATTTAATAATGTCCACTAATGCTCGCTTGTTTAGTTTGTTTAGTTTAAATAATATTACTATTAAATAACAAAACCGTTCATATATAAACTGACGAACATTAACAACAAAAATTATGTTCATTTACTATTCATGTTTGTGTTTATTTTAACTTTATGAATACTGGCAAGGCTTTTTCAGATTCATCTGGTTCGTTATTGTTTACAATCATATTTGAATTCATGCATCATAATTCATAATTGATTAGACCAAGACGATGTCACCTTCAAATGACATTTTAGTATATCGTTTAGACGAAAGTACACCAATTGAAAAGTACACAATAATGATGTCTTTTGTGCTAGATGTTTTTTACTTATAATAGAAATGAGAATTTCTTCTCTTTTGTTTGATTAATTTATATTTTATATTTTTATATCAACAAAGTACACACGATGATGAGGTTAAGAAAAAATAAGGTAGATAAAAGATAAGCAAAGCCAATGACAGGTTCGTGTTGATCGTAATCCTTTACTCTTCCGATTAATTTAACTGCTGAGTTTTTTTTTCCCTCTTTCACTTTTCTTTCTGGTTCCTCCTTCCCCTAATATTTGTTCTCCCCAAAATTTTAGGGTTTTTGATTTATGATTAAGTTTGTTATTTTTTTTGTCCGGCATTTGTTTTCTTTCAATTCTTTATCTTAGTGTGTTCTTCCCCTATCCATGGCTATATTTCCCTTTCTTTGTTTGTCTCTAGTTAGCGATTGCCCAAGGGTTGTGTCCTTTTATCTTGGCCTCTCTTTTTACCTTAGATTTATATCTACTACCTATTTCATTGGTCATTTTAAGCTTTTCTTTTGTTTGTTGGTATCAATCTCTTGCTCTAGTGGTTTGTTAGATCTTTTCTTTTTCCTCTTACTATCTTGTTGGTCGAATTTATTTTCTCCATTATCAAGTAATTTATTTCATAGTCATTTCCAAATGGCCCTGTGTTTTTTGTGCTTGTTACTTCTTTATCGGCTTATCATTCTTATTGGTTGTTGCATTGTTAGTTATTTTCTAATGTGGTACCTCATTTTTATTGTCAGAATGTCTAGTTCTTTTTCCAACTAATACGATGCATTTCTCTTCTTCCGTATTTTCTTCTTCCATTTCTATTGCCCTAGGTTTTGTGTTTTTCCCTCAAATTATAAGGTTTCTATCTTTTATGTTGGCTATGATTTCCTTCCTATTATAGGCTAGTTGATTTTTTTGCTTTGAAGTTTGCCTATTTTGTATTTGCTAGTATTTGGTTTATTTTTTGTTGGGTTACCTATTACATGGTTGTAGTTGACATTTGGATATTCTATATTTGTTCAAAGTTGTTTTTTCATGTTTCAATATTAGATGTGGGTCTAGGGTCTCTATAAGGTTGTCCTAGTTGCTCTATTAGTATGGTAATATATTGTCTTTCACAATTTACTTGTCTTGTGTATTTGTGCCTTAAAATTGTTGGGTCTTCAAAAAGGGTTCCTTTATGCTAATAAAAAGGCAATCAAGCTTTCATCCAGCATTCTAGCTGACAAGGTTGTAGCTCTTTCACCTAATTTGAAAAAAGTACTTGCGAAAAGCTAATCTCTTTGAGGTTAAATATGAGATTTAAAAAGCTTCATGTTATAGCTTTATGGTAGAGTAAAATTGTTTCCAGGAAAAAGTGTCTTGAAGACTGGTATAGCTTAGAAGAAAAGCTTCACTTCATTCAAAGCTCTTCATCTATACTATCATTTTTCAAATATTATCATTGCATTAATGTAAAGAAATTTTTCACATTATTTTGCAGTCACTTACTCCTAAGATTAATGACTAAAAAATAGCCTAATTTAAAGCTGAAATATCCAAACTCAAACCTTAACTTGAGGAATTTTAATAAGATCAAGAGGTTAAGATGCATGAGATAGAACAACTTAACACAGAATTGGAAGGCCAAAATTTTTCATCCTTTAATAGTGGCTAAAGCCAAGGAAGAACATCATCTTCATGCTTGTGCTTGAAACAACAACTCATTGAATTATAGATAAAAAATTAAACCATTTATAAAGAATAAGATGTTTTCTAAAAAGAGTCACAACAAGCTATTTGCCTTGCACAACATATTACCACTTCATGGACCTCATTGGAATTTATTAATACAGTTAGGCTTCTTCTAGCTAGCAAGCTTGGTATATTGGTCCATTCCACTAAAGATACAGTCAAGTGGTTAGTAGTCCAATGAGAAAAGAATCTATCCATTTGTCTTAAGTGTGGCAATAATGTGCGCACAGACTCTCAATTTATAATGCAATTATGTCCTTTGTCTCAAGTGCCCACAAAAGCAACTTGGCATGTCATCGAGTTGGTTTCAAAAAATGGAACAAACAGGCACTCAAGAAAGAAAGAACATAAGTTTAAGGGTGGACAATATGAAACTCATTTTCCTACAAGTTGTCGTTTGAAGGTTTGAGTATGTTCAAAGCAAGTTGCCTTCAAAGATAGAAACCAACAAGCATTCCAGTAATGGGGCACATAGGTTAAAAGGTGGACAATTCACTGGTCCTTTCCCTCCAAGTGGTCATTCTAAGGTTGGGCATGATCAGAGTACAAATCTTTTTCATCCTACTTTTGAATGGGAGAAAATAAAATAACAACCATAAGATGCTGCTGAAATAACTACTCAATTAGGTGTGGTTGATTAGTTATTGGTTTTTATTTCCAAACCAAAAAGTTCCATCTACCTCTCAACCTTCCAAAGTACCTACACATCCAAGACAAGAAATCTTAAACCAATTGTGAAGCCAACTTCTTCTCGATTCAGTGTTTCTAGTACTATTCATACTACAAGGTCAAGTCTCCAGGATTTTCTTATGCAATGTAAAACCATTGAAATAAAGTGGAGGTGTATTCAAAATGTGCATTTATTAGCAATAAGGTAACATATTTCCTTACATAATGCCTAAATATAAGGTACTAATGTTTTTTAATTTTGTCAAATTCAGACACAGTCTAACACCAGTTAGATAATCTATTGGCTTCAATAGGTCTTTTATTGATACTGCGAATCCTGGTTTGACCTTGTCTCCTATCATGGGAACTTGGTTTCTTATCCATTTTATTTTCCTTATTCCTTTCTTCTTGTTCTTGTTCTGAGCATTAAAAAAAAAGTACAAGCATTAAAATTTTAGACCTACTAATAACAATTATAAATTTTAAATATTGAAAGAATAATGAATTAATTGGTCTTTAAATTTTTTTCTAAAAATATGATTTTTCTTGTTTAGTAATTGAGATTGGTCCCTATACACCATTTGACCAATTGGTAATATTCATCATTAGGAAATGATTACGATTCTATCGCCTCCTGACTGCTTGCTCCAAAAAGTGAGTATTTGTTCATTTATTTACTAAGTCTACCTATACTAATTCCCATGATTATGAGGGGCTCAATAGTTGTTTTAAATCTTATAAAATAACAGTTAGGCTTATACTGGCATATCAATTGAAATATTAGAATAATTTGTCTTATCTCGTCCTTTGTATAGGGTTGCACCGATTGACATCGAACAAGTTATCCATTTTGTATCGTATTGCACCATATATGGAAGATGTATTTCTTATTTTTTAGTTTGTTATATTTTTAAGTAAAATATATAATAATTATATGTAATTAATTACTTGTATAATTTTTTTTTATAATTAAAATAATTTAGTATTTTTTTATATTTATGCCTTAAAATTATGTTTTTATTTTATGAAATATATTATTTATATGTGAAAAATTGATAATTAATCCACATAAATGTCACATATTTTTAATAGTTGGTATATTCTATGTATTTATACACACACATATGGTACATTTGAGATGTAATATGGTACTGATAATATACCGTACCATTTCAAAAATGCAATGGCATTCGACACAAGGTTTAAAACCTTGAGCCCATGCCTGACGAGGTTGGGGAAAAACATAACTCTTTTTATCATTGGGAGATGCTTATTGGGAGATTAATAGTTTTTTTTTTAATTTCTTTTCCATTAACCGTAGGCCATACGGTATCTACCACTAAAATACAATCATACAATATTAAACTCAACAGAGATAATAGACTAAACTCATGTAGTTCATAGTGTCTCTGTGATAGCATGTTACATAGAAAACTATAAAGAATATACAGGTGTACCCAGTATTTGAACATACAAACTGATAAAAAAACCTCCTGGAGAATAATGGACACAGACCTAGTATAATGCATTGACTAACAAACAAATGAACGCTAATATTCGATCAACTATAAGAAAATAGATTGGATGCCTTATCATGTAGAAGTTCCAAAGTGACAGAAGGTATCCTAAAAGAAAGAACGGGAGTTAGAATGTGTCATTTTTTAAATTTTAAATAAGTAAAAGTGTTATAAAAATGATAGAGAAAGCGGCAAGTGAGAGCAGGAGTGGTAACTCAAAATAAAATGATTAGGTCACTTAGAACTCCTTGATGTCACATATTCAATGATCTGGAACTCCTCCACCTCGCCTATCAAGAAAAAGAAAATTGGAAATAACAAAAGCAAAAAGAAAGAAAAGATTCACTCATAAAGTTGATTATTTGAAAACTAACATATAGATTAAGGAGAAATGAACAAATTCGGCCAATTTGGCCAGTTAGCCCAAGGTTGGGACTTTCCTTTTTTAAGGAGAAAAAGGGATGAGCGTTGATGGCTAGTTTTGGTATGAGATATGCTTGGGGAGATTAGTAAGTCAGATTGTCTTTTATTAAACATAAGTAACTCTGGATTCTTGCTTTTGTCTTCTATCTCCTACACGAGCTAAAAGCTACAATAGTAAGAATACCAAAAAAAAAAAAAAAAATTGCAACAGTAAGCGATAACCTGTAAACATTTTGTTGCATGTGTTAGGGCAATTGTATATATTGCTATATTTTTATGGCAAAAAATTTTTAAGTAGGGAATGCTAAATTAATTATATTCATCATGGAATTTGCAGTAATAGTATACATACTTTCCAAACTGAAACATTTGATCAAATTTTTTATAGTAAAAACTACAAAATCATCACTTTTATTTTAGTAAATTAATATATACATAATAATAGTAGTAATTTAAAAACCAAAGCAACACGTGAACTACACTTTAAAGAAAACTTTACAAAGGATAAATTTTAGTTTTTAACTTTAACGGTTTAATGAAATCAACATTAATAAATCATTAAAAACTCTACTCACAATGGTCTCCTTCCGCTAATTGATACATGAAGATAAATGTGTATGCATCCACCTCCTCGTTCCTATACTAGAACACAATAGGTGTGGTTTTTCGGGACTCCTCAGCCTCCTTGTCCCATATTTCCTTTGTCTCTTTTGGCAAATGGAGCGATCAACAGCACTTACAGAAGCTCTAGCAATTTTATATGCCCTGAAAGAAGCATGGGTAAGGGGGTACCAAAATGTGATCATTGAATCTGATGCTAAAGTGTTGGTTAATAATTTACAGGTACAAGGACATGGAGGTTCCTCACTTTGTCCTTTTGGAGTTGTCATGAATGATATTTGTTATCTGGCTGAGTCTTTTAATTCATGTTTTTTTACGTTCATTTCTCGTACTCTGAATACCGTTGTTCATTTGATTATTTGTATAGGGCTTTCTGTTGTTGGTCATTTTTATTGGCCTTATCTGTTTCCCTCATAGTTGGACTATTTTCTTTCTAACTAATTTATGAATCATCCTTACTTAAAAAAAAAGGCTCAAACATTGAACAAATCTATGACATACGACACCGAAATGCGCAAGCCTTTGTAGGATAGTTAGATGAGGAAGTCGTTTGTTCTCGTCCCACGAGTTATTTTTTCCTGGGTTCAACCCAGTTAAAGCACACTGCAAAATATCCTCTCTGACTCAAGTATGGACCCTAATCTCATCGACTCAGCACTGTAGTCGGATTTTTTCATGAAACAAAAATTTGAGCTCCGTCTCCTTTTACTTCCTAGTAAAAAAGGCCCACTCCTATGATTTGTCAATTAATTAAGCTTCAGATCAAGAAATTAAATCAATCAATGGATGGCCACTAATTAACTAAGGCAACTTTTGAAGGAAATTAACTCAATGAAGAAAGCAAACAAGGTTACATTCATTGGTTCTTTGATTATATGGAAAACCAAACGAGAAAAAAAAACATATTGTAAAAGAAAAGACATATGGATGGAACAATATCTCATTATTCCTTGTCTCTAACTTTGAGCATGCATTTGTGAGAGCGAAAACAATCTCTGGAATACTCTCCTGCGGCAATTTGATCGATACACGCTGGCCCGATAACCATAATAATAATTGTACTAAATCCTATAAAACTTATACTCTATTCGTCACAAAATTTTCACTTTATTTGAATTTTTATTGTATGTTACTTAAATTTATTCATATTATTATTTGTTAACAAAATTAAAAAAATTATATTTAGAAATTATATATTTTAATTTATTATTTATATATAAATTTTTTATTTATATATTATAATATTAAAAATAAAAAATCTTAAATTAATTACAAAAATATAAATGGAGTAAAAATTTTGGAAAGGAGGGAGTACTTTATTTTTTAATTTCGTTTGATTTTAATTTGTAGCTTCTATTTCATTAATTTATTATTCATGCTTATGTGATGATTGGATTCAAACTAGTCGTGCAGTGCAGCTGTGCAGGGTCTTGGTTGGAAGGATATGTATCAGCAAAAAACTCGTCCGAATTGACCATTTAAGCCCTGAACTCTGAATCAAAACTTAATCCACCCCTCAAACCCTTGAAAATGGGCCGAGTTAGCTCTCAAGGTTCTATTTGGATTGAAGGAAAGAAATGGAGATAGAGAAAATTAATATGATTCCTTATTTGAGTAGAATGAAACAGAGGAAAAATTAGCTCTCTCTCTCTCTCTCTCTCTCTCTCTCTCTCTCTCTTAGCCTGGGATATTCCATAACGTCACAGAATATTCTAACCGTTAACATTAACAATAATTAGTTTGCCATACATTGCAATTATTAGTAACAAATATCCCCACTAATAAAAATTTTAATGAGCAAGTTAACTGTAAAAAATCATAATTAATGATCTATGCTATAGTGAAAAATTTAATAGAAAATTTACTCATTTTACCTAGCAAAATATGTAAAACTCCAGAATTTGGTACCAAACAATGGTGTTTGTAGGCGGGGAGTTTCTATCCAAAAAGCGTGTAGCCATTAATTCTCTTATTACCAATGTACAAATAATAATAATTATTATTATCTTATGATCAGAACATTGACAGATTAGTAGTGAGTTTTTTTTAAAAGGACATCAACAAAAGTAACCATGCCGAAAGCCAAGTCGGATTAATTACCACAATTAAAATATTCAAAGCAAGCCGGCTAGTGACACGTGGCCAATCATTTTCATTGCTTAGGAAGTGAGCCATTTCATATAAAACAAAGGAATATCCTTCCACAATCCATATATTATTCCAAGATGCTTCAAATCAATCACTACTCCGTTGGCAACCCTACATACCGATGCTATTCTTTATTTCATTTTCACTATGTTAGGAGCAAAATGTACACGTAGCTGGTCACAGTAAAAAATATTTGCAATAAAATTTGTATATAATTTCTACAAAAAAAAATTGTGTATATAATCTAATGGGAGGGAACAGGATAAAGCTTGGACCAATGTGAGGAAGGTTGGTACTTGGGATCCACCTCATTGATCTTGTACATTGTCTTGCGGCTAGGAATTGTATTTGTCGAACCCACATGCTAATCCTAATAAATGAAAAAGCCAAATTCAAGGATTTCTTCAGAATATGCTCCTGTCCGGTGGCATTCGATGATCCAAATCAAACTCCTCCTTTTCAGCCCCGCAGGCGAGAAATCCGTAACTTTTATAATCTATGGTTTTAAATTTTTGTTCTTTGTAAAGAAATTAAAATAATTTTAAGGAGATTTCATATTGCATCGTCCTTAAAATTTATAACTATATCCCGGCCCTCGCTTGCCCATACCTTAGTCCACCCCGTGGGCATATAGCTATGTATTTCGATCGTAGGCAACAAAATTACTCTCCATCATATATTGGATAAAATTACATTTCTCTGGATATAAAAAAATTATTTTTATTTCTAGAACTAAAATAAAATATTACTGAATTTTGTGCACCAAAATTTTAAATAATGATTTAAAATTATTTTTTAATTTTGTACAATAAGAGTTTAAATGACGGTAATGAATTAAATAAAGATTTAAAAACTTCCTAAAAATGGTAAACAATTTAACTTTTTAAGACAACATATAAAGAAATATGGTTCACCATTTTTGGAATGGATGAAATATTTTGTAGGGAGAATATAGCTTGCTTCGTCACGAAATGTTTGTTATTTTTCTTATTTTGTATGTTTCCAAATGTTTGTCACTTTTATTTATACCAATTTCTTCCAAATTTTGTCATTGTATCTTAAGTAGTTCTCATATGTTAATGTGCAAACTTGAATGAAAGAAGAAATGTGTAAACTTAAATCAACTTCAGGTTTTCCAATGATTGCATCTTACTTCTGAGATGTGCATTATTAAACATAATTTTCATTCAAAATTAGTGTAACCATGACTGAATTTTCAGAATGATCAAAAGTAATCGTATTCTTTCTTAAGGGTAATTTGGGGTATAATATATAATAGGGTAAATTACAAAAGCTCCATTGTAATTTGATTCTAACCTACACTTTGCTTTATCTATTTTTAAAAATCTACACTTTACCCCTTACTTTTTTTATAGTGCCCGACAACAACAACTTCTGAGACCCTAAATTAAACTATTTGATAACAATGTTCTAGTAATTTTATGATTTTTTATTTTTTTCACAGCTAATCGGACTTTAGAAAATACTGATATGCATTTACAGGAAGAAAAATGTATTTACAGAAAGGAAAAATTGATAATTTAAAATATCTATTAACTATAAAAAATACTTCTTTTATTCCAAAATTTTTGCTCCATTTATTTTTGGCAATTAATTCAACATTTTTTATTTTCAATATTTTAATATATAAATGAAAAATCTTTATATATGAATGATAAATCAAGACAAGTAGTTTCTAAATATATATCTTTTTAATTTTTTCTAACAAACAATAATATGAATAAATTCAAGCCAAAATACAACAAAAAGTTTAAATTATAGAAAAATGACTTTCACAAAGTTTAAATTATAATTTTAAAAAATGTTATCGAATAATATAAAAGAACCAGAGAGTAGAGTGTAAGTTTTTAAAAATAAATAGGACAAACTGCAGGTTAGGATAAACTTTATGGTGTAATTGTATCTTTCCCTATATAATATAGTCATATGCCCCAAAATTTATAATTAATTTGTAAAAAATAACTGAAAAGTGACAAACAAGTTAAAATAATAGTACCTAATTTCATGTCAAAATGAACAAAGCCAAGGATCAAATTCACATATATTTAAGTACCATACCCTGCTTAAAACCCACGTTATGGTGGCAAAATTTTTTCAATGTCTATTTGCTTCATTTGCAGAACTTGGAATACAATGTGTTGCTCAAGGAAAAATTATTTTTTTAGCATTTGATCCAATACATTTCGGTTGTCTAAACCATTGAATTAAATATTGCGGTATATCACTTACCGTGGGTACGCGGTATACGGTATAAATGTTTTCACATTTTGTTATTTTACCGCATGGTATACCACGGTATTTCGCTGTATACTGCATGCCGTACACTTTTTATATATATTTTGTCAAAAAATAGCAGTATACCGCAAATACTGTGGTATTTAATTTTTCGGCCCTATTTTTCTTGTTTTACATCAAAATATTATAAATATATAAAACATTAAAATAAAAATAATACAAATATAATAAAATAAATATTTAATTTTAATTTTTTTGTTACTTTTCTTAATTAATATACAAAAATTAATGGATGGTATTATTTGTATTTATAGTATATGCAAAGTATATGGATGATCTTATTTATATTTATAGTATATAAATAAATTAGTTTTTTTAAGTATTATTTATTTTGATCCATATATAACCTTTTTTATGTTTTTTGTATTAAAAAAAATATCTTCTATCATATATATTTATTTATATTTGACAAATTATGATAAGAAAAATTAAAATACATATAAAATGTGTAAAAATAAATTATTAAACAAATTATGTCATCTAAAAATAATATTATAACATTTATTTTTTACGGTAACGGTAATGGTATGCGGCGCAGTATACCTTAAAATTTCGGGGTGTGGTATGTTTAGCGGTAACGGTATTTAACACATTGGTCTAAACACATCTTTTTTTAAAAAAAAAAATGTTCACATCTATATATGTGCATTAACCAATAGCTTCCTAGAAAATTATGTCTTTCATTTGGTTAAATTGAAAATGACCACAAGAAAGTTTATTTAATTTAATAATGGATAACTTACTACTAATAATTAATTTAGTTTCCCAACCAAAACTTCAACTAGATCAGTTGCGGCTTATAAAGTTTGAGTGGAGAAGGAGATGATTGGCGAGCAGAGCACTTTGAACACAAAGGACTGATTAGTAATTAGAATTAGAAGTGGTTAAATTAAGGGTTAACAACTTGCCCCCTAAGGTTTAGATGAAATTACACTTTACCCCATTTTGTTTAAAAAATATATATTTTACCCTACTTTTTTAATACAGTCTAACAGTAACTTTTAAAATTTTAATTTAGACTGTACATTTATCATCTTCAAGTAATTTCAACTCATATAGTATTTTTTAACAATTAATTGATATTTTAAAAATACTATTTTAAAAAATAAAATAATAATAATTTAAAATATCCATTAATTATAAAAAAATACCATGATAAAATGAAATTACTAAAATATAACCACCGTAATGTCCAAACTAAGATTTCATAAGTTGTTGTCTGCCAGTATTAAAAAGGCAGGGGGTAAAGTGTAGATTTCTGAAATCAGATGGGACAAAGTGTCATTTCACCTAAATCTTAAGGGCAAGTTGTAATTATCCCTTAAATTAATCATGATTTTATAAGGTCAAGAAAAGGGTAAATTGTACATGTGGTCCATAACCTTTTATTATTGTCCTATTTTGGACCCCTAACCTCAAAACCTTGCATGACATATCATCAACCTCAATTTTTTTTATCCATTTTAGACCTTTAGCGGATGGGAAATGTTAAAATTGACAAAATTGATCACATGGCATGCTAGCGTGGGCAATTTGCCACGGTGTCACAGATGTGGAAACGAAAGAAAAAAAATGTAAATAGTAACCTATGTCCCTAATTTTTTACTTCTATCCTTCAAAATCCTAATTTCTCCTCAACTGTTGCTCCCACCCCTGGACTATTGCTCCCCATGCCCAATGTCATTCTAGCCACCAGCCCTGGTATCACTGATGGTCCCAGCTTGCTGTCCTTGTTTCACCGCTCCATCGTCCCTCTTTGAATCTGGCTGTCTTGAGCCACCACCATTCCCTATCTCATTTACCAAATCCCCCATAAAAATCCAAGGAAATGACTATGATGGATGTGATGATAGTGAGGAAGCAATGAAGACGATGATGGATGCAACAATGTGGTTGTGATTCGATGGTTCGATTTGAATCAAAGGTTGGGAAAAGAAGGTCAGTTGGTTGAAGAGGCGAGTACAATCAGTGGGGGAATCAAATGGTGAGTGAAATTGAGGACGGTGGAGGCAAACAAAGAACAAAATCAGATAAAATCTCGTTGGATTGACGAAGGGGCATTGATGAATGAGGGAACGAGGGGAGAATAAGAGGAAGAGCGGTGGATGAGGTAGAGGCTGGAGGTGGTGGGGGAGGGTTGGAGGCTGCAGGAGAGGAAGGAGAAAGGAGAGATGTGGGCTAACCCCATATATGCTATAAACTTTTTCGTTTTTTGTAACATAGGCCATAAATTTTTTATGTGGCAAATTGTAAGCATCTATGTCAGGTGATTCATTGTGTCACGTGCTCAATTGCCCCAAGCTGGCATACCATGTGGCTAATTGCCCTAGGCTGACATGCCATATGGCTAGTTATATTAATTTTAACACTTTATATTTACTAAAGGTTTAAAATGTAACAAAAAATTGAGATTGAGAGCATTTTATATAAGATTTTAAGATTAAGGTCCAAAATAAGATAATAATAAAATATTAGAGACTACAAGTGCAATTTGCCCGTCAAGACAGTCACCGGTCATTGCATCTAAAGCGTGGTGATATATTATTAGTGCTTATTACCTCAGTGGTTAGCATTCAGTTTTGGTCAACAACAACCTACTTGGGCCTACGCCTATGGATATGGATTTTCTTTATACTGGTACATATATTAGGTTGATAAAGGGCTCGTAATCACATCAAGTCCATTTCATTTAATATTTCTTAAGAAAAAACAAACACTACTACTAACAAAATTATGGATTAATTTGAGTTATAAACAAGTGTCATCCACCCAAATTGATACTATCCGAGACCCGAACATGTAGACTCTACTAATATAGATTATTAAAGTCTACTAATATAGATTAGTTCGTGACTTTAAATGATTATAAATAGTTTGCAGTATCACATTTCAGTGGTTAGGTGTTTGGACATCCCCAATCACTCTTGAGGTGCAAACCTTCACAGAGGTATTATACACCACTCTCTGTTAATAGCAACTTGAAGAATTCTATATCCTGAGAAGCGGATAAATTTTTCTCTAACTTTATATGGTAAATCTCTAATACCATATATTAGACACATGCTTTTGTATACCAAAAAAAAAAAGTCATAAATCGAAACCTATCCTATCTGTAATTATGTTTCTTGGGGCATATGCTATTAATCTAAACCCTATATATTCGGGTATTAGTTTGCATGTAAATTTGATGTTTTTTGAGGAGGCAGATGCTATTAATCTAAAACGGATGATGCATCCACAAAACGTCCAATAATACATAATTAATTAACAGTACTGTCTAGAAAACCCACCACAATTAAATGGGATAAAGGTTACAAAGTAAGGTTAAAATTGGTATTTCACATAAAAAAATCTAAAACAATCAATTTACAAACTTTGATTAACGAATTACTTTGCACCTATTTTTAACATTAAAGATTCAGGAAAATGGAACCGCATTATTTACTAAAATCAACAGTCTAACAATTGTCAAGAAAAGATGAAAAAAAGAGTGATATAGTATTTTTTTTTTCCTTTTTATAATTTGTGTTGGTGTTTTTGGGTGGATAGAAAACAGAGCAAATTATTGTCTTTTTAAAGCACATAAAACGAAAAAAATACAAAATTAATATTAAAACGAAAAACGAAAAACAAAAAACCGAACAGAAGATATAAAAAGAAAGAGAATCCGCCCAACCCAGCCAACATGTATAAACAATAAAGACAATTCTTTTTTCTTTACCCTCTTCCGTTCATTCAATCCTCTCTCCTCTCTCCCTCTCTATTCTCCATCGCTCTCTCTCTCCACATTCTTCTCTTAGATCTCTAAATTCCTGTTCCCTGCTCAATTTGCGCTTTAATTAGGTGAGTATATCTTCTAACCGTCTCTGTTTCTTCATCTGGGTTTTCTTTGCGCTCAAGATTTTCGATTTTAGGGTTCTTTTTCTTATGCATTGTTGATTAGCCTTGATTTTTTCAATTTCCCTTATCGGACGATTTCTGGGTTTTGTTAATTTTATCTGAGTCTTTCTAGGTTTTCTGCTTGTTCGTTTTCTGGGGCCGTGAATTCGTTCATGATATCAAGGTACGATAACTTCTCGACGACAGCAATTTGTCTTCTGTGCTTGTTTTTGTTTTCATCTTCTTTTCTGCTCTATCTTCTCTCTGTTTACAATTGTTGGAAGTATATGGCTCCTGTTGTACGGGACATGAATTCTTAAAATTTTTCGCTTGATATTGATGATTCGTTCTTGCTTTGATGGAAAGACGAAATAGATTAAACTAAACCGTATATTTTCTATTGTTCACAACAAAGCGTCCTGTGTGGACTGCCGCCGTACAGCATATGGAATTTTGTGTTTATTACGTCTTTTATTTTCTGCAGCTGAGCTTGTAGGTGATACGATTTCTCCGGGTGCACTTGAATGCAATTTGGGTATTTGAAGTAGGAAAAGATTGGTTCTTTATGAGGGTTGGATCGCATATTACAAACACGTTTTTTCATGTCCTTCATCTCTTTCTCTAATATCGAAGAAAAACTACATAAGTTCTACAATTTGGAGTGCTACTGCTACACCTTAATCCTAAAAATGGCTTCTGGTGGGAAATATTCAGAGTGCAAATTATCTTCAATTCTGTTCCTGCATTTCAGGACTGTCTGTTATCTCAAGTAGCCTCATTATTGAGTGAAAGATTGTTTCCCTTGTGTTTCTTGGTTGGGTTTAGCATGTGGAAAATAGAAACAAGAGAAGTAATTTGGCTTATGCTAGGCAGTGAGCAAACCTCATTGAAAATTTGTTTACGTTTCAATTTTTGTCTTTAATTGTTCACGAGGCTGAGGATGTCATGCCATCGTGGTTTATATGCCTGTCCTTGTTTGCTTTTAGGATTCTTAGCAGCACTATTGCCGTCAAATAGTTTCTTACATTTGGCATTTTTATTTTCTTGAAAGAGATCACATTATTTAAAGGTCGAACAAATTGGTGGTAGCTAAACTATTTGAGAAGTTCCAGTTTCGTCTTTGAGTGTCAACTTGGTCTCACCAAAACGTTTTCTTGGCCCGTTGACGAGAAGTACTTCAAGAATGACCTGTTGTTGGTAGACATTATAAATATAAGAAGGTCAGAAATATCATACAACTACTTCATTACAAGTTCCTTATGAGCTTTATAGTTTTAACATGCTTACTTGATTAGAAAGTAAGACGCTTTCATCAAAAATAGATTGGAATGGTTACTAAAACAAGCTTATTTTTATGTTAGTCAAAACTTTGGAGTAGTTTAGGGGTCAATCATCCACTTCACCTTAAGTTCTCTTGTTTCAATTGTCTCGAACTAATCAAGTTTCCATTATATTCTCAGATGAAAAATTGCTGGTGTTGTTTTTCTATCTTGTTTCTTACCGTGATTTTTGTCAATCATCATAAGCAGTAGTCTATTGTACCTTATTTTTGACACTACATTTCTCTTGGAAGCAGGACTCTGTTTTCTGGACAGCATGGCACAGAGAAATACGCCATGCACTAGCCAGGTGATTGATTCAGACTCAAATCAGCAAGAAGAGGGTTATGTATATTCAGATCCCTGCATCTTTCTTGGGGACATAAGAAATTTCCCGCTGCCTGATGTTCAGGTCGGCATTGCAGCTTTAGGAAATACAGCCAGTCTTGAGGCCCATCCTCCACCTGAGCATTATGACCGCACTGTGTTCTATGGGATTCCTCAGTACCCTGCAGTTCAGCACCAGCACCATGTTCCAAATCTTGATCTAGTTGTTGGACCCCCATCAAACTTTTACACTCCTTACCTTGCAGCCCCTTCTAATGTTTCCATAAATCATGGATCTATGGACCAAGTACCATCTTCCAACAACTACACGGTCATGGGAGTTTCTGCAGATGAGTATGGAAGGAACTGTCACCTTGTGGATAATCTCAGCGGTTCATACAACAAAAGAAAGAACTTTGAAGGGATCCCAGGAAATTTTCAATATTTTAGTGTCCCATCAATTGCTGGTTCTTCGATGCAACCTTTTAATGCAAGGTATCCTGATGGGGTTGCTGCAGTTGACGCTGCGGCATATAATATTCGCCAATACCGAGGTAATGGTCCATCATTTAGGGAGCTAGGTTCGCAGAGAAGTGTGCGTAACCGTGCAGGTGCTACTTCCATGGAACCAATAATGGGTCAAAACCCTAATTATTTCCAAGCAAACTACATTAGTCAACACTATTATCCTGCTATAGATGGAACCTCTTCTACATGGAGTTCGACACCCACTCTTTCTTATATGCAAGGTAAATTCCTTTTTATTTGAGAAATCAGTCGCTGTGCAACATTTACCATGAATTGGAATGTGTTATTATTATTTTTTTTACCCATTTAACAAGAATTTTTTCATCCTGTCTTTCTATAGGGAGTAATATTGGTTGCCCTGTGGATAATGCGAGTAGAAGTTCTACGCATATACTTTCTTCTGCAGCCAACCTCAGGCACCCCAATATTTACCATCCTTCACCTCATATTCAAGGGGTAAGAGCACACAACATTAATCCTCACCCGCAGGTAGCAGCAGTTTCACCTCAAGTTCCTGTAAGCATAGCCTCACAGGGCACTTTAAATCGTTCTCAAGATGGTTTAGGAGTGGGACTCAGGTACACGAGACCCTCAGCTCCTTCTGGACTCAGAGTATACCGCTCTCATCAGGAGGGTGTTTTAGCCGAGTCTAACCCAAGACACCGCAGCATTCCTCAGTTGAGAGTGCTTCCTCCAGATGTAATATTTACTTTTCTTTTACTAAAGTTACCTAATGTCTTTATTTTCTTTTGGGAAGGAAGGAAAATGAATCAAAATTTTATTCACTTAATATTTTTCATATGAACGTGTGCCGGGGTCTATGTATCTGATGTGTAGGGGGTTGCTATATTGGAGTTTCCTGAATTTTATGAAGAAGTAAATTTTATTGATCATCACAGAGATATGCGCTTAGACATAGAGGACATGTCTTATGAGGTAAGTTGAGGTGCATTTAACATCTGCAATGCTTCATATCAGGCTTTCAGATTTCTTTACATGAATGTCTAAATTGTTGCAGGAACTGCTTGCATTAGGGGAGCGAATAGGCCATGTCAATACTGGGTTGTCCGAGGAAACAGTATCAGCTAAGTTAAAAACAAGAACTTATTCAACATCAACACTATGCATTAATTTGGAAGAGGCAGCGCCTACAGACCAAGAAATTGATTCTTGCATAATATGTCAGGTACTCGGATGTTAAGTTGTTATACTTCAGAACACTGAGTTTTACTTTCGTAGTTTCTGACTAAGATTGGTAGGACTCGTCCATTGGTCATTGTAATGTATTTATTCCTAACTCTTGGCATTTGGCTCCACCTTTTGTAATCTTTCAGGAGGACTTCAAGAAGGAAGAGGAAATTGGGGTTCTTGATTGTGGGCACGAGTACCATGCAGATTGCTTGAAGAAGTGGCTGTTGGTAAAGAATGCGTGTCCCATCTGCAAATGTGAAGCTTTAGCGACAGACAAGACGGATGGCTCCTAGAGATCGAAAATAATGTGCTCGTGCTTTGGCCTGTTGAACTAATGTATATACCATAACAAAATCGGTATTTTGTTATTTGCTTTGTACATGAACTTGCAAATATTTAACATTTACGCTATTGGAAGCATTTGTTTTGCCGGCTTTGTAAGTATCAAGAATTGTACAGGCTTTCACATTATTCATCTTTAAAAGTTTTATAAATATCGACTTCTTGAATTTTCTGTCATTTCTTGTTGATCATTCTCGTTCTATTTCTATTTTTACTCCAGCTTTTTCAGGTTGATCTTCAATGTCCCAACGACTCCCAGTGCCTTGTGGAGGCATCCTGCGGTGCTTCTGACCTGAGATTGTTCCATTCGAGTTACCGCTTTCTTCTCATGAAAATTCTCGTTGCCTTTGTTTACATAAATCTAGTACTTTATTATGCTAATCTGTGTTTTTGCTCACAGAAAAATCAGAGTTTCATTTCGACAGCAGACAAATTTCTGAAAAATCAGCTGCGACTCTACTGAACAGATATCCCTGCTGATTTAAATGATGCTATAGTTCATCTTACACATAGCCCTTAGCGTTTTGGTAAAGCAATATCCACATGAAAAAAATAATGAATAGGCACTTAAGGAACCACTAATAAACAATCGCCTTTCGAGATTACAAAATACTAAGTCCGAAATACTAGCAAAAATTTAAATCAATGAAATACAACAAAGGTAAAAAGAAAATAGACAGTTACAAGGGGGGGTAAGAGATGACCCCGAACCCTAGCAAAAACAGGAAAGTAACTGATAAGCTGAACTAGGAAATTCAGGAGACCCAGCAATTTGTCTTTTAGCAGCGGCATCCATGATTTCATGTTTAAGCAGAACAACAGCCGACTTTCTTTACTGCTGAAACATCATCCTTGACATTGATCGTCTGCCCTTTGGGCAAGGCTGCAGGATCATCACCTATATCAAGTGCTTTTCTGCTCACCACATGATATATTTGGGTTAGCACTTCAGTGAAAGCATTCTCAACATTCATAGATTCCAGAGCAGATGTCTCCATAAAGTATGTACTTTCTCTCTCAGCAAAGGCTTGGGCATCCTCGGTAGACATGGCTCGCAAATGTCGCAGGTCTGCCTTGTTACCCACAAGCATAATCACTATATTGGAGTCGGTGTGATCCCGTAGCTCCTTCAACCATCTGGCCACATTTTCAAATGTGACATGTCGAGTGACATCATACACCAGTAAAGCACCAACAGCTCCACGGTAGTATGCACTAGTGATGGCTCGATATCTTCAAAAGAATATAAACAAGGAAAGTGTCTCAGACTGATGCTAAGGAAGACACTAATTGCCAGTAGAAACATGTTACATACTTTTGCAGTGTAAAAAGGTGTAATGCAACAAATTACATGTTTGTTCAGGTGTCAAATACACAAATTAACAATTCAAATGCAAGGTACTAACACCATATCTCAGCAAACTTATGCGAGTGCAACTCTAAGCGTACAAATTGAGGGATTGGTCAAGACAAAATTTCAGTTCTCAGAAGGAAGTTTCTCATCTGTGTTATTGATTCCTACCCGATCACCACCATTCACCAAATTGAATTTCATTTAATGCAAAACAATTCCAACATCAGGCAAATAAAGTTCCATATGCACTATGACAATGTTAAAATTTCCATCCAAAAGTATAATATAGGTGAAGGACAAAAAAGATCATCTGCTAGTGCTCCAATCACTGAGATGATAATGCCTCTTCACTGAACATTTAGAAGAAACGTTAAAAATACCCACTATCACAAGCATTGAAATATATACCACACTTTCTGTAAGTATTTCACAAGATAAAGTTCCTATAAAAAAAAAAAAAACACAGCATAACCACCAAATTCATGACAAGGGCCTAAACTAAGTAGTCCAGTCATGCTTGTAAAATAAAAAA